>CM050171.1:67818194-69018194 GCA_027410445.1 Discoglossus pictus | reverse complement strand
CACTTTAGGGGAATTTAATGGGACTGTTTGAATAGGAATTAGCTCCTTTTTAGATGGCAAGAAACAGGTATTTCATGTTTATTTCATATTGTAAGAAATGGTGAAATAATGTTTTTCAAGAAATTAAAACACATTATGATTTATATGATGCTGACAGATGGCAGCACCTTCAAGTAAAACATTATATACAAAAATATATAAAAAGTAAAGCTTTTTAAAACCTTACTAATTTTGAAAGTTAATATTTCCATTGTAGAGATGGTCCTGGCATTATATCACAACTATCTAACAATCTAAATTAAAATAATACATTAACATACACATACAAACTCTATCATAAATATAGAAATGATCAAACATGTAAAAAAATGTGGGATCCGAATGCCAGATCATAGAGAAATATTTAGACTAAAGAAACAAACTATAAAATATTATATTTTTAGTACAGAATCCCAATTATAATAAATAAGTACAAGCCATACATACCACCAACATATTGCAGAGGATTTAAAGCAATTTGGAACATTCATTCATATATGATGGGAATGCCCTAAAACATACATAGTTTAAAAAAAGAAAAAGAAATGATATGTCAGCATATAAATTAACAGCCTTATTAAATTGCGATTCGGCAAATTTAAAAGGGCTCTATTTAAGCACATAGCATATTTTTTGTACATAAGTTTTAAGTTAGTGAAGACCTTGCTTTTGGATAGAAGTTCACTAACTAAAAACTTCTGCAACAGGACATAGAGATTAGAGAGATGATGGAGGGAAAGGGGAGCTTTAGTCCTTAACCCTGTGTTAAATATACTGGAATATATGGCCTATTTTGATGTGTATACCAGAGTCATTTACATCTGTCCTGATAGGCACAGATTGGAAAACAGGATGCAAGGCTTGTTAGTCACCTCCTGGAATAGTTCAGTCTCATTAGGTAGGTTAAGATCATAAGAGCTATTGCTAATTGGCTAAGAGGCTCCTTTCTCTCTCAGCAGCCATTACTCTGGCCCTGCTCTGTCGGCTGCTGGAAACCAATCCTCTCCCTCCCTGCCCCTCACCCACTGGCCCCTGGTTACTCTTAATTTTTTGAGTCACACAAATTCCTTATAGCTGATCAATTAGCAGCACCTGCTAACTTAAATCTTTACACAATGGTTCCTCATGCCCTCTCCTTCATCTTGACCTCCTGCCTTTTCCTCAGGCTCTACTTGTCAGCTTTTCCATATCATGTCTCCAACATAACCATCTAATCTTCCATGCTCCCCTCTCCTCTTTTATGCTCCTATGAGCTACTCTCCTTCATCCAGTCACTATCTCCTCCCACTTCTAAAGCTCTTAAAACATTTCTGCAAGTCTCATTCCCATCTCCGCCCTCTCTCTTTCTTTCTCTCCTTCTTCTGTTGGCTTCTGGAGATATATATCTGAACTCCAACATTTTGGGGTATATTACATATTACATGCTAGAGCCATTCACCTCAAATGACTTTCAGATCCCATCCCTCTCCTACTAAATGAAAAACCTTTTTAACTTTGCATATCTTCCTATCTAAGTAAACTTTCACTTTCTTCCTGACCCTTACTATTCCCTATCTGTTATTCTTGTCCGGGTTTCTGCCTCTTCCATTCCCATTGGATTGTAAGTTCTGAGTTTCCAATCTTGTAGGATGCTTTGGGAGAAAACACCATATATAAGATTCTAAGCTCAATACAGGGCCCTCCATTTTCTGCAGTTCATTTATATTGTATTTTTCCTTGTTCTTATCCCCTGTACAGCGCTACAGAATATGTTGGCACATTAAAAATAAAAGTTTATAATAATAATAATAATAATAATATTAATAATAATATTAATAATAAAAAGATGCTGCAAGCCTCAGGCGGGGCATGTGGATTTTATGGTTCGGTTTATGGTTCGGTTTTATGGTCTGTTTGTATATGCACAAAACACAGTGTGTATGTCATTCTGGCCTCCAAATGGAAATACTGGTTATCATTTATTAATCTGGCTGGTATCCTGATGTGGCTTCTGGTCCTATACTAAGAAACTATTGCCTGTTCCTGTAGCCTGTTCTTACTATGCAGGCTGGATACTGAGATTTACCATAAATCCACAACCTAGAGGAATTCCTGAAGTGGAAAGCACGTGGTTCTGGGGTGTACATGGCCCCTACTCTCTGGGTTGTGACAGTCAGTGTATCTGACCACTGCTGTCTTTTAACAGACCCTGTCAGCCTCCATCCAAAGAGCGTTGGTTGTGGACCCAATTGGTGGCCCACACCAATGCAGGCATATGTAGTGGTGAGCCTGTATCAGCAAGGGTTTTGAAGGGCTCTATAGGCTTTTTATAGGTTGGACTGGGTGAGAGGGCTCAGGACCCACACTAAGTGGTATTACGTTTGTTTACATGCAATTATGTACTTGATTTAAAATGTGAATTAAACATTTCTATTAGTTATACATTTTTCTGTGATTCATGGTACCTTGTGCATTCTAAGAACTTTGCTTCCACATCAATGTCCTTTTGTATGACACTGGTGGACAGAGTGACTCTCCAGAAGCAACAATGATCGCTATAAGTAATAACAATGTAATAACAAGTAGCGTACAGTATACAGTACTCTATAACTGAATAAATAAAAGTTTTATGTCACATGACTGCATAATTACACTTTCACCACCATATGATTGTATGTAAACTAGTAAGCCATTGTTCAATCAGGCTTGATTTATTTAAGAAATATCCTTATACAGCAAGTTTGTGAGGTCTAGAAATTACGTTTTAAGATTGCTATAATTTACACATTTCATTGCTGAGTTTATTCCTATATCAGGATTTTTCAAAGTTCAAGATAAATCAAGCAAAAAAAGTATCAATTATAGGTTCATTCTACCATATTTACAATGAGCATGTTTTCTAGGATACAAAATATGCTCAAGAGACACACTGTTCTCTCTTAACAGTCCTGGCACATAGAACCATTGAACATTTTATTGTCACTATAAGAGAAAGCTCTTAAAGGATCAGTGCATCAGTGGCTCTTGTTTCTCTAGTTTCATGGTTTCAGAGCAACTGAATATACGTTTCAAGTATATCTAAATGTATAACTTCAATCGCTGCAATTCACTGCCTTGTAAAAATATTTCTTCAATAGCAAAAAAAAAAAGGGAATTTTCATGTACATTATTCTTTCATCACGCACATTCAGAAAGGGATATGAGATAGAACAAGTATGACATTACAAAATTAATGCTTTCTTATAGCATATGGCCATTCTCCAAACTATTGTATTTTTTCTGCTGTTTTGGTAGCTTTGTTTTCTACATTCTTGTATTATTATTGTATTGATAAATTTCTTCACCACCTAAAGGCAATTCATTAAAATCTTCCAAGGCACCAATGGACAGAACTGTATTGAATACACAAATATACATTAGGGTTAAAATTGTTCTACAAATGTCAGAGCCTATAGTTCATATTTTGCATTGCTTTCTCTCCTAAAACATTCCTAACTTTTCTTTTAAAGCATTATCACATCAAAAGCCAGCCAGGTATCCTTGAGAAAAAGGCTCCCTAGGCAGTTCCTTTATTTGCTTAAAAATAAACTTTGCCTTTGTCTACCATACTGCATGTTTAATACTATTTATGTTAATCATCACTTGCTGTTCTTCAATGATTTGCAAGTCTGTATTCTGTATAAAAGAAAAATAGAAAATATGATGACATGTGGGTGCTAAACTTTACTAATAAATACTAAAAAGACTCCAAATAAGTAAGCATATATCGTATGTATGATTAATATATATGTTTCAGGACTCTAAAGGTACTTTAGAAAAGTTTATATTTTTTTGTTAGAAGCTATTGACATAAAAAAATCATATCAGTCTATGAACTCTCTTGAGGTCCAAGAATAAAGCATTTGAGATAACAAACTCTTCTTCACACATCTCTTTGTACACCTTTGGGAATGATCTCCATGCAACTCTGTGAGCATCATGTTTTCTTAATGTTCTCATTTATATGAATGCTGAAACTCTTACATGCTCAGAGATGCTGACGTAGCTTAGAGTGACTCATGTTAGCTAGCAAAAACTTGCCCTCCATGTTGATTTAAGTCATTTTTTCCAAAACCTGCTCTGCACACAGCACAACTGTATCTTCACACTCCAAGAATACTGCTTGCTTGGCATAGGGTATTCAGTTTAAAGTAAATAAAAGTTAAACATTATTCTTAAACTGTCTCAACAAGTTTCATGGGTTATGAATGCATCTGATAGAGGAGAATCAGTAGTGTATAAAAAACATTAACTTACCCTGAATTTAGCAAAATCTCTTCTATTCTTTAGAAGTTGAATTTGAGAGTAAACATCCCCTAAATAGCCAGCCTAAATTAGCATAAAATGCATGATTTGTTTTGGCCAATCAGAGGCATCTGCAACATTATAGCAAAGTATGGGGATCCTGTCTCTGCAGCAAAGCTTCATGGGATTTATAGCCTGGCACATATTCATGTAAGAAGGTGCTATGCATTTTGATAAAGGAGTCTCTCTATCTCTGCAGCACATTCCATTTCAAGTCTCTGAAGCTCATTTCAGCTGTCTCTTCACTCTGGAGTTTTTACCACCTCAGTATCTGCAGCATATTCTCAAAGGCTCCTGCAGTACATCCCACCCCAGTCCCTGCAGCAAAGGGTAACATGGAGTTTACAAATACAATACAAACACTGCTATACCAAACATTGGCTGTGGTGTGGATTCAGCCTTTTCTACTTCTCCGCACCTTCTACAACTTCAGATGGACGTTAATTTTATGAATCAACTACTGCATGCATGCTGTGACACCTCACAAAGATGTAATTGGATACAACAGACAGATAGCACTGCACAGCTGTAACAACGGGTTAAAATATGAATGCTGTGTTTATATAGGCTAGTAGGGGTTGCTGACATAGACAGCTTTGGGGGGGGGGGCGGATTCAGATTTCAATTTACTGTAAAAAAATCTGTAACTATATTGAACTTTTCAATCTAATACATATTTTTCTTAATTAACCTTAATTACTATGTAACTATGTGACTACAGGGAGTGCAGAATTATTAGGCAAGTTGTATTTTTGAGGATTAATTTTATTATTGAACAACAACCATGTTCTCAATGAACCCAAAAAAACTCATTAATATCAAAGCTGAATATTTTTGGAAGTAGTTTTTAGTTTGTTTTTAGTTTTAGCTATTTTAGGGGGATATCTGTGTGTGCAGGTGACTATTACTGTGCATAATTATTAGGCAACTTAACAAAAAACAAATATATACCCATTTCAATTATTTATTTTTACCAGTGAAACCAATATAACATCTCAACATTCACAAATATACATTTCTGACATTCAAAAACAAAACAAAAACAAATCAGTGACCAATATAGCCACCTTTCTTTGCAAGGACACTCAAAAGCCTGCCATCCATGGATTCTGTCAGTGTTTTGATCTGTTCACCATCAACATTGCGTGCAGCAGCAACCACAGCCTCCCAGACACTGTTCAGAGAGGTGTACTGTTTTCCCTCCTTGTAAATCTCACATTTGATGATGGACCACAGGTTCTCAATGGGGTTCAGATCAGGTGAACAAGGAGGCCATGTCATTAGATTTTCTTCTTTTATACCCTTTCTTGCCAGCCACGCTGTGGAGTACTTGGACGCGTGTGATGGAGCATTGTCCTGCATGAAAATCATGTTTTTCTTAAAGGATGCAGACTTCTTCCTGTACCACTGCTTGAAGAAGGTGTCTTCCAGGAACTGGCAGTAGGACTGGGAGTTGAGCTTGACTCCATCCTCAACTCGAAAAGGCCCCACAAGCTCATCTTTGATGATACCAGCCCAAACCAGTACTCCACCTCCACCTTGCTGGCGTCTGAGTCGGACTGGAGCTCTCTGCCCTTTACCAATACAGCCACGGGCCCATCCATCTGGCCCATCAAGACTCACTCTCATTTCATCAGTCCATAAAACCTTAGAAAAATCAGTCTTGAGATATTTCTTGGCCCAGTCTTGACGTTTCAGCTTGTGTGTCTTGTTCAGTGGTGGTCGTCTTTCAGCCTTTCTTACCTTGGCCATGTCTCTGAGTATTGCACACCTTGTGCTTTTGGGCACTCCAGTGATGTTGCAGCTCTGAAATATGGCCAAACTGGTGGCAAGTGGCATAGTGGCAGCTGCACGCTTGACTTTTCTCAGTTCATGGGCAGTTATTTTGTGCCTTGGTTTTTCCACACGCTTCTTGCGACCCTGTTGACTATTTTGAATGAAACGCTTGATTGTTCGATGATCACGCTTCAGAAGCTTTGCAATTTTAAGAGTGCTGCATCCCTCTGCAAGATATCTCAAATTTTTTGACTTTTCTGAGCCTGTCAAGTCCTTCTTTTGACCCATTTTGCCAAAGGAAAGGAAGTTGCCTAATAATTATGCACACCTGATATAGGGTGTTGATGTCATTAGACCACACCCCTTCTCATTACAGAGATGCACATCCCCTAATATCCTTAATTGGTAGTAGGCTTTCGAGCCTATACAGCTTGGAGTAAGACAACATGCATAAAGAGGATAATGTGGTCAAAATACTCATTTGCCTAATAATTCTGCACTCCCTGTATATAAGCCATCAAAGCCCTCTCCTCTTTATGCTGCTCAGTCTGAAGCAGAACCTAGGCTAGTCACACTTTATTTTAGTCCAGCACACAGGAAGAGCTGGACTCTCCTCTTGATAGACACATGTAGGGGGTGATACACAGTTTTGCTTGAGAAAAAAAAATGTAAGCTTCAAAAACATTGTATTTATTTTAATAGCTATGCCTAGCAAACAAACATATGAATTTTAATTGTAAATGCACTACAGTGGTCATTTAAACCTGAGAAACTATTTTTAACATTTGAGCCATACAGTTGTCTTCATCATCTGTAATCAGATTAAGAAAAACAAATCACATTATAGAGATATCCCCTATACGAATGATTGTGCATATAAATTTTTCAGGCTGTAACACTGATTTTACAATGTATATAACACACTGAATATCACAATGCACAGTGTACGTATATCCACATGACCAATAACGCACTTAGACATTAAATGACTACTGTATTCACCTAACAGCAAGAGCTATAAGTTTTAATTAGACACTGGACAACAATAAAATTAAAATTGAATGGTTTGGAAAAAAAGCAATATACAACAGTTATGACTGATTTGGGGGCTCCCCTGCACCCCAACAAGTGCCAATGTTATCTGGGACTCACACATCTCATTGATAACATAAAGAATACCAACATTGTCATGGAATGTTGTTTAAGGACTGTGACAGGTGTTTTTCCTTTTATGTATAATGTTTAAAAAAAATATGTTGTTTGTTGATACACTGACTTTCATCCTAGATGTTAACTTACCCCAATAGCACATATAAATAAATAATACTTTTAAAAAGACGTAGAGGAATTTGCCTGACATATGGCCTCTGACCTATCAATAGGAGTGCCACCCCCTTCCCCCCAGCTATGGACAGGAGAAATAAACCACATATATTTGAGAGAAAGGACTGTGTGGGTGGGGGTGAGATCTTGTGTTTTAAAATATCTCTGTAACAATAAAGAAGTACTCAGTCTGCTCTGAACTAAACAATTGTGTGGTTCATTTGATTTCTCTGCTGTTCCATGAATGATGTCCTGAATCGCTAGCTGCTGGGATGAATATAAAGTCACTGCATGCAGATTGCTCCTATAAGATACAGTAGGAAAGTTAGGGGTGTACTGAACCCCCAAATATGAGTTGGGACATATTGGTTGGAAGTGGTGGCATCTCAGTGTGGTAGTCAGCAGAAGGACGACTACCTATATGAGGACGAACTGGAGGCGGGTGATCATGTTGTGCAGGTCACCCCAGCCTCATTCCTTGGCCCCAGATTATCTGCAGTTGAGGAGGACGAGGTGTCCAGGATGTTCCAGGTGTGGAGGGCTGTTATGCCAGAGGTAACCACGGATCAGCTAGTGACCCTCCAGACACAATTAAAGCAGGAGATCCAGTGGGAGAAAAGAAGGGTACTTAACTACTCTTCCTCAGTTCCTGTTGATGTGGAACTTGCATCCCCAGTGGAGGCAGACATCTCCTTCAGGCTGGCAAGAGACAGAGAGGAGGAGAGTCAGGTGATAAGGGCAAAGGATTGTCAGGGAATTCTAAAGCAATGGATGGTGTTCCTGGGATTGGGGAAGGGCCATGAGCTGTCAGGCTGGCTGGTGGAACTTGTAAAGAAATTGCTTTGGAGAAGCAATATGATGCCTGGATAGGGCCTGTTGGTGCCCTTGGAGATGATTGGAGCTAATGAATGGGCCCTGGGAGATCATGTATGGTGATCATGAGTGTGGCATGGGTACAGTAAAGGGGCAGAATAACTTGTTTCTTAAACAGCGTCAAGGTCTGGGATTAAAACTATGGTCCCAGGAGGCTAATTTGCTGGAACCCCTGATTCAGGGAGAGCTGCAGCTTGAGGCTGATTATGTCGAATTGCTGGATGAGGCATCCATGGAGGGATTTTGGCCATCCAGTTGGGAGGAACCCTGTCAGGCAGACTGGGATGAAGAGGACTTTTTACCAGACCCCTACCAACCAGGAGGTATGGGCAAGAGTAATTATGCTCAAATGGTCTAGGAAGAGAATGTTATGGATTCTGACCAGGTCTATGTCAATATGGATGTAATATAAATATGTACAAATGGGCCAGGCCAAGCTAATTTTTTCAATGGCTGGGCCAGATGAAGACTGTACTATGCAGTGATGGTACATACAGGAAGAAATGGAATGTGAGACTCACACTGTGATAACAGACCAAGTGGAGGGCCTGGAAATATGGTATGTGCCCTATATTTCTTAGTCAATTGTAACCTTTTGATTATGCCCTTGTATAATTGTTATGAAAACATATATAGAGAAGTGTTGAACACTGTTTCCGAATATTAAGAGATTGGTTAATAATGATATTTATATCTATATAATATATAAGGAGAAAATTATACTATAGAGATATATTCTGATATAATCTTTTCCTGTATGATAATTAAGATAGATTATTAAAACTGTTTAAATTTAGAGTATACTGCTACATATTTTATACTATTACTATATCTACTTAACACAATTATTACAATAATAGTTTTGCTTTAAAATATTTGCTTACTATATAAATCAGATATAAAACTTGCACAGCACTTAGTCACTTTTCGAGTAGGTTATCTTGCTTTGGTATGTTAGATTAGGGGGTAATTGGTGGATCCCCAGTACCACCATCAGGATTAGTTTATTTAGTTTTTTCAGGTTTTGTGGAGACAGCATATTTAGAATTAGAATAAAGGAGTAAATGGTGGGCTCGCTACCACCAAATCAGAATAGTATAATTTTTCATTGAATCATCACTTTATAGCACTGTGCACTTTAGCACTTTGATCTTTATTTAGGTTATATTACAATTATTATTTTTTGCGGTGTCTCTATAGCAATTACATTATCATACTTAACTCTTTTCAGTGTTCTGGTGTCTGCTTATTGCTGCTATATGTTAATTTTTGATTGCTTTTAACATGTCGTTCTTGTATATGTAGTGAATAAATTGAGAAATTTTACTTATCCAGATAAAAATGTTTGAATTATAATGAATTAATTGGTACCCGACCGGTTTGGATATATAGGTGTTCTTTTTCTCTTCTTATGTTTATTTAACTCACACTGTGATAACAGACCAAGTGGAGGGCCTGGAAATATGGTCTGTGCCCTGGGAATGGACTGTGGACCTAGCATGGGGCTCCAGCTGATGACAAATGTCAGGAAGCCAGCCACAGTTCAAGGGACAGACTCAGCATGCAGCCTTATCCAGTCAGTGGGGACACCATTGCTAAGGACAATGCAGTGGGGAAGACAGAAAGAAAAACTGTCAAACTAATGGTCCAAGGGGAAGTCTTGATGCAAGCAGTGAGGTCCTGCCAGTGAACACCGTGAACAGGGACACAGAAGGATGTGTGTGCTATGCTCAGGCGGTGGTTCCAGAGAAGGGGGGATGTCATATGCTGATCCAGGTATAACCTAGAGGATTGGAGCCTTCAGACCAGGCCACAATATTGGGTGCTGGCTTCCAGATCTGGCCAGTACATTCCTCCTTAAAATTATTATTTTTCTGGGCTCCCTAGGGGAGTATTTTACCCATTAAGTGGTATACACAAGTGAGGTACCAGTGGTTGGGACACCGCAACATAATGGGGCTACACTACCATCACTAAATAATTGGTTAACGCAGGAAAAAATCCAAAAGAGATTGGAGAAAATAAATGTTAATAAAGCCCCAGGTCCTGATGGAATACATCCAAGGGTACTGAGGGAGCTGGGTTCTGTAATATCCATCCCATTATATCTAATCTTTCAAGAATCACTCACTACAGGGTCTCTACTGGATGACTGGAGGAAAGAAGAGGTGATACCTATATTTAAGAATGGAGCAAGAGCAAATCCAGGGAATTATAGACCAGTGAGCCTCACATCTGTAGTTGGGAAGCTTTTAGAAGGGTTAATAACGGACAGAATACAAGAATATGTCTATTTGAACAAGATCATAGGTAGCAGTCAACACGGATTTATGAAGGATAGGTCATGTCAGACCAATCTAATTAGTTTCTATGAGGAGGTTAGTAGGAACTTGGATCAGGGCAACTCAGTGGATATAGTCTTTTTGGATTTTTTAAAGGCTTTTGAGACAGTGCCACATGGAAGACTATTGAGCAAACTAAGGGATACAGGAATTGCAGTAAATATCTGCTCATGGATCGAGAGCTGGCTAAAGGACAGGAAGCAAAGGGTTATTGTAAATGGAACATACTCTGATTGGACTAATGTGGTAAGTGGGGTTCCTCAAGGTTTAGTATTAGGTCCTCTCCTTTTTAACATATTTATTAATGACGTAGAAGTAGGACTCGAAAGTAGTGTCTCCATTTTTGCTGATGACACTAAGTTGTGCAAGGTAATTAAGTCAGATAATGATGTACTTTCCCTACAAAGGGATTTGCATAAATTAGAGAAATGGGCAGCTAAATGGCAGATGAGATTTAATACAAATAAATGTAAGGTAGACTAGTGGACAACTACCTAGGTAGCAGTGCACAATGCCAAGCAGCAGCTGCAAAGGCAAGTAAAATATTAGCATGTATTAAGAAGGGTATAGAAGCAAGGGAAGAAAATATAATTCTGCCACTATACAAATCTCTAGTACGCCCTCATTTGGAATATGGAGTACAATTTTGGGCACCACTTCATAAAAAGGACATTTTAGAGCTGGAAAAGGTACAGAGAAGGGCTACAAAACTAATAAGGGGAATGGAGGGGCTAAGTTATGAAGAAAGACCAAATTAAACTTATTTTCGCTAGAAAAAAGGCATCTACAAGAGAATATGATTACCTTATTTAAATACATCCAGGGTCAATATATTTGTCAAGTGAACTTTTTGTAGCAAGAGATTTTAAACTGACAAGAGGACATCCTTTGAAGTTAGAGGAAAAAAGATTTCACCTTAAAGAAAGAAAAGGGTTCTTCACAGTTAGGGTGGTTAAACTGCAGAATTCTCTACCAAAGGAGGTGGTGACAGCGAATTTGATAGATAACTTCAAAAAGGGGTTATATATATTTTTGAATAAAGAGGGCATTTAAGGTTATCCTAGATAACTAGCGAAGGAATATTGAGCCAAGGAGAAATTTGATCGCCAGTTTCTGGGGTCAGGAAGGAATTTTGCTTTTTTCCCCTTATGAGACAATTGTCAAAGTTTCAATGGGGTTTTTTTTTCTGTTTGCTCTCCTCTGGATCAATTAACAATTATTAGTAAATAGTCCACATATTAAAAAGATCAATAGAGATCTAAAAAGTTTGAACTTGATGGACTAACTCTTTATTCATCCTCAAATACTATACTATTAATAATTATTTAACAACTAATTAATTAATAACTAATCCGCATATTGCAGATCAGAGGAGATCTTAACAGGTTGAACTTGATGGACTGAAAGTCTTTTTTCAACATTAATTACTATGTAACTATGTAACTAAGTGGGGAAGATGGGGGCATAGGCCCTGGTTATTGGGGAGTGAGATGGGTACGGCACCCTTGCACTGTAGTGATAACCCTGGCACAGAGGGCTATTTGCAGAACCCAGGCCAAATGGAAAGTTTGGCTAACTGTGCTCTCCGGCCCTTGGGAAAGATTGTAATGGACTGTAAACCATTGATGGAGCTAGCTACAGGCCAGAGGTCAGGAGAAGGCATGAGCTCTGAGGCCCTGACACACAGAGACCAGGTTATTAAGCCAAATTGGGACCACACTCCATATTGTGAACCCAAGCAAGGAGATCTGGAGCACAGAGCACTGACAGTGGTCCAAGGAGAGGAAGAAATGGAATCCCATGCCCAGACCATTTTCCAGTTGATCGGGGTTCCTGCCCAGACTGTGGTGCAGGGGAAAGTGGAGTACAACACCCAGACCATGTTTCCATCCAGGTAGGTGGAGACTAAAGCCAAGGCCCAGATCTCTGATGCCAGCCAGCAGATCAAGCTTGCAAGGTACCTACTGGGATTATCGTTTATTTTTGCCACAGAGGAGTATATTGTATGTATGCTCCTAGTGACACAAGAAGAAGCATGCACTGGAGGGTGCATTTGCCATGCCAGGGAAGGTGGGTTGGCAATTGTGCCATGGAGGTTATGCCAAAAATTCTGTGCCTGCTGGAATTTGGGAGACTATGTGGACTGTGGGGCAACCACAACTCTATCATTCACACAAGTGAGATCAGTATGGGGAGGAACTCATTTAACATGATTAATTCCTAGGACTCACTAGGATGGGGGAAACTAGTTGATTTTCGGGATCCCCTGAGCCTCAACAAGTACCCCTATTATCTTGGACTCTTACACATTTCATTGATAACACAAATGCAATCAAAATGGACATGGGGTATGGTTTAAGGACTGTGACAGGTGTTTTTCCTTTTATGTATAATGTATGATGTTTAAAAAAATGTATGTTGTAAATACACTGACTTCTATCCTAGTTGTTAACCTCCCACAATAGCAGATATAAGCAAATAATACTTTTAAAATGACATAGAGACATCTGGCCTCTGACCTAGCAATAGGAGTGCCCTCCATCCCAAAGTTTGGACAGGGGAAATAAACCTGATATATTTGAGAGAAAGGACTGTTGGGAAGATGGGTGTGTGTGGGTATCTCTGTAACAATAAAGAAGTGCTCAGTCTGCTCTGAACTCAAAAATGGTGTGGTTCATCTGATTCCTCTGCTGCTCCATGAATGATGTTGTGAATCGCTGGGTGCTGTAATGAATGTGTACTGAACCCCCAAATCTGAGTTGTGACAATGACATCAAAATTCCTTTCAAAGAATAGACTACTGTTGTTGGTCTGAGCCTACTATAAAGTCAATGAGGGGGGTACATTTTCAGGCATAAATGTATACCAATACACTGATCTAGGGACTTTATATTACAAAATAATTTTCATTGGCAAAAAATATTTTATTGTGGTGACAGCCTATAAATCATTGTTTGCGCAATACAAATTGTCATAAAATATCTTTAAAAAATATGCAAATCTAAAGTGATGCCTTTTGCTCTCCTTCTGTAGCATATTTATAGCATTTCTCTCTTCAATTCAAGATCCTGGTCATGGAACTTTCATCCTTAGCTTTTCAATTACACATACACAAAACAGCAACCTCTCAATTAGTTACAGATTTACACAGATACATAAACAGCATACAACACTAGTATAGGGCCACATAAAATTCTAAGCCTGCAACTCGATCGCAGACAGACAAATGTCTGCGAGTGAGTTGCGTGCTCCCGTTCGACTCCGATTGTGATGCTAGTCAATTATACAGGGGCGCGAGTTACTGTCACACAGCTGGAAGTGTAAACTATGCAATGGTTCGTAGCAGTTCAGGGGCGGAACATGATCAATTCAGCAAGCCAGTAACCTCCCATTCTGAACCAGCCAATAGAAAATGAGACCGTCATTATTACAGCAGAAAAATCTGCGGGAACCCCCGCAGGCTCACTAAAGTAAACCATGCTGCGGGGTCCCCATCGGCACCGCCGCAGATTCCCCACATTAACCCCTAGCTGCAGGGGTCCAAATCGGGACCCCGCTGCATCTAAACCCAGAACCCCCTATTAAACTCCACAACAACCCACTAATAACAAAAAACTCACTTTACAAAAATTTCAAACAACTAACTACAGAAAATAAAAAACCACTACAGAAAATAAAAAAGCATTACAGCAAAAAAAAAACCTTACACATAAAATAAAAAAGACTTACACAGAAAAGAAAAAACACCATTAAAATAAAAACATGTTTAAAGGAAAGGGTAAATTAGCCCAATGACCTGGACAAAATACCCCTCCAGCGGTGCCAGTGTGTGAGCCAATCAAAATGGGATACACCCCTGTATCCCATTCTGATTAGCTGATATAACTGTCAATCATATTTCAGCCAATCAGAACGTGTAGATGCTTGGGGACAATCAGAATGGGATACACCCCTGTAAGTTATTCTGACAGGCCCAGAAGACTGAAGACCAGGGCATCGCTGGACAATGCTGGAGGGGCATTTTGGCCAGGCCGGTGAGGGACAAACGAGCCACGATCGTCCCTAACTATCCTATTGCGGGATAACGTAGTGCAACACAAGCCTTAAAGCCAATAGAAAGCGGTCTAGCCGAAAATGAATGGCAGTGGGCGATTATACGCCCACGTGTTAACTGTGTTGTTTTTACTTTAGAAGTAGCACGCAGATCCAGGAGTTGGAGGTTAGGTTCAATTGGAGAGAGAGTAAGAGAATTTTGAGAGAGGTAGTTTGCTATTTAATCCAATTATATTCGATTTCATACAAATTTACACTTTATACTTGCTTACACATATTTACAGATTCCACATATTTGCAATAAATATCATTTAAAGAACACACATAGAGACACATATACATATACAGTATCTCACAAAAGAGGAGGGGATCATTCTCTGCTTCAGTATGTCACAGTACATGTTGGCATTAATGGTTTCCTCAATGAACTGTAGCTCCCCAGTGCTGGCAGCACTCATGCAGACCCAGACCATGACACTCCCACTACCAACAGTATACATCTATACTGAGGTAAGGTAGTTGAAATAAACCCTAAATGACAGATAAACGGATATGGCACAAAGAACATAAAAACATTAATATGAGATGAAACCCTCAGTTTGAACGTAAACAGCGATGCAGAGAGAGTGGGCCACAGGGCAGTATTCCAACATGATAAAGACCCCAAACACACCTCCAAGACTACCACTGCCTTGCTAAAGAAGCTGATGGTAAAGGTGATGGACCGGCCAAGCATGTCACCCGACCTAAACCCTATTGAGCATCTGTGGGGCATCCTCAAATGGAAGGTGGGGGAGTGCAAGGTCTCTAACATCCACCAGCTCCATGATGTCATCATGCAAGAGGACTCCAGTGCAACCTGTGAAGCTCTGGTGAACTCCATGCCCATGAGGGTTAAGGCAGTGCTGGAAAATAATGATGGCCACACAAAATATTGACACTTTGCGTCCAATTTGGACATTTCCACTTAAGAGTGTACTCACTTTTGTTACCAATGGTTTAGACATTAATGACTGTGTGTTGAGTTATTTTGATGGTACAGCAAATTTATAATGTTATACAGGCTGTACACTTACTACTTTACATTGTAGCAGAGTGTCATTTCTTCAGTTTTCTCACATGAAAAGATATAATAAAATATTTACAAAAAATGTAAGGGGTGTACTCACTTTTGTGAGATACTGTAGTTAGGTCACACCACACACACATCCGCCATCCAACCCCCACACCCCATCCCCCAACAATTATTAATAACACACATTTTTTTTCCAACAGACATATACAATTATACTTTTTTTTCTTTATCTTTATATTATTTTTGGAATATTATGGAGGGAGGAGAGAGGAGGGAGAGGAGGGAGGGGAGGATGAAGAGGGAGAGTTGGAGGGAGAGGAGTGAGAGGAGGAGGAGGATGTGAGTGCAGAGGAGGAGATGGATGGTGGAAGGGGGGCCCAAGCATCAGGCACACATAGCAGAGGGACAGAGGGGAAGGGGCCTGATCCCAGGGGGGCTTGTAGTTCGGGAAGGGACAGGCCCCAGGTACAGGTCAGGGAGACAAGGGTCCCCGTCCACTGTTGAGAGGGCAAGAGGCTAAGGGCAAGCACAGGGCCCACAATTATACGCACCGGAAGAATGTGGTCCTCCTCTGTTCTATCCATGGCCGCCCTGTGATTCTTGCAGGGGAGAGGGAAGTTAAGCCAGGGCTCAGGCTTGGAAGGAGGTAGTGACAGAGGTTACTGCGGTAGGCACAGCACCAAGGGAGGTAAGGTCTGTCAAGCACAGATTCAACGACATCAGGGCCAAGGTGAGGAGGAGGATGGCTAATGAGGACAAGGACAGCAGCGTGACCTATAATGAGGGGCCAGGGACCTTTTTGAGACCGTTGCCCGCCACAGGAGCTTCAGGCCTTGTCCCAGCAGAACCCAGCCTCCGTGTCAGGTGAATATCACCTACACCAACATGCCACCACATATGCATCACACACACTACACATGTACATGATGACCAACAAGAACACAGACATGTCAGCTCCATGGAATTAACAAGGGATTGATGGATGCGTCATTAAATCCATGAAGCTGACAAATCACTGTCATTCCTGGGCACAACAACAGTAATTGGAATCAAAGAGAGAAACAGGTATCCATTTATAATAGTGCATACCCTATGCCTAATTCCCAATATAGAGATGAAAAAAATGATATTAATAATAAGATTAAAATAACTGGTTAAAATCATGGAACTCTGACGTCATCAAAAGAAGTAGTGAGAAGTTGAAAAGACTTCAAAGCTACCATATAATTGTAAATCCTTTTAATACTGAATCCTATAAGTCCATTGGATATATGTGATAAAGTGTCATAGTGCTGCAAACAAAAAGGAATAAGTGGCAATATACCTAGATATTGCACCAAGTGACAAAAGTGCAGAGTGCTAACAATAATAATCGTAATAAATCACATATAATAAAAACAATAATAAAGTGCAAATTTCTGAGGTGTATCAAAAAGCTATGCTACGCTGCAACACCGACCTATGACGTAATTTCTAGGCGCATTGGCGACGTGTGGGCAGCTAGGAGCCTCGGTGTTCACTCTTACAGGCCCAGAACCTAGTTAATCTAATACAGTGACCCTTATCCCCTATTAAGTACCTCAGAATATGCCCAGGAATTTCGCCATATCAACTATTTAATATTAGGGATAGGGTTGTATTTGCGGAAGCTCCTTCTGATGAGTGTTTGAAGTGGTTACAATCATTTAAGTTCCTTCCAAGCCTATACCATTATCAACCATTTTCTGTACTGATCCTTATATTTGCACATTTAGCACTAGCACTTTGTTATATCAAACATTCTCTTTGATATACCTCAGCAATTTGCACTTTATTATTGCTCTCATTATATGTGATTTAATACGATTATTATTGTTAGCACATTGCATTTTTGTCAATTAGTGCAATATCTAGGTATGTTGCCACTTATTCATTTTTGTTTGCAGCACTATGACACTTTATCACATATATCTAATGGACTTATAGGATGCAATATTATAAGGATTTACAATTATATGGTAGCTTTGAAGTATTTACCACTTCTCACTACTCCTTCTATGATGTCAGAGTTCCATGATTTTAACCAATTATTTGAATCTTATTATTAAACGTTAAGTTTTATCATTTATTTCAACTCTATATTGTGTATTAGGCATAGGGTGTGCACTATTATAAATGGATACCTCTTTATCTCTTTGATTCCAATAACATGTTTTATCCTTAGTAGCACCACTTTCAACCCAGGATTTTGTTATACCTTGAGCCACCTGATTTTGCTGCATTTCTTATTTCATAACAACAGTAATCAAGAAACAGTGACTCCATTTATTGGTGTGCCCACTGCAGCCTATGCAGTTACAGAACGCAGCCGCAAACAAGATAGCGTTAGGAGCCAAGAATGATCAAGACCATAAACCAAAGAATTGATCAAATCTAGCACAGCTAATCTTAGCTGCAATTAGGAGAATCAATCATACTAATGACATATACCTTTCTTTTCTATCTTTCAGCATCCAGGAGGAGGTCTGGGTCCAGTGGCGAGCCAAAGGGGGGGCGTTGGTTCCATCTCAGCAGGATGTGGAGGAACAAGCCCCCGCCCAGCAGGAACTGGTGCAAGGAGAGGAGGAATGAAGAGGTTCTGAGAGCCCTTGCTCAGAGGAGGAGGAGGTAATTTAGGGGGTGGGGTCAACATCCCAAACCCCGTTGGGATTTGACCCCACTATCCTCCTCCTCCAAAGACTAAGAATTTCACCAGGGCCCTCCAACTGGACATATGGAGTCCAGCACAGCAGTTAGCCACCACCTCCTTCCCCCACACAGCAAAGAGATGGCCTGGCCGCCACCACCACCGGGCACACCCACACCACTGCAAGTTTTGCCACAAGCTCCAGACAGCCCCCAGACCTGCCTGGCTCCATCACCGCCACCTCCTCACACAGCAACGCCCCACAGACCTCCCTCCCCACTACCAACAAGCCAGGCCGTGCAGCTCATGCGCAGCCTGGCAAGGTGCAATAGGGGGAGAGGAGGCACCACCTGATGGTGGAGTTATACCTGGCTGGCTGCTAAGGATCGGACTTGTCCCCAGCCCCGCCTCCTCTACCCGGGAGACATCACCTGGACACCCGCAGCCCAGCCCCTCCTCTCCTCCCACCATGCATCCAGCGGCTGTAAGTCCTGTGACTAGGCAGAGGAAGACATAGGTTCTGCGGACAAGTTTGTGCCCTCTCAACAGCACTCCTCAGTGCTCTAGGTTAACCTAATCTCTATGTTAACCTAATCTAGCCTGGCTACAGAGTCTTGGATCTTGGCCTATGTGATGGTGATATTTTGTATCCTCTTCTCTGTGGACACTTAGGGTTCTGTTTACCATGTTTAACATGTCACCAATTGATGGTCACTGAGGAACGCTGTTGAGAAGAGATGCTGTAGTCCCTATAATTTTTTTAGGCCTTAGTTTGTCTGTTTAGTTTTTTTTTTCCGCTTTTTTTGTTTTAGGTACAATTCAGGTCTATGAAGGCATCTTCTGCGTCTGTAAGCATTGTGGAGGAAATGTAGGTTTTCCTAGTTCCTCTCAGGTAGACATTCCTTCAATTACAGCCCCCCCTCTTACCATGTAGCTCCCACAATCTTAAAGCTATCATATAGCCAGATATATCAGACATGATTGTTGTTAGCTTAAATGTAGACTAATACCGCTATGGCGGGGGACTTGCAAAGTCTCACAATGGCATGTTAATGAAAGCCAGCATTAATATATGCACTAGTGAAGCATGTGATCCTGACCTCAATATCAGTCTGAGAACAGATCCCTGGCTCTGATGTAAGTGACAGTGACTCTGGCTGCTGAACTTTGTGTCCTCTCCATATGAATGGCTATATGGCCATATTTCTGAATTATCTAGAGACCTAGCTAATAGTAATCCTTGCAGATGGGAATCAGGTGAGTTGGCATATTGGTACAGTTACAGTATTTAGCACTGCACTGTACATGCATGTTGATTCTTTTTTTTTTATCCTCCTCCACCTTTTTTTAGTTGACCACTTTTTTAAGATTTTTGTTTTTGTCACCACACTGTATGTGTGAAACTGGATTGGATTACACAGTCCATAGGTTGAATCATCTGTTTCATTGAGCAGATCTAGACAAGTCATAAGTGTTATGCAAATGAATGGTTTCTACAATTAAATGGAGTGATTTCTGATGATCCTTTTTTTCATCAGATTCCAGTTGTAGTGGTGTAGTGACCACATGTGACCCTGGTAGGTGCTATGCATCATGCTTATTCTAGACTATTATATCACCCCCTGTAGGTATCCCCTTTTCCCCACAAGACTCTTGTTCTCTCAAGATCCGCCCACACCACACCCATGATATTAATGCACAGTCTTGACCATTTCTGATTGTGGTCTGTGTAAAAAATAAAGCTTTGTTATAACATTCTCACCGTATCAGTGTGTTTTCAACGGTTGGTGTTATGGGACATCCACATGCATCACATTAGTGTCACATTCCTATATATGTAAACTAATGACCCATAGTTACCATGCAATAGATCAATACATATAAATAGATTCATAGTCATAAAAGCAGTAGATATCATATAATACTAAATATTAAATATAAGAATAATAAAGTGTTAATACACAGGCCAAGTCCAATTTGTGATACTGTTGAGTATGAACATTCCCTTGAGGGCCTAAAATAAATGTTACAGGTGATACTGTAGTGGGTTGTCAGATCCTTCTCTAGTGGACTGTGCTTTGCTGACCTCCCTGCTATGACCTGCCCACCTATAGTGACCGTACATGGTATAGCTCACAGCTTCATTGCAGTACACAAGCCCATTCACCACCAACAATTAGCTAAAGGGGACCAGGGGAACATACACCACACTAATCGTCAGGAGGGCAGCAAAAACACATGGAGGCTTTGCAGAGGCACGTGGGTCAACAGCCAACTCATCTCCATCAGGGGTAATCTCCGCTATGCCCATCCTGTCGGTGGCCATATGCCAATATGTATAGCCATTCCCATTTTCTGACCTCCCATTATTTTCTGCTATTCATCAATTAACAGTAGTGTGTAATGCTAAGTGGTGGTGATGGTGAAGGGGCTTCTGTACCTGACTGAAGCTGGGAGCTTTACCATGTAGAGTCAGTGTAGATGGGCAAGTGATAGCAGAAAGGTCAGACAAATCACAGTCCACTAAAAAGGAACTGACAACCCACTCCAGTATCTTTGGCATGCAAACCTTGTGGAGCATCACAGGCAGAGTCCTGGCTAAATGTTCTGCAGTCCAAAGGGTCACAGAGAGTCGAACATGACTGAAGGGCAAAACAACAAATATTAAAATGTTCACCGGGTACTTGAATTATGCCATGTGGCGGTGAAATATGGCAACTATTTGTGTTCCCAAATGTAGATGTGATGAGCAAGATGTATATGCAATTATATTTATATTTTTAGTGTGTCTTTAAATGCATTCTGCATGTTGCCGCATGGCTTTTCATATTGGCATATGCATGACCATTACAACATATGATTCAAAAAAATATTTTTTAAATGCATTTTTTTTTCTGAAGGATTATTGTGCAAGTAATTGTAATGTCTTTCCATGCTTTCCCCATATTTTAAAGTGCACTGGTGTGTTTATATTATCCTTTATATGGTTTAAAAGTTGTCTGTAAACCCTTTGCGGGTTCTATTTGGAGCCAGTAATGTTTCTTCCTCCAATTGCGGGTTACAGGCTTGAACGCCATGGCTTCTTTCTAAAATTGTTGCAATTTTATGACGTAATTTAAAAAGTAGCAGTTACGGGCTTGAGAGAACAAAGGATTTGAGGGCACGCAGTTCATATTTTCATGCCCTGTAGCCTTTTTTCCCTCTTAACCTGCCGATCGGGAGCGGCTTGCTTTATGGGGTAATTTTTATATACGCAAGCCTTGCGGCCTACGTTACGGGCTACTGTTTTAAGCGTTCAGGGAATTTAATGTGGCTAACAGTGTAACAAGATGAAATCTGAAAAGAGAATGAGAATGGGTTCAGGAAGTGATAGGGTTAGGAGGAAAACACAGAGGTGTTAGATGCTATGCAAAAAGTGGGGGTAGGGTACAAGAAATTCAGGGATATACAAACATAGAGCCTCCTTCAATTGAGCCCTTCGGAGATGCTGGCTTCTGTAATGGAGGTCGTAAGTTATTTTGCTATTCAATTGGCATCTTCTTGTGGACTCCGTACTCCGATTCCTTGCAATGCTTAACATCGCAAATTAAAGCCCATCCAAGCCTCTGATCTTTCACGGCCGCAAGAGTCACTATCTCAAAAAATTGCAAATCGCTATTCAATTGCTCTGATTCCCCCTCGCTAACCACGCCGGCAAGTCCGCAAATGGCAAAAGTCAGACCACCAGCAGACCCGCAGATTTACGGCCTACATCTCATGAGTTGCGGACTCTGAATTGAATGAGACTCTATGTCAGTCCATATATTAACAGGGAAAAATCATAATAAAATTCAGTAACAATGTAAGAGTTTCTTCAGTTTTCCAAGTACCTTAGCAGATCTGTGTAAGTTTGTTGCAAATGGAGCTGGTAGTCATAGACCAGGGAGTCACAGTGAAACAAGATGGAATCTTAGCAGATCTGTGTAAGTTTGCTGCAAATCGAGCTGGTAGTCACAGAGAGACCAGAGAGACACACAGCCACATTACATTCAAATCCCGTAGCGTCAATTGTAAACCCGCAAAACCTGCAGGATTGAAATTATCCGTAGTTACAGAGCCATTACATTCAACCATGCAGTGACCTACAGGCTGTAGACACAAGCCCATAAATCATTCTTGCGCACGTTGCATGTGCGGCAGTGAACATAATCAATTAGTCAAACCTGTAGTTACGAGTTCAGACAGAGCCAATGGTAAAAGAGATCATCATCATTACGTCACTGAAAAATGAAAGTTAGATTTCAATCCCTTATGAGTTTGAATTATGAGTTACGATCGGACCTGCATTCCAGAAATAATGCAATATTCATACATCCGTAAATATGATATTCCAGTCTATGCAAGTTACTTTTATACATTGATTGATATAACACGGGAATTAAACATTAAAAAAAGTATTTTATATTGCAAATTTGCAAGATTGAGAATGTTGTGCTATTAATTTGAATACCTAACATCACTTTCACTTTAATTGTTAGCACAATGGTGTGTTGATATTTGCATTTACAGTGCTACGTTTAGGACTTTAACCCCCTTGCGGGTCCTCTCTAGTACCCATAGGCTTTTTGGCTCCATTTGTGGGTCACGGGTTTGAATGTCAGTGGATTTGTTGCAATTTAATAGCCATTTGCGAGTCTAGTTGCTTTACTAGGCTAATTAAATAGCCATAAGTGTTGCGGCTACGTTACAGGCTACGGGTTTTCACATGGGGGGAAGTTAATAGGACTGACAGTGTAACAAGATGGAATCTTGTCCCTTTCTGCTGTTCACACTGCTGTTACTGTGGGTGCAATCTCCTTCCATGCCTAACTTCTCTCCCCCCGCAAGCATAACCGGGCGTCCACGTATCGCACCAAAGAGCACCACTTTGTCCCGTTGCATGAAGTTATGAAGTTATGGACCCTGAGCTTGCCTTTAGCCTCTTGCACTTCCAACTGTGGACGGGGAACCTTTGCTCCCTCAACTGCCCCTGAGACCTGTCCCTCCCCTGGACTACCAGCCCCCCCCCCCAGGATCAGGCCCCTCCTCCTATGTCCCTGAACTGGTTGTGCCTATCATTATGGGCACCCCACCACCACTCACTTCCTCTCCTCCACTCCCCACTCCATGCCTCCTGCTCTCTCCTCTCTGCCACTCTGCTCCTACACTCCATGCCTCCTCCTCTACCACTCCTCACCTCCTCTCCTCCACCACTCCCCAGGGCCACCTCTCTCTCTCCTCCCTCCATTTAAATCCAAAAAAGAATGTAACAATAAATAAAAATAAGTATTTTTGTATATATATATATATATATATATATATATATATAATGGAAAAGAAGTGTGTTTTATGTGCATGTATTAAATTTTGGGGGATGGGGTGTGGGGTATGGGATGGGGGTATGTGTATGGAGTGACCTAGCACTATGTGTAATCTGTAAATATGTGTAATCAAAGTTGTGAGATCGTAATTAGATTAATACAAAATAATACAACTGGAAGATACTGTTCTCAAAAATCGCTTACTCTCTCTCTATTACTGCTGTAACCATCGACTCCGGGACCTGCGTGCTACTTCGTAAAAATCTTCAACACAGTCAAAGAATGGGCGTGTGGAACACCACTTTATAATCTCTCTCTGTCACCTTTAGCTAGCCCGCTTTCTATTGGTTGAGAGGCCTGCATCGCAGTCAGTACTTACGGGAATGGGTTGTAGCTGCGGACCACTTTTATTCCAGCCCACTAACAGCTTGCGGGCACGGGAAGGGTTTGTGAGCTTGAGGCTTCGGCCTGTGACTTGCAGCCTTGTTCAGTTGAATAGCTCCATAATTGTAGCAAAATTCAAGCCCGCAGACATACAACCTGTACACCGTGAGTTTCAGCCTTGCAATTAAATGAAGCCCTTAGTATGGAGTCTTATTTTAATCTTGAAGACTTCAAAGTAAACACATATACATGATACCACTGGAGTTGCACTGGTATTCTTCCTCTGTCAATAAATACACATTTAAAAAAAATCATGGGTACAAGATTGAAATCTGGGAATAATTAATTAAATTATTGTCCCTATGATCAGGTTTTATACAATTTGTTCTAATAACATTTTAGTAATTAAGATCAGTTAGAAGCAGAATTTCACATTTTTGCTAAAGACTTTGCATTTCAAACAGAATAAAATATGGGGCACACAAAAATATAAATTTGATGTATTCCAGACCTTATCCAAAGCTTATCACTGCTTGCATTAGTACTAGAGAGATAACCCAACTTGCCTTTGATCAGAATTACAACTACAAAAAGCAATGTCCTAAGGTCACCCAGTAGTATTCGGTCCAAGAGCAACAAAGAGAAGAGAACAGAAGCTCATGTTTGAAGTTTATGTTTGATTTGGTATATACTGTCTTCCACTTATAGTGAGTGCTACAGAAAGCATGGCTATAATGACAGTCTACATTCTTTGAAACAACTTTCAGATAAATGTAAAAGTAAAGACATATGTATATTTGCAACTGAAACATTTGGAGGTTTTAGTACCGGTATATTGCATGTTACATTGTTGTATACTGAAAAACCTTTAATAATATTCAAGTATATGACAAGTGGATCATTTGTTTAGATACAATAGAATGTTTGATTACTGTGTATTGACCTAAAACGTAATTACTTTTAAATCAGAGAAGCAGACCACCCATCTCCTTAACCCAATCATCCATTGATTTATAAAATGCTTTCCTTTCTTGTTCTCATACTTCGTCCTCTATCAGGATATAATTTCAAGCCACCCAACAGTCTCCTCGGCTCACATTTCCATCTCCTATTACCTTTTAGATTTTTATCTTTCACAAGAATAGGGTCCTTATCTCCACCTGTACCAATGTGTATGTACAATATGATGTCTTGTCTTATCTGCCTTGAACGATATATACAAAATATTAATTGCAAGATCTAGTGCTGATTCAAAAGTAAAATATAGTAATAATAATGTATTAAAAATATAGAAATATTTCCTAAAACATTTGTATAAAATGAGTCTGATTGCGTTTATGGACTCTTCCTCCACATGACTTGTGCACAAGAGGGACAATGTTATTGGTAAATACCTAGGATATGCATACGGCTAAATCTTTTTGGTAGATAAAATTGGCTTAGTTAGATAAGCCTATTTTCAGCACAGACACAGTGACATTCCACTATTGATTATATTATCTAGGAAAGGCCAAGGGGAGGAGTTGTGGAGAAGTTATTGCACTTTATCTATATTTTGTACAACCATTTTTGAAATTATATAATATTTTTTGAGCAAATATTCAATGCAAATTAAGATTTTCTCTAAAATGTGTTTATCATACTTCACAACATGTGAATTTTTTTTTAAATTTAATATTGTGTATAACAGTATGTCCCTATGTGTGTAGGGTGATTTAATGTATTTTAGTGTGGTTACATAGTTACATAGTTACATAGTATTTGATGTTGAAAAAAGACGTTTAGTCCATCAAGTTAAACCTTTTAAGATCTCCTCTGATCTGCAATATGCGGATTAGGTGTTAATTGATCCAGAGGAAGGCAGACATTAAAAAAAACAAGTGAAACTTAGCCAATCATCTAAAAAGGGAAAAAAAATATTCCTTCCTGATCACAGATACTGGTGATCAGATTCCTCCCTGGATCAATACTCTTACTCTCTCTAATTAACCAGGATAAGCTTGAATGACCTTTTTAATAAAAAATATATCCAGTCCCTTTTTAAAGTTATCTATCAAATCTGCTGTCACCACCTCCTTTGGCAGATAATTCTACAGACTGATCACCCTTACTGTGCAAAATTCAAAAAGACTGCATCCACCGAGTTGCCTTGATCAAGGTTCCTACTAACCTCCTCATAGAAACTAATTAGATTTTTTTGACATGACCTATCCCTCATAAATCCATGTTGACTCCTACTAATAATCCTGTTCAAATAGACATATTCTTGTATATTATCCCTAAATAACCCTTCTAAAAGGTTTCCCACTAAAGAAGTGAGGCTCACTGGTCTATAATTTCCCAGATTTGCTCTTGATCCCTTCTTGAATATAGGTATCACATCTGCTTTTCTCCAGCCATCTGATAGAGACCCTGTGTTGAGTGAATCTTTAAAAATTAAATATAATGGTTTGGCTATTACAGATCTCAGTCCCCTCAGTACCCTTGGAAGTATTCTATCAAGACCTGGGGCTTTAATAACATTTCTTTTTTCTAAACTCTTTTGGATTTCTTCCTGCGTTAACTAATTGTTTGGTGAAGGTAGTGTAGCATAATGGATGTTGCAGTGTCCCAACCACTGGTACCTCCCTTGTGAATACGGAAGAAAATTACCTATTTAGCTCATGTGCCTTTTCCTGGTCACTAATTATCAGATGGCCTGTGTCACATTGTAATGTTCCGATAGCTTCCTTCCTGGCCTTCTTCCCATTAATATATTTAAAACATATTTTAGGGTTAGTCTTACTTTCCTTTGCAACTAACTTTTCATTTTCTATTTTAGCCAGTCTAGTAGCTCTTTTGCAAGTCTTGTTGATTTCCTTGTACTAACTTAGGGCAGTCCATATCCCCTCCTGTTTTTTACTCTGTATCTTGATATTTTAATCATTGTTAAGCCACATTGGATGTGATTTACTCTTTTTACTTTTATTCCTACATAGTATATGGTGATAATGAAGTATATTTAGTAAGGACTTTAATGTTGTCCATTTATGTTCAGTATTTCTACTTGTCAGTTCTCTGTCCCGGTCTTTGTATTGCTGCCATTAGAACCTTAAAATCTGCCCTTTTAAAATTAGGAGTTTTGTTGGCCTTACAGTTTTTTTTTATTTTTAATTTAAGCTCAATTGAGACTGTGTTGTGATCACTGTTTCCCAAAGGTTGCCCTATTTCAACATTTGATACTATATCAATATTATTTGTGATATCCAAATCCAAGATAGCCTCATTTCTAGTAGGTTCTTGTATAACCTGGGCCAGATAATGATCACTGAGTGTACTCAAGAACCTGCTCCTCTTAGTTGTACTGCTGGTTTCATTTATCTGGTTTATTTCAGGGTAATTAAAATCTCCCATTATTAGAACCTGACTATGCTTAGCTGCCTTTCCAATCTGTAACAATAATTGCATTTCCTCACTTTCAATTATATTTGGGGGTTTATATTATACTCCAACCAATATTCTTTCGGAATTTGCTCCTCCACTATTTATCTTTACCCACTAGTGATGTCGCGAACATAACATTTTCGGTTCGCGAACCACGGACGCGAATTTCATCAAATGTTCGCGAACGGGCGAACCGGGCAAACCGCCATAGACTTCAATGGGCAGGCGAATTTCAAAACCCACAGGGACTCTTTCTGGCCACAATAGTGATGGGAAAGTTGTTTCAAGGGGACTAACACCTGGACTGTGGCATGCCGGAGGGGGATCCATGGCAAAACTCCCACGGAAAATTACATAGTTGATGCAGAGTCTGGTTTTAAGCCATAAAGGGCATAAATCCCCTAACATTCCTAAATTGTTTGGAATAACATGCTTTAAAACATCAGGTATCGATCAGGTAGTGTAAGGGTTACACCTGCTTCACAGTAACAGACCAACATCCCCGTTTAATGCACCGCAAACAACCGCAAACAGTCCCTTTGCACAACCGCAAACTCCACATTTGCACAAGGTTGGATACCAAGCTAGCCATGTCCCATTCCTTGTCCTCACTGATGTCATTGAAGGTCTCTTCTTCCACCCAGCCACCAAGGGTCCCCGAAAGGTGACAACAAGCCCCCTGGGATGCCTGCGTGCACACCCAGTAGTCAAGGGGTTCATCGCTCCTCATAGTGTCGATATCTGCAGTTAAGGCAAGGTAGTCTGTTACCTGACGGTCGAGTCGTTCTCTGAGGATGGACCCCGAAAGGCTGTGGCGATGCATAGAACTTAAAAAGCTCTGCATGTCCTCCATCAACAACACATCTGTAAAGTGTCCTCTCCTTGCCGGCGTGGTCGTGGGAGGAGGAGGATTATGTTCACCTCTTCTGCTGTTAGATTGCCTTTGTGCTGTGACATCACCCTTAAACGCTGTGTAAAGCATACTTTTTAATTTATTTTGGAAGTGCTGCATCCTTTCCGACTTGTGGTAATTCGGTAACATTTCAGGCACTTTTTGCTTATACCGGGGGTCTAGTAGCGTGCACACCCAGTACAGGTCGTTCTCCTTCATCCTTTTTATACAAGGGTCCCTCAACAGGCACGACAGCTTGAAAGACCCCATTTGCACAAGGTTGGATGCCGAGCTAGTCATGTCCCGTTCCTCATCCTCAGTGATCTCACTGAAGGTATGTTCTTCCCCCCAGCCACGTACAACACCACTGGTACCAGATAGGTGACAACGAGCACCCTAGGATGCCTGTTGTGGTTGGTCTTCCTCCTCCTCCTCAAAGCCACATCCTCCTCTGACTCCTCTTTTCTCACAATCCTCTTCCAGCGTTGACGCAGGTCCAGCAAGTGATGCTTATAAGGCTGTTTCTGGTGGTGATGGTGACCACAACTCTTCCTCTTCACGCTCATCTACAGCCTAATCCAGCAGTCTTCGCAGGGCATGCTCCAGGAAGAAAACAAATGGTATGATGTCGCTGATGATGCCCTCGGTGCGACTGACCAGGTTTGTCACCTCCTCAAAATGATGCATAAGCCTAAAGGCATTGCGCATGAGCGTCCAGTAACGTGAAAAAAAAATCCCCAGCTCCGCAGAGGCTGTCCTAGCACCCCGGTCATACAAATACTTGTTAACGGCCTTTTCTTGTTGGAGCAGGCGGTCGAACATTAGGAGTGTTGAATTCCAACGTGTCGGGCTGTCTAAAATCAAGCGCCTCACTGGCATGTTTTTTCGCCACTGGATATCTGTAAAGTGCGCCATGGCTGTGTAGGAACGCCTGAAATGGGCACACACCTTCCTGGCCTGCTTCAGGACGTCCTGTAAGCCTGGGTGCTTATGCACAAAGCGTTGTACAATCAGATTACACACATGTGCCATGCAAGGCACATGTGTCAACTTGCCCAAATTCAATGCCGCCAACAAATTTCTTCCGTTGTCACAAACCACTTTGCAGATCTCCAGTTGGTGCGGAGTCAGCCACTGATCCACCTGTGCGTTCAGGGCGGACAGGAGTGCTGGTCCGGTGTGACTCTCTGTGTGAGGAATTGACTCTGCTGGGTTTTGAACCCTGGTCCCCAGGCTGCTATACCTCTTCCCTACCACTGCGCCAGCTTACCTTTGTGAATTCCATTGAGACCTTATAAGCTTGACTCTGCTAGCAATAGTATCAGTACCTAAGTCTCTTCAGCTGTGTCTGGTCAGGTGTCTGGTCCTTGGCCTATATAAGGCACTTCCTGTCTATTGATCCTTGCCAGATTATTGTGTGGTTCCTGATCACTTCAATAAACCTTGTTCCTGTTTTCACCTACAAGTTTGCGGAACTGGATTGCTGACCTTGGCTACTGGTCTCCACAACTTTGTGATTTCTATATCAATACAGAATAATCTGGCGCTTTCATGGAGACCGCCGGGACAGATTCTGCATTGGCCCAGCAGGTTGCTTTATTTGCAAGAACTGTGCAGACCCAGGCACAGACCATCCAAGTGCTGCAGGACCAGGTAGCTGAACTGCAGGCCCAACAGGTTGCTTTTACTGCAAGAACTGTGCAGACCCAGGCACAGACCATCCAAGTGCTGCAGGACCAGGTAGCTGAACTGCAAAATACATTTCAGTCAATGCACAGTGAGTACACCAGCTACAGGGCACGTGATGTTTCAGCTGCTACTGTTACACCTGCACAAGAGGCCCGCTTGCCCCTGCCAGAAAAGTTTGGAGGAGATCGCAAAAAAATTAGGGGTTTCCTAAATCAATGCCGTTTGCACTTCATGATGTTACCTCACCAATTTCCATCTGAAAGAGAGAAGGTGGGATTTATTTTTTCCTTATTCAAAGATGAAGCCCTGGCTTGGGGCTCCCCTCTTCTGGAACAAGACAGTCCAGTCTTGGGTAATCTAAATGACTTTCTTGAGGCTATGTGCCTAGTTTTTGATGACCCCAATCGATGTGCTACAGCAGAAGCCACTCTCCTATGCTGCTGAATTCAGACAGTGGGTTGCTAATACTACCTGGAAACAATCAGCCCAGAGGTTCCACTTCAGAAAAGGTCTCTCAGAAGCTATAAAAGATGAACTTGCTCGTGTTGATCTTCCTGCTGACTTTGATGCATTTGTGCGTTTGGCTATCCGTATTGATCGGAGACTTTCTGAAAGAAGATTGGAAAGACAGGGCTCTTTTAGACCAAGTACTACTCCAATTTCCTATTCAAGAACTTCTACACTGATCCCACAAACACCTACAGACTCTGAGCCAGAGGCTATGCAGGTAAATCTAATAAGAGGGCCATTTCCCAACGAAGAAAAACAGTGGCGACGCACTCACAATTTATGCCTGTATTGTGGTAGTGCAGGGCACTATGCCATCAATTGCCCTAGCAAATCCAAAAGAACAATAGCTATGGCGGCTGAGGGTGCACAGATTCGACACCAATCCCAGATTTCGGATCAACTGGATTCTGTCACACAACCCTTGTTTTCTCTGGCTCATGGTGAAGAGGGTATGTTGACTCAACATCCTCATTTTGTGGTGCCTATCACGTTGCAATGTGGTGATCATAAAATTTCAACTACCGCTATGATAGATTCTGGAGCAGGCGGAAACTTTATGGACATTAAATTTGCCGCAGGAAATAGAATTCAGTCTATCCCTAATTCTTCAACTGTGTTAATGGAGACAGTTGATGGTTCTCCACTTACGTCAGGACCGGTTACACATGAGACTGTGCCCTTAAAGTTGACTGTGGAAGTGAATCACCATGAGGCTATCTCTTTCCACCTAATTTCCTCAACACAGTTTCCAGTGATTTTGGGGGTACCTTGGCTTGCTCTGCATAACCCACAGATTGATTGGAAGACCAGAACTTTGTCCTTTCCTTCAGAACACTGCTTAATGAATTGTCAACCGTCTAAGGTAACACCTGTTGCCACAACAATTAATGAAATGGTTGCTACAAACTTGACTAAGCTTCCTCTACAATATCGGGATTTTGCAGATGTCTGTGATAAGAAGAATGCTGATCAGCTTCCACCACACAGGCCCTATGATTGCCCAATAGAGCTGTTGCCTGGGGCTGCTATTCCATTTGGCCGTATATATTCCCTTTCTGAGCCTGAATTGAAAGCTCTTCGTGAATACCTACAAGAAAATCTTGCCACTCCAGCAGGAGCTCCTATTTTCTTCATAGAAAAGAAAGATGGCAGCCTACGGCCATGCGTTGATTACAGGGACATTAATAACATCACTGTTAAAAACCGCTACCCCTTGCCTCTGATTCCTGAACTTTTGGAGAGACTTCGCTCAGCTAAAATATTTACGAAGCTTGATCTTCGGGGGGCATATAATCTGGTTCGCATAAGACCCAATGATGAATGGAAAACAGCTTTCAGAACCAGGTACGGGCATTACGAATATCTAGTAATGCCTTTTGGGATGTGTAATGCCCCTGCAACTTTCCAGCATCTTATCAATGATGTACTACGAGATCTCCTGGATCAGTTTGTTGTGGCATATTTGGATGATATCCTAATATTCTCTGATAGTCTTGAAAACCACAGAAAACAGGTCCGTATAGTTCTAGAGCGCCTACGTACCCACCGCCTATACATTAAACTAGAAAAATGTGAGTTTGAACAAACAGAAATTCAATTCCTGGGGTATGTAATAACTCCCAAAGGTTTAAGTATGGACGCAAGTAAAATTAAAGCTGTGCTGGACTGGCCCATCCCCAAGAATGAAAAAAATGTTCAGAGATTTGTGGGGTTTGCCAATTTTTACAGGCGTTTCATTAAGAATTTCTCTGCCGTTATTACACCGATCACTGAACTCACACGTAAGGGGACTCCTTTTCAGTGGTCCGATAAGGCGGATACCGCATTTTCCCGATTGAAGACTCTGTTTACCTCTGCCCCTGTCCTGGTACATCCTCAGCCGGAATTACCATTTATTGTGGAAGTTGATGCTTCTGATTCAGCTGTTGGTGCTATACTGTCTCAAAGGACTGGACCTAAGATGCTGTTACATCCGTGTGCCTTCTATTCCCGCCAGATGGTGCCAGCAGAAAGAAACTATGACATAGGGAATAAAGAACTATTGGCTATAAAAGCTGCCTTCACCGAATGGAGACATCTCTTGGAGGGAGCTACCCTTCCAATTACTGTCCTCACAGATCACAAAAATCTGGAATGTATTCGATCAGCTAAGAGACTGTCAGCCAGACAAGCACGCTGGTCCCTATTCTTCTCAAGGTTTAATTTTTCGGTTACATACTGTCCTGGCTCCAAGAATGGTAAGGCGGATGCCTTGTCTAGAATAGCTGACCCCCTCCATACTACCGTAACCAAGACCACCATCTTGCCAGAGGATATATTTATAGGAGTTACATTTCCTTCTGATCTGATGTCTCGCATTAAAAAGGGCTACGCTGAAGACCCAGTTCTTCGTGATCCTCCTCGTGACCTCCATATGACGATGCTTAATGGGTTTTGGATTTTTCAACAACGTCTGTTTGCTCTGGAGTCAGTGCGACTGGACCTTTTACGTCTCTACCATGACTCAAAACCAGCAGGTCATCCAGGAATCCGAAAGACACAAGAGCTACTTGCCCGATCCTTTTGGTGGCCGAAGTATCATGAGGATGTTAAGAAGTATGTGTCCTCTTGTGATGTGTGTGCCAGACATAAGACTCCTCGCTCATCCCCTGTTGGCTTGCTTCAGCCTCTTCCGATTCCTCATCGTCCCTGGGGATCTATATCCATGGACTTTATTGTGAAACTACCTCCCTCTAAGGAACACACTACCATTCTTGTTGTTGTGGACAGGTTAACTAAGATGGGTCATTTCATACCAGCTCGTGGTCTCCCTTCAGCTAAACAGACGGCTGACCTGGTTATTCGGGAAACATTTCGCTTGCATGGAGTGCCTAATGAAGTAGTTTCTGACAGGGGAGTGTAGTTTACGTCTCGTTTTTGGAAACATTTTTGTTCTAATCTAGGTATTAATGTAAATCTGTCGTCAGCTTTTCATCCGCAAAGTAATGGACAGACTGAGCGAACCAATCAAACTTTGGAGCAATATTTGCGGTGCTATATTGGTTACCTGCAGGATGGCTGGCTGGATTTTCTACCCACGGCGGAGTTTGCCTATAACAATGCCCAACACTGCTCCACTTCTTTGAGCCCATTTTTTGCCAACTATGGTTACCATCCGACCTTTCTAGTCAGTCTCCCAATTACTACTTCCATTCCTGCTGTCACTGACCGGCTAACCGCCTTACGTGATTCCCAAGCACTGTTGAAAGAGACTTTTTTGGAGGCTCAGGAATGTTACAAAAGAGCTGCTGATAGGCATAGAAAGGAGGCCCCAGTCTATCACGTTGGTGACAAGGTGTGGCTGTCAACAAGGAATCTTAAGCTTCGGATTCCTTCTCATAAATTGGGTCAATGTTTCATGGGACCTTTTGAGATCATTGCTCAGATCAATGCTGTCACTTTCCGTTTACAACTCCCGAATTCCATGAAAATACATCCAGTGTTTCACGTTGCACTGCTTAAACCTTTTCATGAAAACACTTTCCCTGGCCGAGCCCTGCCTGCCCCACCTCCAGTCCTCGTGGATGGTGAGGATGAATACGAAGTGGACAAAATTCTTGACTCCAGGATCTTCCGTGGCAAGCTTCAGTATCTGGTTCGCTGGAAAGGCTATGGTGAGGAGGAGAGTTTGTGGGAACCAGTGGACAATATTCACGCTCCTGATCTCCTTCGGTCTTTTCATGTGCAGTACCCTGCTAAACCAGGTAATAGGGCATCCAGAGGCTGCACCTATAGAGGTGGGTGTAATGTGAGGAATTGACTCTGCTGGGTTTTGAACCCTGGTCCCCAGGCTGCTATACCTTTTCCCTACCACTGCGCCAGCTTACCTTTGTGAATTCCATTGAGACCTTATAAGCTTGACTCTGCTAGCAATAGTATCAGTACCTAAGTCTCTTCAGCTGTGTCTGGTCAGGTGTCTGGTCCTTGGCTTATATAAGGCACTTCCTGTCTATTGATCCTTGCCAGACTATTGTGTGGTTCCTGATCACTTCAATAAACCTTGTTCCTGTTTTCACCTACAAGTTTGCAGAACTGGATTATTGCTAACCTTGGCTACTGGTCTCCACAACTTTGTGATTTCTATATCATTACACTCTGCTTTCAGGGAAGTCATCCCCAAGACGGATTGACACTGCCGTATCCGGGATGTGGAATAGTACCTGTGGAGCTGGGGGGTGCCGTTGATGTGGAGCAAGACATAGCAGCAGCAGAAGAGGACTCAGTTGAGGTAGTTATGGAAGAGGATGGAGTAGGAGGAGTAGAGGAGGTGGCAGCAGGCCTGCCTGCAAGTCGTGGCGGTGTCACCAACTCCTCTGCAGAGCCACGTATTCCATGCTTGGCAGCCGTCACCAGGTTTACCCAATGCGCAGTGTAGGTGATATACCTGCCCTGACCATGCTTTGCAGACCAGGTATCCGTGGTCAGATGGACCCTTGCCCCAACACTGTGTGCCAGAGATGCCATTACTTCCTTTTGCACAATCGAGTACAGGTTGGGGATTGCCTTTTGTGCAAAGAAATTTCGGCCGGGTACCTTCCACTGCGGTGTCTCAATAGCTACAAATTTTTTGAACGCCTCAGACTCCACCAGCTTGTATGGTAAAAGCTGGCGGGCTAAGAGTTCAGACAAGCCAGCTGTCAGTTGCCGGGCAAGGGGGTGACTTTGTGACATTGGCTTCTTTTACGCTCAAACATGTCCTTGACAGACACCTGACTGTGGGCAGATGAGCAGGGATTGCTCAGGGCGAGACACGGAGTGGCAGATGGTTGAGAGGGGGCAAGCAGGGCAGCAGTGGTTGACGTGGCTGAAGATGCTGGACTAGGAAGAGGATGGCGGCTTTGACTTTGTGTGCTGCTTGTACTCATGTTTTGATCCCATAGGCTTTTGTGATATGACATCATGTGCCTTCGCAAAGAAGTTGTACCTAGGTGGGTGTTGGACTTCCCACGACTCAGTTTCTTTTCGCACAGGTTGCAAATGGCATCACTGTTGTCACAGGCAGACACACCAAAAAATTGCCACACTGCTGAGCTCTGCAATGACGGCATTTTGGTGGTGGCAACAGCATGCGTTGACTGGCGTGCTGTCTGGCTGACCCCGGGTGCTGATGCATGCTGTCTGACTGTGCCACTAGCTTGTTGCGACGACCTCCCCCTGCTTCCAACTCGTCTCTTCCTCCTCTCTGTCTCCCCATCTGAACTTTCCTCCTGTTCTTCTTCTCTTATAGCGGGCACCCACGAATGCATCGTCATCATCAACCGCTTCACTTGTATCTGACAACTCAACAAAGGAAGCAGCACCGAGTACAACATCATCATCATCAGACCGTACGTCCATGTGTGTAATGCTGCCTGACTAGGACATATCCCTGTTATCTACATCTTCTGGCACTAATGTTTGCGCATCACTTATTTTTTCCAACGGATGTGTAAATAACGCTGCTGACGGATCAAGTGAAGCGGCTGTGGTGCTAGTGTTGGTGGTTTCGGCAGGCGGGCGAGTGGTAACTGGAGAGGTGCCCGAAGCTAAGCTGGAGGAGGATGGTGCGTCTAGGTTCCGAGCGGAAGCTGTAGAAGATTGGGTGTCCTGTGTTAGCCAGTCAACCATGTCCTCAGAACTTTTCAAGTTCAGGGTACATTGCCTCTGAAAACTGGGCATTAATATAGGGCCAAAGGGAATCACAGCACCACGACCACGACGGCCCCTGCGGGGTGGCCTGCCTCTGCCTGTCATTTTTTTTTCGATTAGTGGTACTATGCGTGCAAGCTACTGTGACACCAGATATGGTTGTCACTGTGCACTGGCAAAAGTTGGCAGAGTAGGCGCTGTAGGCCTCACACACACGCCTGTAGGCAGGCAAAAATGGTTATTTTATTTCACTGTACACTAGGTTGCACCAGATATGAGTGTCACTGTGCACTGGCAAAAGTTGGCAGAGTAGGAGCTGTAGGCCTCACACACACGCCTGTAGGCAGGCAACTGATATTCAATCAATTACAGTCAAAAAAGTGTTGAGTTATGTCACTGTACACTACGGTTGCACCAGATATGGTTGTCACTGTGCACTGGCAAAAGTTGGCAGAGTAGGCGCTGTAGGCCTCACACACACGCCTGTAGGCAGGCAAAAATGGTTCTTTTATTTCACTGTACACTAGGTTGCACCAGATATGAGTGTCACTGTGCACTGGCAAAAGTTGGCAGAGTAGATGCAATAGGCTTCACACACACGCCTGTAGGCAGGCAATTGCTATTCAATCTATTACAGTCAAAAAAGTGTTGTTTTATTTCACTGAGCACAATATAAGCTGTGAGCCTGACACAGGCAGGCAACTGAAATTAGATTAAAGGAAAAAAGGGTTGTTTTTTTTAATGTATGGTACACCAACTATGACTGGTGAAACAGAGCAGAATATTAGCTCTGAGTCTGACACAGACAGGCAACTGAAATTAAATGACAGAAAAAAAATGGTTGTTTTCAATGTATGGTACACCAGCAGGTATGAGTAGTGAAAATAATCACAATATAAGCTGTTAGGTGTTAGCCTGTCACACACACACACGCTGGCAGGCAGGCATATGCAATTAGATTACACAGAAAAAAATTATAAAATAAAATAAATGATGTTCTAGCCCTAAAAAGGGCTTTTTGGGTTGCTGTCCTTGCAGCAGATATCAGATGAGTCCTTCAGGTCTGTAGTGGAAGCTAAATACACAGCCTGGCTATCTATTTCCCTATTAAATCTCCAGCAGCTACACTATCTGTCCTCTCACAACGAATGCAGCTTCAGAATGATTCTAAAATGTATGCTGTCCTTCAGATGGAAGGCTCTGGAAGGGAGTGTATGCTGCTGATTGGCTGGAATGTGTCTGCTGACTGTAAGGTGCAGGGTCAAAGTTTCCTCAATGATAAAGAATAGGGGGCGAACCGAATATCGCATGTGTCCGCCGTCCGATGCGAGAGCGAAAGAGCCAAAATCGATTCGAATAGTCCGCGGGCGAACTGTCCGCGACATCTCTACTACCCACAAACATTCAACATTATCACTAGTTCCACCATAAATATCTTCTCTGACTATAGGCTTAAATTCAGGCTTAACATAAAACAAATCCCTCCTCGTCTTTACCATTTCCCCTGTCTTTCCTAAAAAGGTTTATAACCATCCAGATTAACAGTCCAGTCATGAGAGTCACCACCATGTTTCGGCAATGCCTATTAAATCCTATTTTTCATTAATTGCTAATAATTATAACTCTCCAATTTTTCATGGTAAGCTTCTGACATTATCAAGCATGCACCTTATGTCCTGAGTTTGTCGTTTTGAGGTGCCTGCCACTATACTTGTGTTACCTAGTAATACCTCCCTATTGACTATACTACCTCTGCCCCAATCTCCTCCTTCATGAGTTTAAATTTTTAAATGTTTATTTTGGTATTTTTTCATGCAAACAATTTTTTTCATACACTACTATTTCCCCTCTGTCCGATGCATTCATAACCCAGCTCACTTGCATATACCTCTAATTCGTCCCTTATCCCCTCTACACTTTCTACCCTATTACGTTCATCTAGTCCCTCCCCCCACCTACTAGATAAAAAAATCCTCCAGCCTTTTTGCCATCCTATCCCCTAGCACAAAAGCTCCCTCATCATAAAGGTTCAATCCATCCCTGCTATGGAGACTGTACGCAAGTGAGAAGTCAGCCCAGTGCTCTAAAAATCCAAACCCCTCCTTAGTGCACCACATTTTTAGACACACATTAACCTCCCTAAGCTGCCTCTGTCTCCCTGGAAGCATGTGGCATAGGTAGTATATAAGAAAATACTACCTTGGAGGTCCTTGCTTTAAGCTTATTCCCTAGTTCTCTAAAATCATTCTTTAGGACACTCCATCTTCCACTAACTTTGTCATTGGTACCAATATGTATCAAGACCACCAGTTAATTTCCAGGCCCTCCCAATAGTTTATCTACCTGATCCACAACATGCTGAACCAGAGCAGCCGGGAGACAGCAAACTGTTCGCTTGCTTGGATCTGGGTGACTAATCACCCTGTCTACCTTCCTAATAATAGAGTCCCCTGACACCAAAATATGTCTGTTACTCTGCCTAATCTACCCTCCCACTCCTACAGTAGAACTGTTCTCCCGACTGTTAGAGGGTACAGCACTATCTGGCATTGCCATTCCTGTAGGGACATCCCCAACAGTTTCACTCAATCTGGCAAATCTGTTACACCAGCAATCTGGCACCAGCTCCCTTCCCAGAGTAGCAATATCAGTAAGTGCTGCAATTCTCCTCTTCAGTTCTCCATCTGTTCCAGTATTGCATACATATGACAGGATGTACACTGAGTGAAGTTGCCACTGGACTTATTAAATAATAATAAAAACAATATATGTGTGTAAAGCTTTATGTAAAATAAATAAAATTAAAAAAAAAATGTTCTTCTCTTTCCTTTACTGTACTACTATAAGTTTGCCATCTTTTCTTTGAACTCCCTCCTTTTATTTAAACTCCTACTCCTATACTAGTACTGCACTTGTCACTAGAACTGTTCGCAAGCTCACAAGCTCGCTCCCTTCCCTTGTTTATATTAGCTTCGTCCTACTCACCTGGACAAAATTAGTGCACACAGCAAATGAACACACTTTACTTGCTAGAAGTAAATCCCAGTTGCAAACAGCCCCAGAGAAGTCACAAACTTACAGCTGGTATGAAGTAAACTGAAACTGGGCATGAAATTTGCAACAGTTACAGAGTGATTCAATTGATTAAGCCTGCAGCTACCTGGCTGAAAGCCGAAACCGTAAACCATGCACCCGTAATTAGCATTTCAGAGCATGATCATGATCAATTAAGCAAGCCCTTAAGTACCGATTTAGAAACAGTCACTAGTAAATGAGACTGTTATCATGAAGTCAATAAAACATGGAGGTTAAACATCAATCAATTAGCGCTTTGAATTCCGATATGCAATCAGACTTGCAATCCGGCAATGTATAACATAATTAAAATGAATGACGATACTGTTCTAGTCCATGTGGGTGGCCTGATATGTATTAAATCCTTGACTACCGAGATTAATATAACACGGAGATGAAAATAAAAAAATACAAATTTTGATTGCAGATTTGCGAGTTTGAGACTGTTGTGCAATGAATTCTAACTACTTTCATCACTTTCCCTGTATTTTAAAGTGCAGTATTGATTTTTTATTTGCATTTCCAGTGCTATGATCAGGTGTTTAACCCACTTGCGAGTCCTATCTAGTACTCGTAGGATTTTCTTCTACATTTGCCATTTACGGGTGTGAAAACAATTATGGGCTTGAGGAATTGTAGCAATTGAATGGCTATTTGCGATTGTAACACTTATGGGCTTGAAAGATCAAAGGCTTAGATGGGTTGGAGTGCTGATTTTGACAACTGCAAGGATTTTCAGCCTGTAACCCGCAAATTTTTTGAGGGTAGCTAAAAGACGGCAATTGAATAGCAAATTAGTTTATGGTCTACATTATTGACTTCAGTAACTAACAATTGCTCAATTGAATAGGGACCTAAGTTTATCAGTTTGCAGTGGGTTGCATCTTGCAATGTGTTTCTACATGCGTACTTGACTGAGTTCCAGTGTTATGTGTCTTTTTGTTTCTAATCTTCACTGAAATGTATTTTACAATTATTCACCATGAGGGTTGTGTAGCTTATCGCCACCGTGCCACATTTCTACAATATTATAAATTATCTTTGAACTATTAATACTGTATTTCAAATACCCACCTGCCAACCCGTCTGTCACACTCTACCTTCATAGTGGTTCATGTTTCCTACTATCTACTTTCAGATTTTCTACTGTATGAGGAACCATTACATAGACCCATAGCCTGACAGATGGACTGAGAGGCAGATGGCTATTAAATATGTAGATATTCTACTCAAATTAGGTGGAAGATGAGAATGAGAAGGAAATATGAAACAGAGAAGGAAAGCCTGCCATGCAGTAATTGCTAAGCTGTGCTTGTAATGCAAAAATAAAATATATAATTTGCCTTTAAACCATTGAAATAGGTTTCACTGTTCTCTTATATAATTGCTTTATACTCCCAGATTAGGTATACTTCCAAATTGTAAACAAACATCCTTGTTAATCTTTTTGATTATTTTTTTTAAACTAGCTCATTCATATTGCGAGAAAAGTCATTTAGTCATTAAAAGTCATAAGTCAATTAAGAAATATTTAGTGAATATATATATATATATATATATATATATATATATATATATATATACACACAGTATATATATAAAATGTTAACCAATCGAGGCAGACTTTATGCCAAGTGAAAAGGACAGTCAAATAACTATTTGAATAAAGTAATGTTTATAATCAAAGTTTAAAAGATTTGTATAATTGTAAAGACAAATGAAAGTCACTTTTAATTTTGTGAAAAAAAAATGTAAACTATTTTTTTCCACTATTGTCATTGAACTCATTCAACAGGATGTATATATCATAGAGTGGAAATGTGTTGACAACTATTGTAATAACGCATATAAATATTATACTTGCTTTTCTAGTTTTTTAAAGTACAGTAGCATGTGTTTATTTGCTGCTGCAGTTATATGAACAGGTGTATAACCCACTTGCGTTTACTATCTAGTACTTGTATAATTTGTTGATACATTTACGATTTACGGGTTTGAAGGCAATTGCGGCCATGTTAAATTTTTGTCAAAGTAGAGTAAGACTAACCCTAAATTATTTTTTAAATGTATTAATGGGAAGAAGGCCAGGAAGGAAGCTATAGTAACATTACAATTTGAAACTATCTAAAAATTAGTGACCAGGAAAAGGCAGATGAGCTAAATAGGTTATTTTCTTCAGTATACACAAGGGAGATACCAGTGGTTGGGACACTGCAACAAAATGGGGCTACGCTACCTTCACCTAATAATTGGTTAACGTGGAAAGAAATCCAAAAGAGGTTTTAAAAAAAAAATGTTAATAAAGCCCCAGGTCCTGATGGAATACATGCAAGGGTACTGAGGGAACTGAACTCTGTAATAGCAAAACGATAATATCTACTTTTTCAAGATTCACTCAACACAGGGTTTCTACCAGATGACTGGAGAAAGGCAGAGGTGATACCTATATTTAAGGGTGCAAGAACAAATCCAGGATATAATAGACCTGTAAGCCTCACTTCTGTAGTGGGAAAGCTTTTAGAAGGGTTAATAAGGGATAGTATACAAGAACATGTATATTTAAACGAGAGTATAAGTAGATAACATGGATTTATGAAGGATAGGTCATGTCAAACAAACCTAATTAGTTTCTATGAAGAGGTTAGTAGAAACTTGGATCAAGGCAACTCAATGTATGTAGTCTTTTTGGATTTTGCAAAGGCTTTTGATACAGTGCCACATGGGAGACTATTGAGCAAACTAAAGGATACAGAAATTGCAGAAATATCTGCTAAATGTAGCCGATTTACGGGCTACATTACGGGTTCAAGTTATTACGATTTTGCCAATTGAATGAGGCTCATAGACCCCCATTTAATTGCAAGGCTGTAATTACCTTCAAATTGAACTTTTGGCTGCGTGTTCCAAATTTGTTACAAGTATAGATTATGTAATTGACTCAAGCCCGCAATTACATATATAAAACAAGAAATACTTTTTTTATTGCAGATTTACAAGCTTGAGACTGTAATGCAATTAATGATAATGGCTTTAATTGCTGTCCCATTATTTTTTAGGTACAGTAGTGTTTGTTTATTTGCTTTTGCAGTGTTATGAACAGGTGTTTAACCCACTTGCGAGTCCTATCTAGTACTCATGTAATTTTTTTATACATTTGCCATTTATGGGTTTAAAAGCAATTGTAGGCTTGTTTAACTGTTTTAATTGAATATGGATTTTGCAACTATCACTGGTAACATTTGCGGGAAAATTCAAGATAGGACTATGTGCCTCATTTAATTGCGATTTGGCAATTGAATAGGGCTCTATATAAGCACATAGCATATTTTTAGTTAGAAGTTTTTAGTGAGACCTTGCTTTTGGATAGAAGTTCACTAACTAAAAACTTCTGTAAAAAAATATATATATGCTGTGTGCTTATATAGAGCCATTTTAAATTGGCTGAATCTCAATTTAATATGGCTGTTAAATAGGGGCCATAGTTTGGCTCTTTTCTTTGCGCTACTATCGGAAAACTCTGCTTCAAAAAAGGAAAAAAGGAAAGCACATAGAGCAAAAAATAGGCCCCCATTCAATTGGTCAAATTGTAATTACTGGAGCCCATAATGTAGCCTGTAAAAGTTACTGATATTCAATTGGCTACATTTTGCTACTCACAATGCATTTGCGATATGCAAGCTCAAAATCACTGCAGTTGTAAAAAACATAATTTTGTTCTATCTACTCCTTTGATGTGTCAAGCCCGAAAATGTTACCATTGCTAATCCATATTCTATTACAACAATTCAACAATCCCGCAATTTCCTTTAATCCCATAAATTGCAAATGTATAAAAAAATTCTATGAATACTAGATAGGACTCAATAGTTGGTATAACACCTGTTTGTAGCATTGCAAAAGCAAATATAAACACACTACTGTACTTTAAAATACATAGTAATGAAAGGCTTTAGAATTAATTGCACAACAGTCTCAAGCTTGCAAATCTGCAATAAAAAAATACTTTTTTTACTTTTAATTTCTGTGTTATATTGATCACAGGAATCAAGGAGTTAATACATATCAGGCCACCCATATGTACTAGAGCAGTTTATTTATTGATTTTTAATGATTTCTACATTTCTAGATTGTGAGTCAAATTGAAGATTGGACTATTAAACACTAATTGAGTGTAAATAAAACGCAGTTAATACAAACAGCTTCCACTTAGGTAGCGCTAAAAAGTCAAGCCTTCTCAGAAAAAGAAAAAAGAAGAAAAATAATGTATATATAATTACAAACACCGTCTGTGTGCAATCACAACAGTCTCTACTAGACTTCTAGGTATCTTGCTCATTCTTCAGGGTTCCGCTGCCTTTCTAAGGTACGCTGTCCACAAAACAAAAGGAAAAAAAAGGCGCCACCCTAGTGCAGATTATCCTGCAAGCGTAAGTGTAGATACAGCACAGATATATAACAAAGATCTCCACTTTTAGTTATTAAATGCCAACTCACGTGGTGTTACCCCAACAATATGAGGTATAATAAAAATATATAGAAACTTTAAAGGTTTGTGGTCCACTCAGGCTTGTTTCTTGGTAGTGAGGCTGTGTTTCCAAACGCCCAATACAAAACGATGGACTCCACAGTAGGTCAAATTAATAATAATTTTTATTTTGACCATTCATCAACAAATCCCAGACTGTGAGTGTTCCACTTATCACATGGAACAAACTCTCAACAACAAACAAACAAAACAAGACGCGTTCCTCTCAACTGTTGGAGCTTCCTTAGTTAGTACAAAAATTATATAAAATATATATTTAAGTATAACATGTGCACTCAAGTGTCTTCCAAAAAGAAGATTCTGTATAGAAAACCAGTCAAATCATATGCCCCAATATATACCCCCACCTCACCTCAATAGCGTTACCTGGGGAGCCCCCCATCCTACGACCCACTCCTATCAAACTCCAGAATCGAATGGCACTTTTCCCGCCAAATTGCATCACTTACGGACGCTGGAACATATTTTCTAGCGCACCCGTGATATCACTTCCGGCGCATCAGGACAACGTCATTTCCCGTTCGCCAGCGCCCTGTTTGCGCAACTTGTGGCTCATCGGGACCACGTCACTTTCCGCGCTTCGGCACGTCAGTGACGTCACTTCCGGCACTCCCAAATTAAGTCACATCCGGTGCGCTGGATTTGTCACTTCTGGTCCGGAGTCTGACGGGAAAGGCCACAACAAACCATTCTCCCGAAACAACGCTTTGAGTACAAAGAAGAAAGGACATACATACATATTGTTAACACCATATGATTAAGACAAAGATACAAGAATACATATCCAAATAAATACATAAATCAGTAAATCAATAAATAAATACCCCAGTTTACGCTCTATACAGACGACACAGTAATTCCATATTGCTTATTCCAGGAAAATACAATCTGTACAGATGCACCACCTAATATGAGTCCATAAATACAACATGTGAAAGCTACATGGGGAATAATGGATACCAAGGTATATTTTAAACTAACCATATAGGTCATATTGTTCACATTAATTTATATTATTATATTTATTCAAATCGACTCCTCCTCTTAGATACATAGTATAATCTATAAATATGCAAAAAACACCTTACTCCAAATATATTAAAACTATACATCAATATAAAATCCTCTAATTATCACATGACACTAGCAAATCTCTATAAGAAGGCAGCCAAATCTATATCAATATTTAACCCTTCAGGGACTAGTGTGCCTAATTTATGTATCATAGTGATGTCGCAAACATCAAATTTTCGGTTTGCGAATTCCATCAAATCTTCGCGAACGGACGAACATTTGCGAACCGCCATAGACTTCAATGGGCAGGCGAATTTCAAAACCCACAGGGACTCTTTCTGGCCACAATAGTGATGGTAAAGTTGTTTCAAGGGGACTAACACCTGGACTGTGGCATGCCGGAGGGGGATCCATGGCAAAACTCTCACGGAAAATTACATAGTTGATGCAGAGTCTGGTTTTAAGCCATAAAGGGCATAAATCCCCTAACATTCCTAAAATGTTTGGAATAACATGCTTTAAAACATCAGGTATGATGTTGTATCGATCAGGTAGTGTAAGGGTTACACCCGCTTCACAGTAACAGACCAATATCCCCGTTTAATGCACCGCAAACAACCGCAAACAGTCCCTTTGCACAACCGCAAACTCCCCATTTGCACAAGGTTGTATACCAAGCTAGCCATGTCCCGTTCCTTGTCCTCATTGATGTCATTGAAGGTCCCTTCCTCCACCTAGCCACCAAGCATTCCCGGAAGGGGACAACAAGCCCCCTGGGACGCCTGCTGTGTTTGGTCTTCCACCTCCTCAAAGCCACCTTCCTCCTCTGACTCCTCTTCTTCAGACTCCCAGAGTCAGGGGGCTTCCACTGCCCAGCATGGAAGATTATACACAGGTCAGAGTCTAGGGGCTTCCACTGCCCAGCATGGAATATTATACACAGGTCAGAGTCTAGGGGCTTCCACTGCCCAGCATGGAAGATTATACACAGGTCAGAGTCTGGGGGCTTCCACTGCCCAGCATGAAAGATTATACACAGGTCAGAGTCTGGGGGCTTCCACTGCCCATCATGGAAGATTATACACAGGTCAGAGTCTGGGATTATACGCGTTGCCTCTGTCTGCATTATTATAAGGTGTGTACTGTTAAGTAATACTATTTCTATCGGTTTAATCCCTGTTACGTCCATTATTAGGGGACGTGTATATGGCATGGATTTTTGGAACAGGGAGATGGAAAAAGATGCTTAGTTGGACCTCCTACTTCGAATTTGGGGCACTGCACATGCAATGTAAGTGCCACCAGATAGGAGTGGTGTATTAAGTTGTACTACTCATTCCTATCAGTTTAATACCTGTTACGTCACCTATCAGGGGACGTGTATATGGCATGGATTTTTGGAACGGGGAGATGGAAAAAGATGCTTGGTCGGTCCTCCCACTTCGAATTTGGGGCACTGCGCGTGCAATTTAAGGTGCCACCAGATAGGAGTGGTGTATTAAGTTGTACTACTCATTCCTATCAGTTTAATACCTGTTACGTCACCTATCAGGGGACGTGTATATGGCATGGATTTTTGGAACAGGGAGATGGAATAAGATGCTTGGTCGGGCCTCCTACTTCGAATTTGGGGCACTGCACGTGCAATCTAAGGTGCCACCAGATAGGAGTGGTGTATTAAGTTGTACTACTCATTCCTATCAGTTTAATACCTGTTACGTCACCTATCAGGGGACGTGTATATGGCATGGATTTTTGGAACAGGGAGATGGAAAAAGATGCTTGGTCGGTCCTCCCACTTCGAATTTGGGGCACTGCACGTGCAATGTAATGTGCCACCAGATAGGAGTGGTGTATTAAGTTGTACTATTCATTCCTATCAGTGTAATACCTGTTACGTCATCTATCAGGGGACATGTATAAGGCATGGATTTTTGGAACAGGGAGATGGAAAAAGATGCTTGGTCGGCCCTCCCACTTCGAATTTGGGGCACTGCGCGTGCAATCTAAGGTGCCACCAGATAGGAGTGGTGTATTAAGTTGTACTATCAGTTTAATACCTGTTCCGTCACCTATCTTTCCTCCCAATAGCACATTCTATATGTCATCAACTGGCCTGTGTGTATTTAGAGAGCCACACTTTAAGGCCCTTAACCTGGGACAAGGTGGCTTGGCTATCAGAATTGCCTCAGAGCCTTAAAAACTCACCAAACCCCCTAATCAGACACTCAATATCATACTGGAAATGGGCCAAGAACCCCCCGGTTTTGTTCCCTGAATCCACCTAAATGACCAACCTTAAGGCCCTGAAACACATGAGCACAACATCACAACACTGGTGGAGGTCGAGGAAACTAGATAGACTGGGTGACTGGTTAGTAAAGGGCCAGATGCTCACCTATGAGGAAGTGAGGGACAAGCATGAGCTACCGCTGTCAGAACATTACAATTACTGTAGGCTGAGGCATTTCACACACTCCCTGACCCAGAAACAGGGGATACCGGTCTTAAATTGGTTCTCCAAAATTTGTAAAGATAAACCTCTATCAAGGGGGATCATTGGGTCGCTTTACAAATATAAAACTTTGTTACTGGTTGAAGTGACACTGGGGGAAGGACCGGAGTGGGGGAGCCCTGGAGACCCTTCAGAAGCAACCGGCGGCAAAATCATCCCAACAAAGGAGAGGTCGCTCACTGAAGCCTGCCCTAGGGTAACCCAAGGGTGATTGCCCAGGTTAGATATTGTAAATAATAAGCTAATACTGCTGGAGGGATGATAGCTAATAGGACTTTGGTGTTCCCTGCAGATATACTCTTTACTATTGTCTGTTTTACCATGTTTTAGGTATCTCTTAAATTGCAATCACAGTAAAAAATAAGAAAAATTATTAACCTAAAAAGTAAAAATAAGAAGGAATAACCAGCTAACTTTCACAAAATGTCTTTATTGTAAATATGTATTTTTGCACAACTGTTATGCAAGACTGTTCAAAAATGCTTTATTTTTCATTACATGCTGTATGCCTTCTGACAATAAAAGAATTTAAATGCAAAAATTAGCTATTGTTGCAGCGACCAGAAAAATTGATGTTAGTTTGTGGAACATTATTAGCTCAAGGTAGCTCATCTATCAGGCTTTTATTAATCGAATGTATCGCCCACTGTCAGTCCCTTCGGGATCCATCCCTCATTCGTCTTAATAAAGGTGAGGTAATCTAGACTTTTTTGACCTAGGCGACTTCTCTTATCAGTGACAAAACCTCCTGCTGCACTGAAGGTCCTTTCTGACAGGACACTTGAAGCGGGGCAGTACATAAGTTCTATGGCAAATTGGGATAGCTCAGGCCACAGGGCAAGCGTGCACACCCAGTAGTCAAGGGGTTCATCGCTCCTCATAGTATCGATATCTGTAGTTATGGCGAGGTAGTCTGTTACCTGACGGTCGAGTCGTTCTCTGAGGGTGGATCCCGAAGGGCTGTGGCAATGCATAGGACTTAAAAAGCTCTGCATGTCCTCCATCAACAACACGTCTGTAAAGCGTCCTCTCCTTGCCGGCGTGGTCGTGGGAGGAGGAGGATTATGTTCACCTCTTCCGCTGTTAGATTGCCTTTGTGCTGTGACATCACCCTTAAACGCTGTGTAAAGCATACTTTTTAATTTATTTTGGAAGTGCTGCATCCTTTCCGACTTGTGGTAATTCGGTAACATTTCAGGCACTTTTTGCTTATACAGGGGGTCTAGTAGCGTGCACACCCAGTACAGGTCGTTCTCCTTCATCCTTTTTATACGAGGGTCCTTCAACAGGCACGACAGCATGAAAGACCCCATTTGCACAAGTTTGGATGCCGAACTAGTCATGTCCCGTTCCTCATCCTCAGTGATCTCACTGAAGGTATGTTCTTCCCCCCAGCCACGTACAACACCACTGGTACCAGAAAGGTGACAACGAGCAACCTGGGATGCCTGTTGTGGTTGGTCTTCCTCCTCCTCCTCAAAGCCACATTCCTCCTCTGACTCCTCTTCCTCACAATCCTCTTCCAGCGTTGACGCAGGTCCAGCAAGCGATGCTGATAAGGCTTTTTCTGGTGGTGATGGTGACCACAACTCTTCCTCTTCACTCTCATCTACGGCCTGATCCAGCACTCTTCGCAGGGCACGCTCCAGGAAGATAACAAATGGTAGGATGTCGCTGATGGTGCCCTGGGTGCGACTGACCAGGTTTGTCACCTCATCAAAAGGACGCATAAGCCTACAGGCATTACGCATGAGCGTCCAGTAACGTGGCAAAAAAATCCCCAGCTCCGCAGAGACTGTCCTAGCACCCCGGTCATACAAATACTTGTTAACGGCCTTTTCTTGTTGGAGCAGGCGGTCGAACATTAGGAGTGTTGAATTCCAATCAAGCGCCTCGCTGGCATGTTATTTCGCTGCTGGATATCTGTAAAGTGCGCCATGGCCGTGTAGGAACGCCTGAAATGGGCACACACCTTCCTGGCCTGCTTCAGGACATCCTGTAAGCCTGGGTGCTTATGCACAAAGCGTTGTACAATCAGATTACACACATGTGCCATGCACGGCACATGTGTCAACTTGCCAAAATTCAATGCCGCCAACAAATTTCTTCCGTTGTCACAAACCACTTTGCCGATCTCCAGTTGGTGCGAAGTCAGGCACTGATCCACCTGTGCGTTCAGGGCGGACAGGAGTGCTGGTCCGGTGTGACTCACTGCTTTTAGGGAAGTCAACCCCAAGACGGCATGACACTGCTGTATCCGGGATGTTGAATAGTACCTGTGGAGCTGGGGGGGTGCCGTTGATGTGGAGCAAGACATAGCAGCAGCAGAAGAGGACGCAGCCGAGGAGGTTATGGAAGAGGATGGAGTAGGAGGAGTAGAGGAGGTGGCAGCAGGCCTGCCTGCAAGTCGTGGCGGTGTCATCAAATCCTCTGCAGAGCCGCGTATTCCATGCTTGGCAGCCGTCACCAGGTTTACCCAATGCACAGTGTAGGTGATATACCTGCCCTGACCATGCTTTGCAGACCAGGTATCCATGGTCAGAAGGACCGTTGCCCCAACACTGTGTGCCAGAGATGCCATTACTTCCTTTTGCACAATCGAGTACAGGTTGGGGATTGCCATTTGCGCAAAGAAATTTCGGCCGGGTACCTTCCACTGCGGTGTCCCAATAGCTACAAATTTTTTGAACGCCTCAGACTCCACCAGCTTGTATGGTAAAAGCTGGCGGGCTAAGAGTTCAGACAAGCCAGCTGTCAGTTGCCGGGCAAGGGGGTGACTTTGTGACATTGGCTTCTTACACTCAAACATGTCCTTGACAGACACCTGACTGTGGGCAGATGAGCAGGGACTGCTCAGGGCGAGACATGGAGTGGCGGATGGTTGAGAGGGGGCAAGCAGGGCAGCAGTGGTTGACGTGGCTGAAAATGCTGGACCAGGAGGAGGATGGCGGCTTTGACTTTGTGTGCTGCTTGTACTCATGTTTTGATCCCATAGGTGTTTGTGATGTGACATCATGTGCCTTCGCAAAGAAGTTGTACCTAGGTGGGTGTTGGACTTCCCACGACTCGCACAGGTTGCAAATGGCATCACTGTTGTCACAGGCAGACACACCAAAAAATTGCCACACTGCTGAGCTCTGCAATGACAGCATTTTGGTGGTGGCAACAGCATGCGTTGACTGGCGTGCTGTCTGGCTGACCCCGGGTTCCGATTCATGCTGTCTGACAGTGCCACTAGATACTTTTGACGACCTCACGCTGCTTCCAAACTCGTCTCCTCCTCCTCTCTGTCTCCCCATCTGAACTTTCCTCCTGTTCTTCTTCTCTTATAGCGGGCACCCACGTGACATCCACGGACGCATCGTCATCATCAACCGCTTCACTTGTATCTGACAACTCAACAAAGGAAGCAGCACCGGGTACAACAACATCATCATCATCATCAGACCGTACGTCCATGTGTGTAATGCTGCCTGACTGTGACATATCCGTTATCTACATCCTCTGGCACTAATGTTTGTGCATCACTCATTTCTTCAAACGGATGTGTAAATAACTCTGCTGATGGATCAAGTGAAGCGGCTGTGGTGCTAGTGTTGGTGGTGGCAGCAGGCGGGCGAGTGGTAACTGGAGAGGTGCCCAAAGCTAAGCTGGAGGAGGATGATGCGTCTAGGTTCCGAGCGGAAGCTGTAGAAGATTAGGTGTCCTGTGTTAGCCAGTCAACCATGTCCTCAGAACTGTTCAAGTTCAGGGTACGTTGCCTCTGAAAAATGGGCATTATTCTAGGGCCAAAGGGAATCACAACACCACGACCACGACGGCCCCTGCGGGGTGGCCTGCCTCTGCCTGTCATTTTTTTTACGATTAGTGGTACTATGCGTGCAAGCTACTGTGACACCAGATATGAGTGTCACTGTGCACTGGCAAAAGTTGGCAGACTAGATGCAATAGGCTTCACACACACGCCTGTAGGCAGGCAACTGATATTCAATCGATTACAGTAAAAAAAGGGTTGTTTTATTTCACTGCACACTACGGTTGCACTAGATATGAGTGTCACTGTGCACTGGCAAAAGTTGGCAGACTAGATGCAATAGGCCTCACACACACGCCTGTAGGCAGGCAACTGATATTCAATCGATTACAGTAAAAAAAGTGTTGTTTTATTTCACTGCACACTACGGTTGCACTAGTTATGAGTGTTTCTGTGCACAGGCAAAAGTTGGCAGACTAGATGCAATAGGCCTCACACACACGCCTGTAGGCAGGCAACTGATATTCAATCGATTACAGTAAAAAAAGGGTTGTTTTATTTCACGGCACACTACGGTTGCACTAGATATGAGTGTCACTGTGCACTGGCAAAAGTTGGCAGACTAGATGCAATAGGCCTCACACACACGCCTGTAGGCAGGCAACTGATATTCAATCGATTACAGTCAAAAACGGGTTGTTTTATTTCACTGCACACTACGGTTGCACTAGTTATGAGTGTTACTGTGCATTGGCAAAAGTTGGCAGACTAGATGCAATAGGCCTCACACACACGCCTGTAGGCAGGCAACTGATATTCAATCGATTACAGTGAAAAACGGGTTGTTTTATTTCACTGCACACTATGGTTGCACTAGATATGAGTGTCACTGTGCACAGGCAAAAGTTGGCAGACTAGATGGAATAGGCCTCACACACACGCCTGTAGGCAGGCAACTGATATTCAATCGATTACAGTAAAAAAAGGGTTCTTTTATTTCACTGTACACTACGGTTGAACTAAATATGAGTGTCACTGTGCACTGGCAAAAGTTGGCAGACTAGATGCAATAGGCCTCACACACGCCTGTAGGCAGGCAACTGATATTCAATCGATTACAGTAAAAAAAGTGTTGTTTTATTTCACTGCACACTACGGTTGCACTAGATATGAGTGTCACTGTGCACTGGCAAAAGTTGGCAGACTAGATGCAATAGGCCTCACACACACGCTAGCAGGCAGGCATATGCAATTAGATTACACAGAAAAAAATAATAAAATAAAATAAAAAGGGCTTTTTGGGTTGCTGTCCTTACAGCAGATATCAAAGGAGTCCTTCAGGTGTGTAGTGAAAGCTAAATACACAGCCTGGCTATCTATTTCCCTATTAAATCAGCAGAAAAAAATAATAAAATAAAATACATTATTTTCTAGCCCTAAAAAGGGCTTTTTGGGTTGCTGTCCTTGCAGCAGATATCAAAGGAGTCCTTCAGGTGTGTAGTGAAAGCTAAATGCACAGCCTGGCTATCTATTTCCCTATTAAATCAGCAGAAAAATAAAATACAATAAAATAAATGATGTTCTAGCCCTAAAAAGGGCTTTTTGGGTTGCTGTCCTTGCAGCAGATATCAAATGAGTCCTTCAGGTGTGTAGTGAAAGCTAAATACACAGCCTGGCTATCTATTTCCCTATTAAATCAGCAGCAGGTAGAATAATATGTCCTCTCTCAACGAATGTAGCTTCAGAATGATTCTAAAATTCAGATGGAAGGCTCTGGAAGGGAGTGTATGCTGCTGATTGGCTGGAATGTGTCTGCTGACTGTAAGGTGTAGGGTCAAAGTTTCCTCAATGATAAAGAATAGGAGGCAGACCGAAAAGGGCATGTGTTCGCCGTTCGCTGCGAACGCGAACATGCGAAAATCGCCGCAAATAGTTCTCCGGCGAACTGTTCGGGACATCACTAATGTATCCATCTAGTCTCTGCTTTCATCAACAGCTTATGTCTATCCCCACCTCTAGCTCCTAACACAATATGTTCCACAGCTTGTATACCTCTTACATCCTGTTGATGGCATTTAACAATATGGGCCGAAAGTCCATTAATCAGAACACCTTTCTTAACATTAGTAAGATCTTCTCTAACCCTAGTTTTTAGAGACCTTTTTGTTCGGCCCACATATTGTTTGTGACAGTGACACATTATAACGTATACTATATACTCGGATCTACAATTTGTGATGTTTTTAACACAAAATTCACATTTCTTACTAGAGGATACAACACATATTTTTTTTTTCCTTTAAAAGACCAGATGAAGTGCATCCCTTAATCTTGCACTTAAAAGTTCGCCCCAAACCAACAGGCCATGTCTTCTTTTCTCGACTAGGGTGGCACCTTTTTTTTCTTTTGTTTTGATGACTAATTGATTGTAGTTTAAACTCCATGTTTTACTGACGTCATGATGACGGACTCATTTACTATTGGCTCTTTCTAAATTGTAACTGACGAGCTTGCTTAATTGATCATGTTCATCACTTCTTTTTTCTCTTTCACTTTAGACTTGCTCTGAAGATCTTATTTAAAATCTTTGGCCTAACTCACTACTGGTTTTTAGTAGAATATTTTGGTCACTTTAGTAGATTTAAGGATACAGTATGATATACACTTAAATTTAATTAAATAATCTTACTATATCAGGGATTTTTCTCCATAATTTGTTTTTTTCTATATTTTTTATAGCTCTCTTTTAATGCACAATCAAGGTGGGTTTTTTTCTTCCTCTTCTCTCTCCCTCTGACCCCTTTAATATATCTTCCCCCTAATTGCTAATATGTTGCTTTAACCTACATAAAATCTAAAACTTGGTTTTGGTCTATTAAATATCCATGTATATGACCTGGGTATATAGTAGGTGTTGAACAAGACACTTTACTGAATTCCAGATACTCATATGTTTAACGAAAATAATTAAAAAAGGTTGCCACATATATGATTGTTAGGAATACAAAATAGTTGATATATCTTTTATTTTCTCCCTTAAGATGAGGTGAAAGACTTTGTACTATTTGGGAATTTGAGTCTGAAATAATCCTCTTTGTCACGATCTGCTTCTTCTAGGGGGCTTGATATGAACCTAGTTCAAACCTACCCCAGCAGAATCATGTAGTTCCTGTTCTCTGTGGCTCAAAAGATGGCTTCTGAAGAGGGCAAGGCCCAAAATGTACAGGCAGAGAATACTGGATCCAGTTTACTTAGTGGCCCATGGCAAGACCACTCCCCAGGTCAGGATACAACACACAGAAATAGTCTCACACCTTGTTTATGTGAAAACATTCTCTCTACCTTTATTGAATGATCAAAACAACATATTTATACTCTCCAATACCACACCCTTGTGTACATTTGTGTATGTGTGATGTCAGACCATCTGGCTTGCAACCTTGGGCTATCAAAGCTCTTGAGATCAAATTCACCAGATATCTAGTGAACAAACCTTTATGTTAAACGCAAGTGTTTGCTTAGGACTACTTGAAGTACATGCAATCGTCTTGACCCAAGGTCTGTATGTGAGTGTGCAATAATGTGCAGCTAACTTCTATGCAGAGCATTTCTACCAATTCCACATATGTTCTATATAAAATGTTCCCTCTTATAATATATTATAACTAGGCTACATAATAACCATGTACAGGCAACATATAACCACACAATAACACATAATCCCAATGTAACAATGTCATGCTCCCTTGGACATATTCCTAAATTGCTGACAATCTGAGTCCTTAAACAATTTAATCATGACACTCTTTAATTGGTATTTGGATTTGCAGAGGAACCTTCATATGTACCATTGAGTTCTTGCGATTTAAGAAGGGGGGGGGGGTTCCATTGTCTTTGTTTTTGCTTACTGTAAGATGGGTAACAGGAATGTGAAAACTCATTCCCGGAGAATTTATGGCATAGAACAGAATTAATCCTCCCCAGATGAGTAATATTAAACCTGAAATATTTACATTTCAAATAATAGTTCTCTTTTCAAGTAGAGTGGTGTTTTCTCCAAAAAAGGCTGATTAGCAATCTCTCTCACTCAACTGTAATATAACAGTAAATACTGTGCCTTTACGGTCAAGAGAGAATAAGGATGAATGTTTGTTAAATGTAAAAATCAATACTATCTCGTTTTGGTTTGTTTCTTTGGATGGAATTAGACTTGTATGTAAAATGGATCTGGAATGAGACGAAAGGAGGCCACCGGAAGCAGTTGTGTCTAAACGCTTGCACGCCAAACTGTTGAGTGTGAGTGAGAGTCACGTCTCACAGGACAGGACACGTTGGTCTGCATATGCTGGATCCTGTGTCCCAGCTTTGTGAAAGAGACCAGAGGCAACGAATGAGGGACACAAATGGAACAAACTCAGCACTGGCAGCCAGATGCAAACTGAGGCAGGGGGTAAGAGGAGGCTATAAGCCTCTGGACTGCTAAGCTATAAGCAAAAGTGCCTGCATATGAACATCAAACTTATAGGCAACACTAATCATACTTCATATGACTTATTTGAGGATCTATTAGAATGCCTGATTAACATAGTAATGTTTGGAGGCACCCCTTTTTTATAGCCCCTAATTGAGCAGAGGAGTTTCAGTAATTTTGTTAAGTCTCCATGGAGGAGAGTTGTCTGTATTTGATGCACTGTGAAACTATTTTTTTATTTGAAAAATAGATTAGAATTGCAGTACATATGACTTGCTACACCTGATCTCTGCTGTGGGTGGAAAGAGGTGTAGATTTGTTTACAATGTTAAAACCAGAAGACCTATGGTTGTAGCTGAAATAAATGAGTTAATTTTGTGAGGGTAATAATGGAAAACTTGGAAGCTCTGGCTCCTTTAACATTGTTCCAAGCATCCTAAATCAATATTTTCCTCAGATATAAAACTATTAATGGAAACTGAAGTCTTCTCTCCCTTTCAAATGTATTATACATGGTGCAATATTGATTGTCTGCGCAGCAGTCGAGCCACTTGTTAAAGAACTGAAGCCAAGAAGGGTGTAATAGTGGTTGCTTATATAGATCACTGCCTTTTCTTTTTGATGGGATATTGTAATATTGAAAACAGCAACACATAAACAGAACCTGGTTGCTCCTCTATCATAGCTCCCAACATACCAGCAGACTTTCAATGATAGTCCCAATTCAAGATTTCTATGGAGGAGAACTGTTGATAATTTGTGAAATCTTGCATTTTATTTGATAGACTCAAAGTGGATTAGAACTGAAGTACATTAACTGTCTGGATAGGTAATTGTTCCTTCTCTCTAACAAGCCATTACAACATAGTGGGACTTTAACAATGAGTAATAACCATTATTTGATTAACACTCTTTATTTGTGAAATCCATTGTGAATACCTATTGTGGTTTTTGCTGACTTAGAAGGAAAAGGATGTGAGCTGCAAGCTGTAATTATCAATCAAATGAATTAATTGTTAATTTAATATGAATGTGTATGTTTTGACCCTAATCCTTTAAACTTGTGTTAGAGGTACTGCGGATAGGGAAGCCGTCTTGAGTTTGTGAGAGAAACTGAAGAGGATAAATAAGGTTTTCAGGAGGGGGATATCTTCTGACAAATGTAACATGCGCTAAACCCCTATTTCAGACTTGTGAAAGAAGGCAAAAAGGGTAATATAGCCAAGAAGAAAAAAAAATAGAAAGGAAACTTAGTCGTTTGCTTAACATAGCTAACCTGCTGAGATTACTTACGATTTATCCTAATTCATTTTCTAAGCTGGCAAAAATAAATTGGTCTACCCCCACCCCTCCTTTTTTTTCTCTTGCTCCCTGTGGTGATCTACTTTCTTCAGTTGGGCTTGATCAGGCTGTTATGGCCAAACCTACCGAGCAGATACACCAGGTTTGTTTGATCCCTTCACCAAGACAGCTGATGTCTCTAAAATGCCTTTACACTTAATGCAGTATTTAAAAAATATGAATGCAGGCTCAGCGTTATAAAACAAAATAACTGCTTTTTTTATTGTGGAAACTTCATAACAGGTTCAATAGATGTATAGTTAAACTTGAACTTATAACATTCTGTAACAGTTGGTGTGTCTTCTGGATTTTGTATTAAGTACAAACGACAAAGTTTCATCTGCAAAGCATCATACCATCTTTACATCCATTTCATATTATCTTCTCTAGTAATGTTGACATATACATATATCTTCTAGATAGGTTTCCTCAGTTAGGAGCATGTGCATATATATTCCAGATATCTTTTCCCATATATATATATATATATATATATATATATATATATATATATATATATATATATTAATAATAATCCTATTTTCACTATGGATTATGATACATATATATGTTCCAGATATCTTATTCCATGTATATATATTAAGCTTCTCAGAGTCACTAATAGCTGGGTTACCTCACTTCTCTCCTGTCAGACAGACTGCCTTCAGACTGGCTTGTTCTCAGAGACACCATTACATGAATAACTGATTTTCCCTTTCCCCAACTCTCAGTTACTGGCTACCTCAACATTCTAACTGCCATTTAACTCCTTATACACTGGACACAATTAAACATACAATAATTAACATAACACAGCATAACATAGCATGCAGTAATTAACATACATATGGTAATCAACTTCATATAACATTAAATAACTATAAACAGACTTAGCCCAGTTCCACACCACATATTCCCAGGAGGCAGTCCTGATAGGAGTCTTTAAGCAGCCATGGCCATCCTCAAAATCCTAGTCATTCTGGGTGGATCCCAAGGACTGGTGGTCAGGAGGATCATAACACTCCCGATATCTCTTTTTTTTTTTTTTTTAAAGAGAAATTAAGGAGGAAAAGAATAAGCAAAATCTTGTATTGTAATACACCTAAACCCTCTTGATGTAGTGAGAGAAATTGTAAACTGTTAACAATGTGTTAAACTTATTGTAAAGATACACTGTTTTGAAGTGATGAAACTGACTAAGAGAGTATGACTTTTTTACAAAATAGAGAAAGAGTTTTATAAAGTAGGTGAAAAGATATGACCATCAATAAATAGCCTGGATAGAATTTGGGAAAATATATTGAGGGGGAGGTCATTAAATTAAATTAAATTAATGTGAAGAGATTAGTAATATCTGAAAAAAAGAAGATACATTTATTATCATTTAAACAAACTGTATATCCTTACACTGGGAAATGAGGATTGCTAAGTAATGGATAAATATGTGAACAAATCACCTAGTGTTGGAGAAATGACAGGGTCCAGAAATAATAAAGGTGATAGAAGAAGTAATCTCCAAAAAGATAATAAAGAATTGAAAGCGCAAAAGGAGACAAGACAGTTGGATTTATCACTAGATATGACTGCTGAAAATATAAGAGATCAAAAACTTGCACAAATCATTGTACAACAGATTTCAACAATGTTTATGCCACTGATAGAAAATGTACAAAAAGGGGTTGATTCTTTTAAAGAATAATTTAAAATAATGAATAAAAAAATAGCCCAAACAGTACAAAGAATATCTGATGTAGAAGATTGGATGGTAGAACAAGAAAAACAAATAAAATATTTTAATGGAACAAAATGGAACTTTACAGTTCAAATTAGAGGATATGGCAAATAGAAGTATATAGGACAATGTCAGAGTAGTAGGACTACCCGAATCTGTTGATTGTAATAACTTATTACACTTTGCTTCAGTTGAACTACCTAAATTAGTCAGCATGAATCCAAATGAACCTCCAATTGTCATAGAAAGAGCCCATAGAATTGGTCCAGAAAGGAAAATTGTACAGGGCCTACCTTGCAATGGAACGGTAATAATTAGATTTCGTAATTTCCAAGAAAAACAACAAATAATGCAAGAATTTAGAAAAGTAAGAAGTCTATCATATGAAGGCTCTAACCTGAGATTTTATAATGACTATTCCGCAGAAGTAGCCTGTAAATGCAGAAAATTCTCGAACAGTTGTAATCAACTTTTCATAGAAGGTAGAAAATTTGCCCTGCTCTATTCAGCTAAATTACGATTGGAAACTGTTAAAGGACATTGTTTTTTTAAAAAGTTCAAGAGCTACGTAGGTTCCTTGGAGAGAAAGGTAAAAAAAAAAAGACTAGATAAGTATTCTCTCAACTTCATAGAATGTATATACTTTGTGCTGTAATGGGCAGTACTGGACTTTGATTGGGGAGGGGTGGGGAGCTGGAGGGGGAGAGACAGAATATATATATAGGGCCCTATTAAATTCTCCCTCGTAGTTCTCTCGGTGCTCGCAAAAGGCAGTTTTCCTGCTGTTTGCGAGAACCGAATCTCTCGCAGCCTGCTTTACGATATGACTGCGAGAAAATGGCCGAGAATAGGCTCCGAAAGAGCTACGTAGCCTTAAATCTATGCACGAGTCTCGCATATCGTAAGAATCCCTACGTGGACAAAAAGTCCACGCAAGGGATCCGAAAGCCTCTACGTGCTGCCTCGGAACAGCCCGAGACAGCAGTGTGAGGCTCCCCCCCTGCACCCTATACACATCCCCATGCTGCAGGGGTCTCTATCGGGACCCCTGCAGCACCCCCACATTAACCCCTTGCAGCGGGGGTCCCCGATCTGCATAGATAAGGCCCCCCGCTGCATTTAAAACTTTTAAATTCCCCGCCGCGGCTCCTTAAAGGGACCGCGGCACACTATTACCCAATCCCGGCCGCGGCACTTAAAATTAACCCCCCTCTATGCTGGGGGTCCCCATCGGGACCCCCGAAGTGTCCCCACATAAACCCATTGCAGGGGGGGGGCCCGATCTGCATAGATCAGGCCCCCCGCTGCATTTAAAACTTTTAAATTCCCCGCCGCGGCTCCTTAAAGGGACCGCGGCACACTATTACCCAATCCTGGCCGCGGCACTTAAAATTAACCCCCCTCTATGCTGGGGGTCCCCATCAGGACCCCCGAAGTGTCCCCACATAAACCCATTGCAGGGGGGGGCCCCGATCTGCATAGATCAGGCCCCCCGCTGCATTTAAAACTTTTAAATTCCCCGCCGCGGCTCCTTAAAGGGACCGCGGCACACTATTACCCAATCCCGGCCGCGGCACTTAAAATTAACCCCCCTCTATGCTGGGGGTCCCCATCGGGACCCCCGAAGTGTCCCCACATAAACCCATTGCAGGGGGGGGCCCCGATCTGCATAGATCAGGCCCCCCGCTGCATTTAAAACTTTTAAATTCCCCGCCGCGGCTCCTTAAAGGGACCGCGGCACACTATTACCCAATCCCGGCCGCGGCACTTAAAATTAACCCCCCTCTATGCTGGGGGTCCCCATCGGGACCCCCGAAGTGTCCCCACATAAACCCCCTGCAGCGGGGGGCCCCGATCGGCACCGATCGTGACCCTGCTGCAATTCAATTTTAAATTTCCCGCCTCGCGGGTCCTCAAAGGACCGTAAAGGTCCTGAAAGGACTCGCACTAAAAATATTAACCCCAGGCAACTATAATTACCCCATTAACTCATGGTGGTCAATCCAGACCACCATAAGGCTCTAATTAACCCATTAACTCATGGTGGTCAATCCAGACCACCATAAGGCTCTAATTAACCCATTAACTCATGGTGGTCTATACAGACCACCATAAGGCCTAAATTAACCCATTAACTCATGATGGTCAATCCAGACCACCATAAGGCTCTAATTAACCCATTAACTCATGGTGGTCTATACAGACCACCATAAGGCCTAAATTAACCCATTAACTCATGATGGTCAATCCAGACCACCATAAGGCTCTATTTAACCCATTAACTCATGGTGGTCAATACAGACCACCATAAGGCCTAAATTAACCCATTAACTCATGATGGTCAATCCAGACCACCATAAGGCTCTAATTAACCCATTAACTCATGGTGGTCTATACAGACCACCATAAGGCCTAAATTAACCCATTAACTCATGGTGGTCAATCCAGACCACCATAAGGCTCTATTTAACCCCATCAGTCCCATAAGGGTATATTATTACCATTATGGGCCTGTTACAACCCAACATTAACCACATAAGTGCCATGATGGTCCTCAAGGACCATCATGACACTAACTACAAACACTACACTATAACCCCCAATAAACCATTTAATCTAAACTAACCCCCCTCTACACTAATCTATTAACACTTACACTACCTACCTACACTACCTACCCCCTAATAAACCTTCCCACTACTCTAATTACAAAAAATAAAAAACCTACAGCACAGAAAACAAAAAACCTACAGTACAAAAAACAAAAAAACCTACAGTACAGAAAACAAAAAACAATTACAACCCCACCCCCCACTACAGAAAACAAAAAAATACATTACAACCCCACCCCCCACTACAGAAAATAAAAAAATTACACACCTGAAAAGGAAAGACAGATAAACACAATACAATACATACATATAATACATTACATACATTACATACAATACATGACATTACATATAATATATTAAATATAATATATTACATATAATATATTACATATAATACATTACATACATTACATACAATACATGACATTACATACATTACATATAATATATTAAATATAATATATTACATATAATATATTACATATAATATATTACATATAGTCCTAATCAAATACCCCCTATCTATCTAACATACAATCTATTTAATTTAAAATAAATCCTAACTATATCAAATACATCCCCCTATCTATCTAATATACAAAAAATCCTAACTACATACACAGACCATTATTCTAAAGTAAAATAAAATAATTACAGTCCTAACTACATACACAGACCCTAATTCTAAGCTAAAATCAATAAATTAAGACCACTTACCTTTAAGATGTTGCTTCAGATCACTAACCTATGGGTCAAACAAAAAATAAAAATTAGTACAAAACATTAACATCAAATAAATAAACATTCTATACATTCTAAATATTCAACTCACCTTTACAGCATGTCCAGTCACTGTTTAGCTCTTCCGGCGCGGCCCTGTTAAAAAAAAAACACAATACATGAATACATGAATACAATATATAAACAATAAATAAAATACACAAATAAACATCTAAATATACATTTCACTTACCTCCCCGCGATGTCCCCGGCCTTCTCTCCTTCAGCCCCGGCTGGGCCGCGGAACCATTCGCGCTCTAAAAAAAAAAAAAGAAAAAAAACTAACGGAGGTCTGCACTGGCAGACCTCCCCGACGCTACTGAACCTCCCGGAGTCGTTTCCGGGAGGAAATTGGCATTGGCGGCTTGTGATTGGCTGAAAAAGCTGTCTATCAATTTCAGCCAATCAAAAGTCGTCAATGTGTGAGCCAATCAGGATGGGATACACCCCAATATCCCACCCTGATTGGCTTAAACACTTGTCTATCTTTCTGGGAACCAATCACAACGCTCAGATGCCTTCAGCCAATCACTATGGGATACACCCCCACGGAGTGATTGGTAGAAGACATCTGCGCATCCTGATTGGCTCCTACATTGACGACTTTTGATTGGCTGACAGCTTTTTCAGCCAATCACAAGCCGACAATGCCAATTTCCTCCCGGAAACGACTCCGGGAGGTTCAGTAGCGTCGGGGAGGTCTGCCAGTGCAGACCTCCGTTAGTTTTTTTTTTTTTTTTTTTTTTAGAGCGCGGATGGTTCCGCGGCCCAGCCGGGGCTGAAGGAGAGAAGGCCGGGGACATCGCGGGGAGGTAAGTTAAATGTATATTTAGATGTTTATTTGTGTATTTTATTTATTGTTTATATATTGTATTCATGTATTCATGTATTGTGTTTTTTTTTTTAACAGGGCCGCGCCGGAAGAGCTAAACAGTGACTGGACATGCTGTAAAGGTGAGTTGAATATTTAGAATGTATAGAATGTTTATTTATTTGATGTTAATGTTTTGTACTAATTTTTATTTTTTGTTTGACCCATAGGTTAGTGATCTGAAGCAACATCTTAAAGGTAAGTGGTCTTAATTTATTGATTTTAGCTTAGAATTAGGGTCTGTGTATGTAGTTAGGATTTTTTGTATATTAGATAGATAGGGGGATGTATTTGATATAGTTAGGATTTATTTTAAATTAAATAGATTGTATGTTAGATAGATAGGGGGTATTTGATTAGGACTATATGTAATATATTATATGTAATATATTATATGTAATATATTATATTTAATATATTATATTTAATGTATGTAATGTCATGTATTGTATGTAATGTATGTAATGTATTATATGTATGTATTGTATTGTGTTTATCTGTCTTTCCTTTTCAGGTGTGTAATTTTTTTATTTTCTGTAGTGGGGGGTGGGGTTGTAATGTATTTTTTTGTTTTCTGTAGTGGGGGGTGGGGTTGTAATTTTTATTTTTTCTGTACTGTAGGTTTTTTGTTTTCTGTGCTGTAGGTTTATTGTTTTTTGTAATTAGAGTGTTGGGGAGGTTTATTAGGGGGTAGGTAGTGTAGGTAGGTAGTGTAAGTGTTAATAGATTAGTGTAGAGGGGGGTTAGTTTAGATTAAATGTTTTATTGGGGGTTATAGTGTAGTGTTTGTAGTTAGTGTCATGATGGTCCTTGAGGACCATCATGGCACTTATGTGGTTAATGTTGGGTTGTAACAGGCCCATAATGGTAATAATATACCCTTATGGGACTGATAGGGTTAAATAGAGCCTTATGGTGGTCTGTATTGACCATCATAAGTTAATGGGTTAATTTAGGCCTTATGGTGGTCTGTATTGACCACCATGAGTTAATGGGTTAATTTAGGCCTTATGGTGGTCTGTATTGACCACCATGAGTTAATGGGTTAATTTAGGCCTTATGGTGGTCTGTATTGACCACCATGAGTTAATGGGTTAATTTAGGCCTTATGGTGGTCTGTATTGACCACCATGAGTTAATGGGTTAATTAGAGCCTTATGGTGGTCTGGATTGACCATCATGAGTTAATGGGTTAATTTAGGCCTTATGGTGGTCTGTATTGACCACCATGAGTTAATGGGTTAATTAGAGCCTTATGGTGGTCTGTATTGACCATCATGAGTTAATGGGTTAATTTAGGCCTTATGTTGGTCTGTATTGACCACCATGAGTTAATGGGTTAATTAGAGCCTTATGGTGGTCTGTATTGACCACCATGAGTTAATGGGTTAATTAGAGCCTTATGGTGGTCTGTATTGACCACCATGAGTTAATGGGTTAATTTAGGCCTTATGGTGGTCTGTATTGACCACCATGAGTTAATGGGTTAATTAGAGCCTTATGGTGGTCTGGATTGACCATCATGAGTTAATGGGTTAATTTAGGCCTTATGGTGGTCTGTATTGACCACCATGAGTTAATGGGTTAATTAGAGCCTTATGGTGGTCTGTATTGACCACCATGAGTTAATGGGTTAATTAGAGCCTTATGGTGGTCTGTATTGACCACCATGAGTTAATGGGTTAATTTAGGCCTTATGGTGGTCTGGATTGACCATCATGAGTTAATGGGGTAATTATAGTTGCCTGGGGTTAATATTTTTAGTGCGAGTCCTTTCAGGACCTTTACGGTCCTTTGAGGACCCGCGAGGCGGGAAATTTAAAATTGAATTGCAGCAGGGTCACGATCGGTGCCGATCGGGGCCCCCCGCAGCAGGGGTTTTATATGGGGACACTTCGGGGGTCCCGATGGGGACCCCCAGCATAGAGGGGGGTTAATTTTAAGTGCCGCGGCCGGGATTGGGTAATAGTGTGCCGCGGTCCCTTTAAGGAGCCGCGGCGGGGAATTTAAAAGTTTTAAATGCAGCGGAGGGCCTGATCTATGCAGATCGGGGACCCCCCCTGCAATGGGTTTATGTGGGGACACTTCGGGGGTCCTGATGGGGACCCCCAGCATAGAGGGGGGTTAATTTTAAGTGCCGCGGCCGGGATTGGGTAATAGTGTGCCGCGGTCCCTTTAAGGAGCCGCGGCGGGGAATTTAAAAGTTTTAAATGCAGCGGAGGGCCTGATCTATGCAGATCGGGGACCCCCCCTGCAATGGGTTTATGTGGGGACACTTCGGGGGTCCCGATGGGGACCCCCAGCATAGAGGGGGGTTAATTTTAAGTGCCGCGGCCGGGATTGGGTAATAGTGTGCCGCGGTCCCTTTAAGGAGCCGCGGCGGGGAATTTAAAAGTTTTAAATGCAGCGGGGGCCTGATCGGTGCCGATCGGGGACCCCCGCTGCAAGGGGTTAATGTGTGGGGGCTGCGGGGGTTCCTATGGACCCCTGCAGCAAGGTGTTCATGTGAGGACACTTCGGGGGTCCCGACAGGGACCCCCGCATTGAGGGGGGGTTCATTTTAGGTGCCTAGGGGGGGGTTTGGAGTACCCCCCACGGCAGGGCTTATGTGGGGGACTGCCGCGGAGGTCCCTTTTAGGACCCCCGCAGCACTTGATGAGGAGTGGGAGCCTGCGATATCATCTCGCAGGCTGTCACTCCTCATGTACATTTACGCAGTGTAGATACGTACGGGCCTGCTGCGTAGCTCATACGTTGCTCGCAGCAGGGGTAATTTAATAGCATTGTAAGTTAGAGAAACTTTGCAGTACGTAGGGCTTAAGTAGAAGCCTCTTATTTACGAGGCTGGAATTTAATGAGGCCCATAATTTTTAATTTTTTTCTTCTTTTTCTCTTCTTTTGGGCGAGGAGGTCGGAGGAAGGAATAGATATTAGATTTAAATATTATTTTAGAAAAGAATTTAAAAAATGCAGAACATTAAAATAATTTTGTGGAATGTAGGTGGTATAAATTCACCTATAAAAAGGAAGGCCATCTTAAAACATCTAAAAAAAGATAGGAGCAGATATTGCTCTTTTAAAAGAAATGCATCTGAATATCGCCTTATATTATTATCCTAAATTCTTGATTTACATCACGGATAAATGGAAGAATATTATGAGCACAAAAAAGCACATATTAATACCACTAATACATTTTGGGAGCCTGCTAAGACAGTTTTTAGGGTGGGATATTATTAGTTATCACCATAGACAAAAAAAATAATGCGCCAAAAAAATACAAGATCTTAGTCAAAAACTTACTGAATCATACATTTTATATAAAGATTGACCAAACTTAAAAAATTTAAATAAATTTAAAATGGCAAAAGAAAATATAGATAATCATTTGAAGGCTAATGCTCAGAAGTCTGAATATTAGGCGCATAGTAGTTTTTTTAAAAGCGGAAACAAAATATCTAAAATGCTTGCCAATCTCTTTAAAAACAAAAAAGGTTCCAATTATATATCAAATATACAAGAAAAAGGTAGAATAATTACTAAAAGACTATGGTGAAAAGGAGAGATTCTGGAAGGAAGTAGAAACACAATCAGATGCAATTGGAAAACTTAAATAAACCGATTACAATTATTAAGATACAGGATACCATTAAGTCATTAAAATAAGGGAAAACACATGGTCCGGACGGGAATTATGTCAGAGCAGATATCTCCTATCTTGTTTTTGGACCCTGAGAGCAGCACAGTCACGCAAGCTTATCAAGGATTCCATTCCCGCGCCATTATCAGGATTTATCGTGGATTGCATAAGATACATATCACTGATGAAGCTGTAAGAGGAAACAGAGAAACGCATTTGTCATAATACTCTACATAATAAATTCATATTTTATAGTTTACATATTACATTATTGTTTTCCTTTTGCTTTTGAGTACTGTCTCCCTTACTGTATATCATAGATACACCTAGCCCGGCATAGAAACCAGTAGTCTATGACCTGAAGCATTACCAGAGATATTAGGCTTAGGGTGTATAATAGTACTTTATATCAGAAGGATCTTCAGTGAACCGCGAGAAGCACGACTGCAGAAGGATTTACATACTAAAAGTCAAGAGTACCACACTTGTTCTTTTAATACCTCATACTTCTGAGGTCTCCTCAGGTTAGAGACCAACAGATTAAGCTGAAACATACCAACCCAATCTATCGTGAAATAATCTGCACCAGGAGTTCCTTTTGCGCTCTCTCCTCCACCCTTCGGTTTTCCAGAGATTGTTAAAATTTATGTATGAATATTTCTTGGGTAATATTGAAATTTCAAAAAGATTTACTGAGGCCATTTGTCTTGAAAAAGGGTAAGAATAAAGAGGAATTAAATAGCTATAGACCAATCTCATTACTAAACTCAGATTATAATTTGTTTATGAAAATATTGGGAAATTGATTGCAACCGCTTCTTAAAAATCTTATAGGAGAGGACCAAACTGGTGGATCAGTAACTACAAACATTAGGAAGTTAATGGGAATAATTCAAGAATATCAATTAAACGCGAATTTAAAAAATCCATCATCATTACTAATGAGCATAGATGCTGAAAAGATATTTGATCACGTTGAATGGGATCACTTAATGACTTCATTAAATAAATTGGGTTTTAAAAGGAATTTTTGGCAAACAAAGCAATATGAGAAAAAGAAAAAGGGGAGTAGTTATTCTTTTTAAAAAAGGATTAAATTACGAATATAAAATTATTAATCTGGATAAAGAAGGAAGATATATTATAGTACGTCTATGGCTGGATCAAGAGCTATTTTTACTATGCAATTTATATGCTCCTAATAAAGATCACACTTTTTTCCCTTAAGAGTTAATGACTAAAATATCTTTGGTAAATCATGACCTAATTATAATGGGTAGAGATTTCAACGTTGCTCCATATGGAGATAAAGATAGACAGCCTTATTAAATTACGAATTGGTTAATTGAATAGGTCTCTATATAAGCACAGAGAATATTATTTTTACAGAAGTTTTTAGTTAGTAAACTTCTATCCAAAAGCAAGGTCTTCACTAACTAAAAACTTCTGTAAACAAAATATGCTCTATGCTTATATAGAGGCCTTTGGAATAGGCAGAATCACAATTTAATAAGGCTGAGAATCAGGACTAATTAAGGCTCTAGTCAGGAAAAAAATATGATAACTAGTAATAAAAAGAAAAAATATATTTATAGAGAGCTATCAAAACATTTGGATTTAGTTGATATTTGGCATATCTTTAATCCACAAAAAAAAAGTTCACATGTTATTCAAAAACTCACCAAACTTTATCACGAATTGATTATTTTTTTAGTTTCACCTAAATTAATAGAACAAATAGGAAATCCAGAAATAGGCAGTATCCTTTTATCAGTTCATGCTCCAATTGTAATTAATATTAAAATTTCACATTATGAAAATAAAAATTGGAGATTTCCTAATGCACTACCTAAAGTTCCTGAATTCCTGATATATATTAGGGATAATTGGAAACAATATTATGAGTAAACAAAAAAACACATATTAATAACATAAATATATTTTGGGACACTGCAAAGACACATGATCTTAATCAAAAACTTATGGAATCCTATATATTTTATAGAGATCATCCAAATTTACAAAATTTAAATACCGGTACATTTAAAATAGCAAAAGAAAATATAGATGATTTTTAATGGCTAAAGCTCAAGAGTCTCAATACCATATATTTTGTAGGTTCTTTAAAAGTGGAAATAAAATATCTAAAATGCTTGCTAAAATCTTGAAAAATGATAAAGGCTCTAATTATATAACAAATATACAAGAAAAAGGTAAAATAATTACTAAAATTAATGATATTAAGGATGCATTTCTTGCGTATTTGTCTAAGGAAAAGGAAATGTTCTGGAAAGTAATAGAAACACAATCAATAACCCAGATACAAATGGAAAATGTAAACAGGCCAATTACAATTACTGAGATACAGGACACCATAAAGTTATTAAAACAAGGGAAAACACCAGGCCCGAATGGGTACCCTGCTGAACTCTATCTGATTATGTCAGAAAAGGTATCTCCGATCATGCTGAAGCTTATGAAAAGGTTTACTGAAGCAATAAATAGTTATAGACCAATTTCATTATTAAATTCAGACTATAAAATCATGAAAATACTTGCAAATCGACTGCAGCCCCTTCTTAAGGGGAAGATCAAACTGGATTTATGCAAGGTAGAACTGTAACCACAAACATCAGGAAGATAATGTGAATAATCCAAGAATATCAATTAAATGCATATTTTAAAATCGAATCAGCACTAATAATGAGTATAGATGCTGAAAAAGCTTTTGATTGATTTGAATGGTAATTTTTGGCAAATAATTAAAGCAATGTATTTCTTTCCAACTGCCTCACTTTTTATTAATGGCTCTAAATCTAAGGAATTTTAACTGCAAAGAGGGGTGCGGCAGGGCTTTCCCCTTTACTCTTCAATATTGCAATTGAACCTTTGGCAAATAAATTAAGAAACACCATAAAAAGCCTAAATATCACATATATAGTTGTGAGCATACGAGCCGTTGCTCACGCTTGCGGGCTCGCGAAGCGAGGGCCGCAGTTGCTGGCCAGGAGTGCCGAAGGCGCTCCTGGCCAGCAACTGTGAGCCCGCAAGCGTGAGCAACGGCTACGACTAACCCCTACATTTAACCCGTAGCCCCAACCCATCTAACCTGTAGCCCCGACGGATGGAGCGCTGGCAATGTTTTTGTATTTTGCCGGTGATTGCCGTACAGCCTCTATGTCCCTCTCCTCCTGTTGCTAGGATACCAGTCCTGTTCCGGTGCTTCGCGGTCTTGGTTTGTCCCTTGCCGCTCTCCGTATTCAGTAGCAGGAGGAGGAGTAAGTGGATCAGGAAGTGGTGCTGTCCGAGCATGAGCTGAGGACACCGGAGGAGGTTGGGGAGACAGACGGGCTCCCGCGGTATGTATGGTGTCCCTGTCACCCTGAACACCATGCAGTTGCCTCCATGCTGTGTGTGACATTCCTTCATATAGTGCTGGGAACTGCCCACCATGCACCGGGAGCCCTGCTATGTGTGTGAGACTGGGACTGTGTGTGGTGATTATATTTGTCCTATGTAAGGGAGAGGAAGTGATAGCACAGCGCTGCCCTAAATATTTATATTTCCTTTATATAATTGTTCCCTCTGACAGCTCTCCTATAACCTTTTCACATAAGAGACTTCCATAAGGGAAGTGGGACCCCATAAACACTCAGTTCAGTATCTATAGTAGTTACACTTTACTTTTCCTCTCAGTGTGTTCCACTTTCAGGTCTCTGTCCATAGTATACTTTATTAGATGTGATACAAGGCTTCACAAGTCCCAGAGCCAGGGAGTCATGGCCCCTAAATGTTACTGCTGGCTGATAACGTTATAAAATTATGTAGTAGATAGATTAGAGATATTGACAAAGCACAACTTTATATATCACACATATATATATATATATATATATATATATATCACATATATCTTATATATATATATATATATATATCACATATATCTTATATATATATATATATATATATATATCACATATATCTCATATATATATATATATCACATATATCTTATATATATATATATATATATATCACATATATCTTATACTCAGTTGCTGACAAGGAGCGCCAAAGGCGCTCCTTGCCAGCGAGGGCCTCAGTTGCTGGAAAGGAGCGCCAAAGGCGCTCCTTGCCAGCAACTGCGACCCTCACAAACTTTACTTCGCAACGCAAACAACATACGAGACACGTTACTACACATTACGACCTCGCAAAAATCGCCAATAACCCGTGGACATCAAAAAATGTAAAACACAATAAATACACACAACACATACATAAAAACCTTACCTACAGCAAGAGGGAGCATCCAGGACCTCAAAAAATGAAGTTACACATTAATTTAACTCAAAATAATAGAGTTTAGACACAAAAAAATTCTCTACGCGAGAGAAAAAATGGCCGCCGAACAAAATGAAAACGAGGCCACAGGACTCTAAACACGCAAAACACCACAAAACACCTACGGATATTCCACTACAGACGCATACCACACAGTAGCCGCCATTTTAAAAAAAAAACGTATACAATGCGGAAGTACACAGCTACGCTAACGGTTTCGTCTCGCGCACGCACACTATTACACCGCACACATCCATGACGCTTACACAGCAGCTCCACACCACTAATGCTGCAGCAACCTCAAAACAGATTGTCAGCTCTTCAACAGAATTCTTCCTGCATATATTACTTCAAAATAGGTAAAGTAGATTTATTTGATATTATACACCAAACAGCATTAGCTCACTTACAATTTCATTGCCGTCATTTTTTGACGGGCAATTCGCTAGTTGATAATAAACATCAGAGGATACCATTGTATGCTGATGATCTATTGCTATTTGTTGACAGACCTAAAGGCATTATACCCAAAATTATGGAGACCTTAAAAGAATATTCCTCCTTTTCAGGATACAGTATTAATACTGTAAAATCTGAAATACTTTGGCTTGATATCTTGGTATACAATTAGCAACACATATTTAGAGAATATATATCTATAATTATAAAAATTGCTTTAAAAGGATAGAGAGAGATCTGACAATATAGAAAAATGTACCCTTATCAATATTAGGAAAAATTGCAAAAGTTGCAAAACCTTAAATTTTTAATTAAAAAGGAAGACATTCAAAAATACATAGTTTATTTAAAAAATGTATTTGGAATGATAAAAGGGCTTGGCTTAGCCATGAAAAATAAATAGTAGAGGAGGCTGTCATTTGCCAAATATAGAATGGGCTAATTGGTCATTTCAATATAAGATGGCAATGGAATGGTTAATTAAAGGGGAAAAGTTTAGAAATTATGAATGGGAATGCTCATTAAAAGGTCATGACATTTTTTATATTTTCTTCATAACTTAATAAAAGGAATATCACAAGAGATTAGGGAAGATATACTAACATCCCTTGTTAAAGAGTTGGAAAATGTTTCACTCTAAAATTATTGGCACAGAGAAAATTACATATCAAATGCCACTGAGTTCCTGAATACTCAAACGATTTGAATATAACACCTTATAGAAAGGACAACAAGGAAAAGGATAAAATAGAATACTTTATTGAAAGGGATCTTAAGTACGGAAGGAACAATGGTATGATTATATACAAGTTAAAAGTTATATCAATAAACTCCATAAAGAAAATTCAAACTTTTGGGAGGGAGATAAGACTATTGAATTATTGCAGGATTATTATAAAGGCAAATGTGCCATTGAACTTATTTATAAAGTTATTCAGGACCGATTTTGGCCAAGAAAATAGGAAGAAATAGTCTCTAAATGGCATAAAATATTTCCAGAAATTAAAGACGACAAAGAAATATTCAAAAGTATAGATAGAGTTAGGAAATATATTCCATCTGCTGACTTCCATGAACAAGAACTTAAGATTATACGTCAAAGCTACTATCTTCCTAAAATCTTATGGAAAATAGGCAAAATTAAAGAGAATACATTTATAAAATGTAAAATGTAAGAACCAAATTGCAAGCATTTATTCTGGCAATGTAACAAAATGTATAGATACTGGAGGAAGGCTAGTCGATATTGGCTAAATAATAAGTTAACTATATATGTTATATTTAATGTACAAATAGTTATTTTTGGGTTTTTTAATCACGCCATACATAAAGAATAGTGATTCATAGAAATCATTATTTTTTTGGCCAAGAAACATATCATGAGAAACTGGATAAATAAGAATGTTCCCTCAATACTAGATTTAAAGCAAATCATTATGAAACAGATGATTATGGATCAATATGATAGAATCTGTAACTTAGATTAGAAACATTTGTTCAAGTCTGTGCTTAAGCATGTTTTCTCAATGGATAAATAATTTTGATCCCCACCATGGATCTGTATAGGTCAGGATATTGACAATACTTGTTGCTTTCTTCTTCCCCCTTCATCTCCATCAATCTCCTTTTTGTTTTGTCTTCTTTTCTTTCCCTCTCTCTCTCTCTCTCCCTCTCTCTCTCTCTTCCAATCATCTTTAAACTTCGAATTGGTATGTTTTTCCTTTTTTTCCCCTCTCTTTTTTGATCTGGAAATTGAAGTTTTAGTAATTGATAACTGAATTCTTTGTACTAAACTTTGTAATCATAAAGGTTGCAAGATTGTGTGCACTTTAAATATTGGATGAAGGTTCTTAAAAAATATTTGTTGGTAAAGATTTTTTTTAAATGTGAGAAGTGAATTTGTTTCTCTGTATTCTCATCTTCTTTGAATTTTGTGATTGTTTTTTTTTTATCTACTCTATACGATTGTAAACTTTTTCAAAGAAAATAAAGATTTATTAAAAATAAAAAAAAAGAAAGAAATTTCTCTCCTATTGCCTCACTGCTGATTAATGGTTCAAAATCCAAGGAATTTGGACTGCATAGTGGGACGCGACAGGGTTGCCCCCTGTCTCCTTTGCTCTTCAATATTGCAATTGAACATTTGGCAAATACATTAAGAAACATCTTAAAAGGTTTCAGTATTGGTAACAAACAAATTGAGGATTGCATTATATGCAGATGATATGTTGCTATTCATTGCTTCATTGATAGACCTAAAGAAAATATACCCCAAAGTAAGTCTTTGAAAGAATATTCCTCTTGTTCAGGATATAGTATTAGCACTGCAAAATCTGAAATACGTTGACTTCACCAGGAACAAGATATCGCAGAGTTTTTATTTAAAAATAAGAACCTTCAATGAGATATCTTGGTATACAACTAGCACCAACTATCCAGAAAATATACTCATATAATTATAAAAATTGCTTAAATCTGAAATACGTTGACTTCACCAGGAACAAGATATCGCAGAGTTTTTATTTAAAAATAAGAACCTTCAATGAGATATCTTGGTATACAACTAGCACCAACTATCCAGAAAATATACTCATATAATTATAAAAATTGCTTCAACAGTATAGAGAGAGATCTGACATTATGGAAGGATCAACCTTTATCAATTTTAGGGAGAATTGCCATTATAAAAATGGTAATTTTTTTCCAAGAATTCAGTTTTTTTCTCCAAAAGCTGAGTATAGATATCCTATTAAATGCACAAATAGTCTTTTTCGGAGGTGTTAATCATAAAATATATAAAGAATGGAGATTTCTGGAAATTATTGTTTCCTGGCTAAAAAACTTATTATGAGAAATTGAATAAACATGAGAGAATTAAAACAAATTATTTTGAAACAGATGTCTCTTAATCAATAAGACAGGATCGGTGACCTAGAAAAAAAAAACAAAGAATTTTTATAAAAATGGTATAATTATTATGAAAAAAATAATTTAACATGAAAATAACAACCATTCAAGCTTATGTTTAAGCATGTTCTGCTAATGGACAACATCATTTTAGTCTCCATCAAACAAATTATTGATTTCATGATTATGATAATGTTTGTTCCTTCCTCACCCCTCTTTTTCTTTTCCTTTTTTTTTCCTTTTCTCTTCCTTTCCTTCCCCCTTTCTCCCCTTATCATTTATTGCAGATGGTTTACAATCTTTTAGGATAATGACTGTCAATTAGTCTACATAAGGAAGACATTTTTCAGTCATTGATAAATACATTTCTATTTCATATGATTAGATTGAATTTATGAAGTAATTCATTGTTTGAAAATTATTTTTTTATATTTTTGCCTGTATGATAAGATTGTGTTTGTTTATTTAATTTGATTGTCAAAGTAAAAGAAAAGTAAAAAAAAAAATGGATCAGGAATATTTAGAGAGCTACCTACAAATTAAGAGTGGAAACATGACTGAAAAAGTGATTGACTCACCTGTGCACAGCAGGGTTATCATCAAATCCAGGAATTTGTGTTGCCCTCCAGGACCGAGTTTGGACACCCCTGACCTAATCGCTTTCAAAATAGGTTCTTAAATAAAATATAAAATGTATTACTAAAGATAAAAAAGGGAAAATGATAATAAGTGGAGATCTAAATATGATTGTTGACCCACACCTACATGGAAAATCTATTACTAAGCCCGCTCCAGATTGCGACTTTAGGATGTCCAGACATTTTCATAAGAGTTTAATAGAATATAATCTTTTTGATGGATGGAGAACACTCTATCCAAAAGAGATCATTAAAACTGGACAAGATCATTAAAACTGAAATTGGTTTAATATACCTCTCAGACCATGCTTGTGTAAAATTATTTATTAATAATATTTCTAAGATTAATTCACGGATAAATCATACAATTGATGCTTTTTAAATCAATCCAAGACGGGAAAAATAGAAAAACAAATCGATGATTTATTTAGAATTAATGAAAATTTTGTGGACTCTAAAATTACTGTGTGGAATACACAAAAAGCATATATGAGAGGCCTCCTAATTTATCTGGCAGCAAGGAAAGTTAAGGATAGAGGTACCACTCTAGAGAATTAGAGAATTGTAGATCAAATTAAATAAACTGGGAACACTGAACAAAATGTCTCCAAACCCTGATTTATTAACAAAACTAGCAGAGATGCAAGCCCAGATAAGAATGATTTTACAATCACAAGTAGATAAGAAGTTATGACTATGGCAGCTAAAGCATTACCATCTTGGTAATAAAGTGGGTAAAATGCTTGTATTTCAAGTTAAAAACAGAATGACCAATAAGAGAATTCAAAAAATGTATGATCTTAATGGAAACTTACAATGTAATCCTAAAAACATTGGTAATATATTTTTGGATATCTATGAATCTCTGTATAACTTGGACAATATTCCAAATGTCAATAAACCTTCTAAGGAACTCATAAGGGAATTTTTGAAAAGGGATTTTTTTTAAACGTTATCAGAAGAACAATGTCTAAAATTAGAGGAAGAAATAACAGCTAAAGAATTAAAAGATTGCATATCTGCTCTTAAAACCAATAAAACCTGGGGGTGTGACTTGCGGCTGAAGGGAGAAGACACATTGAGCTGGAGCTCCGTGGCAAAAGCCTTTAAAAACTGTTAATAAAGCCTGAGAGGGTGAACATTACCCTCAATATAATATCTAGGGACCCCTAAATCAAACCCCACCATTAGTAAGAGTCTCCTGCAGGACAGATCTGGTCTGAAGCAGTGTTACAGCACATGGGGCTGCATTGACTAGAGAGGCTGCAATTTTAAATCAGGGCTACGTGGCTTAGCGCGGCGGACCCCAACCTGCAATCAAGTGCTTCTTCTCACATTCAACTGTTCCCTCTCAGATCCAGCAAACATAAGAGAGGTGGAGTAGAGACGGCGGCGTGAGCTGCAATCCCGGAGGAAGTTCGATGGAAGGCTTACTGGAGGACATAGCCGGCATCCTGCAGAACTCTGCAGCTTGGAAGACCCGGAAGCCTGGATCCAGGGCTGGGAGGCGACGGAGCAACTGGGCTCAGAGGTCTGCTTGTGCACAGCTGCTTGGATAGCCTTGTGGAAGCGATCTCTGCTTTCCCGAGCTGCCATCACGTCAGGAGAGCAAAGGGAAGGACTGTGGCCTGAGGAGGGTGTAGAGAGAAAAAAAGCAGAAGATCAAGGTGAGGCACAGCCCTTAGAAATGAGCACTCAGCACTGGAGGAGCCACCATTAACAGGAGGAGAGGGCACTCAAGACACCCAGTTAGCTGTGATAAAGGTGGGTGCAAAGATGCCTATAGAAACTATTAAGAGACAGACACCCAGACCTAGGGGCCTTCACCCATGTTAATACTGAAGCTAACTCCAAGGGCTAAGATTACATAAGGGGCACTGCCCAGGAACATCTTAAGTCCTTAAGCTAAGCAGCAGTATAAAGGTCCAAGAAGGGGGTGCAGAGATCCCAACCCCCCAAAAAGGACAGGGTCATGAAGGCAACGGAGAGGCTTTTAAACTATTATGTGTAGAGACTTATTGCATACCAGGGCTTGCAAACCCAAAGATTAGCCACTATATTTTATTCCAACATGGACACATTATTACTGGAGCTGCCATAAAACAAGCAACACCTAATGGAAAAAAAAACTTAAGTGAATCATTTTTATTTTTTTGTTGTTTCTTATCCCTAACACCCCTCACCCTAACCCTAACACCCCTCACACTTATCCCTAACACCCCTCACCTTAACCCTAACACCCCTCACACTTATCCCTAACACCTAACCCTAACATCCCTCACCCTAACACCTAACCCTAACACCCCTTACACTTATCCCTAACACCCCTCACCCTAACACCTAACTCTAACATCCCTTACCCTAACACCCATCACACTTAACCCTAACACCCCTTACCCTAACCCTAACACCCCTCACACTTATCCATAACATGCCTCACCCTAACACCTAACCCTAATACCCCCTTACTCTTATCCCTAACAGCCCTTACCCTAACACCTACTCTAACATCCCTTACCCTAACACCCATCACACTTATCCCTAACACCCCTAAAACCTAACCCACTCACCCTTATCCCTAACACCCCTTACCCTAACACCCCTCACACTTATCCCTGTGTCTCTTCCCCCCCTTATCATCAAGGGAGGGGGGACGATGATGAGGGAGGGGGGAAGAGACACAGGGGAGGATGACGAGGGAGGCGGGAAACAGACACAGGGGAGGATGATGAGGGAGGGGGTAAAGAGATACAGGGGAGGGTGATGAGGAAGGGGGGAAAGAGACAGGGGAGGATGATGAGGGAGGGGGGGGAGAGACACAGGGGAAGATGATGAGGGAGGGGGAAAAGAGACACAGGGGAAGATGATGAGGGAGGGGGAAAAGAGACACAGGGGAGGATGATGAGGGAGGGGGGAAAGAGACACAGGGGAGGATGATGATGGAAGGGGAAGAGACACAGGGGAGGATGATGAGGGAGGGGGTAAAGAGATACAGGGGAGGATGATGAGGGAGGTGGGAGGATGATGAGGGAGGGGGGATGACACAGGGGAGGGTGATGAGGAAGGGGGGAAAGAGACACAGGAGAGGATGATGAGGGAGGGGGTAAAGAGATACAGGGGAGGATGATGATGCAGGGGGATGTTAGGTTATTTATGCCCTTTATGGATTAAAACCAGACTCTGCATCAACTATGTAATTTTCCGTGGGAGTTTTGACATGGATCCCCCTCCGGCATGCCACAGTCCAGGTGTTAGTCCCCTTAAAACAACTTTTCCATCACTATTGTGGCCAGAAAGAGTCCCTGTGGGTTTTAAAATCCGCCTGCCCATTGAAGTCTATGGCGGTTCGCCGGGTTCGCCTGTTCGCGAACATTGGCGGCAGTACGCGTTCGCGGTTCGCGAACCGAAAATGTTATGTTTGCGACATCACTACTCCAAATATATCAACACCCCCCAAACTCATACTTAACTTTTTAGAGTATAACTACTGCAACAGATCAGTATGGGGAAAAACAAAAAGAACTTACCTGTCAGAAGAATCACGGATCAATATGGGCCCTCAAGCGCTGCTCAGAAGATTGAGCCAGAACTAACACATCATTCGGAGGAGGAAGAGAGCCCCACCTCACCACAGCATGATATGAATATTTCTAAGAAATCTATGGCACAGATCGAAGAAATGTTTCAGGCCTACATGGCTAAAACTGTGGAAGCAATTAAGAAAGATATTGATGACTTGGGCCAAATAACTCAACTGTTAGGGGAAAGCTCTGATCAAATTGTTGAAGTCCAGGAGAGAGATAGGATGGAGGTTACACAAAACTCCTCTCGAATATCGGCTCTAGAAGACAAATTGGATGATCTAGAGAACAGATTGAGAAGGTATAACCTGAGGATTAGAGGCATATTGAGATTGGTTGAGGACCTCAGTCAGTATCTGAAAGCGATGATTGGTAATCTTATCCCTGATGTGCCTGAATCGGTGTGGGAGATGGAGAGTGCCCATAGAGCATTGAGGGTCAAAAGGAATCCTGAAATACCTAAAGCCCTTATCATAAGGTTCCTAAGGCAACAGGCAAGAGACTTAATACTGGCAGCCGCCTGTAAAGCTCCATCAATAAAGGGACCTGATTACTCCGTGATACTCATTTTTGCATACCTTTCCCTTAACACTTTGGGGAGGCGCAGGGAGATGAAGCCAGCTCTTGAGATTTTGATTAATTACAATATACAATATAGGTGGAGTTTCCCTTTTGCTATTTTATTCAAACACAGAGACAAAGCTTACTCAGCACACTCATTAGAGGAATTCTAGTCCATTAAACTTCTATACCTAGTCACTGAAGGAGCAGAAGGCAGGAGTGTAAAGCGGAGAGACTTTACAATTCCAACCAAACAATGGACAGAAAACTTCTTAGAATTTCAAAGATGGACGACCATTGACTTCTAAATCCCGTGCTCCACCTGTGCAAGACTCAAGAGGCTCCATTATGAAAGAATCCCTCATAAAGAAGATTATCTTTTCGGTTTTATTTGGCTTAATGCAATTTGGAAACACTTTACCAGTGACATTTTGACCTAGTATTAGCATTACAGCCACTTCTAAGAATAAAGACAGTAGATTTAGAGTGGTTACATTTATTTATGGCTGATAAGAACTGGTTAATATGCTGAGTATATTCTACAGTTAGACAAATCAAAACCTTAGGTCTAGGGACAAATTCCCTCTTACTATAAATTTTTTCCCAAATTTTTTTCTAGTAACCCCTCCTATTAGGGGAGCAAAGGATAAATGATGTGTTCATCCTCTCCCCCAAAGGTTGCCAGGATAGCCGACTGGGAAAGGAGGCTTAGTTTATTAGAAATTGTTCTAGTTTTTTACTAATGTTTTCGCTTTGTTCCCTTATTTTTTCCTACCCTTGAGTGACTCCATATTAAGAGAAAGCTTGGTTTCCGCTCCCAAAGTGTTTAATTCTAAATTTGAGGTCAATGACAACCCAAAATCTTTGCATAACTCGTCTTCAGGTAATATCCAGAATAAATGCAAAACATGATACTCACGAATTAGATGACAGACATAACTTATACCTTTATAACACACAGGGGGTTTAACTCTACAGTTTAAAAGAAGTAAGGCCTTCATTTTTTTTACAAAAAACACAAAGCCACAATAACTTTCCTGCAAGAAAAACAATTTGCAAATGATAGAATACCCACATACCTCCACAGAGACTATCCAAGATTTTATACTATCAATCAAAAAGCAAAAAAAGCAGGAGCGGAAATTTTGATTCATAAAGATTTCTTATTCAAATTGGAAAACAAAAAACAGACAAAGAGGGGAATCATATAATCATCACAGGTATAATTCCAAATAGAAAAATCTCTATTGTAAATGTATACGCTCCAACTAAATCCCCACATAATTCACGAATCAAAGTGCTCAATACATTAGCTTCCTTCGACACAGGTAAAATAATAATATGGGGGGGGGGGGGGGGGGGGGGGCCTTAATCTAGCACTTCGACCAAAAATGGAAAGATCCAGGGACACCCAGGGAAATAGATACTCCCAAAAGTAAAAAAAATAGCCTACTTCAGGAAAACAAATTGGTAGTTGCTTGGAGAGGACACCACCCTAATGACAGATAATTTACTTATTTCTCACCAAAACAAGGTTCTTATTCAGGAATAGATGCAATACTATTGACTCGGGGTTGTTTGACCACTCAAGCAATGCTCGGATACTTCACTGGTCTGACCATGCAGCAGTTCTCATTAACATTGATTTAGGCCTGAGTCTAAAAAAACATTATAGCTAGAGATTAAATGAATCACTAATAACGAATCCTGAAATACAAAATCAAATCATCAAAGATTTGGAGATTTACTTCACATTCAATATCCCAGAAACAAAAATTGGGAGGCTTTGGCTACCTTTTATCAAACTATCCACCACCCACAGAATAAATAACTGTCTTAAAGAAACATCATTACTCAAAGAACTATACTTGTTAGAAAGACAAAATCAAAACAACTATTCAAAGACAAGTAGAAAAAAAATGTAAAAGAAAAGGTTAGAACTGGACAATATTTTGTCAGAAAAAAACAACAGAAAAAGCAATTTGAAAAATGCAACACAAATTCTTTATCCATGCAAACAAGATATCTTCTATTCTGGCCAGAAAAATCAATGCCAAAAAGAACCAGAACAGAATTAAAAAAATTAGAACCCCAGGGGGTCAGACAACCCTGAGTCAAACTAAAATACAAGAAATGATTGGGGATTTCTATTAAATAATTTAATCATCTCATTCCAAAGTAAGCTACTTTACAATAAGAAAGTTCTTAAACAAATGTGACCTTCCATCCATTTCAAAGCAAGACTCCTCAACCCCCCTCTTCAACCCCCCTCCTCAACTTCCCTCCTCAACCCCCCTCTTCAACCCCCTTCCTCAACCTCTCTCCTCGACCCACCTCCTCATCCTCAATCTCCCTACTCATCATCAACCCCCCTCCTCATCCTCAACTTCCCTCCTCAACCCCTCTCCTCAACCTCCCTCCTCAACCCCCCTCCTCAACCTCTCTCTTCAACCCCCCTCCTCAACCTCAACCTGCCTACTCATCCTCAACCCCCATCCTCAACCTCAACCCCCCTCCTCAACCTCAACCCCCCCCATACTCATCCTCAACCCCCATCCTCATCCTCAACCCCCCATCCTCAACCCCCCTCCTCATCCTAAACCCCCTCCTCATCCTAAACCCCCATCCTCATCCTCAATCCCCCCTTCCCCAACTTCCTCCTTATCCTCAACCCCCTCCTTACTTTGCCCCTCTAATTACCTCCCCCGTTCTCTTTCCCCTCACTTACCTTTCATAAGCAGCTGCTCCCCTACTCCTCCTCGCCCCTTGGGACCTGGCCAATGCTAATGGAGGAGGGGGCTTGAGGATGAGGATGGGGGGTGAGGATGAGAAGGGGGGTTCAGGATGGTGGTCGGATGAGGATGGGGGTTGAGGATGATAAGGGAGGGGGAAGGAAAGAGCCACGGGGGTGGAGAGAGCCACGAGGGGGAAAGAGAGACACGGGGGAAAAGAGAGACATGGGGGAAAGAGAGACACAGGGAAAAGAGAGACACGGGGGGGAAAGAGAGACACGGGGGGAAAGAGAGACACGGGGGTGGAGGAAGAGAGGTACGGGGGGAAAGAGAGACACAGGGGAAAGAGAGACACGGGAGTGGTGACTTGAGTATAAGCCGAGGCGGCCCTTTTCAGCCTTAAAAAAGGGCTGAAAAACTCTGCTTATACTCGAGTTTATACGGTAAGAAGAGTACTAAACATTTTTCACCTAGCCAAATCCAGTAACATCCTGTTATCCACAATAGCCTTAGATCTAGAAAAAACTTTTGATTCTTTAGAGTGACCCTACTTACATAAGGTCTTGTCTAGGATGGGCATTAACGGTAATTTTATCAATTTGATTAGAAAATATTACCGGAAACCAGTGGCATACTTACAAAGAGCGAATAGGCAGGGGTGCCCCCTCTCTCCTCTCATATTTGCACTGGCAATAGAGTCCTTGGCCCAAGCAATTTGATCAACACCACAAATACCAGGAGTCACAGTGGGACTACAGCAATTCAAATGTTGCTTATTTCACTGGCTGAACCAACAAAATCAACACCTGCCTTGATGAACATCCTAGACTCCTTTGGGCAGACCTCAGGGTTAAAAGTAAATCTGGACAAAACAGAGGCAATTAGTTCACTAATTCGTCAACAGACATTAGATCCTCTGAAAAGACAATACTCTTTTTCATGGCCCAAAGACCACATAAAGTATTTAGGGCTAAATCTCATCCCCGAACTGTCTAACTTATATAAATCCAATTATACTCCTCTTTACAAAAATCTCACAGAGGATATTAATAAATTGAGTAAAATCACCCTCTCTTGGACAGGCCACATACATGCTTTCAAAATGAGCATATTACCACGAGTATTGTACATTCTTAGGTCCCTACCAATAATAACAAAAGACTTAGAAAACTTTCAGAAACATATATTCAGATTTATTTGAAGTAATAAAAGACCATGGATAGCCAAATCACTATTATGAAAAAATGGAAAAAAAAATAGGAAGACTAGCCAACAATATATAAATTTATGGAAAGTTGGGAGACTGATATGGTTACACAATGGGACCTGCACAAGTGGGAAACTATTTGTACGAACCTATTGAAAGGCTCACAAAATAATAGCCTACTTGAGACAGCAATAAAATACTACACAGAGCTTATCTTACCCCAGACAGATTACATAAATACAACCGACAGCTATCACTGGGATGCTTTAGGCAATGTCAAAATACCGGCACTTTCTTACATACTTGGTGGGAATGCCCAGAGGCTAGAAGAATTTGGACTAAAGTTATGGAGTTGGCTTCTACTATTGTGAAGACAACAATCCATCCGACTATTGAAGTATGCCTCCTGGGAGTATCTACCACTAAAAAACCAAAGATGCAAAATAAATGGCTACAATATCTGATGCTCTCCACGAAGAGCCACATTGGCAAAAAATGGAGGGCACTAACACTCCTTATACAAGACATCATAAATAAATTTAATTTAATAATGATCAATGAAAGATTGAGCCACACAATTTCTAATACTTACCAAATATTCTTAGAAACATGGAAAATGTGGCTAAATTCCCCGCACTTAATTAAAATCAATTGAATCGACTGAAAAGATCACGCCTTAAGAAAGGAATTGTTAGCACTAAACACCTAGGCCCTCATTCAATTGTGATTTGGCCAATTGAATAGGGGTCTAAATAAGCACATAACATATTTTTTTTAAAGAAGTTTTTAGTTAGTAAAAATGTATCCAAAAGCAAGGTTTTCACTAACTAAAAACGTATTTAAAAAAATATGTTATGTGCTTATTTAGACCCCTATTCAATTGGCCAAATCACAATTGAATGAGGCCCCTAGAATAGATTGCATTGGATACCTAGGGCCTCATTCAATTGCGATTTGGCAATTGAATATGGCTCTAAATAAGCACATAGCATATATTTTTTAAAGAAGTTTTTAGTTAGTGAATACCTTGCTTTTAGATCGATGCTTACTAACTAAAAACTTATTTAAAAAAAATATGTTATGTGCTTATTTAGAGCCCTATTCAATTGGTCAAATTGCAATTGAATGAGGGCCCTAGAAATTGACAAAAGTTAAATAAACCTGGTCTAGGTCAAGGGAAAATACCCCCCCCCCCTCCTCCTCTTGTTTTGTTTTTTCTCCCTTTTCCCCAGTTAATTTTTGGTTCAAGTTTTATGATATTTTAGTTAAATATGATAACTTATTTTACTTAACACAAGCTAAAGAGAAAATGAAAAATGGATGGATTGTCATAACAAAGTAGAAAAAATTACTTCAACAGTAAATTTGTTATACAAAAATCATAGATCTTTATTACCAAATATTGTTCGCTTTGACATGTAAATTATATTTATCTGAAAGTTTATTACATTACAAGATGTTATGATAACAATAAAAAATATTGTTTAAAAGAAACAAAAAACAATAAAACTCCTTGTCTAGATGGATTTCCTAATATCTTTTACAAAACATTTTCTGGATCTTTATTACATTACATGATGTTATGATAACAATACAAAATATTGTTTAAAAGAAACTAAAAACAATAAATCCCCTGGTCCAGATGGATTTCCTAATATCTTTTACAAAACTTTTTCTGGATCTTTATTACATTACATGCTGTTATGATAACAATACAAAATATTGTTTAAAAGAAACAAAAAACAATAAAACCCCTGGTCCAGATGGATTTCCTAATATCTTTTACAAAACATTTTCTGGATCTTTGATTAAATATCTCAAGAATACCTTTAATGAAATTAAAAAATATGGGATATGTTCCAGCAGAAGTGCTAGAAGCTTCCATTATTGCAATTCCTGAAGAGGGCAAAGACCATTCTTTCTGCTCCAACTATAAACCAATAGCTTTATTGAATACGGACATAAAAAAAAAAATGATTTTCTCAACAAGAATCAATTTCTTTTTAAATGAATCAATTGATACTGATCACTCTGGCCTTTGATAGAGTTAACTGGAATTTTATGGAGTTGGGTTTAAATTAATTTGGTTTTGGGCAGGTTCGGTTCACATGCTATAAAAGTGTTGTATACTAACGTCTCTGCCCATGTCTCTAGGATGGGATTAAAAAAAAAAGTAAAAACACACTCACAAGTAAAATCCTTGTGTACAGCATTACTGTTTGGGTATCTTAATTTTAACAAGACCATAAAATAATGATCTTCTCTTTCTTTATAAAATGTATTAATTAATTTATAAAGCATCGAAACAATGTGAAAAAAGCTGCCTCGCAATGCTGTTGTTTGCAGTACAATGCAAGCCTGTCCCCCCGTGTAGTTTATGAGCCTCGCAATAAGTGTTGCTGCTTTGGGTTAAATGTTACTGGATTTTATTAAGTGTTACTGCTTAGGGCTCGTATTTACGTCCTTCAGGATCGTTTTACTTCCTTCGGCCTTGTTTTCATCTTGTTTAAGTTTTTTCGGCAGCCATTTTTTTTCTCGCTTAGGCAAATATGCCTCAAATTAACTTGCAACCTCACTCACAGGCTCCCTGGCTCTCCCCCTGTGCTGTGTGTGAGAGTGTAAGTTAATTTGAGGCATATTTGTGTGTTTTTGCAGGTCTTTCCAGTTCAGGGATTTGGCCTTTAAAGTCTTGATTTTGCAAACCCTGCATTCCATCTACGTGCTTCACTTCCTAAGTCCTACGGGCCGTAATTTTGCGTGTCATTCGGCGCTCATTGCAGCTAAGTCCCACGTGACCCGGAACATCACCTCTGCAATGAGCGCCTTCGGGTTACCAACAACCTTGGACAACCCCGCAATTACGACAACTATATATGTGACTAGGAAATTGCCCATCAAAAATGACAGGAGTAACATTGTAAGCCTGGCAATGCTGTTTGCCACACAATGGGCCCTCTGAGCACCTTTGGCGCTCATTGCTCACTGGCTCTCCCACTGAGCTGTGTGTGAGTGTGTAAGTTAATTTGAGACATATTTGATGTTATTTTCAGGTCTTTCCAGTTCCGTGGTTCAGCCGTTAAAGTCGGATTTTTGCGAGGAGCACAATGCATGTACGAGTTTCGGTCCTAAGTTGTATAGATCATAAGTCCCGCATTCATCGGTCATTTTGAGCCCTGCAATCAGCACCTTCGGCGCTCATTGCAGCCAAAGTCCTGCGGCGCTCAACACGAGGCCTGCAATCAGTGCCTTCGGCGCTTATTGCAGCCAAATCCCACGGGCCTCGCAGTTGTGGTCAGTAATGGCTCGCCTCGCTTTGCGAGGCTAGCAGTTGTGGCCCTCGCTGTGCGAAGGCCGCAAAAGCGTGACCAACATCGCAAACGTTCCGAACATTCGCAGATCCACAACTATATGTATGATTAGAGACTTGCCCGTCAAAATAAAATTGTAAGGCAGTTAATGCTGTTTGCCACACAATGTAAGGCTTTTAGTCCTCTGAGTACCTTCGGCGCTCATTGCGAGCCTCTCCTCCCATGTACTTTTGATCTTCTGAGCACCTTTGGCGCTCATTGCGAGCCTCTCCCCTCATGTATTTGTTCTCCTCTGAGCACCCTCAGTGCTCATTGCGAGCCTCTCCCCAGCTCTTTTTATTTATATAAATATATTTTTTATAATAATTAATAAAATAATACATTTATATACTTTACCTATTTGTAATTAATATATGCAGCAATCAATAGGTTGAAGAGCCAACAATGTCTTTTGTTTTTGCTGCAGAATACAATGTACATTTGGACTGTTGGTGACCTGAGGAGAAAAAGTCAGCAATGTGGCAAGTGTGCAGTGTAAATAGGCTGCGTGCGAGTGGCTAAAATGGTGGCGATTGTGTATGTGTTACGCGGGTCTCAAGCATTTTCCATCCTTCCTAATAGTGTATTTTGTGCCTTGTACGTTCCTGGGTAAAAGTCTGGAGGTGTTTTGTGTGCTATGGGTTCGTGTAGCCTCGTTGTCATTTTTTTTGTGGCAGGCATTTTTTTCTTGAGTGTGGAAACTGTGGAAATTGGACCTAAATTTGCGTGCAACCTCACTCCCAGACGTCCTGGCTGTGTGTGAGGTTTTTTGTATTTTTGGGGGGGGTTTGTGTTTTTCGTGTTTTTGGATGTGCGCGGTTCGGCCGTTAACTTCATATTTTTTGTGGGTCGTATTTTTTTGTTCTGTAAGGGGCGGTTTCCTTTTCAAAGTGTTACGGGCCGTAATTTTTGCAGACGATTTTTTTCAAAGTGCTACGGGTGTCGCACTGTGAATTGTGTATTTGAGTTTTCTGTTGATGTGTAGTCCAGCGCGTCGTAGGTATGATGCTTAAGTCGTGCAGGGTTGTAGTGATGAGCGCCTACGGTGCTCATCTCCACCAGCGCAGTAAACGCCTTTGGTGCTCCCTGCCAAAGTCGTGCGGGGTCGTAGGGATAAGCGCCTTCGGCGCTCAACACCACCAGCGCAGTGAGCGCATTAGGCACTCCCTGCCTAAGTTGTACATGGTCGTAGGGATGAGCGCCTATGGCGCTCATCTCCACCAGCAAGCCCGCAGTTTTAACCAACGGATTTTGGCAAGCCCGCGCTGCTGAGAACTATATATGTGATAGTTTTAGCATGTCAGCTGTGTTTATTTAAATAGATTTTTGACACATATTTTAAAGTACAAAAACTAGCAGTATGTTAAATGGATACATGCACGTTATCAAAATAGTGAAAAACTTGTCAAAGAGAAGACGAGACATGTAGCTACTGTGCATAATAATTGTCTGCTTAACATCTTCACAAATTATGTCAGCAAAGGCATAATGTGCTCGTTGGCAATGGAGTTTTATGTATATGCAATGTACTTGTAAAATGAAATCTAATTTCAAACTTGTTATAACACATGGTTGCTTGCAAAGATGAAATATTCATTGTAATTCCTTTTGGGTAGCATGAAAACAGATTTTCAAGTACATATCCGAGGTGCATTATCTATTTATATGATTCGGAAATATACTGAAGGCAAATAGAGAAAAATAAGTATATATGATGTTTCTTTTTACTTTTTCTAAAAATGATTAGTATAACGCAGTTTATAAAAAACAGAGATGTCTATCTATCTCCATAGCCGGGAAGAGGTTAAAAAACAAAAAATTATTGCTGCGGCTTTAAAACCCCTTACGAACCCATGTACTCCCCTAAATGCCCCTTAGTACTCAGTATCCCTCAGGACCCCCCTCAAGATTGGAGGGCCACTGGGATTCTCTCCGCTTACCCTTTGTACATTGGGGTGGTGGACATGAACCCCATGGAGGTCCCTATTGATGCCTATGGTGCCACTAATCTAAAAATAGTATAACACAGAATTAAACATTACACAAAGTATTTTATATTGCAGCTTTGCAAGCTTGAGAATGTGGTGCTATTAATTGTAATACGTAACTTAATTTTCCCTTTAATTAAAAATACAGTATTGTGTTTATATTTGCATTTACAGTGCTACGGTTAGGACTTTAACCCCCTTGCGGGTCCTCTCTAGTACACGTAGTCTTTTTGGCTCCATTTGCGGGTTAGGGGTTTGAACGCCAGTGGATTTGGGGCAATTTAATAGCCATTTTTGAACGTAACAGTTAAGGGCTTGACAGATCAAAGGACTTGCGGCCGCGGAGTTCAAATTTCAACATCCTTTAGGGTTTTTCCGTCTTTAACCGAAAGTCGTTTGCGGCTTAGCGTTGAGAGGCCAATTTAATAGCTGTAAGACTTGCGGGCTCTGTCACGGGCTACGTTTTTACATGTTCAGGGAATTTAATAGGGCTGTTGATCTGCAGTAGTTATTTTAGGAAAACCTACAATGGTGAGAAAAAAATTAAGGACAGTCTTTTGGGCAGATCCTCTTTCACTCACTGGACGACTAACAGAGGGTGGAGAGAAGCTAATTTACTGGTCGAAACAGTGCTATGTTCAAATATAAGTTGGAAAAGATACACTAAATTTAGTTTCTTCAAATGCTGCTTTTTCTACTAAATAAGCACATTGTACTTTATTGTTTGACCACTACAGTTGCCCTTTAATGAATACTATAGGTAAGGTATTCACTTCTCTCAATTTAACACTGTGTGCTTGCATAATTCAGTCGTGTCCAACTCTCTGTGACCTCATGGACCGTAACACACCATGCCAATCCACTCGGTATTCATGGCAGAGACATTGGAGTGGGTTGACAGATCCTTTTACAGTGGGCCAAAGCATATAGCTCCTGGTATTCCAAGGTGGTCTCCCCTCCATGTACTGACCAGGCCCAACCCTGCTTGTCTTTAGGGTGATGTAATCCCTTGGTTTCCTGAATGGAATCAAACCCAAGTTCCAGTAGTGAAAGCACTGAATCCTAAGCACTGGACCACCATGAAACCCAATTTTACACTAGTACATCTATAAATAGGATGAATGTGTCCGATTTCAGACTTTTTCCAGTTTTCAGCTTGCTGATTTTGGACTGCTGGGTTGAATGAGATATCTAGACTAATATCGAAGGTTATGCATACCATACAAAATAAGAAATTGATCAAAGTTACTTGCTTCTCTATGGAAAACAAAACACCATCCAAATGTTTCGGTCTGTACACATTGCATTTGACAACAGATGAGTATATGGCAGAGCAGCAGAACCTGACAGCGAAAAACTAATCAGGTTACTGTAATGTAACAGTGATTTCTGTATTGTATTCAAATGTTTTATGAATACATGTATTTTAAACAGACCAAGGATTGCTAGAGTGAAAATATTTTGACTTTAGGCCAGCCAGATTTTGGGTTGCAGACATGGAAAAATCTAGATTACTGATTATAAATGAAGAGCTTGTTTTAAACTTAGAATTAAATAATATAAAATAAAACTAAACTATGCAGCTTCGGTAGCTCCTAGAAGATAGTCCACAACAACTCCACAAGAAACCAGACAATTGTAGGAAAAACATTGTAAACAGAAAGGAAAGAACATAATAATTGGTGTAAATTATATATATATAAAATCAAAAGTGATCAATATATTGCACATATGCTTATTGCATTTTATTTCTCCAGATTTATGTGACCAATGGTGCCCAAAACCAATGTCAATCTTCGTGGAGGAAATCAGAAATTGCATAAATGTGTTTATTTAATTTTAAAAACACAGATATGTCATGATCACATAAACAAATATGGACAAGTGAATTCAGTCTTGCAATCACAGTTATCTTATGCTCCCCAACTGCAGAATTGATTTGAAGTCATTATTTGCTTTTAGATCCTACCCCAAAAAATAGACATCTCCTAAATAGCCAACCTGTGTTTTTACAATTATTTTTTGTAAACTAATATTTTATTGACTTATTGAATATACCTCAGAATTAAAAAAAAGTATATTATAAATATGTAAAATAAGTTAAAAAAAAAAGTAAAACACTTTTAATTAAATTAAATGTCAGCATGGCAGTTAGCTAATGTTCTTTTTGCTTTTTAAATAATTTCCTTCTTTATGTCAATAAAGATTTTTATATTAAGGATCTTTGTCAATCTGTTGTTAAAGTATTCCATTTTTGAGACAAAATTAACCATGTTAATTACTTTTTCTAAGCTTCGTATCTATACATGCATGATAAGGCTCTTCTTGATGCATTAATTATACAGCATACTGGGGAATCCAATAATTATTGTGTATGGAAAACAGATAAGCAACAATTAACTAGATAGTATGAATCTGTCACATGTTTATGTTTTTTTACAAAAAGCTGATTATTTCATCATAGTTATCCAGAGAGCACTTATTTCCTTATCTTCTAGGTAAGTATATTGTTAACGGTTGCTCTGCCATAGTAAATGAATGTATTACATTGAAGTAGTTTTAGGTGTATATGTTAATACATGAATGTAATACTGTGTGGAATAGTACTATAATAAAGACAAAACTAATACATACCATTTTAATTATTTATACAAACAGAAAATAAGACCAATGAAAGGTCTAAAAACTGGAGAATTCCAGAGTCAATATAGGCCAGAAGTAGAATTAAGAAATAGTTGGGTGTTATACAACTGTTTAAGTACTGTCCCAAATATCCCAGATTGATATGGAGACTCACAGTACCTTAATCTAAAAAGGTCCAATATGTCCAATTAGTCCTGTGGATTGAAGGGGGGTGATAAGTTCTAGTCTTAGGTACTAAGGGGTCCTCCTTGATGGAATTGGTATAATGGTGATCACTTAGAAATTGCTGCCCCATCAGACGGCACTGTTCACCTAGTACGCGTAATATCAATGAAAGAAAGGAAAGGGAGGGGAAGAGGTGCAAAACCTAGTGCCAATAGATGCTAACCCAAATAAGCACATAAAATTCAGCTAAAAATGCAGACTCACATATCCTAACATCACGGTATGAGGTATTTCAGTCACTTGTCAGGAAGTCCTTCTCCTAATGGATAACAAGGAGGCAGCTGGTTCTTCCTGTCTGTTTCACGTGAAGTGGAGTGAGGAGTCACCCTATAGGTGCAGTTTTATTCATGAACTACAATGTTCAATGAGAAGCTGAGTACTTGAGTCATATAGACCCCTATGAATACTGAAAGCTAATATATTTTTATTCATAAAGAAATCCAGTACACAAATGACAAAGTTTGCAGTATAGTAGTTATGATACTTATCAAATGGTAGAGGATTGTTGTATTCCAAATGACTCTTAGTTACAAGTCACATGTGTAGGAGTATAAAAAACATTCTAATACATGATAAAAGAAAAAACATAATAAAAAAAGACAATATCTATAACTAAAAAAATTTGGATAAATGGACCAAATGTGTTTTAGCTCGTGCTTGCAAGCTTTCTCAATGGCAATGTGGTTGTAAAAGAGGAGTAAAAGGTACAGCAGTGGGTTATCTCCCTTATTGTCTGGCAAAAATAGGGCCCCCACCTGGTTCTCCCAGGTTTATTTGCTGTTTATGGCCGTTGCAGTAGTTTGCAGTCACTTCTGTTTTTTTTTTTTTTTTTTTTCTTATTTATTGGTATCAAAAGTAGACAATTACAATATAAATATATAAAACAGAATACACAGCAAAAAATAAAAATAAACGACAAAAGAAAAAGACAAGACATACATTTACAATACATATTGTGAACTTGTACCAGAAATTATAATTGCTGGGAGCTAAGTCCCAGAGATATTAAAACTTAGATCATAACCGAGAAAGATCTTTATTTTGATCCCAAATTTTCCATTTGTAAAGTTTTATTTTTATAAGACCTTGCTCTTGAAGAGATTTTTCAAGATTTCTGTTTCTATCTACCATATATGTGATTTCACCACAAGAGGGAACGGAAGACTGACCCCATCTCCTTGCTATCAACAGTTTAGATGCCATGAATATCTGAAGTAAAAACGCAATTACGTCCAGAGCAAGCTGATTGAAATGTGAAATAAAACATTTTCTACAGAAAAGGAAATGGTAATGCCCAAAATATTCCTAATATGCCCAAAACAAGTTTCCCAAAATTGTTGAATTATCGGGCAACTCCACCATATATGGGCATGTGAACCCACCAAACCACAGTTCCTCCAACAAAACTTCAGATTATCTTTTTTAGTAATCTGAGCCATTTTTGTTGGAACATAATACCATTGAGTACTTAATTTAAAGTGTAGCTCTCTGTATGATGTATTTTTAATTATTTGATCTGTGAGAATAAATGAATCGGACCATTCTTCTTCTGACCAAGAGAGATTAAAAGAATGTTGCCAAATTTTAGATTTGTTAAAAGGGCATTTATCCATTTCCTCCCGCAAGATGGTATAACAATTAGATATTAAGTGCTTTCTATCTTCTAGAATCATTAGTTTTTCAAAAGAAGTTAAAGATCTAACTTTAAAACTAGAATCTCTGAACGCAGCCAGAAGTCTATTATATTCAAGCCAACTTTTATGAGGAAGCCCAAATTTTTCCTTCAAGTCTTCAAAAGAAGCCCAAGAGTTGCCAATATATAAGTCTCTCAAACAACAAATGCCAAATGCTCTCCATCCACCCAAAAATGATAAGTTCAATTCTCTCTCTAATAATAAAATCGGAAGGATAGGGCTAGGAATAGGCATTAATTGAGATCTCAATTTATGTTTATCCCAAAATTCAAGTATTTCACGAACAATATCAGAACCATCTAAAAAGAGTTCTTTTTTTAACTCCTTCCTAAACATCAACCAGCCTAAAGAATCCTTAACTACTGAACATCTTTCAACCTGCAGCCAACCTGCCACTTTCAAACTTTCTATACATTTGACTGCATGTGAAAACATTGTAGCATCATGATAGGTCTGATGATCTCATTGGGTATGCTAGTCCCCCTTTTCTAAATGTTCTGGAAATTATAACTTTCTTTATTCTGTTGTTTTTCCCCTGAAAGATAAATTTGTCTATTATTTGTTGAAAATGTACTATAAAAGTTTTGGATAAAGGTATAGGAATAGATCTAAATATATAGCTTAATCTTGGAAGAAGCGACATTTTGGCTGCTGCTATTCTAGCTGTTAAAGTTAAATTCAAAGGTCTCCAAGAGGAAACAATTTTCGTAAGTTTATTTAATAGCTCCTTATAGTTGTTTTTAATTATTAACTGGATAGAATTATAAAATTTGATTCCCATATGAGTTATGGTATTAGAATGCCAACATCACTGGAGTGCCCAAAAAGAAATCAATTTCTTTTTTAAGATAATCCTGACTTGTCTCTGAATCAATGAGTGAGGAATCAAGTCTCCAAGATTTGGAGTTCATGGAAGAATTTTTCGAAAACAATTCCAAGTTAACTAGAGCATGATCCGACCACACTCTTGGCCCAATATCAACTCTCAAAGTTCTTTTAAGTGTATTGATATCAACAAAAAAATAATCTAACCTAGAATATGTATGATGTCTTGGAGAAAAACAAGTAAAATCCTTTTCATTGGTGTGCAGTACTCTCCAAACATCAATTAAATGATATTTTGTCATCAGAGAAATAAACTGTTTTGACAATCTTATAACTGATGAGTCTGGAGGTGAATGATTTTCAGATTTTCTATCTTTAATTGGGTCTGAGAGCATATTGAAGTCTCCACAAACGATAAGAGATCCCTGTATCAGTTTATTAAACTTTTTAAAGATTTTACTAAGAAATTTAATTTGGGATCTATTCGGCACGTATACATTCAATATTGAGTATTTTTGGTGGTTAATTGTGCCTATCCATATTATATAACGACCCTCCTGATCTATTTCCACAAATTCCTCTGTGACCATAAGTTTGTTACTAAAAAAAATTGAGGTACCCCTTGCCTTTTTCTTATACATTGAATTGTATGTGACTTTATAATGTGTATTAAAAAACTTAATTGGAGCTCCCTGCCAATGAGTCTCCTGCAAGCAGATTATATCTGCTTTTTGCTGCAGAAAGCTCTTTAGAAAAAAACTACGTTTAGCTGGATGATTCAGTCCCTGAACGTTTTGCGTTACTATCTTTAATGACATGCTGTTAGTATCACAGTAGAAATGATGGTCAGTCCCCGTTCCCCTGGAATAAATTTAATTCCAGTCCACAAATACAAATATACACCAATACATAAAACATTCATCCCTCCTCAATTGAGGCATATCAGGAGGCAGTCCTCCTTGAAGAGGAAGAGTCCCTCCTGTGATGCAACAATGTCAGATAAATACATCTGAAAGCCTTAGCCGAAGCTCTATTGTACCCTCTATCTGTTTTTTACTACTATCTTGGGTGTCCAAGCTTTAAATCCTACTCTAGATGTTTATATTATTCCCTTTAATTTGAGAGAATTTCAAACAGAACTCTCCCTTTAAATTCCCTACTCCAGTTGTGAACCCCTTCCCTTATAGCAATCAACTACTGAATTGTATTTTGCTCACTAATTTATAAAAGTAAATTTTCTTAGTGTCATTATTAAATACTAATATATTTTTACCCATTATCTAGGTTAGTGTTTTCATTATTGTTTCCCTCGTGTTAATAATAAAAAAAAGTGAGAATATATATTCACATCTAAAAAATTACCCAACAACTAGTGAGTTTATATTTTACTCTTTAAATTTCCCGTAGTAAAACAGTAATTTAAAAATATTAATCAAAACATGGTGTATTTTCCCCATTATCTAAATTCATTACAGGGAGTGCAGAATTATTAGGCAAATGAGTATTTTGACCACATCATCCTCTTTATGCATGTTGTCTTACTCCAAGCTGTATAGGCTCGAAAGCCTACTACCAATTAAGCATATTAGGTGATGTGCATCTCTGTAATGAGAAGGGGTGTGGTCTAATGACATCAACACCCTATATCAGGTGTGCATAATTATTAGGCAACTTCCTTTCCTTTGGCAAAATGGGTCAAAAGAAGGACTTGACAGGCTCAGGAAAGTCAAAAATAGTGAGATATCTCGCAGAGGGATGCAGCACGCTTAAAATTGCAAAGCTTCTGAAGCGTGATCATCGAAAAATCAAGCGTTTCATTCAAAATAGTCAACAGGGTCGCAAGAAGCGTGTGGAAAAAGCAAGGCGCAAAATAACTGCCCATGAACTGAGAAAAGTCAAGCGTGCAGCTGCCACGATGCTACTTGCCACCAGTTTGGCCATATTTCAGAGCTGCAACATCACTGGAGTGCCCAAAAGCACAAGGTGTGCAATACTCAGAGACATGGCCAAGGTAAGAAAGGCTGAAAGACGACCACCACTGAACAAGACACACAAGCTGAAACGTCAAGACTGGGCCAATAAATATCTCAAGACTGATTTTTCTAAGGTTTTATGGACTGATGAAATGAGAGTGAGTCTTGATGGGCCAGATGGATGGGCCCGTGGCTGGATTGGTAAAGGGCAGAGAGCTCCAGTCCGACTCAGACGCCAGCAAGGTGGAGGTGGAGTACTGGTTTGGGCTGGTATCATCAAAGATGAGCCTTTTCGGGTTGAGGATGGAGTCAAGCTCAACTCCCAGTCCTACTGCCAGCTCCTGGAAGACACCTTCTTCAAGCAGTGGTACAGGAAGAAGTCTGCATCCTTCAAGAAAAACATGATTTTCATGCAGGACAATGCTCCATCACACGCGTCCAAGTACTCCACAGCGTGGCTGGCAAGAAAGGGTATAAAAGAAGAAAATCTAATGACATGGCCTCCTTGTTCACCTGATCTGAACCCCATTGAGCACCTGTGGTCCATCATCAAATGTGAGATTTACAAGGAGGGAAAACAGTACACCTCTCTGAACAGTGTCTGGGAGGCTGTGGTTGCTGCTGCACGCAATGTTGATGGTGAACAGATCAGAACACTGACAGAATCCATGGATGGCAGGCTTTTGAGTGTCCTTGCAAAGAAAGGTGGCTATATTGGTCACTGATTTGTTTTTGTTTTGTTTTTGAATGTCAGAAATGTATATTTGTGAATGTTGAGATGTTATATTGGTTTCACTGGTAAAAATAAATAATTGAAATGGGTATATATTTGTTTTTTGTTAAGTTGCCTAATAATTATGCACAGTAATAGTCACCTGCACACACAGATATCCCCCTAAAATAGCTAAAACTAAAAACAAACTAAAAACTACTTCCAAAAATATTCAGCTTTGATATTAATGAGTTTTTTGGGTTCATTGAGAACATGGTTGTTGTTCAATAATAAAATTAATCCTCAAAAATACAACTTGCCTAATAATTCTGCACTCCCTGTAAAGTGTACCAACTGTATGTTACTTCTAAATTAGCAGCAAAAAATATCATTCAATTTTTTTCCCTTTTTTTTTTTTTTTCCCTTTTTCTATCAAAATAATACATATACACTACTCTTTATAAAAAAAAATTTGATTGAAGACAATCTAATATTTATATTCCAATACATATTTAAATAACCGCTGTGAACCAACCTATAATTACTGACTTTTATTTAATTTTGTCAGGAAATTCTCCCCTTCCAAAGTGTCATTAATAATGTATCTGTGATCCTCATACCAAAAAATCAATTTTGGGGGATTTCCCCATCTATAGGAAATCTGTTTGTCTCTCAAAACTTTAGTCACAAATTGAAGTTTCTTACGTTGAAATAATATTTCTCCTGTCAAATCTGGGAATATTTTAAGATTTTCATATGGACTCTCAAAACATTTTTTATTGAATGAAGCTTTTAGTATTGCTTCTCTGTAGGACATATGATGCAGTTTTACAATTACATCCCTAGCAATTTCTTTGCCCATGTTAGGTGGAGGAGGAATTCGGTATAATCTCTCTATAGGCTTCTCGCTCTGGCGCTCCACTAAGCTTAACAGAAAGGCTTCCACAAATTGATGGAGGTCTTTAAAGGTAACAGACTCTGATATACCACGGATTCTAATATTATATCGTTTTTCAGCTTCCGCTAATCTGAGATTTTGGCTCTTTAGCGTCTGGATCTCCTCTTTAAGTCCCATTATCTCTCTCTTTAATTCATCATTATTCTTCAAAATAACCTCTTGAGTCTGTTCTACAATTTCTGTTCTATCTGTTAATGTTTTTATATTCTTAGCATTATTTTTAATTTCGCCTATCAATTCTTCCCTGATGGATATCTGAAACTCCATTAAAAGAGCTGTCATAGTTTTCTTTAACGCTGAAGCTGTTAGAGGTTCTTCAGGAGTGGTCTCTCTCACAGATTCATCTCCTATAATAACCTCAGCTTCTATAGGAGTTTCAGAAAAGTCTAATGTGGACTGAGAGAGTGAATATGATTCTCTCTTGTACTGTCTATTCTCTTTATCTACAGGAGAGAGAAAATTAGCTATAGCTTTTGAGCTATTGTTTTGTAATGTTTTTTTAGAGCGTTTACCCCTAGGGGCTTGTTGTTCTTTAGACCTTTGCATAGATACCACAGGGCTATATCAAAAACCAAAGGAAAGAGAGAAGAGAAATGGGAGAATAGGAGTGTATAAAAAATTGTATACAGATAGTCCACTTTGTAACTTGCTCTTCTTTGCTGAACAGTTTTAAATACCAAACGGCATATATAATATATCTTGCTTGCAGAGTCGCTTTTCTCCCATCAAGTTCACCCCAGCCTCATGAGACCGATGGGAAATGTCACAATAGGTGTAACTTGGACAATGTTGGATAATAAGACCCAATGGGCCTATTTATATGGGCTAAAAAAATTCCCATCTTATTCTTCAAAGCCCATCATATGGGGGACACTTCACAGCAGCTTTCTTATTTTCCTCCACTTCTATCATTCAAATTGGCCCTCACATGCAGGTGTTATATTCTGGGAGTAATTGCAGCAGAAGCAATACATACAAGCACTCACCCTCTGCAACGTCAGACTTTCATAGCAACAGGGCGTTGGCAGCGTTACCTGCTGCGGGATAGATTAACCTGAAGCCAGTCCCCACAATAGTAATAAGGGAGTAGACCCCCTCTCATGAGACAGATGGAAGATGTCACAATAGGTGTAACTTGGACAATGTTGGATAATAAGACCCAATGGGCCTATTTATATGGGCTAAAAAATTCCCATCTTATTCTTCAAAGCCCATCATATGGGGGACACTTCACAGAAGCTTTCTTATTTTCCTCCACTTCTATCATTCAAATTGGCCCTCACATGCAGGTGTTATATTCTGGGAGTAATTGCAGCAGAAGCAATACAAACATGCACTCACCCTCTGCAACGTCAGACTTTCATAGAAACAGGGCGTTGGCAGCGTTACCTGCTGCGGGATAGATTAACCTGAAGCCAGTCCCCACAATGGTAATAAGGGAGTGAACCCCCTCTCAGCGGCAAATGCTCACCAGCTCCCGGTGCCCAGTAGAATACATCAGCACGGCACACTGGCTTCCCTCACCTGGGGCATAACACAAGCTCACGTTCACCTTATGGTTTGAGGTCTCCTTTAACTGGCTCCTCTCACGAACCACCCCTGATATTCTCCTCACAGGCTCAGTCAGTTTCCACCAGCACCTTAGGCCGCTATGCCCCAGTAATGTGGTTCAGATATCCATAAACTTTGTTTTGGACCCGGCCTCAGGCGGTCAGCCTCAAAGAGTTGTTGCGTCTGGGTTCAGGCCTATTAGGCCGTTGTATAGCATGTTTGACATACAAAGCTTGGACAGCCTTAACGACACTCTAGCAGAGCTTCGGCGATGTTTGCCCGGCTAGTCCCACATACAGACTAACCCCTTCCTGGGCGTGGCCCCGCAATGCCGCATTTCCACCAGCGCAGTCACTTCTGGTTTGGAATGTCATCACTTCCATTTTATAATGATGTCACTTTCGGTTTAGCGGAACTTACGGTTTGGAATGGCGTCACTTTTGGGTTCTGCGAGCATGTAATTTCCGGTGCCTATTAGTACTGTGGGGTTGCCAGGACATAGCACAGGGGTACAAAATGCTAAAATTACACCAAAACCTAAAACATAATACATGATACATATAGTTGTGAACAGTGTAATATGTGCACACAGAAAAAAAAAAAGGTTTATATATATATATATATATATATATATATACACACACACACAGTTTACATGCTCAGATACAGCAGTGCACAAAATACTGGACATAAAACCAAAAATACCCCATGTCACCTGGCCCTTTGTCTTTGCAGCACAACAATGTACAGTGCCTTGCAAAATTATTCACCCCCATTGACTTTTTACCTATTTTCTTACATGACAGCCTTAAGTTCAATTGTCTGAATTTTATGTGAAGGATCAGAACACAATTGTCTAAGTTGGTGAAGCGATATGAGAAAAATATATACATAAAACTATTTTTGAGAAATAGAAAACAGAAAATTATCCAGTGCGTATATATTCACCCCTTTGTTATGGAGCCCATAACAAGCTCTGGTGCAATCAATTACCTTCAGAAGTCACATAATTAGTGAAATGATGTCCCCCAGTGTTCTGTAAATGAAATGATGAAAAACCTCAAACAATCCATGTTATTCCAGGTTGTGAGGCAACAAAACACAAAAAATGCAAAGGGGGGTGAATACTTTTGCAAGGCACTGTGTACATGAATACATCAAACTCACAGACTATGTTGCACAGCATATCGAATATAGAAACCCAATACCCTAACTAGAGTATCTCCACAATGCCAGGCTCATAGCCATTGGTATAGTATAGTTATGCACATATTATAATATTGCAATTATAATTTTAACAAAGTTTTAAAGATTTTAGATTGTTTAATGGACAATATTGTGGAGATCTGATATTATGTAGACATTTACCAATTATAGGAAACTTTTTTCATATCTATTTGATTGATAATATTTGGTAACATTTACTATTCACATGATACTTCTTAGATATCTATTTGCCTGAAGGAATCTGGTGGACAAAGGGCCTTATTTAATTGTCAAAATGCCAATTACCAAAGACCATAATGTAGCCCAAAAAAGTTACTGATATATAATTGGCCTCTAGATACCTGCAAACTATTTGTGAGCTACAGGATGAAAATTCCTATGAGTTGTAAATACTGGCACTCCAACCCATCTATGTGTTTGAACTTTCAAGCCTGCAAATGTTAAAATCACTAAAATCGCAAATTGAGATTTAATTGCAACAATTCCACAAACCCACAATGACCTTCAAACCTGTAAATGGCAAATGTAGCAAAAAAATCTATGAGTACAAGAGAGGACTCACAAGGGGGTTAAACACCTGTTCGTAACACTATAAAAGCAAATAAAAACACAATACTAAACTTTAAAATATGGGGAAAGCAATATAATTAATTGCACTACAGTCTCAAGCTTGCAAATCTGCAATACAAAATGATTTGTTTTATATTAAATTTCCATTTATCAATCTTGGGAATCAAGGAATTAATACATATCAGGCCAACTACATGGACTATAACAGTTCCTTCATTGATTTTTACATCACTGGATTGCGAGCCAGATCTCATATCGGACGTTAAAACACTAATTGATTGAGGTTTAAATGACATTTTTACTAATATCATGATGACGTACTCATTTACTATTGGCTATTTCTAAATCGTAACTTACAGGCTGTAACAGGGCGCCCCCTTCTGGCGGGGTTTGCGTCCTGTTTTCTTTCACGTTTACCCAGGGAGGAAGACACAGCAGGCTTTTCCGAGGTTAAGTTTTACTGCTATTTTATTTGTTAGCATAAACAGAACAAAAACAGTGCTTGTCTTCAGCAATAAAATAAAACCCTACATAAACGTGCTTACTATACTCAGGAACACCCTAACTATATCCGGTCAGCTTCTCTGCTCCGGAGAGTGCCACCTTGTGGCCAGGAACCAAACAGTCTCTTATTTGTGTTATATCGCCACCTTGTGGCCAGGAAACAAACAGTCTCTTGATGCCTTTTCCTCTACAGCTTCTGTCAATCGTGGGTGAAGCATATGGCCCTTGTCACCCTCTTGTAATGAGGGACTATTACTTTCTCTCAATGCACTCTTCTCTCTGGGGCCTTTGTACTTCTTATCCTCATATGGTGAAAACAACATGTATTTGTCACCAACCTTTTTATCCCTTATTGCATCCGGCTTCTTAGGGATGGGGTCTCCAGATAATCCTTTCTATAGTCCAGCTATGTTTTGTCTTGATGACTCTTCATTTCTTTGCATGTCTTCAATCACCTGCTCCCTCTGCCTCTTCTCATCTTCCACCCGATATTGGAGTCCCTCAAGCTCCTTGTCCTTTTGCGTTAATACTGTTTTCAGCTTGGAGATTTCCAATTTCAATGTGGTTATTTGACAAATCAGCTGCTCCTCTTGAGTTTTAGCCGCTTGGTCTTGTCTCTCCTTCTGTACAGTGTTCTCTGAAAGGGATGTCTGCAGATTGGTAATTATTCTCTGTAGCTGCAGTTTCTCAGAATCAAACCGGGCTCTCTGGGTTTCTAGTTCTGCATTGGTGGAGCTCTTCTCTTGTTCTAGCTTGGTGATCTGTACTTGGAGGGCTGTACACCTAGCAGTGATTTCAGCTACTTCCTGGGTCAATCCTTCCATCTTCAGGATGTCCCCCATGCTCTCTCCTTGTACATTGTTCTCCCTCATATTTTTCAGCTTAGACTGGGGAGGACTCTTCCTCTGCTCCCTAATAGGCATCAGTTTCTCATTCCTGTAGGACACTCCAAAGTCCTCAAATGCAGGCATCCTCCACCATTCAGGAATATAGTCTGGCATCATCTTTACCTCTCGCTGGTCTGGTTTGGTATGACACATCTCCATGCTCTGCGTCATATGTCCTGTCTGAGTTTTTCTGCATTGCGGTCAGCCCGTTTCTTTTCTCTGTTATAAGCAGCGTCCACTTCTCTGAACTGTTTTTTTATCATCTCTAAGTCGGATGCACTTTGCGAGTAGCTGGCCTTTTCCACTTGAAGTGAAGACTCAAGGTCCAGGATCCGCAACTGGATAACTTCAGAGTTAAACTTAGATTCCCGATGGGCTGCTCTTTCCGATTCTATATCTTCTTCCAGTCATTTTACTGTTTGTGCTGCTGTCTCCAGTTCCAGAATCAGTCTCTCCTCTCTCTCACGACTGTATTCCAGCTCATTCTTCTGACGTGAGAAGTTATCCATGCAGACATTTTTCTCTTCTTCCATTTCATGTAGCTGCTTGTGCAACTCTTGAACCTTCCTGTTTTGGGACTGGATAACAGATTCCATTTCTTTCTTCATCTCCTGCTCTCTCATCTGAAGCTCCTCAATCTTGACTTTAAATTGTCCTTGGAGCCTTAAAGAATGCTGTTTCTCCTCCTCTAAGGCCATTCTGTCTGCACTAGCAGGCTCTTTTGCTTTCCCAGCAATATCTGTTACTGTCTCTGCATTCTCATCAGCAGCTCCTGCCGTCTCTGCGGCGGCTCCTGCCGTCTCTGCGGCGGCTCCTGCCGTCTCTGCGGCGGCTCCTCTGTCAGCCCGCCAGTTCCTTGCTTGTCTATCTTTGACAATATCATTAAATAACTTCTCAACGCCAAGCTCCAATGGGGAGTCCATAATATTTGGATGGAAATCTCTCCTTGTCATGCCAGTCGCACCTTTCTCGTGTGGTTGAAGTATAGGAGCACTTCTCTGGCTAGCTTGTTGCACCCCCAGCGCCTTTATGCTGGCTGTAAAGTACGCCTTCTGTTCATTCTGGGAGTCTTTCCTCATCCTCTCATCATGGAACCCGTACACTGGCCTGTGGTAGAGATGGGCATGCTCTTCTTTGGTATTCCATCTTCTATTATCAGATTTTTCCCACAGACAGGTAGGTGCCTGTCCAAATTGTGAGACTTCCCCTCGGTACTGTAACTTCTCCTTATTACAACTCAGGTTCTCTTTGTTCTTATATTTCTGGGTACTGATTCTTTGTGCTCTGACATCCCGGGTAACTCCAACTCTGGCAAGGATCTCAGCTTTGAGGTCATCATAATTTTCTTTCTTTTCTTCATTCAAGCTCACATAAGCTTTCTGAGCTTCGCCCGTCAAATACGGGGCAATGAGGCTGGCCCAGTACCGTTTGTGCCACGCCTCCCTAATGGCTGTTCTCTCAAAAATGGTGAGGTATATGATCACATCATCATCCTCTGTCAGCTCCCAAAGAATTTCATTGGCTCTAACTCTGGCCGCATCTTTTCTATATTTTTCCAGTATAGCTTCATTCTGGGCTAACTGGATGGCCCACTTTCTACTGAACTCTTGCTGAGCAGCTGTGGCCTCTCTCATGTAGGATATTTCCTCCTCTGCTTGTCGCTGCTGCTGTTGCTGCTGTTGCTGCAGTTGCTGTTGCAGTTGCTGCTGTTGCTGCTGGTGCTGCTGTTGCTGCTGGTGCAGCAAGGCCTTCAGTATATCCTCCATCACTGTACTGTACTGTGGGCTGTCTTCTTGCACTCAGACACTTCACGATCCCACCACTGCCACCAGTGTAACAGGGCGCCCCCTTATGGCGGGGTTTGCGTCCTGTTTTCTTTCACGTTTACCCAGGGAGGAAGACACAGCAGGCTTTTCCGAGGTTAAGTTTTACTGCTATTTTATTTGTTAGCATAAACAGAACAAAAACAGTGCTTGTCTTCAGCAATAAAATAAAACCCTACATAAACGTGCTTACTATACTCAGGAACACCCTAACTATATCCGGTCAGCTTCTCTGCTCCGGAGAGTGCCACCTTGTGGCCAGGAACCAAACAGTCTCTTATTTGTGTTATATCGCCATCTTGTGGCCAGGAAACAAACAGTCTCTTATCTTTGTTATATCGCCACCTTGTGGCCAGGAAACAAACAGTCTCTTGATGCCTTTTCCTCTACAGATTCTGTCAATCGTGGGTGAAGCATATGGCCCTTGTCACCCTCTTGTAATGAGGGACTATTACTTTCTCTCAATGCACTCTTCTCCCTGGGGCCTTTGTACTTCTTATCCTCATATGGTGAAAACAACATGTATTTGTCACCAACCTTTTTATCCCTTATTGCATCCGGCTTCTTAGGGATGGGGTCTCCAGATAATCCTTTCTCAGTGGAATATCTCCGATACCACAGAAGTCTTCTCTGTGAGCAAACTCTGGAATACAGCAGTCTTCCGGACTGTCTCGCTCCAGCACAAATCCTAGCTCTCAGGATCCAATCAGCAGCTGAGCTGTCCAGGGCTTTCTCCTGCAACACACACAGCTCACCGCTCTTAGGCCCAAGCCTAAGTGAGAGAGACTCCACCCATCTCTCTGCTGCTTTTAAAGGCAGTTCACAGCTGGGCTTCCATTTAGCCTCTGATAACTGCCTGGATTTAACTCTTTTCATTCTCAGGGGAGAAGTCTTGCAGAGCTCTCTTGTGACCCGTAATGGCACTCCATCACAAGGCTTGCTTAATTGATCATGCCCTGAAATGCTACGTACGGGGTCATGGTTTACGGTTTTAGACTCCGGCCCTGTAATTGCAGGCTTGTTCAACTAAATCAATTTGTAACTGTTGCAATTTTTTTAATTCTGTACTTTAAGTTCCGTACATAACTTATAATAATTCCCAACTAAAACTCTGCTTCCTGAGACCTTCTCCACAAACATTTAACTACAAATACTGGAATCCACCTTAAAAAGTTCAACAACAACATTCCATACACATGACAGTTTTCTTATCCAAATTAAATACAACCTTAAGAATTTTCTGCAGGGAGGGGGAATTCCTGTCACAAAAACTCACAGTTTTTCTCCGGGACGAGGAGATAAGTGTTAGCAAGCTTTAAAACAGAAAGAACACATTGTCTTTAAATTACCACAACAAAATAAAGATATTTTTTGAAAGTACAAATAGCTGATCTACAGAGTAAAAACACAAGTCTTACACTTACAAACATTACAAGGCAGACCATAAATCCTCCTCTGCTACATATTTCTGGAAAAAGATTTCCCTTTTTTATATTTATGCCGGCTTTAGAAATATATCTCACTGGTGGACACAATCTCTACACACTTAAAGACACAGAGGAAAATTCTCTAACCTGCATTTCTCAGTTGTATTGCAAAGAAAGAAAGTACAGCAAACACTATTTCCAGCAGAAAACAAGACAATCCATCTACTTTATAAAAAAAACAATCCGAATATTATATACATATATGTAAAGAAAAATTTCCTTTATATTTTTGTGTTCCTATTTCTTTTATTATCCCGAATGAAGGGGGGCTGTGTCTCCTGCTCACAGCTTCTGCTTGATTCTCCCGGGTTGGGAGGTGGATATTGTTTAGACTGGGAAGTACCCATTTCCAACTATCCTTCTATTCTTAAAAACTTTAGGTGGTTGTCTCAATAGACAACGTAACCTTATTTGTTACCATGATTGTTAATCAGAGAACAAGAGCGGCTGTACTGAGCTGAAATAGCTTCGACAATTCCGACAGCTATTCTCGAGTTAACGGGTTGTCCCTAGACACAGAGACGGTGCGTCTTACAGTCTCCAGAGACCTCACTTCCTGATTTTACACAGATATAACAAACATTTTTTATCTTAAACAGCCCAGTAATACAGCAAAAATCATAAACAAGCAAAAGCGAATTTGGGGCACTGTCAACCAAGCCGTCAAGTATATATTTATATCAATTTATCCTTTCTATTATCACCTTAGGAATAATATATATATATATCTCCTTGCCTACCAAAGGCTTAACTTGTATATATATATATATATATATACCGTATATACTCGAGAATAAGCCGACCCGAGTATAAGCCGAGGCACGTATTTACCACAAAATACTGGGTAAAATGAGTGACTTGAGTATAAGCCGAGGGTGGGAAATGTGCTGCCCCCTGTGTCCCTCTTGTGCCCTCTGTGTCCCCCGTCTCCCTTCCCTGTGTCTCTTTTCCGCTCTCCCTTCCCTGTGTCTCTTCTCCCCTCTCCCTTCCCTGTGTCTCTTTCAACCTCTCCCTTCCGTGTCTCTTCCCCCCTCCCTTATCACCCTACTCAACCCCACTCCTAATCCTCCCTCCTCATCCTCAACCTCCCTCCTTATCCACAACCTCCCTCTTCATACTCAACCTCCCTCCTCATCCTCAACTCCCTCCTCAACCTCCCTCCTCATCCTCAATCTCCCTCCTCATCCTCAACCCCCTCCTCAACCTCCCTCCTCATCCTCAACCTCCCTCCTCAACCTCCCTCCTCATCCTCAACCCCCTCCTCAACCTCCCTCCTCATCCTCCCTCCTCATCCTCCCTCCTCAACCCCCCTCCTCAACCTCCCTCCTCAACCCCCCTCCTCAACCCCCCATCCTCATCCTCCTTCCTCAACCCCCTCTTCAAACCCCTCCTCAACCTCAACCCCCCTCCTCAACCTCAACCCACCTCCTCAACCTCAACCTCCCTCCTCATCCTCAACCTCACTCCTCATCCTCAACCCCCCATCCTCAACCCCCCTCCTCAACCTCAACCCCCCTCCTCAAACCCTCATCCTCAACCTAACCCCCCCTTCTCAACCCCCCATCTTCATCCTCCCTCCTCAACCCCCATCCTCATCCTCAACCCCCTCCTCAACTCCCTCCTCAACCCCCCATCCTCAACCCCCTCCTCAACCCCACCATCCTCATCCTCAACCCCCCATTCTCAACTTCCCTCCTCAACCTCAACCCCCCTTAACCTCCCTCCTCAACCTGAACCCACCTCCTCAACCTCAACCCCCCTCAACGCCAACCCCTCTCCTCAACCGGCACCCGGTATATGCTAATGATGTGGCGCGCATGTGACGTAACATGCGCGCCGGGTCAAGAAGGAGCGGAGGCTGGAGCAGAAGCAGGTAAGTGTGGGGAGAGGGGGAGGTATTTAGGGGGGGTTAGAATGAGGAGAGGGGTTTAGGTTGAGGAGGGGGGTTGAGGAGGGAGAATGAGGTGGGGGATTTATACTGAGGAGGGGGGTTGAGGATGAGGAGGGGGGTGGGAAAAAGACACGGGGGGTTAGAGAGACACGGGGGGGGTAGAGAGACACGCGTGGTAGAGAGACACGGGGGGGTAGAGAGACACGGGGGGTTAGAGTGACACGGGGGAGAGAGTGACTTGAGTATAAGCCGAGGGGGCCCTTTTTAGCCTTAAAAAAAGGGCTGAAAAACTCGGCTTATACTCGAGTATATACGGTGTATATATATATATATATATATATATATATATATATATCTATATATATATTTTTTTTTTTATATATATAGATATATATATATATATATATGGCCTTCCAAAGGCCTCATTTTAGCCTACAAGGCTAAAACCCTCTCTTCCTTAGAGAGTAATTTCCCAGTCTTCCTAAGACTGTGCCCAACTTATTTACTTTTATACAGTTTACAAAGGACGATGAGAGTGAGAGCAAAGGAATAATAATAAACACAATTCACTCTACTCACCACTCCATCGTACTTTGATCTGCATCCCACTTCTGACACTAGTTTGTTGGGGCTTCCTGATACTTAGTTGGCAGCTTGGACCACAGGCCTCAGTCAGAATTCTGAGGCGCCGTACTGGAAGTAACACACACACAAAAAGGTTCTCAGTACAGAGCTCGTTTATTGCTACGTCATAACATAGGTTATATACTTGCTAAAGAAGGCAGATATTAGAGGCAAGTTACACTATAGACGTTAGTCGGTACAAGGACAGATAATCAAGTGTTTTCTGTTTCTTAGAATAACAAAGAAGAAATGTCTGTGTTTGTATGTGAGTAAGGTCGCAAGATGTTCCAAGGACAAGAATATGTTATTGTGGTTAGCCTATATCTCATGTGAATATGTCAGCAAAATATGTTAACCCCTTCATCAGCAGAATATGTTAACCCCTTCCAATAACATACAGGAGAGGAAAATATTTGAAATCAAGATGATACCATTCTTTAACACTAAATACAGTGGAGGGAAAAAGTATTTGATCCCCTGCTGATTTTGAACGTTTGTCCACTGACAAAGAAATGATCAGTCTATAATTTTAATGGTACGTGTATTTTAACAGTGAGAGACAGAAAAACAAACAATAAAAACACATGTCAAAAAAGTTATAAATTGATTTGCAGGTCAGTGAGGGAAATAAGTATTTGACCCCTTCGACTTAGTACTTGGTGGCAAAACCCCTGTTGGCAATTACAGAGGTCAGACATTTCTTGTAGTTGGCCACCAGGTTTGCACACATCTCAGGAGGGATTTTGTCCCACTCCTCTTTGTAGATCCTCTCCAAATCATTAAGTTTTCGAGGCTGATGTTTGGCAACTCGAACCTTCAGCTCTCTCCACAGATTTTATATGGGATTAAGTTCTGGAAATTGTGTAGGCCACTCCAGGACATTAATGTGCTTCTTCTTGAGCCACTCCTTTGTTGCCTTGGCTGTGTGTTTTGGGTCATTGGCATGCTGGATTACCCATCCATGACCCATTTTCAATGCCCTGGCTGAGGGAAGGAGGTTCTCATCCAACATGGGGTTATAGGCAGCATTCCTCCTCCTCCAAACACGGCGAGTTGAGTTGATGCCAAAGAGCTCGACTTTTCACCCAGTTCTCTGAATTATTCAGATGTTCATTGGCAAACTTCAGACGGGCCTGTACATGTGCTTTCTTGAGCAGGGGGACATTGCAGGATTTCAGTCCTTCACAGCGTAGTATGTTACCATTTATTTCTTGGTGACTATGGTCTCAGCTTCCTTGAGATCATTAACAAGGTCCTCCTGTGTAGTTCTGGGCTGATTCCTCACCATTCTCATGTTCATTGAAACTCCACAAGGTGAGATCTTGCATGGAGCATCATACCGAAGGAGACTGGCAGTTATTTTGCGTTTCTTCCATTTATGAATAATCGCACAAACTGTTTTCACCTTCTCACCAAGCTTCTTGTCGATGGTCTTGTAGCCCATTCCAGCCTTGTGTTTCTCTACAATCTTGTCCCTGACATCCTTGGACAGCTCTTTGGTCTTGGCCATGGTGGAGAGTTTGGAATCTGATTGATTGCTTTTGTGGACAGGTCTCTTTTATACAGGTAACAAGCTGAGATTAGGAGCACTCCCTTTAAGAGAGTGCTCCTAATCTCAGCTCGTTACCTGTATAAAAGACACCCGGGAGCCAGAAATTTTGCTGATTGATAGGGGATCAAATACTTATTTCCCTCACTAACCTACAAATCAAAGTATAACTTTTTCGACATGCGTTTTTCTTTTTCTTTTTGTTCGGTTATTCTCTCTCTCACTGTTAAAATACACCTACCATTACAATTATAGACTGATCATTTCTTTGTCAGTGAGCAAACATTCAAAATTAGCAGGGGTTCATATACTTTTCCCCCTCACTGTATACAGGACTTAAAATGGACTTCTCTAGCACATTATTAATATTTATTGTAACCCTACCACATTCTCATAGTTTTATTGCTGTTTTTCAACTCCTTAATATATGGAGATATTTACAGAACTAACTAAAAATAATGGGCCTTATTAAATTTCAACAGTTACCGATCGATTTAACTGAACATGTCCGCAATTACAGGGCCAAAGTCTAAAACCGTAAATACCAAATCCGTATGTGGCATTTAAGGGCATGATCATTGATTTAGAAACAGCCAATAGTAAACAAGACCGTCATCATGACATCAGTAAAACATGGCTTTTAAATGTCAATCAGTTAGTGTTATAGAGTCTGTCTGATATGGGATCAGGCTCGCAATATAGTGATGTATAAGTCATTAAAAATGAATGAAGAAACTGTTATAGTTCATATGGGTGGCCTGATATGTATTAACTCCTTGATCCATGAGATTGATATAACACGTAAATTAAATATATTAAAAAAATGTTATTTCAGATTTGCAAGCTTGAGACTGTTGTGCAATTAATTCTAATATCTTTCATCACTTTCCCTGTATTTTAAAGTACAGTATTGTGTTTTTATTTGCCTTTATAGTGTTACGAACAGGTGTTTAACCCCCTTGCGAGTCCTCTCTAGTAATCATATAATTTTTTGCTACATTTGACATTTATGGGTTTGAAGGTTATTGCAAGCTTGTGGAATTGTTGCAATTAAATCTTGATTGTATCGATTGTAACATTTGCGGGCTTGAAAGATCAAAGCTTAGATGTGCCGTTTTTTACAATCCATAGGAATTTTCAAAGCGAGGGCCGCAGTTGCTGGCAAGTAGCGCGAAAGGCGCTCCTTGCGCTGTGGAGCGCCAAAGGTGCTTCTTGCGCTGTGGAGATGAGCGCCATAGGCGCTCATTCCTACCACCCAGTATGACTTAGGCAGTGAGCACCAAAGGCGCTCACTGCGCTGGTGGAAATGAGCGCCGTAGGTGCTTATCCTATGACCCCGCATGACTTAGGCAGTTAGCCCCAAAGGTGCTCATTGCACTGGTGGAGATGAGCACCATAAGCGATCATACCAACAACCCCGAATGACATAGGCAGTGAGCACCAAAGGCACTCACTGCGCTGGTGGAGATAAGCGCCATAGGCGCACATCCCTACGACACAGCGCGACTTAGGCAGTGAGCGCCAAAGGCGCTCACTGCACTGGTGAAGATGAGCACCATAGGCGCTCATCCCTACCATCTCGCACATAGGCAGTCATCCCTACGACCCGCGGAACTACAGATCAACAGAAATATCAATTACACCATTCACAATACGAGACCTGTAGCAGTTTTTTTTTTTAAATTACAGACCATAACACTTTGCAAAAAGCAAAGCGGGAGTTAGAAAAAAATATACGACCTGGAGCACTTAGAAAAAAAAAATACGAGGTCAAAAAATTACGAACTTAACGGCCGAACCACGCACATACAAAAACAACAAAAACACAAAGCTAATAAAAAAAAAATACGAAAAAACATCACACACAGCACTGGGGGACAGCCAGGACGTCTGGGAGTGAGGTTGCACGCAAATTTAAAACACAATTTGCAGAGTTTAGCCACTCAAAAAACAAAGGTGCTCAGCGCGAGGCTTGCAATGAGTGCCGAAGGTACTCAGAGGACCAAAAGACCTACATTGTGTGGCAAACAGCATTAAATGCATTACAATTTTATGACCGTCATTTTTTGATGGGCAATCAGCTAGTGTTACATAATGAGTAGAAACATTCTGATCCATTTCTACAGGAAACAAGGAGTTAGTTGGCATAAAGATGATACATATTATGCTTTTTCTGTCAAGAAAGTAGTAAAAGAGTTGAGGATTAATCAAAATATTTCTAGCCAAGAGAACATCTTGATATGTACTGATATGTTCAGGGGACAAACTGATTATGATTGAAATTGTTCTCAAATGTTCAAGTACAATAAAGTGCATGACCTAAAATTATTTTTAACACAGAGCAGGTGTGGCAGAACATTGCCATCACTTTCTTCTTCCTTGTGACTATCTGAAATCTCCAGAATATCAATATAAAGTCATTCCAGCTCAGGAAAATGAATAATACTGTGTAGAATTTTTGATGTCCTGATATTAACTGTGTTTAATAAGTAACTGTTTAGTAAAATACTGCTTTGTTCTACTAATACATTTCTACGAAATATGAAAGATTTGGGTTTGTTAGTATTAGATAATAGCACATTTTTTAAATATCAAAATGAATGCTGTTCAGTATATGGTACGGTACACATTTGAATATTCTGGCATTAGATGGTAACATTTGTTTTCAGCTGTTAGGTATCGGTGACACTTGTTTTCAGCTGTTAGGTATCTTATCTGAGATCAATAACAGAAACAGAAAACAACTGAAACATAATATACCCTAGTTCTATTATTTGTAAGACTGATATTCTTATTCAGTCACATTTATAAACTGCCCAAAGCAAGATAACATTACTTACAACTGAAATGAAGCAACAAATGTATTAAAATTGACAAAAAAGGGGGCTAGAGTTAGGCAAATATGTTGTATCCTATTGGGAGGGAACTCCGATCTTGAAGTTGCCAGAACACAGTTCAGGCTTTTTGTATTTCCTTGTTGTACACAGGTTAGTTAGTACCTGTTTCAGATGTTTTGATTGCCTCATTAATAGACAGAAATAATTTACTGAAATCCAGGGCAAATTTTGCATTATAAGACTGATGTTGCCTACCCCACTGATATAATATATCTGTTCAGCACTAGTTCTTAAGGTATGATATCACATTGCATCTTAAGAATATCAATCAGTGACTCATTCATTTTTATTTTTGGAGGTTTGCTCACGTAGAGCCCTATTCTATTAGAAGCCCGCAAAGGCCTCTAACCATAATTTTTGTTGCGGGTGTTATTTCTTCTCTACATTTTTTGAAGCATTCAAAGGGAAGGGTAAACTCGTAAACCCTTCCCACTCATGCAAGCTTTTAGGGGGCATGATTATATGAAGCTTGCTAATGTAATGTAATGTTTTTTTTTTATTTTCTGTAATGTTCCTTTTTTATTTTTTGTGACTTAGGTTTTTTTATTTTATGTAATGTAGATTTTTTATTTTTTGTGAGTTATTTTTTTTTAGTTTCTGTAATTAGAGTGGTGGGGGGTTGATTAAGGGGTAGGTAGGTAGTTTAGGTAGGTAGTGTAGGTGTTAATTGGTTAGTGTAGAGAGGTGTTAGTTTTGATTTAATGGTTTATTGAGGTGGGTTTAGTGCAGTGTAGTGTTTTTACTTAGTGTCATGAGGGTACTGGAGAACCCTCATAGCACTTAAGGGGTAATTTTAGGCTTCTAACTGTCCCATGAGGGTATTTAAATACCCTTATGGGACTAATGGGGTTAAATAGAGGCTTTGAGGGTCTGTATAGACCCCCATAAGAGATCAGGTTAAAATGATGTAGTGCTTACACTTTGTGTCATGAGGGTCCTGGATGACCCTCATGGCACTTATAGTGTTATTACATGTGTTCATTGGTGTGTTATAGGGGTCTATATAGTTGAGGTACACAGTACACTCACATTGTGTGACAAACAGCATTTCAACACTTTTTTATTGCCCCGTAATTTTTTACGGGAAAGTCGCTAGTAATATCATAAGACTCATTCAAAATGTGTTAACATCTGTATTGCAGATGAATGTGATTTCAATGTGGCTAAGAAATAGCATATAGAAATGGTGATAGTACTCTTGGACCACTGACTGTGGTCACAGCTAATCATTAGTTGTGTAATGACACGTCATTATTAATGTTCATGGCTAGTGATTTATCATGACACCACCTAATGGTTAGTAATGCTTGCAGAGAAAGATCAGGTAAGTTGGTTACTTGTTACATTTAGGGTATTTAGCACTGTGCTGTAGATGCTGTTTTTTTTTTTTATCCTCCTCTGCCTTGGTTAGGTTTTGACCCCCTTTTTTCCGATTTTTGATTTTTTAAACACACTGTATGTGTGTAACTGAATTGGATTACAAATGTATGCATTTGTTTAATTGAGAAGATGAAGACCAGATGTAAGTGCTTTGCACATTACTGGTTACTTCTATTAAATTGAGTGATATATAATGAGGTTTGTATTCATCAGATTCTGGTTACTGTGTTGTATTGACTACATGAGACCCTAGTAAATGCTATAAATTATTACTATTATACAGTATTATATTTAACCCCTTAAATTTCCCCTTTTTTCCAAACAGCCTCTTGTCTTTCCGGGATCAGTGTGCTCTTTTTATATAATAATGTTTTGTTATGATGTTATCACTGTTTTCACGTGTTTCTAATCGTTAATGTTTTGGCACATCAACATACATAAAATTTATGTAACAATCAAATATTTGTACATAGATCACCGTGACTACAAATCGCAGTTTGACAACTATTATATGTGATATAGTAGCATAGTATAGACATCTGTAATGCTTTGTCGATCCTTGCGTAAATTGCTGTTCTATGCTACAGAAGGAATATATCTGTGGTGACGGCATTAATAGATTATAAAAATATTATATAACACAATAAATGTGCTAAATCCATACATATGTGTTATTTCATGTTCACTTCAATGTATTACTGTATATTCTGGACAATTATTTTGAAAAAAATTTAAGAAGTATTGAAGCTCATTTGAAGATCAAAAATTGGTGTCAAAATACTCAATACATTGCGAAAAAAAACAAAGCATTGACCACACAGAGATCTATCCTATATATATATATATATATATATATATATATATATATATATATATATATATATATATATATATATATATAATCCTATCTGTGCATAAATGTTTAGCTTACATCTGTTGTTTCTATAAGCAATATAATCAATGACTAGTAAAACACATGAATTTCCATTTGGAGTATGGAAAATTACTACATATATATATATATATATATATATATATATATATATATATATATATATATATATATATATTGTTTTGTTATAGTTTATCTTTCTCAGTACCCTACTTTTTTGTCCTATCCAATTCTATTTTTCCTATTATACAGGTGTATGAGATGTATTTGAGTGTTTCCTTTACCCTGCACTGTCAAATTTATGTCCCTAAAAAGCACTGTGATGAAGCAAATTATTAACCCTTAAAAAAATGTTTTAATATTATAACAGGCACTAATTCTATTTTACCATGATATTTTATTTTATTGCTTGAAATTGTTTTAGCAGCTTCTTTGAAAGCATTTTTCCAATAGTAATCTTCATTAATATTACTTTACAGTCTCTGTGAATTTTGGCTATTCTCTCTGAATCGCTCAACACTCTCCCTTTCAAACCGAGGGACCTATTCTATTGCCCAATTCATAAATTTATACTCAAGTAAAATCACTCTTAATATTGTCACATATTCTATTAGCTACTCACAATCTGATTATGAGTTACCAGCCCACAATCTCTATAGCCAAAGATGAAAATGTGGCCATGGAACTCCATTGGTTTTATCACAGATCGAATATTACGAGCACTAAATAATTAAAACTACACTAAATCGTTTTTCTATTAAAACTGTAGCTCTAGCTTGCAAATAAAGTCTAACCTGCAACTCAAAAAAGAAGCAAGTTTCTGTCAAATATTTTTGGGAGTACTAAATAGGACCGTTTTTCGTCCGCCATTTTATTCACTTATTATAACTGTAGCAGCAATTAAACATACTATACTGTACTTTAAAAGCATGGGAAGAAATATCAGTCTCAAACCCACAAATATGCAATTAAAAAATATTATTTTTCGCTGGTATTTCTGAATTATATCGATCCCAGGACTAACATTTTAGCATTTTATAGATTGCTTTATTACGAGCCCGATCGTCAAATATTATTTATTGGCACTAATTAATTTGTTTGCAGATTATGTGTAACTTTCATGCTTTACTGAAATCGCGATGACAGTCTAATTTACTATTGGCTGTATCTAAGAAGTAAATTACGGGCTTGCTTAAATATTGTAAGATCATATTATCACACACCCTTAAAACCTACTTAAAATAGCAGGTTTTACGAGTTTAGGCTTAAGGAGGTAAATTGTGAGCTTGAGTCAATAGAATACATCTAAACATTTAGGGGGATAAAACATCTGCAGCCAAAATTAAAGGAATTTGGGTCTTCTAATAGAATAGGGCTCAGAGTTATTAGCAGCAATTGTGGAAACTTTTTATATTGTCAAATATTTATCCTAACAAACTGTACCTTTTGTTACGTGGCTGACTCGGACACAGACAAGTGGAGCCGTGACGCCACGGTAGCATATATCTGTTGTCTGGTCTTGACAGCAAAGACAGCTTATGTTGGTCTTACAATACTGCAAGATCAATTCCAACGTTTTGGAAAACGATCATTTCTCCAAAAAGATAAAAAAAAAATGTAAGCTGTCAGTAACCCTTTTATGTGAACCATTCAATTATGCGTATGTGAGGAATTGACTCTGCTGGGATTCGAACCCTGGTTTGCATGTTGCTGGACCTCTTCCCTACCGGTACGCCAGCCTGCCTCTTGCAGATTTGCCTGAGATCTGATACCTTGACTCTAAAAGCAATGAAATCAGTGACAACTCTCTTTAGCTGTGTCTGGTCAGCTGTCTGGTTTTTGGCCTATATAAGGCACTTCCTGTCTCTGTATCCTTGCCAGATTATTGTTGGTTCCTGATCCCTTCAACAAGTTGCTGAACTGGATTATTGTTGACCTTGGCTACTGGTCTCCACAACCTTGTGATTCCTATATCATTACAGCGTATCAAAGTGTTAATGAATGTCAGTAACCCTTTTATGTTAACTAGTGATGTCACGAACATCAAATTTTCGGTTAGCGAACATCGGACGCAAACTTCAATCAAATGTTCGCGAACGGGCGAACCGCCATAGACTTCAATGGGCAGGCGAATTTCAAAACCCACAGGGACTCTTTCTGGCCACAATAGTGATGGGAAAGTTGTTTCAAGGGGACTAACACCTGGACTGTGGCATGCCGGAGGGGGATCCATGGCAAAACTCCCACGGAAAATTACATAGTTGATTCAGAGTCTGGTTTTAAGCCATAAAGGGCATAAATCCCCTAACATTCCTAAATTGTTTGGAATAACATGCTTTAAAACATCAGGTATGATGTTGTATCGATCAGGTAGTGTAAGGGTTATACCCGCTTTACAGTAACAGACCAATCTCCCCGTTTAATGCACCGCAAACAACCGCAAACAGTCCCTTTGCACAACCGCAAACTCCCCATTTGCACAAGGTTGGATACCAAGCTAGCCATGTCCCGTTCCTTGTCCTCACTGATGTCATTGAAGGTCTCTTCCTCCACCCAGCCACCAAGGGTCCCCAAAAGGTGACAACAAGCCCCCTGGGACGCCTGCTGTGTTTGGTCTTCCACCTCATCAAATCCACCTTCCTCCTCTGACTCCTCTTCTTCAGACTCCTCTCTCTGCGTTGCCTCTGTCTGCGTTATTATAAGGTGTGTACTGTTAAGTAGTACTATTCCTATCGGTTTAATCCCTGTTACGTCCACCATTAGGGGACATGTATATGGCATTGATTTTTGGAACAGGGAGATGGAAAAAGATGCTTGGTCGGACCTCCTACTTCAAGTAGTGCTGTAGTCCTCACACACACGCCTGTAGGCAGGCAACCGATATTCAATCTATTACAGTCAAAAAAGTGTTGTTTTATGTCACTGTACACTACGGTTGCACCAGATATGACGTATCACTGTGCACTGGCAAAAGTTGGCAGAGTAGATGCAATAGGCTTCACACACACGCCTGTAGGCAGGCAATTACTATTCAATCTATTACAGACAAAAAAGTGTTGTTTTATTTCACTGAGCACAATATAAGCTGTTAGGTGTTAGCCTGTCACACACACGCTGGCAGGCAGGCATATGCAATTAGATTACAAAGAAAAAAATGATAAAATAAAATAAAAGATGTTCTAGCCCTAAAAAGGGCTTTTTGGGTTGCTATCCTTGCAGCAGATATCAGATGAGTCCTTCAGGTCTGCAGTGGAAGCTAAATACACAGCCTGGCTATCTATTTCCCTATTAAATCTCGAGTAGCTACACTATCTGTCCTCTCACAATGAATGCAGCTTCAGAATGATTCTAAAATGTATGCTGTCCTTCAGATGGAAGGCCCTGGAAGGGAGTGTATGCTGCTGATTGGCTGGAATGTGTCTGCTGACTGTGAGGTGCAGGGTCAAAGTTTCCTCAATGATAAAGAATAGGGGGCGAACACAAAAGCGCATGTGTTCGCCGTCCGATGCGAACGCGTAGATGCCAAAATCGCTGCGAATAGTCCGCGGGCGAACTGTTCGCTACATCTCTAATGTTAACCATTCAATTATACGTATTAAAGTGTCAATGGATGTCATCACTAAAGCTGCATCGGACAATTTAGACAAAAATGTAGAGCTTTAACCATTTTTCTTAGCACCATTAACACATTATTATTAAGGAAAAGTTCAAAAGAATAAATGAGATTAAACTTTGCTGGTAGGCTTGAGAGTAGAAATACTCAAAGGAGAAGTGAGCATGCAAAAAAAATGAAAAGCTTTTTTTGTACCTGAACATAACAGACGATCTTTAATTTAACTGTAGTTGAAAATAAAGTTTAAAAATATGTTTTATTGAAGCAAGTAGGATCTCAGTACTCTGGAAAAATGGTCAATGATAAGAATTGTATATTGAAAAACTTCATAAAAATCCATTATTACCAACTGGAATTAAACTTGACATCTGAATATACTGCTTCAATACCATCACATATACAATATTTATATTTTAAAGAATGTATTTTATTGACAGTAAAGACCGATATCCTCTAAAGACCCATATCCTCTCTATCTATATCCAGGATGAAGTAATATTACATAATAAACAGAAACACAATGCCACTAGGCACCACTGTTGACCCATCATGCTCCGCCATTGAAATTGCTTCAACTTTGCAAGTCCACAACATTCAGCCTATGGAACATTGCACCATTTCAGCAAAATTAGTTGGATGCTTTGTTGTGTTTATAAACTTTTCTGCATTACCCATGCTTTTACTGCTTTGATCATTTTGTAAAGCTCTTTGAACTGAAGTGATATATACATTTAAATAAATAAACTAAATAAATGTAAATATTATGTGCAAATAGGTTGTGGTGATACATTTGCTAATGTAATAGATAATATACTTTTCTATAAATAATTTGCCAAGTTCTTGTAACTTGATGCTATTTCTCCTGTAATTACTATACATTAGTTCTTATGTGGCTGAGACACAGCAAAAAGATTCTTAATGTGTTCATAAATACAGAATTGACATAGGTAAACATTAGAAGCTAACGTATTTTTCATAATTATATTTTATTCTTAAGTTGTCTTAAACTGTCACATTTCCAGTAATCTTCCCTTTAAAAGGGACATACAAGGTTTCTGGATGAATATAATATAAACTAGCAAATTGCCCATCAAAAATGACGGGATTAAAATTGTAAGGCTGGCAATGCTGTTTGCCACACAAACAGGCTTTTTCCTCCTCTGAGCACCTTCAGCGCTCATTGCGAGCCCCTGCTCATCATGAGCCTCTCCCCCCGTGTACTTCAACTTTCCTGCTTTGCACTGATCACCTTCGGCATCTCCACCATCTCCCCCTGTCCCTTCTGTGTGTCTTTCTCCTCTGTGTGTCTGCCAAATGTTTGCGTGTTACTCGCTGAATGTCATTTGTTTTATTTTCAAAGTCCCACGTGGCTGGCGTTGTTGGTGTAAGTGTTACTGTCTTTGCCATCGTGTATTTTCTAAGTCTTGCGTGCCTGGCTTTGCTCAGCCTCCTTTTCATCCAGTTTCCGAATTTTTACGTTTTTTGTCAGCCATTTTTTTCCCTGCTTAGCCGATTTTGGATTGACAAAACCCCCCAAAAATGGCTCAAATTCGCTTGCAACCTCACTCCCAGACTTCATGGCTCTCCTGCTGTGCTGGGTGTGAGTGTGTTATTCATTTAGTTAAATTATTTTGTTTGTTTTGGTTTTTTTTAGAGTTACGTGCTTGGCTCGCAGTTGCAACCCTCAGCAGTCGCATACCTCAAATACCCGCCTTGCTTCGCAAGGAGAGCAGTGAAATGAGCTCCTTTGGCGCTCATTGCAGCCTAAGTCCTGCGTGGTCGGTGCCTCGCCTCGCTTCATGAGGCTCACAGAATGTGACCAACATCGTAAGCGTTTCAGAAACTGACAACTATATATGGGATATGTATCTCATTACTTTTGTGAATTTGATTTTTATTTTATTAAGAAGTGCTTAAAAGCACGGTCTAAAATCTTACAATTTTGCCAGAAAACGAAAGAATGATACCCTGTAGATCCAGACAAACTCCTCTATTAGATAAGTAAGATAAATCAGAGAAAATAGTTTAAAACAAACAATTTTTATTAATATATTTAAAATAATACATTAAAGACATATTTTAAATAAATATGACAAAACCAGCTACTTTGTTCTGGTTGATTTTAGTAAATCTCCAAAATTATTCAATATTTTGTCACTAATATAAGTTCAATATGGTGTTTCCTTTTATTTCAGTTTTTCATCAGAAATTGTGCATGTAAATCAAAATGAATAGATACTGGATTTATATCTTATAATGTTAAAGAATTAATATTAGATCATAAGAGACAAAAGAACACATTTAGGCAATAGGTATAAAAGTGCTAGTGCTATGTGTGGTAAAAAAACACTGATAAGAGAAAAAAGAAAATGTAAATTAATTATAAAAGGGATGGTCCCTAGCTATCTATTATGGTGGAACTGGGGACCAACCAATTACCCCCTGCTGATCAGTGCTGCTGTCCATTCTATTATATTGTAATCAAACTATATATGTGGTAGCCGTGGGGGCCCACCATTTACCCTTTAGGCTCTCAAATGCTAAACTAACTACTCTGTCTAAAAACATTTTCTCATCCCCCAAGACTACGAGATTGCACAATTCAATTTGGATGGTTAAACAAGGAAAGCTATTTCCAATATCATATATGAAATCACAATTTGTAATAAACGCACAACAACATATCTGGTGAGAAATAATTAAAAGTAATATAGTTGCTCTTAGCTGACAAAGTCTCTTTAAAGTCAGAATATAATGCTCTTATCTTTGATTGCTGCTGGTAGGATCCGGATGGCAATAGAGGAGTTTGTCTGGATCTAAAGGGTATCTTTCTTTTTATGGCAAAATTGTTATATTTACATGCCTCCAATAATTGGCATTTACATGTTAAATATAATATGAATAATAAGATTAAAGTTGTAAAATATATAGCCTTATTTCACTCTGAAAGATATACTCCTACCAACTTTTTAAAGAATTAAAATCTTACAAAAACGTCTAATTTGTTGCTCCCCTCTGCAGCTCCTGAAGACAGTATACTTCTCAGTACAAGGGATGCACTTTCTCGTAGTAACTAATCAGTGGCAACATTCTGCAACATGCCACTTGAGAGAGGTCAATGGCAAGCTAATTTGAAATACAGAGAGTCTTCATGAGCTACAAGAGCTGCAGGGGCAGACCCAAACAGGTATAAATTAAATGTTTTTAGGCAGAAGAAACAGAGCTTTTAAGGACTTCTTAATGAAATAAAGTTCATAAAAGTAAATAGATACATAGGTATATTATATTCCTAGTGAAATCTATAAACCTTCCTTGTCTATTTAATGCAAGTTTACAAGAAAAATCTTGACAGTCTCAAGCTTTTGGTCTACAAAGCAGTGCAACTCAACAATGATTTAAATGTGTTACCATGAAGAGATTATATCAACATACTATTAGATAAATCATTCTTGTGACTTTTCTTTCTGTTGAATGTAAGTTTTTATAAAAATATATTACATTAAGTTACATTATTCATTTATTCTTTTTGATCTCTTTATTGTTTTACATTTGGAGTTTTTCATGATTTATAGTCTTTCAATGTGTTTCCTAACATATAAACATGACAATTTCTGAAAAATGTGTTTTTATTTGTGCTGTAGTTTTAGGCAAATGAGCAGTTACTGAATACTACCTAGCTGCTTTGATGTGCTATTTAGAATTAGTCTGCTTGTCTGTCGCTATTATGGCGAAAGCAATGACCCCCACTGTTTTCATTCAGTGTAAACCCCTCCTTACCCTTATCAAGTACACAGATTCAGACATTTGCTGCAAAAACAATGTTGTATTTCTCAGGAACGTGTTACTGTAGAAAGAAAAGGCTAGCACAAACAAGGCCAAGCCTACTGTGCTTGCTGCCTGGGTACAAAACTTTTTTATCACCCTTACCCTTTAATTATTATTATTAACTCAACCTCCTGGCATTAGAGGGACAATGTAATCCCATATTTATTCATTTTGAATAAATACACTTGATAAAAGGCAAATTGTTTTTTGAATGTAAAAAATAAATACAGCCTTTAGTTTAGTTTAACTAATTTACAATATTATTCTTTACTATGTTAGTTTGTTTAAAGGTATTTGAAAGTGTGCCTGTTTTTAACATTAAAATAAGTTACCTACGTGTTTATTTGCATGTCTAATCATAATTGTATTAACAAATGCTTAAAACTCTGTTTTCATTAACTCAATCCTTCCAAGCAGTCCTTGCAAAGGTCTATCCCCACAGCCAAACTGCTGAGATTACTATTATTAGAGAGGAGGGAATCATAAAAAAAGATTCATACAGGAAACAGAGGCTGTATTTTGCTCAGTGTTTTCCCTCTGTGGCAGACAAGCTGCACAGCTACAGAGAGGGTATTCCAGAAGTCAGTAAGCCAATATATGCAGATTTTTATTTTCATGATTTCATTTCTTATTTTCACATTTTATTAAAAACCATTGCTGAAACTGAACTTGGGCCATTGCTTTGTGTCTCTGAGAGCTGTTATAATAGGGCAAGAGGACTCTGAATGGCCGCATTGTCACAATATATATGTGTCCTAATTGCTACCTTCTCGGAGTGAAGGGTCTTTTGTACTTCAATGAAGTGGTGAGCTATAACATGTAGAGCCACCTAAAACTGGGCAGGCCACAGCAGAGATGGGTCAGGCAAAAAGTGATCCACTGCAGAATGAATTGGCATCCCACTTCAGTATCTTTGCCAAGATAACCTTATGGAAGATTAGCCCCTCAGGTCATAAGGTGCATACCACATTACTGAGGAAGGGGAGAGGGCGAGTACGAGTAGCACCAGATCTAATTAAGTGTTTTGGCCAAAGACAGGAGGGAGCCCTGCTGCTGATGTATCTGGAGCAGAAAAGAAAGTCTGATGCTGCAAAGAACAATTTGGCATAGGATTCTGGAACATTATAACTATTAGCCAAGGCAAACTGGATGTGGGCAGCCATGAGATGGCACGATTAAACATTGGTATCCTGGGAAATAGAGAACTCAAATGCGCTGGAATGAGACATTTCATATCAGATAATTACCAGATCTTCTACTGTGTCAAGATTCACACAGAAGAAGTGGAGTAGCCCTCCTAATCAATCACAGGATGGTAAAGCAGTGCTCAGCTACAACCCAATAAATGACAAAATTATTTCAAGGCAAGCCATTTAACATCACAAGTCTTTGCTCTAACCATGGATGCTGAAGAGACCGGTTGTTTTTTTCAACACCTCCTAGATATAACACTGAGAAAAGATGTTGCTCTTATCACAGGAGATTAGAACAAAAAAAACCTGTAATAATGAGAAAGTTTGGTCTTGGAATAGAAAATGAAGCAGGTCAGAAATTAGTACAATTCTGTCATGATAATTCTCTGGTCTTAGTAAACATCCTCTTCCAACAGCCTCTGAGACAACACTACACATGGCCATAAACAGAAAGACAATATAGAAATCAGATCGACAATACACTTTGTAGTCAAAGATGGAGAAGCTCTGTACTGTCAGAACAAGGCATTGAACTGTTCAGTTCATGAGATTTTTATTGCAAAATTCAAAAGCAAATATAGGAAAGTGGAAAAAACTTATAAAAATACAAAATAAATAATATCTCCAGTGAATTTGCAGTGGAGGTAAAGAATAGATTTAAGGGGCTGGATAGGCTGTCTGAAGAACTTTGGACAGAATTTTGTGACATTATCAAAAAACAACAACAAAGAATATCCCCCAAATAAAGAAAACTAAGAAGGCAAACTGGCTGTCTGATTAGGCTTCAAAAGTGGCCCAGGAATAAAAGAAAGAGAAAAGTAATGGAGATAGGAAAATATTTGTCCAACTGAATGCAAAATTCAAGAAAATGGCAAGAAAAGTCAAGGAGAGTTTTATTATGAGTGATCTCAAGATATACTGTAGAAGAAGATAGCAGAATGGGAAAGTCAAGAGATTTCTTCAAGAAAATTGTGGATCTCAAGGGAACCTTTTATGCCAAAGTGGGTGTGATAAAAGACAAAAATGGTAGGGACTTAATATAAGCTGATCATAGAAAGAAGAGGTGGAAGGTCACTGAGACACTGAAGATCTATAAAGGAAGTATGTTAACGGCATTGATAATCTCAATAGTTCGTCCAAACTGCTTGAGCCAGACATCTTAGAGAATGAAATAACATGGGCCGTAGGAAGTCTTGCTAACAAGAAGCATGCAAGATAATATTGTGAAAGTGTTGCTTGCATGATGCCAACAGATTCAGTAAACTGAAATTAGTGTCCAATAAACTGGTAAAGTTCAGTCTATATCACAATCCTGTTGTGCATTTTGTTGGGTAAAAGCAAAAGTTATATCCACCTATTATTTACCTTATATGGTTGTCCATTGGTCTTGCTACTACCACTGTAAACAATGACACATTTATGGTATACTGTTTTAACATGTGAAGAGTTACAACATTTTCCTGTTAAAATGAAATAAACCTTTAAGTTAATAAATATGTTTTATCAAACCAAGACTTGGCCAGGCTAAGTCTTAGATATTTTCACATGCGTAATAAAGACAGGTACAACATGGAAGAGATAGGTGGCTCTAGGGATAAATAAATACTGGGAAAGAAACAAGGGGTGCTACTTGAGGATATTATTAACTAAGTAATAAACAAGGGGAGGACAGAACAGATATCCTTTAGAGATTAAAGTGCACACCCTCTGCCCAAATGACAATATAGAGCAGCAAAGAATTGTAAAACTTAACGTTTATTAATATTATATTAAAACTTAATATTAAAATATTAGTTAAAAATTTAGATTCTGACAAGATAAAGTAAGTAGGGATAATAGTGAGTGATTCTGGACTCTTGAAAACTTTACTAGAATTGTAAGACTGATTTATATACCAGAAATCCCTTGATTTATTATTGAATATAATCCCCCAGTGGTGGAATCAAGTGATTTCTGATATATAAATAAGTCTTACAATTCTAGTAAAGTTTTCAAGAGTCCAGAATCACTCACTATTATCCCTACTTACTTTATCTTGTCAGAATCTAAATTTTTAACTAATATTTTAATATTAAGTTTTAATATAATATTAATAAAGGTTAAGTTTTACAATTCTTTGCTGCTCTATATTGTCATTTGGGCAGAGGGTGTGCACTTTAATCTCTAAAGGATATCTGTTCTGTCCTCCCCTTGTTTATTACTGTGTAATAAAGACTCCTCAAGATAAACATTGTGAAGGTCTCAAGATAGCGTGTTCTGAGACATATGCATCTCTCTTCAGTACTCCATTATGCCAAATAACATTATCAAGCAGGTGTTAAGATAGACTACACAATAGTGAGTAAGATATCTTAGAGACAGTGTAGTGTAGTCTATTGCCCAAAATAATTGGCAGACTATATGGTACAGAGGTCAACCCATATTAATATTAATCCAGTTTAATAGTCTGTACTAGAGAGCTCTCACATGGATAGAAACAAATATACACAACACATTTATCAATATATTCTAATTTATACATATACATGCAAATGGGGAGCAACTATTTGTGATTGGTGGAAACCAACCTGAAGAAGGAATAGTTTATCTAATGGCAGAGAGAAGGTTCAGGGTCTTTGCCCTGATTCTTTGCTGGGCCCCTCTCGTTCTTTTTCTGAGTCTTTTGTTCTGTACTATTTTCTGGCTGTTCTGACAATCCTGTACTGTGAACAATCTCTGACTGTCATTCTGTGGCATAAACCTATGCCCCCTTCATATCTTCTCTAAGATATCTTACTATATCAGTCTATATCCAATTATATCCTATCTCTACAACTCATTCCATCAAACTAATAACACAAAAAGAGGGATTACTTCAGACTATCTTGAGAAGGGATCCTAAAATGAGAAAGGTGTTATCCTGAAATTCTATACAGGGTGATGTATAAACTTGTTTAACTTTATTATTTGTAATGTGGTTAAAATAGTCCAATATATCACAATCTTCTGTTTCATTTAGCACCTTCGTTCTGGACTGTAGGTGTTAATCAATATATTTCAATCTGTGCCCATGTTCCTTGCAACAGTCTAATTGGCCTTATTCAATAATGAAACCATTTATCTCTGTTACAAACCCAATTATTAAAAATACAGAGAACCATACTGAGCAATACTCAACATATTTAGTTTTGTATCACACAATCAACAAAAATGTTTTACATCATTTTTGATTGAATTGACCAATTTGATAAATGTAATCAGTTTTGATATAAGACCAACAACCAAATAATAGCTTGCCAATACCTAAATACAAAGGTTAATTGGCTTGCAACCTCACATGCAATATAAGCAACTTTGATACATATTGCTTCAATATATATTTCTATATTCTAACTGCCATATAAATTGATATACTATATTTTGCTAGTTACTGCTTTCATAGAGTAACACATTATATCACTGAGTATTAATACCACATATACTGCATAGAATAGACAGCTGATTCTTTTTACACTCTGCATATCTTTTCTGTTTTGCACTAACCAAATATATAGAGTGTTCTAATCAAAAGTTATAAAATTATATACACTGTTTATATACTATATTGAACTAACCAAATATAGATTATATTAAAATAAATTGTAAATCCACATTTGATAAGTTTATATACACTGCTTATTGATTTCTGTATTGATATAACCGAATATAAAGTATTTTAAGACTAACTGTTGTCCAGTCATCCGAAAGAGAATGTAGTAGAGATTGGGTAGATTGTATATTGTGATCTAACAAAATATCAAAGCTTACAAGTGTAAACGCTTCTAATTGTTTATCCTTGATATTTACTGCTATACCAATAAATGCTATTTTTGCACACAGAGTATACTTGTTGATAAATTGACCTCAAACTCAATTAAACTAAACACTTTATTATGTCAAGGAACTATATTAATCTATACAGTGTGATATTTATGTCATATGAATTGCATGACAATCCCTCAAAAATGCAGTGTCAAAGAATTATCCAATTATCGAAAAATTGCACTCTTTTCACATGCCAGCAAGGTAATGCTTAATTTCCTGCAAACTCAACTCCAACAATATGTGAACTGAGACCTACCAGATATGCAAGCCGTGTTTTGCAGGCACAAGAGGTTAAACTCCCAATGCCCTCTTGGTAATAAATAAAGCAACAGAGTTCCAGAAAAAAACATTTACCTCTGCTTCATAGACTATTCTACTTTGAACATCTCATCGGCCTCCGGAGGAATCTGTATGTGGACCAAGAAGTCACAATAAGTGAATTTGGAACAACTGAATGGTTCTAGATTGGAAATGGAGTGTGACAAAGTACAATATTTTCACCTTATTTATTCAACTTACAGCCTTATTAAATTGCAATTCAGCAAATTTAAAAGGGCTCTATTTAAGCACATAGCATTTTTTTTACAGAAGTTTTTCGTTAGTGAAGACCTTGCTTTTGGATAGAAGTTCACTAACGAAAAACTTCTTAAATAGAGCCCTTTTCAATTTGCAGAATCGCAATTTAATAAGGCTGTTAATGCGTAAAGCTGGGCTGGACGAATCCAAAGCAGGAATTGCTAGGAGAAATATCAATAACTGCAGATATACAGATGATACTACTCTGGTGGCTGAAAGTGAGGAGGAACTAAAGGACCTATTGATGAGGGTGAAAGAAGAGGGTGCAAATGGTGGTCTGCTTCTCAGCATTAAAAACATCAAGATCATGGCAAATGGTAATCTCAGTTCTTGGCAAATAGATGAAGGAGAAGCAGAGGCAGTGAGAGATGTTATTTTCATGGGCTCCAAGAAACTGCAGCCATGAAATTAAAAAAAGTTTGCTTCTTGGGAGAAAAGCTAAGTAAAGTTAGGGTGGGTAATCTGTCCCAAAGAAGGTGGTGACAGCGTATTCGATAGATAACTTTAAAAAGGGATTGTATATATTTTGAATAACAAGGTCATTAAGGGTTATCTTGGATAACTAGAGAAGGAGTATTGATCCAGGGAGGAATCTGATTGCCAGTATCTGGGGTAAGGTAGAATTTGTATTTATTTCAACATTGTTAAGCTATGGGACAACAGAATATCTACTCCTAAAAATATAGATATGTGTGGGGTTTATTATGTTATATTATAGACTGCGACTACATACAGCAGCCTTTCATATTCATAATAGAAATTGTAGGACTATCCATAACATTATCAAGTTTATAAGACATACAAAAGGTAACAAGATGTCCTAAGCTCTATATGTACTGAGGATTTCTCTGACGCTTTCTATTTACTCTAGAGACATTAGCCAGATTTCGGGCTTCTGTTATAGAGCATTCCAGGCAGGAGGACACATCAAGGTCGTAGGCCTGATCTTAAAGCTACCCCTTTGTATGTGTATTTATATGGGTATAGGTTGCTACTAGATTGATTAGTCTTGTATGTATGTATCACAGTCTACTAGATTTTAACTGCGGCTAGATTGGTCCACATAAAGTTGGAGTGTTATGGTTCTCACAGCAAACTAATTCTATTCGAATATTTACAATTTCTATGTGTTCAATAAAATACAAAGAGGATGGAAGAATAGGTTAAAATAAAAAAAATAAATGGAGAAAGACGAATGAGAATATGGAAAGAATTGAACAGATAAATATTTATCTTAAAACTCTTAATAACTCTACTGCTTTTTAGGCATGCTTGTTTTTGTCAGTGGTGTGTTTAGGTCTAGGCACACAAGGCCCAGGCCTAGGGCAGCATATTTTCATGCTGCCTGAAGATGCAGGTGCAGTGCCATGGATTAATGTATTCATATGCACAGAAATGTCTGTGCTGTGACAAAAAAAAATATGATTTGGAATATAGCAAGGAGAGGAATAGTAACAGGGGTCAATTCTATGGCGCTCTGCTTTTTTTTATGGTCCAGCTCTCATACATCCGTATGTTACTACTGGGAATACCACAGTTCTAACTTTGCGGACCTTTGTTAATAGTGTAATATCTTTACTTTTTAATAAGTTGTCTCCTACTCTCTTCTGCAACTAACTTTTGCAAGCCTTAATGATTTCCTTGTACTCATGTAAAGCATTCTCTGTTACATAGTTACATAGGGCCCTATTAAATTATCCCTCGTAGTTCTCTCGATGCTCGCAAAAGGCAGTTTTCCTGCTGTTTGCGAGTACCGAATCTCTCGCAGCCAATAGGCTCCGAGAGAGCTACGTAGCCTTAAATCTACGCATGATTCTCGCATATCGTAAGAATCCCTACATGGACAAAAAGTGCACGCAAGGGATCCGAAAGCCTCTACGTGCTGCCTCGGAACAGCCCGAGACAGCAGTGTGAGGCTCCCCCCTGTACCCTATACACATCCCCATGCTGCAGGGGCCTCTATCAGGACCCCTGCAGCACCCCCACATTAACCCCTTGCAGCGGGGGTCCCCGATCTGCATAGATCAGGCCCCCCACTGCATTTAAAACTTTAAAATTCCCCGCCGCGGCTCCTTAAAGGGGCCGCGGCACACTATTACCCAATCCCGGCCGCGGCACCTAAAATTAACCCCCCTCTATGCTGGGGGTCCCCATCGGGACCCCCGAAGTGTCCCCACATAAACCCATTGCAGGGGGGGTCCCCGATCTGCATAGATCAGGGACCCCGCTGCATTTAAAACTTTTAAATTCCCAGACGCGGCTCCTTAAAGGCGCCGCGGCACACTATTACCCAATCCCGGCTGCGGCACCTAAAATTAACCCCCCTCTATGCTGGGGGTCCCCATCGGGACCCCCGAAGTGTCCCCATATAAACCCATTGCAGGGGGGGTCCCCGATCGGCACCGATCGTGACCCTGCTGCAATTCAATTTTAAATTTCCCGCCTCGCGGGTCCTTAAAGGACCGTAAAGGTCCTGAAAGGACTCGCACTAAAAATATTAACCCCAGGCAACTATAATTACCCCATTAACTCATGGTGGTCAATCCAGACCACCATAAGGCCTTAATTAACCCATTAACTCATGGTGGTCAATACAGACCACCATAAGGCTCTATTTAACCCATTAACTCATGGGGGTCAATCCAGACCACCATAAGGCCTTAATTAACCCATTAACTCATGGTGGTCAATACAGACCACCATAAGGCTCTATTTAACCCATTAACTCATGGTGGTCAATCCAGACCACCATAAGGCCTTAATTAACCCATTAACTCATGGTGGTCAATACAGACCACCATAAGGCTCTATTTAACCCATTAACTCATGGTGGTCAATACAGACCACTATAAGGCTCTATTTAACCCATTAACTCATGGTGGTCAATACAGACCACCATAAGGCTCTATTTAACCCATTAACTCATGGTGGTCAATACAGACCACCATAAGGCCCTATTTAACCCCATCAGTCCCATAAGGTATATTATTACCATTATGGGCCTGTTACAACCCAACATTAACCACATAAGTGCCATGACGGTCCACACAATAGTCTCCCATGTGGCACTGTATCAAAAGCCTTTGCAAAATCCAAAACTACTACATCCACTGAGTTGCCTTGATGCGGGTTCCTACTAACCTCCTCATAGAAACTAATTAGATTTGTTTGACATGACCTATCCCTCATAAATCCATGTTGACTCCTACTTATAATCCTGTTCAAATAGACATATTCTTGTATATTATCCCTTATTAACCATTCTAAAAGCTTCCCCACTACAGAAGTGAGGCTCACTGGTCTATAATTCCCTGGATTTGCTCTTGCTCCCTTTTTAAATATAGGTATCACATCAGCTTTTCTCCAGTCATCTGGTAGAGACCCTGTGTTGAGTGAATCTTGAAAAAATAAATATAATGGTTTGGCTATTACAGAACCCAGTTCCCTTAGTACCCTTGGATGTATTCCATCAGGACACTGTTCCCTCTTTATTGTATAATTTAAATGCCTGTTATTTACTCCATATATTGATCTTTAAATCATTGTTAAGCCACCTCAGTTGTTATTTACTCCTTTCACTTTTATTTCTACATGGTATATGATGATCCCCCTCTGGATCGCTACCTTGTTGTGGTGAAGAGACTTGTGTAATTCAGTGAAGCTGTGAGCTATACCATGAAGGGACACCCAAGATGGGCAGGTCATAGTAGAGAGGTCAGACAAATTGCAGCCCATTGGAGAAGGAACTGGCAACCCACTTCAGTATCTTTACCAAGAAAACCTTTATGGATAAGCAGGACCAGGACATAATGATAGATGTGCCTAGCATGCTGTGGTACATAGGGTCATAGAGAGTTGGAAATGACTGAATGACTTCACAACAAATATGTGTATAGGTGTGTCCTTTAGTAAGGATGTGAATGTTGTGTATTTATGTTCAATATTTTACCTATCAGTTATTTGTCCCAGTCTATACTTTGTATTGCTGCCCTTAGACCATTAAAATATGTCCTTTTAAAATTAAGAGTATTTGTTGTGCCCTTGCAACTTTGTTCTTTCAGTTTGATCTCAAATAAGACTGTGTTGTGATCACTGTTTCCCAAAGGTTGCCCTATTTCAATGTTTGACACTATATCAATATAATTTGTGATAACTAAATCCAAGATAGCCTCATTTCTAGTAGGTTCTTGTATAACTTGGTCGAGATAATGATCACTGAGTGTACTCAAGAACCTGCTCCCCTTAGATGAACTGCTGGTTTAATTTATCCGGTTTATTTCAGGGTAATTAAAATCTCCCATTATTAGAACGTACCCATGTTTAGCTGCATTTCCAATCTGTTATAATAATTGCATTTCCTCGCTTTCAATTATATTTGGGGGTTTATAGAATATTCCTACCAATATTCTTTTATAATTTGTTAGTCCTCTATTTAACTCAACCTATAAGGATTCAATGTTATCACTAGTTCCGCCATAAATATCTTCTCCGACTACAGGCTTGAATTCAGGCTTAACATACAGACAAATCCCACCCCCTCTTCAACCCCTATCTTTCCTAAATAGTTTGTAACCCTACATATTAACAGTCCATTAGATGAGAGACATCTCACCATGTTTCAGTAATACAGACACACTATATATTACACCTTAAGTGTTGGTACATACCCGTAGCACTATAGAGTATATAATAACTCAAATTTCCCCTCCTGTTAGCCTTAGGAGTGTATATTATCAAGAGAAATATCACAATCTTTCGAAAAAGTTTCAAAAACATAGAGCAAAAGCAAGCCCAAATAGAGAGTAAAATCCAGAACAAAAAAAAAATAGTTTTATTTCCACTAGACTTCTTTTCAAGATTTTGGGCATAGTCCATATGAAAAGATCTGTAACTTTATCTATAAGTACATACTTGGTAGTTCAAAACATCTCTACGGACGGAGGGTGCTGCTTCTTCACAAAGCGCCGTTCACTGGGTGGGCATATTTGCATGTCCCTGCTCAGCTTCCCAGAATGCAGTGTAATAACTGTTTTTCTCAGAATTCTGAGCTGGAAACTGTTTTTTAACTTGTTTTAGACATTCAAATATGATCACAGATGTACTATTTATGTACTGTACTACTGTACTTGGAGGGCTTCTATCACTCTTTTGCCCACCATACATTAAATTATGTATGTATGTATGCATGTATTGTATTTTTCTGAGTATTAGACGATATTTTTTACCAAATTTTTTAAGTTTAAAATAGGGGGATCATCTTATACACGGAATGTTGCAATTACATACCCTGGTCTGGTACTGTAATGTTGCATCTGGCCGCTGTGACGCAGATTTAAGGCAGGAGAAAAGATCACACACATTGGAAATGCATTGATAATTATTCCATTGCTTGTATCCATAGAAATGTATATTTTATAACTTCTTATTGTGCTACACATATATTTAACATGATTTTCAAAGATTTCCATTCCAGCTCAATATCCCTGTGATGCCTGTGTTAAACCGGAAAAATGCAATGCACAGCGTGACAGCAATAAGTGATGTGGTCACAGGGATATTGAGCTGGAATGGAAATCAGTGAAAATAATGACATATTTGTTGCACAATAAGATGTTATAAAACACACATTGCAAATTTATTTATTTCTTAATTTTGGGCTCCAAAAATAGGGGTCGTCTTATACATGGCGTTGTCTTATACACAGAAAAATACGGTATATACCAGAAGGGATCCAAGGGGGCGAACAAAAATTTTTTTTTTTGCACCGGTTTTGCACTAGTTTCTCCACTGAGTTATTTAATTTGTTTAGACAAAAGTTTAGCAATCCTATAAATGTATTATAATTAACGCAATGTGGAGTATTATTAATGTAAAGGGAGGATTTGTCTATAGTGTGAGAATGTAGGTTTATAAAGTCAGTGTGAGATCTTGTATGCCAGATTTTTGATGCATGAATTTTTTGATTTTCTTTTTTTTTGCCTGTGCCCAAAAGAGGAAGAAGTGTCGTTTTATTTTCATGTTATATCAATCTCAGGAATCAAGGGGTTAATACATATCAGGCCACCCACATGAAATTGACCGGTTTCTTCATTCATTTTTTTCGATGTTCACCTTGCTGGATTTTGAGTCTGATAGCATATCGGACTTCGAAACACTCGTTCATTGACGTTTAAACCGTAACTTTATGATGATGGTCTCATTTACTATTGGCTGTTTCTACATCGGTAGTTACGGGCTTGCAGATTTGATCATGATCTTGCCCTGACATGCTACATATGAAAGCATGGTTTACGGTTTGGGATTTCCACCATATAGTTGCGGACTCTGCTAATTTAATTGCTTTGTAACCATGGCAAATTTTAAGCCTGCAGATACCTTCATACAGCCCGTAAGTCTGCAGACTTGAAAATTGGAATTTAATAGGGCCCATAGACTAGTTCAATCTTACACCTTTCAGAACTAACAAAAAAATTGATCACACATTTTTCTTGTAATTAGCAAACATCTTGAGACCGATTCAATTCAAAGGCCACATCTCGCTGTATACAGGCCATATGTCTGTGGGCTTGCTTCAGGCTGGAGCTCTGTTACAATTCCGGTGCTATTCAAATGAACAAGCACGCAAGTTACAGGTTGAACGCTGAAACCGTAAACCATGCACTTGTGCATAGCATTTCATGATCAATTAAGAACAGCCAATAGAAAATGAGCCATTATTATGGCAGTAAAACATGGAGGTTACATGTCAACCAATTAGTTTTGGGGATCCGATATGCAATGGGACTCGCAAACCCTCAAAATACTAAATAATAAAAATGAATGAAAATATTGTTCTAGTCCATATGGGTGGCCTCATAGGTATTAACTCATTGATTCCCAAGATAGATATAACCCAGAAATGACACATAAAAAAAAATGTAATTGCCTATTTACGAGCTTGCGACTGTTATGCAATTAATTTGAATGTTTTTTTTTTATTTGCATTTACAGTGCTACGGACAGGGGTTAAACCCCCTTGCGGGTCCTCTCTACTACTCGTAGGATTTTCTCCTACATTTGCCATTTACGGATGTGAAAACATTTGCGGCCTTGGGGAATAGAATAGAGATTTGTGATATTAGTGAGTAAGTCTTGTGGATGGAAAAGATCAAAGGCATCGGGAGGCTGTAAGTTCCGGGTTTAACAACCACAAGGTTTTCAAGGCTGTAACCTGTAAACTATTTGGAGCCTGCAAAAAGACACCAATTGAGTAGTAAATTAACTTGCGGACTCACTTACAGGCTCCAGTAACCTTATGATTGCTCAATTGTATCGGGCTTCTTGTCTTCAGGAAGAGACAAGGAATTTCTGACATAGGAACTTAAGTCTGAGGGGCCTCAGACTGTGTTCGTGTAGTGAGGAGTGGCTTTAGTGAGTTGGGTGGACGAGAGACCGCTGTAGGTTCCTTGAGATTGGTGTTGTAGAGGTAGCGTGGGTGTAGTGATGAGACTGGAACAAACTAGTATAATGTATACTAACTACAGTGCAAGTTTGTGTGTATTTATACAGAATTAACACTTTATACAGAATTATACCACTATCACACTGCAAGGACACAGCATTTTCAGATTTGACTATTGAAAAACTGGTGCTTGCTGTTATGCGCCAAAGCATTTCAACTGGACTGCATTGATCTAAAAATATCTTAGAAAGCTTGCTGTGTGTTATTGATGAGGTGCTTTGTATTTCGGGCCTACTGAACCTACTGAATGTCAGTGAGCACAAATAATGAACAGGTGGATCCTGCCTGCTGCAATGCAGTTTCTGTCAACATATTTTTTTGTACATTCTTGATTAAATAGTTATTGCCAAAAATAGAAAAATACCTTTTCAAAAAACAACTATATTGACAATGGTTAGGTCTCTGCAAGGAAAATAATCAGATAAGCTCATGTAAAGGCCAGTGAAAAAACATTCTGCATTGATTTTTTTTTTGCATCATTCAGTCATTTGCTACTCTCCGTGACCTCATGTACTGTAACATACCAAGACATCTTTATGTCCACTTGGTATTCATGGCAGAGATACTGGAGTGGGTTGACAGTTCCTTCTCCATTGGGTCACAGCATACAGCTCCTGGTATTCCTAGATGGTCTCCCATGGAGGTGCTGACCCGGCCTAACCCTGCTTAACTACAGGGTAACGCAAACAAAATACGAGACACTTTACGACCCATTACGACCTCGCAAAAAACGGCTGCAACACGCACACATCAAAACATCAAAAATCCAACAAATACACACAACAAATACATAAAAAGCTTACCTACAGCAAGAGGGAGCATCCAGGACCTCGAAAACTAAAGTTACACCTAAATTTTACTGAAATTAAAGCAGTTTAGAAAAAAATTCTCTAAGCGAGAGAAAACATGGGGGTTGAAAAAAAAGAAAACAAAGCTACAGCAGTCTAAAGACGCAAAACAGCACCAAACACCTACGTATTTGCCGAAAAACACCTACGAGATTAGAAAACAAGGACGCAACCAGCGCAACCCCAAAAACATTACAAACACAACAAATACAAACAACAAACACATAAAAAGGTTACTCACAGCAAGGGGGGGGCACAGAGGACCTCTGCAAGTGAAGTTACACCTCCATTTAAGCACAAATTTCGGAGTTTAGAGACCCGAAAATCAACTAAGCGAGAGAAAAAATGTCCGCCGAATAAAACGAGTCTAAAGATCCCTAAACACGCAAAACACTACCATAAACACGCAAAACACCACCAAACACCTACGGATATTCCGAAAAAGCCCACCAAACAGCTACGGATATTCAAAAAAACTTGCACGACATAAAAAACAAACATTACTAAAAACTTGCACGACATAGTAAACGAACAACGCTACATCAGCCACATTATATACACCAAACACCCTTAGCTCACTTACAATTTCATTGCCGTCATTTATGAGCTGCTCTAATGTGTAACTTAGTAAAAACAAGTTTAAATGAACACTGTATTTTCAGTATGCACTTTGTAAAGCATGTAATAACCTAACAACATTAGTTGAGTGGATGGAGGGTGGGGTAGGAGGAAACAGGGAGAAGTCAGAACTCTGTGTTAGATAACTCATCACATTCCCATTCAAAGCCCAGAAGTAGGAAGTTTGCATCAATAGATACAACCAGAGCTCTCCGGAAACATAAATGTCCTTCTCACACACACAACTTTAACAGACTATCATGTATGCCTCCAGGGTCTAGCAGAGGCTTAAACAATATTTATTTTTTTCTAATAAAGATTAGGCTTAATGACCTTTTTCTTACTAAATTATGTTTTTAGTCAGAGTCATACTTTTCAGACATTTACATTTTTCCATTGTGCAATGGCCCTTTGAGATCGCTTATCAATAAAGCAACCACCCATGTTGTATCTTGCATAATTTCAAAACACGGTCAGCTGTGTTAAAAAAAAAATCTAGACTCTACGTCTAACTGGATGAAAGATCTACAGCAAACCAGTATTTTTTCCAGAGCAAAGCAGTTGTTGGTGGATGCAGAAGAAAACAATTACAGAACCAATACTTAGTAAGAAAGGATGAATAACATTGGATACATATAGAGGGATGAATTTTCCATCCATATATGACCAAATTAATGCACTGAATTATTCCATGGGTGATGCAGGTAAGTACAGGATATTCATTACTCTAGATCAGAGGTGTCCAAACTCGGTCCTGGAGGGCCACACACATGCCTGGATTTGATGATAACCCTGCTGTGCACAAGTGAGTTAATCACTTCTTCAGTCATCCTGATTGACTCACCTGTGCACAAAAAGGATATATTCAAATCCAGGCCTGGGGGAGGGCCCTACAGGTCCGAGTTTGGACACCCCTGCATAATATTATACCTCAAAAATAAAACATGCTTTGGGAAATAGGAAAAAAAAGTGTTAAGAAAAGAATAACAATCACCATTAATTAAATACACCATTTACTGGCAATAAAGAACAGGGTTTTGAAAACCTTCATTTTCACAGTTTGGCATTAAAAAGGTACTTTAACAGAAATATGGAAAACTGTATTTCACTGGAATTCACTAGATTCTTATCCTTCAAACTCTTCTCACTCCCATAAGATTTAATCACTCCATTACTTTATTGCTTGCTATTACATATACTTTTTTTGAAAAAAAAAAGTTCTTGAGAAGTCTGTACTAGGCATATTTGGAGAAAAAAAAGCAAAGCAAGAAGCTGTCATCACAAAAAGTATAAATACAAATTGCAGTACCTTTAGGAGATACACTGTGCAGTCATGTTAATAATCAAAAACTACTTTGTTACATTTAGTTAGGACTTCGGTGATCCTTGATTAAATATAATAGTGTCTCCAAAACTTTGTTTAAAATCTGCTTTCTAACCCTGTAATAACCATGGTGTCTAAAGCTGGAAGAAAAGACACAGACACAGAAGTGTGTGTAGCTGGTCTGATTTGGGAAAAGAGACACACAGAGAGAAGTACATGTACAGGTATCTGAAACTGGAAAAAGACACACAGCCACATTAAATTCCAAGCCCAGTACAACCGCAAAGCCTACAGGCTTGAAATCCTACGGAGTTACAGAGCTATTAAATTCAACCATGCCGCAACCAACAGGCCGTAGCCAAAAGCCGGTAAACCCTTTCAGCGAACGCAAGCTGTTAAGGGGCTGGCCGAGATGCGATCAGCTGTTACGATACAATCATGGTATAACGTAGTGCAACACAGGCCACTCAGACAATAGAAAGCGGTCTAGTCGCAGATGATTGACTGAGGGAAATTATAAAGTTGCATTCCACCTGCCCATTCGTTGACTCTGTTGTATTTTCTGACGAAGTAGCACGCAGGTCCCGGAGTTGGAGGTTGGTTCTAGATAAGAGTAGGAGTATTTTGAGAGCAGTAATTTGCGTTTTTGTTTATTTCTATTATACTATTTATGAATTTACACTTATTCCTTGAATACACATATCTACAGACTACACATAATTACAGTACACATAATTTAAAGAACACACATAGAGACAGATAGAGCTAGGTCCCTCCATACACCCCCCCCCCATCCCATCCCCCACACCCCATCCCTCAACAGTTAAATACACATAATACACAAATCTTTTCCCCCCACTGCGCTGGTGGAGATGAGAGCCGTAGGCGCTCATCCCTACGTCCCACGGGACAGGCAGTACTGGCCACAACTGCTTTGTGTTGTGTTTCTGTTTTATTTTAGGTGCAATTCAGGTCCATGAAGGCATATTCTGTATCTGCAAGCATTGTGAAGGAAATGTATTAAGTGTAAGATTGTCACAGTGCCTCTCAGGTAGACATTCCTTCGATGGCAGCCCCCTTAACATGTAGCCCCCACTGTCTTAAAGCTATCATATAGCCAGATATCTAAGACATGATTGTTGTTAGCTTAAATGTAGACTAATACCGCTATGGCAGTGGACTTGTAAAGTCTCACAATGGCATGTTAATGACAGCCAGCATTTATATATGTACTAGTGAAGCATGTGATCCTGACCTCAATATGCTGACCTTTGCGTCCTCTCCGTATTAATGGGTATTTTCACCACTTGCTGATATCATGAGCATCCTTTAACATGTGATAACAGCTGATGGATGTGATATTGATGAAGAATATCATATGGAGAAGGTGACAGTAAACCTTGACCACAGACGCTGGTCACAGCTAAGCATTTATTGTGAGATGAGATGACACATTATTATTAATGGTCTTGGCCAGTGAGTTATTCAGAGACCTAGCTAATAGTTAGTAATGCTTGTAGATGGGAATAAAGTGAGCTGGTATATTGTTACAGTTACAGCATTTAGCACTGTACTGTACATGCATGTTGATTATTTGTTCTTATCCTCCTCCGCCTAAAGGACTGAGCCACAAATAATAAACAGTTCCCCTGGTACTTAACATATGTGATGTGGAGGTGTAATTTGGCCACTATTTGTTTTCCTAATGTAGATGTGAGGAGCGAGATGTAGATGCAATTATATATATATATATATATGTATATATATATATATATATATATATATATATATATATATATATATATATATGTGTGTTCCAGGGTACACACTAGAGCCTCATGTTGCAATTTAATCAGGTAGTAGATTTTTAATTGTTTTATGCATGTTGCAGCATGGCTTTTCATATTGGCATGGCCATTCCAACATATGAAATAATAATTATTTTAAATGCCTATTTTTTATTTGGGGATTGTTGTGCAAGTAATTTTAATGCCTTTCATTGCTTTCCCCATATTTTAAAGTGGTGTGTTTGTATTGTCTTTTACAGTGCTGAGAACCCTTTGCGGGTCCTATTTATAGGCTGTAATATTTTTCCCTCTATTTGCGGGTTACAGGTTTGAACGCCAGTGGATTCGTAGAAATTTAATAGCGATTTGCGAACATAACATTTACGGGCTTGACAGATCAAAAGCTTTGCGCCAACGGAGTTCCGATTTTTACATCCCATAGGGTTTTTCCACCTATAACCCGCAGATCATTTGCGGGTAGCTGTAAGAGGCCAATAAGTATAGCTGGCTCCGTTACGGGCTACAGGTTTTCACGTTGGGGAAATTATATATCTCTGACAGTAACTTGTAGATGATGACTAGCTTGGAGACATGGAATTTTGAAGAATAAAGCCAGTGATTGTAAAATATATATGTTGTTGTTGTTTTTTTTTGTTTTGGCTACACCCAGCTACATGGTGAGGGAATGGTTTATCAGCAAAGGAAGGCCTGTTATTTTCTTTGATTTGTGTTGGTGTATTATTTTGCATCACTGGCTAATAGAATATTCAAATTTGGAAAAGTATTAAAGCCTCCTGTATTGTGTTCCTCTATCAAAGTGCCAGAAACACTGGCACCAATCCAGTGGAGACTGGCAGCTTGTCACAGTATATATATAAATAATAGGTATATACATTTTGATTCAATGTAAATGTTTTTCTAACCATTCAGTAGCGTTATTTTAAATTTAGTCTCTGCATATTCTCTGTAATTTGAGACAAGCTTTAAATGTTCTGGAATATGTAACAAACAGGATTAACAGCATTAAAAAAACTTAATTTTAGCATGCACTGCCTGTATCTAGGATTTTCAGTGTTCTTCATTTCTGTTGTATTGAAGCCATAATGGTGTGTGTTGTGCCAGTTTTGTTTAGCAGCGGGCAAGATTTGTTGTCTCATCAGTTAATGACCTGAGCTTTTTTTGACCATTATCCCCATGACCCCGGCAAGATCCATTAGGCGTTTAGATACATAAACACATTGACCAAGTGTTTCTTGGGAAAAATACGGGCCACAGCTTTATTAAAGCAACCATAAAGCAATAACCAATTAACATAATTAACATTGTTACATCACAGCTATAATAAACATCCCGGAGGAGGAGCCCAGCCCGGTCAGTAACCTCACGCCCTGGGCCCGCGCCCAGAGCCTCCCAGTGCCTTACTAAGCACGCCCATGAGGCAGGTCAACTCCCACTTAAGCCCGTGGGCCAGGTGCCTCACCTCCCGCCACAGAGCAGGCGATGGATGCCTCCTGAGGCTGTGATCCCCCCTCTTGCTCTCTTAATAAAGCTAAGGCCTGCCTAGCCCCATCGTAAAGCTCCAGAATAAACAGCTCTAATCCTATCTCTGTTAGATGAACCTTATCAGGGCTAAAAAAGTCATCGTCGTCTGTGCCTTCAAATTCTTGGTGCCTAATGGTAATGAACCCCAAGTTCCTTACAAAACTATCCAAAACTATCCATCTGTTTGTTTATATTTTGCCTTGCTCTATCCACCGAAACCGGATCCGTTGCATTCCGCCAAGATCTCCTTTTGATCATTTCGGACCACACTATGAAAAAGCCTGGAAACTGCTCTAGCCAAAACTTCACATCCCTATTCATATCTTTCAAAATTTTCCTCATAGGTATCACTCCCAAATCATTGCCCCCAGCGTGTATAATTAAAATGTGTGGGCTACCGTGATGCTGAGCGTTGCTCTCCAACAGGCCATACACCTGTGTCCATCTCAAGCCGTGGAATCCAAACCATCTTACTTGCACGCTCGTCTCCAGAAAGCCCAGTTGGACCTTGTCTCCAGTGACTGCGGCTAACCAGTAAGCCCAATACAGCTGTTTAGTTTCTGCAACACACAAAACAAAATCCAATTAGATAATCCTTTCTGGCCGTATGTAGGCCTTAAAACCTTGCGACTCCCATCTCCCAATCTTTTTAACCATGCTCGTGGGCAGACCTAGCTTTGCCACCTCCGTAGCGGATCCGAAACGAATGTGTGCTGAAGTCCGCCGGGTCCAAGCCTAACTGCTGTAAGGACTTCTTCAGCATCCTTTTGAATTTAAACCATGACAAGGCCTGGCCGTTGGCATGCAATAGCAGTGGGCCTGGCCCTGGCAGCCTTTTTTCCAAGTACAACCTCACACTTGCCAGGGGGCAAAACTCCATTCCAGTTTTGTATATGACCACTTACCTTCCTTTTCCGGCCTGATCCGTTTTTGAACTCCTCAGCCATACCAACAATCTGTCACCTTCCAGAGAGATGTCCTCCACCAGCAGCCCCCCCGAACCGTGCCTGCTTTCCGAGACCAGTTCCCCAATCTTGAAAGCCTCGAAGAACTCTAGGAAAAGGCAGTCCGGAAAAGCAGGGATTCGAAGGAGTCCCTGCATAGCATACCCAACGCCTCCCCAAGGCGTAGCAACAGAGAGAAAGTGATCGGGCGCCTTCTGTTCATCCGGTGCTTCCCCTTGAACATGCCTTTTACCACCCGGCAAACCACAAACTCCTTTGTTAAGTCCTTCTGTCCTGACAACCTGAACATAAATGTCGGGGCCGCCAACAGCAGAATTCCTATTGCTTTCTCTTCCGAACCTTCAGCACCAGCTTCTTCAACGTATCGTATCGCTCCACCTGTTCCACACCTTCCTGTAGGCCACCCAAGTCTTCGGCGCTACTGACTGTCTGATGTAACCAGCTACCTTATCACTCCAAGCTCCCAGAGTTCTGAAGGTATATCCTCTCCATGATTCTTCGCCGTCGGCGCCAGTGTTCGGAACCAGGTTCCCTGCAACCGAGAAAGGGCATCAACCACCCCAACGTTAAGGACGGGAACACTCTCAGCCCTCACCTAGATGTTCGCCCGTAAACAATAAAGAACCAAATGCCGTATGAGCAGTATCATCGGCTCAGATATCGCCTTCAAGCTATTGATTACCCGGACCGTGTTCATGTTGCCTGATTGATAAAGGACATGACGGTTCCCGAAGCCCCTGCCCCACAGATATACCGCCGCGGTGATGGCGAACAGTTTCAGAACCGTAGCATTGTCTGTAAGCTTTCCCTGACCCATGATGCGGGCCACGGTGCTGTGCACCCCGCACCTCTAAAGTAGGCTCCCATTCCGACTGCACTTGATCCCACATGGTGCACCTGTTGAAGTTCCATAGAAATGCCGTCCACACTCGTACATCCTTCTTCATAGCCCCACACACTTTTATAAAATGATGCGACAGATATTCCGGTCGTAGCTAATGACATTCTTCTGCTGAATATACGGCCCATGGGAATGATCCTGCATGAGAAATTCAGTTTTTCCAAGATGGACTGCAGCCGCCACAATGACACTTTTCTTGCGCCTTCTAGGGCTGCCAATTCTGCAGACAGATACAACACCTTCTCCATCGGCAAGCTGCATTCCATCTTGTCCAAATTGATCTGAATCCCAAGGAACGTCAAATCCGTGATTGGCCCTTTCATCTTCTTGTCTGCCAGTGGAACACCGAAATCTTGACATATACTTGAAAAGGTCCTCAGTATGAAGTTGCATGTGGCGAGACCCGCAGGACGCACAAAAAGGAAGTCGCCGAGGTAATGGGTAATCCCATGGCAATCTGACTCGGTGTGCCCTACCCATTGCAAGGACGTACTGAAGGCTCCGAAATAGGAACAGGAAATAGAACACCCCATGGGTAGACAAAGATCCACAAAGTACTGCCCGTCAACAAAACAGCCAAGTGACCGATGACTCTGAGGATGCACCGGAAGTAAATTAAAAGCAGATTCGATATCCACCTTCGCCATCTTAGCCCCAACGCCCGCCCGCCTGACCAGGTCCGTGGCCCGATTGAAAGGGGCGTAAGACACTGACGAATACTGTTTGTCGATCCCGTCGTTGATCGAGCCACCCGGAGGATAGGATAAATGCTGGATGAGGCAGAATTTTCCTGTTTCCTTCTTCATCACTATGGCCAGAGGGGAAATGACTAAACCCTGAAAAGGGATGGAGGGAAAGGGCCCCGCCATCCTACCCAGCTCTACCTCAGTCCGGTTTCAGAGACGCGACTCGGGCGGGGCAAGAGTGCACGTAATCTTGAACCCTTCCTGGAAACCCTTGCGTAGATGGGCGGCCGCCCCAGGTTTTGCTGGCAACCTACCGTAGCGTTCTAGCCACGGCAGCATTGCGCCCAACCGTATGGGGGTCCGTCCCTTTTGGAGCGGGCTCTCCAGCCCTGAATCCGTCCTTTTGTCTGGTGCATTTTGAGGCCGCATGATCCCCTCCACAACTCGCACAGACGTGCTTGAAACGACAGTTTGGTTCCCACTTGCAGCTGCCCTCGTTGAATAAGTGGCAGACACCTTGACCAGATGCGCTTGCAGTGGGGCCTCTAGTGCCGCCTGAATTCCCACGAAAGGGCGGCCCTGCCCACATTGGTGTCATTATGTTCAGCCAATAGGCCACCGCCTTATCATTCCACGCCATCTCCGGACGGGAGGACATGTACTGCCGGAATTCCTCGTCATATCGCCACCAAGCCATTCCACCATACGTCCGGTATGCGTTCCTGATTTCCTCCATATACACGAACAGCCCAGAGCACTGTTCCAGGTGTCTCTCTCCCATGACACAGGCCATGATGGCAAAGGCCTGTAACCAGTTGTCAAACGTCCTCGGTATGCCCCTTGAAAGTGGGTCTCCGGTCATCTCCTTCCCTGTGGAACCTCTCCGGATTGTCGGCCATATGTGACAGTGGTAACAAGGAAAATATCTCTACGTACTCCCGTCGCCAGATTTTTTCTTTGACCTCCAAAGCTAAATGCGCCCCCAAATTGTCCTGGGCGCAAACGATGGATGGCCTCGCAGTTGAGTCCCGTACGCTTCCTCTGCTCCTCTCCTGCTCTGCTCCTCCAGCGTGTGCTGCCAAGCTCATCAGGTGTGTTGTGGGGTTGGTAAGCCCCACGCGGGGTGACCTCGCGGAAGGAGATGGCTCTGACCACGCCTTCCCGGCCAAACCCCCCACCCATGCCCTGACTTCCTCGTCGGAGACTGCAATGTTATGGGCTTCTATAAGGGATTTCAGGGATGTTAGGAATTGAGATGCCCTGGAGAGTCTTCATGTACTGCCACCCCCGCCTGCCTGAAATTTCCAAGCTTCTCACCTGACTCTCCTTGCACCGGGGCAGATGCCAGTCTGGGGGCAACATGCCGGTGTGGACGAACGGGCGTCCCTGCACATCTCGGTCGCCGCAAACTCCTTTCACCCCGTCTTGTGCAAGCACAGCTGCAGCCGCAAGACCGTCTGCTCCAAGACCTGGATCTCCCTCTGGCTCTGGGAAAGCATGAGGAACGCACTAGACCTCCTGCGTCTATCCCTCGTTAGTGACTCTGCGGCGATGCTAGGACGTAAGGATTCCCTCCGGCTCGGTGGTCGATGGCAGTCGATGCTATCCCTACCCCTGTCCTGCCCCTGAGTCACTATGGGTGTCCCGGTATCCTTAATGATGTCAGGGATGGGTGAAGTGCACTGTGGCCATGCTCTCTTGTCAGGGGATTTCTGTCTCTTGGCGGGTGTCGAGGTGAAAATGAAGGGACTGTACCTGTTTGTTGACTTCCGGACCCTGGTTGGGCTCGTCTGCCATGCAACCTTGGCCGCCACTGGAACCTCGTCAATGACCACCAGACTGTCGCCTGCGGCCATCTCGACGATCACCTGATCTCTTCTTCCTCTGGTGGTCTCTTTTTTCTTCTCAGCCTCTCCTTCGACATTGCATTGTCCCTGCGGGACACCTGCAGCGCTTGCAGTGGGCTCGTCAGTGGTGACCGCAGGGGCCGACCGGTGAACCTGTAAGAGCTTTTTTAGAGCTCCTTGTGCTTTTGCTGTTACCCCTGGAGCCTCAAGGCTGATTTGGGGTGTTGCCAAAACCTGGGTTCAGCTGTGGGCCATGGGACAAGTCGCTAGGTTGTGGCCAGATGGCTAGGCCCTCGCCCGCGCTTCCCGCTGGCACCACTCTCTCTGCGGTGGGGGGGGATAAGCTCATGGCTCTCAAGAACCCTATCCGTGCCCTCCACGCTGCTCCTAGCCCTTTTGCTCAGATTGGAGCTAGCATGCTTCTCCGCCAGCCTATCTAGGCTATGAGGCCTGTCTACCTGGCCTAGGCTACCGTTCACCACAGGCCGGGCCTGTGCCTCAGTGACATCAACCTTCCCCCCTATATGGCCTGAATCCTTTCTGTCCTGGACCCATCTAACCCTATGACTTAATGCCTGAGTTCTGACCATGGTCAGCAAGGCCTCTAACTCTCCAGGGTCCATTTATTGCTGCCCCCACACCTTAGCCAATCAGGACACAGACACATCGGAACCCACAATGCAGGGGATGATGGTATGATTAATTATATGGTGATTGATTGCTAAGGATGTAGGCAGGGGGCACTCAGACCTGAACCAGGGCGAATGGGGGCTCTATTACTGAGCTATATTAAATGGTTATGAGGGGTTAGCATGTACTACTAGGGCAGAAGGATCGGTGTTCACCTCACAGATCCCCTTATTACTTGCCCTTATGGGTTGCAGAGGAGCGCAGCGTGCAGCTTCCAATCAGCTCAATGGCCGGCGCGGAGTGAAGAGCCTGCGAAACGGGCGGAACCTCCTCCAGCCAGTCAGAAGCGAACAGGCTCCGCCAGGTCACACAGCGCTGCTCCAGACCCGGCGTGCCTGGGGCTGCCTCCGCGCCTGCCATTTCTCTAACTTGCTCAGAACTAGGCAATTGCACTTCAGGTGACTAATTGGTGGAACATAAGAATGTCTACCATCAAAACACACCCATTAACACTGAACATAAGCAGGTAAATTATCCCCATGAGATGAGGTTATAGTATTCACCTATGCTCAGTTTATTGAATATGTATTCCATGTAAACAACCTAACAAGCATTCACTAATAGTGTAGATGTTGAAAGACATTTAATACATTTTAAGTAGTAAACCTAAATTTAAAAGTTTTTTTTTATACTGAAAGTAGTTGCTTATAGATTAACAAAGCTTTTTAGCAGCTGAGTGCACTACTACTTCCCTGGAGCTATCTCATTACTACCCAGTGTAGCACACAAAGTGCCCAATTCAATTGAGCTTTCACATGTTATTGTAGCACATAAGTGAGGTCGCAAGTTCATTTGCTATTCAATTGGCATCTTTTTGCGGACTCCAAACGTGTTACAGCCTTGAAAAAATTGCGATGGTTAAACCCGTAACTTACAGCCTCCCAAAGCTTTTGATCTTTCACTTTTGCAAGAGTAAGGTGGCTAAAATCGCAAATTGCTATTCAAGTGCTCAATTTCCCCAAGCCTGCAAATGATTTCACACCAGTAATTGGAAAAAGAAAATCCTACAAGTGCTAGAGAGGACCCCCAAGAGGGGTTAAATACCTGTCCCCAGCACTCTAAATGCAAATAAAAAATCAATCCTGCACTGTAAATAACGGGGAAAGCGATGGTAGACACTACAATTAATTGTACAACAGCCTCAAGCTAGCAAATCGGCAGGAAATTACATTTATTTTTATGTTTCATTTTGGGGCTTAATCGATTTCGGGTATCAATGAGGTAATAGTTATCAAGCCACCCATATGGACTAGAACAGTATTGGCATTCATTTTCATAATTCTTTATTTTGCGGGTTTGTGAGTCGGATTGCATATCGGACCCCTGAACCTAATTGATTGACATGTAACCTCAATGTTTTACTGCCGTAATAATGACATGTCTCATTTTCTATTGGCTGATTTGAAATGGGAGCTTACGGGCTCGCTGAATTGATCATGTTCCCACCCTGAACTGCTACGAACCAGTGCATGGTTTATGGTTTCGGCTTTGGGACAGTAACTTGTGGGCTTGAGCAATTGAATAGCATCAGAGTCAAGCGCGAGCCCGCAACAAACCCGCAGACAGACGACCTACAGCGATCAAGTTGCTTTTAATTGAATCTGGCCCACAGTAAAGTACTCTCTGTCACCAAAGTTACGTTGTTTGCAAAATAGGAGATGAGCTCAAGCCAAAACATGAGGGTAAAAACGTTTTTTTTCAATGTAAGTTATCGATGCTAATTTTTTTATTATTCAGCAAACTAAAAAAAGTTTAAACTGATCTTAGAATTGCCCTTTAAATTTAACAGGAGACCATAACAATAGAATCCAGTACAATTTGTTAATACTTGCAGAATTCCCTTTTCCCTATTGCTATTTGTTTTGAAATTCAATATTAATCCCCATTTGGTTGCCCACACACACATTGATCATTATTTATGCAAATGTATTTGAAACATTACAGCCCACATCCAGTGCTTGCAGTTCCTTGGGACCTATGCAACAATTTTTAATTACTAAAAGGATTTGGAATTGTAATAAGTGATGTCTATAAATCTTCATATCAAGCTCAATCTATAATTGTTGAGCTTAGCTTGAAATACAGTATATGTGTAAAATAATCCCATCAAAGTCATTACACTCAGCAAGACATCTAAAGTGCTCAGCAGGCTTCACTATTTGATTTTTTTTTATAAAAGCTTGTTAACCTTAAGGATCAAGTGTTAGGAAATATAACAAGAAATATCTAGACAGTCATAGCACAGTCCCACCAAGCAGCTACATGTCTATTTGCTTTCTGAATACATTAATGGAAATGTGATAGTTCACATGTTATAATCAATATGGACTCACTGATTATGTCTCTTTCATGCATATTTCATTCTGGATTTACTGTGCACTGTGTATTTACAGTACAAAAAACTAGATATTAATCACTAAAATGCTATTAAAAGGTATATTTGAGGAAGATAGTTTTTATTAGAGTGACCCCGCTTCACTTATACAGGAATAATTAATAGCCATGATTTCTTCCACAGAAAATTAAAGCCTTGGGAAACTGTAAATCGTTAAGATATTATTAATCATAAATAACACCATCATAGTATAAATGCAAAACATAATACCTTTAGATTACACTACATTTATAATAGGCCGATTAAGAGTAATCTGTAATAAATGTTTTAATCTTTTTTTTTATTTTATATTTCTCACTATAATCACTAAATGATTACATATAAATTCCATCCTAATATGATATGGCTCCCTTATAGCATTTCAAGTGATTTTATTGTTTAAAGGAACACTGTAGTTCAAGAAAAATGGTACTTGTTTGTCACCAAAGTAACAAAAATAGCAGCTGTATGATCCATGGACAGAAGCATTTTTGGGGAAAATATGAATTTTTAAAGATTTTGTTTATGAGTACAAGATTCTATTTGGTTTGTTACATCACATTGTAGTTCATAGGGTATGGTTTTGTAGCTTTTCATGGAGGGAGGGGTGGGGAGGGGAGATAGAGGTCCGGAGCCTGTGTTAGATAATTGTAAGATTGGAACTGATACCTCTCCCACAGAGTCAATTCCTCTCATCTCTCTCACTGTCAACAAGAACATCATCACCCCCTCCTCCCAAGCCCGTTGTCTTGGAGTTTTACTGGACCCCGCTCTGTCTTTCATCCCTCACATACAATCACTAAATCTTGTCTTCTCCATCTAAAAAATATCTCCAGAATTTTTCACTATCTTACACAAGACAAAACTAAAATCCTATTACACTCTCTCATCATCTCTCATCTACTGCAACTCGCTTCTTGTTGGCCTACCCACCACCCGACTATCTCTACTTCAATCCATTATGAATGCCTCTGCTAGACTCCTCTTCCGTACACAACATTCAGTGTCGGCATCACCTCTCTGTCAATCACTCCACTGGCTTCCTTTAGCCTCAAGAATAACATTTTAAATCATGACCCTAACTTACAAAGCCCTCAACAATAATGCCCCCTCTTACATCTCATCTCTCATCTCCAAATACTCCCCCACCAACCCTCTTCGTTCTGCTAATGACCTCCTCTCACTCCTGTCTCCAGAAAAGTTCTCGTGCTGCCCCAAGTCTCTGAAACTCCTTGCCTAGCTCCACCAGATTATCTTCTTGCCTCAAAACATTTAAAACCTCACTTAAAACGCATCTCTTTAAAGAAGCGTATCACCTTCCACCCTAACACGCTTATCACTTCTCTCACCCTCTTTTACCATTGACTATACCTTAGATTGTAAGTCTGCGAGATTCTATACTAAGTACTTTGGCAATGCACCAAGGACATTGGATTCCTAGCTCAAAGACAGGGCCCTTCTTGCTTTGCTATTTGTTGGTTTGTATTTATCTTTGTCTGAGCTTAACTTGTTTACAGCGCTACGGAATATGTCGGCTCGTTATAAATTAACTATAATAATAATAATAATACCACACCCCTTCCCCGTAACATGCACATACACAATTTATATGCATCTATAGATGCAAGCATTGCTATCCAGAAATGTACACCCCTATCTCGCAAACACAGAGCCAAATATATATCATGGATTCCTCCATGGTCCCAAAAGGCATAAAAACCTTTTATTCTAATAAAAAATTAGCTTTATTACTTTTTTCCTACTTTTTCTTTTCTGAGACTCAGCGTTTCAAGCATATATATATTTTTACATTGTACAGTGGTCCTTTAGACTTGTTTTCCTCTTGTACAGACATACCGTATATAATCTAGTATAAGCCGAGTTTTTCAGCCCTTTTTTTAAGGCAAAAAAGGGCCCCCTCGGCTTAAGTCACTCTCCCCCCGTGTCTCTCTAACCCCCCCGTTTGTCTCTAACCCCCCTGTGTGTCTCTAACCCCCCTGTGTGTCTCTAACCCCCCCGTGTGTCTCTATACCCCCCCGTATCTCTTTCCCTCCCCCCTCCTCAACCTAAACCCCCCTCCTCAGCATAAGCCCCCCTCAACCCCCCTTGTCCACCTAAACCCCCCTAAATTTCTCCCTCCTCTCCCCTCACTTACCTGCTTGTGCTCCGGCCTCCGTTCCTTGACCCGGCGCCGGCGCGCATGTGATGTCACATGCGCGCTGCGTCATTAGCATATACCGGGGGCCGGCTGCCTCAAGAAGTGGAGGCGGAGCACAAGCAGGTAATTGAGGGGAGAGGGGGGAGGTATTTAGGGGGGTTTAGGTGGAGGAGGGGGGTTGAGGGGGCTTTAGGTGGAGGAGGGGGGTTGAGGAGGGGGGTTGAGGGAGGTTGAGGGGGGAGGTTGAGGGGGTGGGTTGGAGTTGAGGGGGGTTGAGGTTGAGGATGGGGGGTTGAGGATGAGGAGGGAGGTTGAGGATGGGGGGGTTAAGGAGGAAGGTTGAGGAGGGGTTTGAGGATGGGGGGTTGAGGAGGAGGTTGAGGAGGGGGTTAAGGATGAGGAGGGAGGTTGAGGAGGGGGTTGAGGTTGAGGATGGGGGGTTGAGGAGGGGGTTCAGGATGGGGGGTTGAGGAGGGAGGTTGAGGAAGGGGTTAAGGAGGGAGGTTGAGGATGAGGAGGGAGGTTGAGGATGAGGAGGAGGGGTTGAGGAGGGTGGTTGAGGTTGAGGAGGGGGGTTGAGGATGAGGGGTTGAGGATAGGGGGTTGAGGAGAGAGGATGAGGATGGGGGGGTTGAGGAGCACAAGCAGGTAAGTGAGGGGAGAGGGTGGAGGTATTTAGGGGGATTTAGGTGGAGGAAGGGGTTGAGGGGGGTTTAGGTGGAGGAGGGGGGTTGAGGAGGGGGGTTGAGGGAGGTTGAGGGGGGAGGTTGAGGGGGTGGGTTGGGGTTGAGGGGGGTTGAGGTTGAGGATGGGGGGTTGAGGATGAGGAGGGAGGTTGAGGATGGGGGGTTGAGGAGGAAGGTTGAGGAGGGGTTTGAGGATGGGGGGTTGAGGAGGGGGTTGAGGATGAGGAAGGAGGTTGAGGAGGGGGTTGAGGTTGAGGATGGGGGGTTGAGGAGGCGGTTCAGGATGGGGGGTTGAGGAGGGAGGTTGAGGAAGGGGTTGAGGAGGGAGGTTGAGGATGAGGAGGGAGGTTGAGGAGGAGGAGGAGGGGTTGAGGAGGGGGGTTGAGGTTGAGGAGGGGGGTTGAAGAAGAGGGGTTGAGGATGGGGGGTTGAGGAGAGAGGATGAGGATGGGGGTTGAGGAGGGGGATTGAGGATGGGGGTTGAGGAGAGAGGATGAGGATGGGGGGTTGAGTAGGGAGGTTGAGAATGGGGGTTGAGGATGAGGAGGGAGGTTGAGGAGGGGGTTGAGGATGAGGAGGGAGGATGAGGAGGGAGGTTGAGGATGAGGAGGGAGGTTGAGGATGAGGAGGGAGGTTGAGGAGTGGGGTTGAGGAGGGTGATAAGGGAGGGGGGAAGAGACACAGGGAAGGGAGAGGTTGGAAGAGACACAGGGAAGGGAGAGGGGAGAAGAGACACAGGGAAGGGGGAGGGGAGAAGAGACATGGAGAGAGAGGGGGACACAGAGGGCACAAGAGGGACACAGGGGGCAGCACATTTCCCACCCTCGGCTTATACTCGAGTCACTCATTTTAACCAGTATTTTGTGGTAAAATGGGTGCCTTGGCTTATACTCGGGTCGGCTTATACTCAAGTATATACTGTACTTTGTTTTAATATATTTAATATATTCTCTTTTGAAGGACTACCTTTGAATACAGGGCAAAATGTTTTATAGAATCAATAAAAATAGTACATACTTAAACTCAATACATTTTCTATGCAACTATACTGCTCCGGAATCTACCATTCTCATTTCTGCTAATCATCTTACTGAAAGAGACTTTGAATGTAGAAGAAGTTTCTATCTTCACACATGTTGTTTAAAAAGAGAAGTCTCCTAAGGAAGTAGCAGACAGAATCATGTCAGAAAAGAAAATGATCCCCAACAGTAATGAATAATTGGATATAAAATTAGCAAAATAGAAACATTGTGTTTGTTTCTTTATATGTTTACTTATGTATTTGTTTTTGCACTCTAAAACATTTTACCTATACACAAGTTGAATTACTCAAAATACCAATAAAAGGTATAACCACAAAAGGTAATTTAAAGAGACTCCATTATTTTAATGCAAAACGGTTGGTGGTCCAGTAATATGCAAGGCCATCATGCTTTACAGTGCAATTAAGAAAAATAAGTGTGTAAACCTGCCATTTAAAATTAAATGTATTAGTTCTATATTTATTTTACACAATTGCAACAACGTTATTTAGTTTATGGTGAGCAAAAGAGTTATAAAAGCTCAGAATACTGCTCAGAATTTCTAAGAAAAGCAGATTTAGCTCTGCATTCTGGGAAACTGGGAAGGGATATGCAAACGAGTCCACATTGCATTTTCAGTTTTTAGTCCAATATCAAATGGCTCCTTTAGGTATATGTTCACTGCATTGCACAGGTTTAAAGCATAACATAGGATGGATTATGCTGTCAGGACTTTGTAAATACAGAAGACTGTAAACACCTCTACTGTGTTTGCTCTGTTTATTTGTTTATATGAAACAGTAAATAAATAAATAAATATATATATATATATATATATATATATATATATATATATATATAGTGGATATAAAAAGTCTACACACCCCTGTTAAAATGTCAGGTTTCTGTGCTGTAAAAAAAATGATTTCTGATTGCCGATTTGCGAGCTTGAGACTGTTGTGCAATTAATTCCTAATATATTTCCCCGTTTTTTAAAGTGCAGGATTGATTTTGGATCTGCATTTACAGTGCTATGATCAGGTGTTTAAGCCTCTTGCGAGTCTTATCTGGTACCCGTAGGATTTTCTTCTAGATTTGCCATACAGTGTCATTTGCAGGCCTGAGGAATTGTAGCAATTGAATAACGATTTTCAGGGATTTTCAGCCTGTAACCCGCAGATTGTTTGTGGGTAGCTAAAAGAGTCCAATTGAATAACAAATTAGTTTACGGGCTCCAGTAACTTACAACTGCTCAACTGAATAGGGGCCCAAGACTAGCTTTACCACTAAAGTGCTTATTTAACAGTTTAACAATTAATTTCTTTCCGATAATAAAGAAAGTGTTATGATAGAACGAAAGCTGTAAAACAACTCCTGGTGAAAAATTATGACAATCTCCCAAAAACAAATAGCGGAAAAAATAGCATAATTTGGTAACGGGGCGTTCTCAAGTGCATTTTCAGATGGAAAATGTGTTACAGTTTTTGTAAAAAGGAATAAGGTAACATCTGAAATGGGCCTTGAAAGTATATTCTGTTAATCCTAAATAAATGGTGTAAAATACTGTCTTTTCAAGTGAAATGGGCCTTGAAAGTATATTCTGTTAATCCTAAATAAATGGTGTAAAATACTGTCTTTTCAAGTGCCATTGTGAAATAGTCCCACAACTAAATACAGTGGATATAAAAAGTCTACACACCCCTGTTAAAATGTCAGGTTTCTGTGCTGTAAAAAAACGAGACAAAGATAAATCATTTCAGAATTTTTTCCCCCTTTAATGTGACCTATAAACTGTACAACTCAATTGAAAAACAAACTGAAATCTTTTAGGTAGAGGGAAGACAAAATATAAAAATAAAATAATATGGTTGCATAAGTATGCACACCCTTAAACTAATACTTTGTGGAAGCACCTTTTGATTTTATTACAGCATTCAGTCTTTTTGGGTATGAGTCTATCAGCACGGCAACTTTTGACTTGGCAAGATTTTCCCACTCTTCTTTGCAAAAACACTCCAAATCTGTCAGATTGCGAGGGCATCTCCTGTGCACAGCCCTCTTCAGATCACCCCACAGATTTTCAATCGGATTCAGGTCTGGGCTCTGGCTGGGCCATTTCAAAACTTTAAACTTCTTCTGGTGAAGCCATTCCTTTGTTGATTTGGATGTATGCTTTGGGTCGTTGTCATGCTGAAAGATGAAGTTCCTCTTCATGTTCTGCTTTCTATCAGAAGCCTGAAGGTTTTGTGCCAATATTGACTGGTATTTGGAACTGTTCATAATTCCTTCTATCTTAACTAAGGCCCCAGTTCCAGCTGAAGAAAAACAGCCCCAAAGCATGATGCTGCCACCTCCATGCTTCACTGTGGGTATGGTGTTCCTTTGGTGATGTGCAGTGTTGTTTTTGCGCCAAACATATCTTTTGGAATTATGACCAAAAAGTTCAACCTTGGTTTCATCAGACCATAACACCTTTTCCCACATGCTTTTGGGAGACTTCAGATGTGTTTTTGCAAAATGTAGCCTGGCTTGGATGTTTTTCTTCGTAAGAAAAGGCTTTCGTCTTGCCACTCTACCCCATAGCCCAGACATATGAAAAATAAAGGAGATTGTTGTCACATGTACCACACAGCCAGTACTTGCCAGATATTCCTGCAGCTCCTTTAATGTTGCTGTAGGCCTCTTGGTAGCCTCCCAGACCAGTTTTCTTCTCGTCTTTTCATCAATTTTGGCGGGAGCTCCAGTTCTTGGTATTGTCACTGTTGTGCCATATTTACTCCACTTGATGATGACTGTCTTCACTGTTTTCCATGGTATATCTAATGCCTTGGAAATTCTTTTGTACCCTTCTCCTGACTGATACCTTTTAACAATGAGATCCCTCTGATGCTTTGGAAACTCTCTGTGGACCATGGCTTTTGCTGTGGGATGCGACTAAGAACATTTCAGGAAAGACCAACTAGAGCAACCGTACTTTATTTGGGGTTAATCAGAGGCACTTTAAATGATGCCAGGTGTATGCTGACTCCTATTTAACACGATTTGGAATGTGATTGCTTAATTCTGAACACAGCTACATCCGCAGTTATAAGAGGGTGTGCAGACTTATGCTACCACATTATTTTTATTTTTTATTTTTCTTCCCTCCACCTAAAAGATTTCAGTTTGAAAGTTCTGAAATGATTTATCTTTGTCTAATTTTTTTACAGCACAGAAACCTTACATTTTAACAGGGGTGTGTAGACTTTTTCTATGCACTGTATATATATATATATATATATATATATATATATATCACATATATAGTTGTGGATCTGGCGATATTGGTGACGTTTGCGATGTTGGTAACACATTTGTAGAGGCGAGCAGTTGACGCACGCGGGACTTAGACTGCAATGAGCGCCAAAGGCCTTGTGCAGGCCTCATGAAAAGCGCAACAGGTGCTCATCGTCAGCGGCGCAGGACTTAGGCTGCAATGAGAGCCAAAGGCTGCAAGACCATCGCCAAGCAGCTTGGGGAGAAGGTGACAACAGTTGGTGCGTTGGTGCGATTATTTGCAAATGTAAGAAACTTAAAATGACTGTCAGTCTCCCTCGGTCTGGTGCTCCATGCAAAATCTCACCTCGTGAAGTTTCAATGATCATGAGAACAGTGAGGAATCAGCCCAGATCTTGTTAATGATCTCAAGGCAGCTTTGACCATAGTCACCAAGAAAACAATTGGTAACACACTACGCATTGAAGGACTGAAATCCTGCAACGCCCGCAAGGTCCCCCTGCTCCAGAAAGCACATGTACAGGCCTGAAGATTGCCAATGAACATCTGAATGATTCAGAGGAGAACTGGGTGAAAGTGTTGTGGTCAAATGAGACCAAAATCGAGCTCTTTGGCATCAACTCAACTCACAGTGTTTGGAGGAGGATGAATGCTGCCTATGACCCCAAGAACACCATCCCCACTGTCAAACATGGAGGTGGAAACATTATGCTCTGGGTTTGAGCTTTTGCAAAGGGCACAATACAACTGCACCGCAGGGACAAAGGACGAAATTAATGGTAACATACTACGCCGTGAAGGACTGAAATCCTGCAGCGCACGCAATGTCCCCCTGCTCAAAAAAGCACATGTACAGGCCCGTCTGAAGTTTGCCAATGAACATCTGAATAATTCAGAGGAGAACTGGGTGAAAATTCGAGCACTTCGGCATCAACTCAACTCACAGTGTTTGGAGGAGGAGGAATGCTGCCTATAACACCATGTTGGGTGAGAACCTCCTTCCCTCAGCCAGGGCATTGAAAATGGGTCGTGGATGGGTATTCCAGTATGACAATGACCCAAAACACACAGCCAAGGCAACAAAGGAGTGGCTCAAGAAGAAGCACATTAAGGTCCTGGAGTGGCCTAGCCAGTGTCCAGACCTTAATCCCATAGAAAATCTGTGGAAGGAGCTGAAGGTTCGGGTTGCCAAACATCAGCCTCAAAACCTTAATGACTTGAAGCGGATCTGCAAAGAAGAGTGGGAAAAAAATCCCTCCTGAGATGTGTGCAAACCTGGTGGCCAATACAACAAACGTCTGACCTCTGTTTTGTTACAAAGTGGAAGGGGTCAAATACTTATTTCACTAATTGACCTGCAAATCAATTTATAACTTTTTTGTTATACTTTTTTCTTGTTTTTTTGTTGTTGTTGTTATTCTGTCTCTCACTGTTAAAATACACCTACCATTGAAACTATAGATGGATAATTTCTTTGTCAGTTGAGAAATGTTTAAAATCAGCAAAGGGTTAAATACTTTTTTTCCCTCACTGTATATATATATATATTATTTCAGTAATTTCATGAAAGTGAGTACATCCCTCACATTTTTGTAAATATTTTATTATATCTTTTCATGTGACAACACTGAAGAAATTACACTCTGCTACAATGTAAAGTAGTAAGTGTACAGTCTGTATAACAGTGTAAATTTGCGGTCCCCACAAAATAACTCACACAGCCATTAATGTATAAACCGTTGGCAACAAAAGTGAGTAGACCCCTACGTGGAAATGTCCAAATTGGGACCAAAGTGTCAATATTTTGTGTGGCCACCATTATTTTCCAGCACTGCCTTAACCCTTATGGGCATGGAGTTCACCAGAGTTTCACAGGTTGCCACTGAGTCCTCTTCCACTCCTCCATAATGATATCACATAGCTTGTGGATGTTAGGGACCTTGCACTCTCCCACCTTCCATTTGATGATGCTCCACAGATGCTCAATAGGGTTTAGGTCTGGTGACATGCTTGGCCAGTCCATCACCTTTACCTTCAGCTTATTTAGCAAGGCAGTGGTCATCTTGGAGATGTGTTTGGGGTCATTATCATGTTGGAATACTGCCCTGCAGCCCAGTCTTCGAAGGGAGGGGATCATGCTCTGCTTCAGTATGTCAAAGTATATATTGGCATTCATGGTTCCCTCAATGAACTGTAGCTCCCAAGTGCCAGCAGCGCTCATATATTTTCTATAATATGTTGTGTTGATTCCCCCTTTGAGCATTTACCTGATGATGTCAGATGCTGCCTCTACTCTCTCTGCATCAATGTTTACATTCAAACTGAGGGTTTTTGTTTTCTTTGTGCCTTATCCGTTTATCTGTCATTTAGGGATTATTTCAACTACCTTTCTTCAGTATAAATGTATACTTTTGGTGATGGCAGTGTCATAGTCTGGGCATGCATGAGTGCTCCCTCCCCTGTGCCTACTCCCCTCTCCCTCACCTGTGTCTCTCCCTTCTCTCACTCCCCTACTTATCTTCCTCATCTCCCTCCCCTGTGTCTCTTCTCCACCTCTCCCTTCCCTGTGTCTCTTCCACCCTCTCCCTCTCCCATGACTCTTTCCCCTCTCTCCCTCCCCTGTGTCTCTACCCCCTCCTGTGACTCTTCCCCCCGACTCCCATGTTTTTCCCCCCCTCTGTGTCTCTCCTGCTCTTCCTCTCCCTTCTCCTCTGTGTCTCTTTCATTCCCTCCCCTTTGTCTCTTTACCCACTCTCAGTTCCCTGTGGCTTTCCCTCTCCTCCCTCCCTCCCTCCACTGTATCTCCTCCCCCTCCTCCCCTGTGTCTTTCCACTTCTCCCTCCCTCCATTGGGTCTCTTTCCCCTCCATCTTCCCTCCAATGTGTCTCTTTCCCTTCCTTCCTCCATCTGCTGTGTTTCTATCCTCTCCTCCCCACCACCTCACAATGCTCCCCTCCCCACCTTCCCTCCCCCATGTCTTTCTCTGACCTTTTCCACATCTCTCCCCCCATGTTTCTCTCTCATCCACTCCCCTGTCTCTCCCATCTCCCCCATGTCTCTCTCCCCTGTCTCTCCCCCACTCTCTCCCCGTCTATCTCTCCTATGTCTTTCTCCCACCCTCTCCCCTGTCTCTGTTCAACCCTCTTCTCGTCTCTCTCCCTATGTCTCTCTCCCCCATGTCACTCTTCCCCCAATTCTCTCTCCCACCCACTCCCCTACCTGGAGATTGCCATTGGTGATGGATATAGTAGTGTCTAGAAAGTATACCTGTTCTGTAGAGAAATCAATTTGAAGTTTTATAGATAAATGGAAGGTATTGAATGAACTGTGAAAGTCTTTGAGCTTGCTTTCTCCTAACAGTGGTATCTTTATGCTTTGTAAATAGATACAGATAAGAAGGATTCAATTAAATAGATTGACCATAAATAGATTGGCGTATTGTGGAGCCACTTTGGTACCCATGGTAGTCCTGTTCATCTGTAGGTAGGTATCTTTGTTAAAAGTTAAATAGTTGTGGGTAAGGATATCTTCTATTAGTTTAACAATAACATCAGGGCCATATTTATTGTTTTGCATGTGTGTTGAAAGAAACTTAAAGCAAGCCTCAGTGCCATCTTTGTGTGGGATGTTGCTGTAAATAGACTCTACATACATGGTGACAAGTAGAGTGTTAATCTGACTGAGGTTGTTGAGAAAGTCAGTGGTGTCTTTTATATAGCTGGTGGTGTTACTAACTAATGGTTTAACAATGTTTTCAACAAATCTAGATTTATGTTCAGTCAGTGTGTCCATACCTGTAACAATTAGTCTCCCTGGGTTGCCTGGTTTGTGGATTTTTGGCAGCATGTAGAAAGTCCCAGTTGTAGGATTGGTGAGGATGAGTTCTAATTCTTAATGTATATTTTTAGGGAATGTTTTGATGAGTTTCTTAAGTTGAAGAACATATTATTCTGTAGGGTCCTGGTTCCGTTTCTTGTAGTAGGTGTTGTCTGACAGTTGTCTGTTGGCTTCATTTATGAAGTACTGAATATTCATGATAACAACTCCACCTTCCTTTGTCTGCCGGTTTGATCGTGATGTTGGGGTTGCTTTTTTTTTTTACATTTTTATGGCAGTTCTTTCTTTTTTTTTTTTTTTTTTTTTTTTATTATTTCAATATTAAAAGAAAACATACAAACATATACATGCATTTCATCTCTTATTGCTCTAAAATCCAAGAACATTTTAATAAACATTATTGGGATAGCAGGAAAGAGGGATAACATCTTTTAGGTGTAAAATGATCCTCCCACATTTTTAAACCTCTGAATGCTTATTCTAATACGATCCCGCCACTTATGGAAGGATCTATCACCTTTTCCACTGCCCTTCCTACAATAAGGGGAAATCTGGAAGACAAACATATTCATAATAACAGGGGCTAAATACCTCTTTTATATTAATTTAAAGTATATCTCCCTGTATAGAATTTATTATAAAAGGTTTTTTATTTATCTTACAGCGCTTTCCTCTTCTATCCTCTCCTTTTCTAATCCTTTCCTAATATATTTAGATCGCAAACATACATACAGTTACCCAACATATACAAGCAACCAGGTTCAACATAACGGTCCGCGATAGAATTAGACATATCTATAGACAAAGTATACCCGTTTTGATTCTAAAGAAGGTAAGTAGTAAGAGAATTTATACCCTTGATCTCTGAACAATTTAACAGCGTTTACAACTTCATCAGTCATAATAGACATTGGCTTCAATTATATCTTTTTCCATGTTCCCCGTTATTATTCTTCCATATATTGCTCCCAGATAGTCCAATTAAAAATGTTTATTTTCTTGGACTGTTCATATGTATTTTCTTTCATCAGATCTTTATTATAATTGGTTTTATTAATAATCTCTTTCCACTTAGGAATTTCCAATTTATTCCAATATTTAACTAACATTGCTTTAATGATTAGTAGTATGTGAGATATCAAAAATTTATTACTGGGGAAGTATGTATCTATCCCTATATGGAATAATAACAACTCCGGGGAACACGGACATCTTGTCCCTGCGATTATGGTCAAATATCCACAACATTCTTCCCAAAATTCCCTTATCTTTACGCATTCCCACCACATATGTTGTGTATTACCCTCTTTACCACAACCCTTCCAGCACAATGATGATTGTTGGGAATCAAACTTTTTCATAGTTGTAGGTACTAAGTACCACTTTTGTATTAATTTAAAGTACAATTCTCTATACATAGTGTTAATAGAGGATTTCTTTATAATCTTTAGAGCCCTTAACCATTCTTGCTCATTGTATTCTATATTGAGGTTGTATTCCCAGTCTTTTATACTCTTAGTTTTCTCAAATTTCATTAGTTTAATCCTACTTTTGCTAATTTTTGATACCAGATGATTCACCTGACCTTTAATCATAATTGCTTCCAGGTCGTGCAATTTATCTGTTTTATCGTTTATAAATCCCTTTTGTTTCATTTTTTCTAGCAATGTTCCATAATTTATCCATGAAAAGGATTTTGTTACTCCTTTCTCCTGAAGTTCCCTTTGCTTTACTAGACTGCCTGCTGGGTATAAATCAGCTATATACAGAATTGATGCTTTTTTCAATAAATTTATTTCTAAATTGAAAGATTCATCTCTTAGTATATCTATAGGTGTAGCAACGGAAGGTATATGAAAAAGCTCTGCTCTGATTTTACTTTTCCCCCAAAATTTTATAATGGATCTTATACCTTCTGGTAATTTATCCCATATTGTTTCTTTTCCATTAAATTTACCCAGCAGTGTTCTTATTGGGATAATTCCCACCAATTCTTCCTCAATATTTTTCCATCCTATTATCCTATGTTGTAAATTCATATTAATTATGTGGGATATTGCAATATTTTCGCTGATCCTTTTCATATCTGGAGATCCCATACCTCCCAAGTCGAACTTTCTATTTGTTATAGTTTTTTTAACTCTCACTTTTTTCCCAGCGTAAACAAATTTGTCTATTATTTGCTGTATTATTTTAATGATATATTCCGGGACTTTCTCCGGAACACAGCTCATTAGATAGGTTATTTTGGGGACAATACTCATATTAACTATGGCAATTCTAGCCGACCAGGAAAATCTTGTTGAATTCCAATCATATAAAAGTATTCTAATCTGTTTTAATATTTCAGTTATGTTATTTACTATAATTTTATTATTTTGGAAACTAAATTTAATACCTAAATGAGTGACATATTTTGTATTCCAATTAAACGCATATAATTTTTTAAATTTATTTAATGTATCTTGTTCTATATATTTGTATATAATATCTGATTTCAAAGGGTTTATTTTAAAATAAGAAACTCTACCAAAGTCTATTAACAATTGTTGTAAATTGACACAAGATCCTATTGGATCTGTTAATGTTAACAAGATATCGTCCGCAAATAACATTATTTTGTAATCATTATTACCTATTTTGATACCTTTGATATTTTCAGCTTTCCTAATTAGTGATGCTAATGGTTCCATAAATAACAAAAAAAGCAATGGGGAAAGGGGGCAACCCTGTCGTGTTCCGTTGCTGATCCCAAACTTCTCTGTTTCGAAGTTTGTACCTGCAATATAGGCTGTTGTATCCTTATAAATAGCTTTAATTGTTTTAGAAGCAAAATTTGTGAACCCAAACTTTTGTAATACTGCATTCATGAATTCCCAACTAACCCTGTCGAATGCTTTTTCTGCATCCAGTGACAGGATTAGTGTGGGGATCCTTTTTTTCCGAATGGAAAACATTAGATCGATTAGACGTCTGGTGTTATCTGAAGCCTGACGGCCTTGTACAAAGCCCGATTGATCCGGATGTATCAATTTTGGAATAATTTTATTTAATCTATTTGCCATGATTTTTGTAAATATTTTTAAATCAATATTAATAAGGGAAATAGGGCGATAGCTAGTTACTTCTTCTGGATTTTTCCCTGGTTTCAAAATGTTAATTATTTTGGCTTCTGATAGTTCTGACGGCATTTTTCCATGATTTTTAATCTCATTAAACATATTTTGCAAATGTTCGCCAATTTCCTTTTGAAACATTTTAAAATATAAATGGTCAAATCCGTCTGGACCTGGGGCTTTGTTAACTTTTGCTTTGTTAATTACTTCCTCTATTTCTTTCAAAGAAATATCTTGATCCAAAAATCTTTGATCTTCTTCTTGTAATTTTGGTAGAGTTACTTCACTCAAAAATGTATTTATCTCTTCTTTACTAGGTTTTTTAAATGTGGTATTGCTATTTAAATTGTATAATGAACTATAGAACATCTTCATAATATCACATATTTTATCGGGGTGAGTGTATAAGACATTGTCTGTGCCTCTTAAGCTATATATTTTATTTTGATTTTTTTGTCTTTTTAGTTTATTGGCCAGATATTTACCTGTTTTATTACCCAATAGAAAATTAGTTTGTTGAAATTTCCACATCAGTGAATCAACCTGATTTTGTAATATTTTATTTATTTGGGCTTTCTTTTTAGCAATCAGCTCTGTTCTTTCCACCGATGGGTTCACTCTATTTTCTCTTATTAGTTTCTCCAAATCTATATACAATAATCTCAAGGGTTTCCCCCTTTCCCTATGCATAACTGCCATCCGTGATATCATTTGTCCTCTTATAACTGATTTATATGCGCACCAAAGCATGGATGGTGAATCTACAGTATTTTTATTAATTTTGAAAAATTCGTTTGTTTCCTTTTTCAAGAATTCCATAGTTTGTTCATTCTTAAATAGGATAGGGTCTAACTTCCATTTTTTTTTATTTTTGCTTCTCTTTTCTTCTTTTAAATTCATACAGACCATTGAGTGATCTGACCATGTAGCGGTTGTTATTTCTATATCCTTAATTTGTCTTACTGTATTTATATCTGTTAACAAATAATCTAATCTTGAGTAGGATTTAAAACGATTTGAGAAAAATGTATAGTCCCTCTCATAAGGATGTAGTAATCTCCATGCATCATAAAGGTCATCGTTTGATACTATTTTTCCAAAGTCTTTAGACGTTTTTTTAATCTGATTTTCTGAGTTTTTTTTAATTGTTCCTATTCTGTCTGTTAATGGATCTAACACCATATTAAAATCCCCGCCGATTATTAATTGTCCCTTTCTAATTTTTTTTATTTCTTTCAAAATCTTTTTGAGATATCTAATTTGTTTTACATTTGGAAGGTATATATTGGCTATTGTCATATTTTCTCCGTTTATTTTACCACACCAAATTATATATCTTCCTTGGGGATCAATAATTTTAGCTTCCTCATATACTTCTATATTATGACTAAAACAAATTGATACTCCTCTAGATTTTTTATTATAAGTTGAATCTATTTTAATATTAAAGTTTTTATTATTTACATATCTTAAGGTATCGTTTCCCCAATGTGTCTCTTGTAATAGAAGAATATCTGCTTTATTTTTTATATAATTATTGTAAGCTATTTTCCTTTTTGCTGGTGAATTAAGTCCATTAACATTGTGAGTTATTATTTTAACCATTGTTTATGGTTATTACATTAACCTTCCACTTTTGTGTCCATATATCTAATTCCATCTCACCTCTCATCAATTGCTGAACCTGAGTCATTCGTATTCTTGGGATTTCATTCATTCGTACTTCCTTCTTTCGTTCATTCTTACAAATCTTGGGCTTTATTTTCTTGGAACTTAAAATAAGTCCAAATTTGCTTATTTTCATATTTTTGCCCTTAATTTTAAACAATAAATAATAAATAAGGGCTGTTATGCCAATTTTAGGAATTGCTAGGAATTATAATAAACTAACTAGTTCATTAGTTGGGAGGTCATATGATCTTATTTCCCTGATTTACGCTCTTCTTAAATATTGTCATTATATATTTTAATTTAATTTTTCTTCTTACTCTCCTTGTCCCTCTTTTCTTTCTTAATCTTTTATCTAACTGATACTATTTAGAGGAATATAAGTGGTAAAATCCAAGAAAGAGGGAAAAAAAAAAAGTAGGAAAAACTATCCTTGTCAACCATAATCAAAGTATTCCCCTATAATATATTTTAAATAGAGTCATCTTACCCTTTTTTATTCTACTGAACCCTTCCCTCCTGGCGGCCTCCTCTTATCTCATCCCTTCATATTTCTCCCGGAACAGATCATAATAATACATATTCTAAAAACAATTTCTATCATGATTTAACACACATTTATTGATCTGCATATTGATATATTACGCTCTTAACCTGTTATACTAAAAAAAAAAATCGGAATAACTATGCATCCCCCTATATACCTTTATTCAAGAGGGAATCCATACCATTTTTCTCTGGTCCTTATACCCCCCAAACTTAAAGATTGAAATGTACTGAGAGAACTAATATTGATATTTACATATAACCCTTTGCCTCTTTGATATATCTTTTCTCTCTTTTTTTACCTTCATCCCTTACTTTACCCTTCCATACTCTCTTATCCTCCTTTTCTCTCAGAAAACAAGTATGGATTCTCCTCAGTACATATATCAAAAAATTCTATAATTTCATTTCTTTATAATTTTTAAAGTGAATAATAAATAATTAAATCGTTCTGTAAATCTATAAAGTGCATATCAAATACAGTGCTTAATTTTCCCACCATGAGATATTTACTCAGTGTTCTCTCAACGAGATAAAAGTGAAATTTTTTCCTAAACTCTAATATAGTGGGTATTTTTTTTATTCCTTCTATATTTTCCCATTTCGTAAACTTATTCTTATTAAAACCTGTTATATATATCCATACAACTATCCAAAATCACATTCCTTTGTCTAGATAAAGTGTTTCCAATGCCATTTTTAAATTTCTATAACTCTATAAAGTGCATGAGTAAAGTGCTTATGTTTACAAATATAATATATTATGTCCAATCCACATATAATTAATTAAGGTGTTTATATCCTATAGTAAACTATTAAATCTGTAAAAGTGCTTTCATATTAAGGTGCTCAATATTCACTACTGTAATATTAGTGATCACTTGGTGAATATCTCTATTCTTACTACTATATTCTATGAACCACTATATATCCACTATAATAAGTGGATCAACCCTAAGTAAGGAGAGGAGAAAAAAAAAAAAAAAAAAAAAAAAAAAAAAAAAAATTATAATATAAACGGTTAATTGAATATTGTCTTTGGGATTAATTGAGAGGTATATTCCATCTTTGTAGCAACATATGTCCTTCTTTGACAGAGTCTATTTTGTTCCAGGAGTCTCCTTCCATTATATATAGTCCCGTTGGATACTTCCATCTGTATTTAATTTCTGCATTCCTCAAGCTTTGTGTTATTGCCGTATATTCTCTTCTTTTATCCAAGGTATATTTGGACAGATCCGGAAAAATTTTGATTTTTTCATATGGTGCCTCCATTGGCCTTTTTATGTAATTAGCTTTGATTATTGAATCTCTATAGTTAATGGATTGAAGATTAACTATAACGTCTCTTGGTATATTTTTATCCAATCCTCTAGGGAGGGGAATCCTTTGTATATTTTCTATTTTCATTTCGTCTTTGGAGGTTTGGGGAGATAAGTTAGTAAATAGAACTTGGATATATCCCCGTAAGTCTTTTTCGGATATGTTTTCATTTATTCCCCTTATTCTAATATTTTTTTTCCTTGATCTGTCTTCCATGATATTAATCTTCATATTTAATTCTTCTATCTTATATTCCAGTTTGTTTGTATATTTCAATAATGCATTATTATCCGTGATTAGTTTATCACATTTGGTTTCCAATTCATTTATTCTTTTATTAGTTTCTTTTACTGAGTTTGTGTTTTCCCTCAGCTGTTTTGTTATTTCCAGCATGATCTTTTCTTGGGAATCTTGTAGAAGGTCTTTCATTTTTAAATAGGTTAATGGTTCCTCTTGTTGTATTTCAGTATTATCCTGGAGAGAGTGTATTATTTTCTTCGGGGAGGTAGTTATGGATTGTTCTAGTAGGGAAGTTTCTAATTGCGTTGTTTCTAATATACTGCTTTTTTGTTTTGGGGAAAAAAATTGATTTGATTCTGGAGCTCCATTTTTCTTCTCTTTGCTTTTTATTTTTATTATATTTGATGGTTTCTTATTTGCCATCTTGATATTTTTTGGGTGGTATTCCTGAGATTTTGTGGATTTTTAGTTTTCTCCACTATTCTTTGTCTCTTTCTTTTACTTCTTTCTTCTCACCCTTTCTCTTCCTTCCCTTCTTCCTAACCTCCTTCCCCTTACTTGTTTTCCACTTTTATTCCTCCTTTCTTTATATAAAGTCCTTTTAATTTTATTTCTCTTTTTTTTAATTTAAATTAATGGATGACCTTTAGTTATGTTTTAGAAGGGTTCTTTCTGTATCTTCATCTTCGCGCCCTTAGCCTCTTGTCTCTATCGTGTTTTCATACAGCTTATTATATTTTATGGTTTATTCCCTTTCTGCCCAACTCCCTCTATCTCCTCTGCCTCAGTATAATTCTATAACCTTTATCTTTTTTTTTTTTTTTCCCCAATATATCTTCCTTGCTGGTTGTAGCCGGTTCGATTTTTCTGGGGCTTTTATACTTATAGCATAATATGCCTCTTACTGTTACTGTTATTCCCCTTTGTTTTTTCGGGACGTTTGTATAATTTGTTCTCTTCCTTAGTCCCCTTTAGGACTCCCGAGCTCTCTCACGGGAAAACTCACTCCGCAGTTCTTTCTAATGGAGTGAGATTGTCTCTTTTATATTGTGTTTTTATAACGAACGCAGATGTCAGGTATCAACTTTCTATATAACTGTTCAGTTTGGTGTTACAACCAGGTGGTTGGTTGAGGTGTGTGTGTTTTTTCTTTTTACAATCTAATGATGTTGTGGTATGTCCCTTGTTGTGGAAAAATTCTGCCAGTCTCAATCTCCTGATGAATTCTTCTATGTCTGAGTATAGTTGTATTTTATCTAGTTTAATGTCTGGACAGAACGACAATTTGTTGGAGAGGACACAGGTCTCTGTTTGTGATAGTTGGTAGCTTGAGGGTTTTAATTCCTGTGTGTTCAGAAAAACTATTTGTTTGAATTGGTAGGTTTTTAGATGTGTTGTTAGCAGAATTCAGTGCTGAATTTGGATCCTTTGTCCTCTTTTCTTGTACCTGGTGTCTTTGTTGTATCTATTTTTTCTAAATGTGTAGCTTCATATTTGTTGCCCTATTTTAGTTGTTAAAGGAGGCTTACTCTTTGGTGATTTAGATGATGTTTCCTTGTATAAAGTTGATGTATTAGGTGGTTTCTAAATTTTTCTCTTGTGCGCCTGCATACATTTTTAGCAAAAAAAGAGATACAGTCAGGTCCATAAATATTGGGACATCGACACAATTATAATCGTTTTGGCTCTATACACCACCACAATGGATTTGAAATGAAATTAACAAGATGTGCTTTAACTGCAGACTTTCAATTACCTGACCTGTATCCGATTGAGCATGCATTTCACTTGCTGAAGAAAAAACTGAAGGGAAAATGCCCCAAGAACAAGCAGGAACTGAAGACAGTTTCAGTAGAGGCCTGGCAGAGCATCACCAGGGATGAAACCCAGCGTCTGGTGATATCTATGCGTTCCAGACTTCAGGCTGTAATTGACTGCAAAGGATTTGCAACCAAGTATTAAAAAGTGAAAGTTTGATTTATGACTGTTAATCTGTCCCATTACTTTTGGTCCCTTAAAAAGTGGGAGGCACATATACAAACTGTTGTAATTCCTACACCGTTCACCTGATTTGATTGTAAATACCCTCAAATTAAAGCTGAAAGTCTGCAGTTAAAGCACATCTTGTTCGTTTCATTTGAAATCTATTGTGGTGGTGTATAGAGCAAAAAAGATTAGAATTGCATCGATGTCCCAATATTTATGGACCTGACTGTATATGTAGATCTTGGATAGTCCATTTGGCATAATATTCCTTTTCCTGCATTTTGACAAAAAATAAATGTCACTGTTAAGTTGTGTTATTTTTGTTGTTATTCTAATTAGTAGCTTCTTGATTTGGCTAAATGCGGTATCTTCCATAATAATTGAAGAGTGAAGCAGTTGTGAATGTCCAGTAATCTAGTATTTATCTTTATCTAGTAATTATTAATCTATCTATCTATATATATATACTAGCGACTTGCCCATCAAAAAATGACCGTCAATAAAATAAAGTGTTGAAATGCTGTTTGTCACACAATGTGAGTGTACTGTGTGCCTCAAGTAACTAAATTCATCAAAAAGCAGAAATCTACATTACATAAAATAAGAAAAACTAAAATCACCAAAAATAAAAAATGTACATTACAGAACAACAACAAAAACCTGTCACAAAAAATAAAAAAGGAACATTACAGAAAATAAAAAAATACATTACAATCCCCCCCACTACAATTTTTTTAAAAAAATTACACACCTGAAAAGTAAATACATATAATACATACAATACAATACATACATATAATACATACAATACAATACAATTAAATAAAATCCAACACAATACAATACAATACAATACAATTAAATACAATTAAATACAATATACCCCTATCTAATACATGCCACTATCTAATATACATGCCACTTTGTAATATACATGCCACTATGTAATATACATGCCATTATGTAATATACATTCCACTATATATTGTAATATACATCCCACTATATAATGTAATATACATCCCACTATCTAATATACAATACAATCTAATAATACATCCCCCTATCTAGGTATCTAATATACAATACATGCTATCTCTATATATAGCTACCCTAATTCTAAGCTACAATAAAATAATTAAGACCACTTACCTTTGAGATGTTTCTTCAGATCAGCAACCTACGGTAAAAAAGATTAAAAAAAATTAATACAACACGTTTACATGAAATAACTAAACATTCTAAACATTATAAATATTCTAAATATTATACTCACCTTTCCAGCATGTCCCGTTCCAGCATGTCACGTCCCAGCATGTCAAGTCCTCCACCTTTGCGTCTTGTCCGGCGCTGCTCCTGTAAACAAAAAAACATTACATTAGTAAACATAAAACAAAGTGAAATAAACATAATCTACATTATACTTACCTTTCCGCGATGTCTCCGGCCTCCTGGTGTTCTGCTCCGGAAGCATCAGCGCGTTATGTCTCCGACTCTAATGACCTTCCTACGGAGTGTTCCAGAATAAAATTGGCAATGGCGGCTTCTGATTGGCTGAAAAGGCTGTCTATCAAATTCAGCCAATGAGAAGACAGCAATTGTGAAACAATGAAAAAAGTATACACCCCAAAATACAAAGCTGATTGGATAACACACCTGTCAATCTTTATTTGAACCAATCCTAAGGCTTTATTGCCATCAGCCAATCACAATGGAATATACCCCCACGTACTGATTGGTGAAGACATCTGCGCCTTCCCATTGGCTGTAATATTGATTGATATTAACAGTAGCCAATGAGAATGCGCAAATCCTTCACCAATCAGTACGTGAGGGTGTATTCCATTGTGATTGGCTATTGTTAGTGCAACCAATCAGAATACGCAGAGGCTCCAACCAATCACCCTGTGGGGGGGTATTCCATTGTGATTGGCTGAAGGCATCTGCGCCTTGCGATTGGTTTAAATAAAGATTGACAGGTGCATTATCCAAACAGAGTGGGATTTTAGGGTGTATCCCTTTGTGATACACATTGGCGCCTCCTGATTGGGTGAATTTGATAGACAGTGTTTTCAACCAATCAGAAGGTGCCATTGCTTATTTTCTTCCGGAAAAGTCTCCGGGAGCCTCATTAGCGTCAGGGATGTCCTGGAGTGCGGATGTAAGTATACAGTCAGGTCCATAAATATTGGGGCATCAACATAATTCTAATCTTTTTGGCTCTATACACCACCACAATGGATTTTAAATGAATCGAACAAGATGTGCTTTAACTGCAGACTTTCAGCTTTAATTGGAGGGTATTTACATCCAAACCAGGTGAACGGTGTAGGTAGTGTAGGTGTTAATAGGTTAGTGTAGAGGGTGTTTAGTTGATATTTAATGTTTTATTGGGGGGTATAGTGCAGTGTAGTGTTTATACTTAGTGTCATGATGGTCCTTGAGGACCATCATGGCACTTATGTGGTTAATGTAGTGTTGTAACAGGCCCATAATGGTCTTAATATACCCTTATGGGACTGATGGGGTTAAATAGAGGCTTATGGGGGTCTGTATTGACCCCCATGAGTGACAGGGATAATGATGGGCTAATGGGGGTCTGTATTGACCCCCATGAGTGACAGGCTTAATGAAGGGCTTATGGGGGTCTGTATTGACCCCCATGAGTGACAGGCTTAATGAAGGGCTTATGGGGGTCTGTATTGACCCCCATGAGTGACAGGGTTAATGAGGGGTTTATGGGGGTCTGTATTGACCCCCATGAGTGACAGGGTTAATGAAGGGCTTATGGGGGTCTATATTGACCCCCATGAGTGACAGGGTTAATGAGGGGTTTATGGGGGTCTTTTACAATGGATCCTTTAAGGACCTTTACGAATTTTAAATTTTGATTGCAGCGGGGGTCCCCGATCGCGTGCAATCGGGACCCCCACTGTGATGGTTAATGTGTGGTTAATGCAGGGCTTCGAGCTTATCTCGGATTCCCTAGTGTTAATGCAGGTTTCCGAGCTTATCTCGGATCCCTTCGTGGGTAATTTGTATGTGGCTGGGCTGTGAGCCTCGTTTTCGTTTTTTTCGGCGGCCATTTTTTCTCTTGCTTAGGGGATTTTCGTGTGTCTGAACTCGGGAATTTGGACATAAATGGAGGTGTAACTTCACTTTCAGAGGTCCTTGGTGCCCCCCCACCTTGCTATGGGTAAGCTTTTTATGTAGTTTGTGTGAGTATTTGGTGTGTTTTCACTGTTTATAGATGTGTGCGGATCGGCCGTTATAGTCTTATTTTTAGTGCATGTGGGTGCTTGTTACGTTAAGGTTGGTTCCGAGTTGTGACGTGTTTAACGGCTCGCCTCGCTAGGCGAGGCTCGCCAGCAATGAGCACCTTCAGGGCTCATTGGCTCTCATTGCCTAATTGCTGCGATTTAACGGCTCGCCTCGCTAGGGACTGCTGGCATTACCCAGGCCAAACAGAGGTTCTGGTTGGGAGCAGCTATGCTAACTGTGCCCTAGAAATGGACTGTGTACCTAGCATGGGGCTCCAGCTGATGACAAATGTCAGGAAGCCGGCCACAGTTCAAGGGACAGACTCCGCAAGCATGGCAGACCAGGGAGCGCAGCCCTATCCATGTGATGGGGGCACCATTGCGAAGGACAAGGCAATGGAGCAAATAGAAAAGGACTGTCAGATTACTGAAGCAAGGGAGAGCTTGGGTGGGAGCAGCCATACCCACCAGCTCCTGGAGGAGAAAATGGATTGTGAACCATTAAAGGAGCTCCAGATGATAAAAAATGTCAGAGAGCTAGCCACAGACCAGAGGACAGGGGAGAGGATGAGCCCCGAGATCCTGCCAGAAAGAGACCCAGTCAGTAAGTTAGACTGGGACAGTACTCCATATTGTGTGCCCAAGAAAGCAGAGCTGGAGCACAGTGCCCTTACCGTGGTCCAAGGAGAGGGAGAAATTGAGTTATATGCCCAGACCGTTGTGCCAGGTTAACTGGGGTACAGGGTCCAGACTTTGGTGCAGGAAAAAATGGGACAAATGAAACATTTATTGGAGTTCGCCTTAAGGGATATATCTGTTTTTTTATTTGTATACAATTCATATTATTATTGGACTATTTCAAATTTTTGAGTCAGGTAAATTATCGAGAGAGTGTGTAAATTTAAGTATAAAGTAACAGAAAGAAAAGACACTCTAAATCCTCAATAATATAATCCCCTCCGAGAAAATTTTAACTAAGACACATTTCTTTCTAAAAACACAAATGTATTATACAGTTTTTAAAACCATAACAATGTTGGTAAAAAAATGTTAAGATCAAAATGATCCACCACTGTATATTGGTATGTTGTAAATCAGTATTGCAAAAAAAGACATTCAATTATTATTCAGATATCTATAGTATAATAAATAAAATGTAAGTCTTCTCATTGGACAAACTTAAGGTGACATTCAAAGAGACCAATATTGCACATATAGTGATCCTTACTTATCATATACTATATAGTCACTTTTCACAATATATGTATACTAGCGACTTGCCCGTCAAAAATGAAGGAGCAATAAAATTGTAAGGCAGGGAATGCTGTTTGGGCCAGACATAATTTTTTTTGGTGGTCCGAGATCCTTTGGCGCTCATTGCGAGTCTCGCGATGAGCGCCTTCGGCGCTCATCGCGTGGCTTGCAATGAGCGCCTTCGCCACTCATTGCGAGGCTGTTGTATTTTTTTTTCTGATAGGCGATTTTGCTGTTATTGTTTTGTCGGCAGTGATCTGTTTTTTGCGCTTATTGCAAGGCTTTGTGTGCTATGAGCAGCGTTGGGTTTTATCTTTATTGTGAGAGTGTTTTTGCTTTTTTGTGTATATGTATTTTTTTATGCAAATTAAATTATTAATACATTTATAAATGAATATACTTTACCTATTTGGAAGTAATATATGCAGGAAGCATTGTGCTGAAGAGCTGACAATCTGTTTTGATGTTCCTGGAACATACATTGTAGGTTTGCACTGTTTGCACTGTTGTGGAGCTGAGGTGTAAGTGTCAGCAATATGTGCAGTGTGTAGTGTAAATAGGCTGCGTGCGAGAGGGAAAGCCGTTAGGGTAGCTGTGTACTTCTGCATTGTGTAAAATGGCGGTGAATGTGTATGATGTGGAGTCCTTAGTAAGAGTGTATCTTGTACCTCGTACAGCGTTCTTGAAAAGCTGTATGTGCTCGGTGGTGTTTTGCATGTTTAGGGTCCTGTAGCCTCGTTTTCGTTTTTTTCTGCAGCCATTTTAGGGGATTTTGGTGTGTCTAAACTCGGGAATTTGGACTTAAATTGAGGTGTAACTTCACTTGCAGAGGTCCTGGGTGCCCCCCCCCCCCCTGCTGTGGGTAAGCTTTTTAAGTATTTTTTGTGTGTTTTTAATGTTTTCAGGTATGCTCTGTTTGGCCGTTAAGGTCGTATTTTTGCGAGGTTGTAATGTTTTTTTTTTCTAAGTATCATGTCTCGTATTTTTTTATGCTAAGTCTGTAAATTTTCCGTTCTAAGTCCGGCAGTTCTTATTTTTTTGTGTAAATCCATATATAGTGATTGCATGTTAGATCTATTTTGGTAAAGTGCCGCTTGTGTGGGTGTTTTTAACCGCGTGTGAGGTGACGTAGAGCCTCCACCTCCCCACATGCGGCCCCTCGCTTTGCCAGGGTCCTCATTTGCCGCCTGCAATGAGCCTTTGGCTCATTGCAACCGACGTGGGAGCCTCCACCTCCGCAAATGAGGCCACTAGCTTCGCGAGGGTCCGCATTTGCGGACTGTAATTAGCCTTCGGCTCATTGCAGCCGACGTTGGAGCCTCCACTTTCCTCAAATGCAGCCCCTTGCTTTGCGAGGGTCCGTGTTTGCGGACTAAATTGCGGCCCTCGCTTTGCGTGACTATGATTCGTAGTTTGACAACTATTATATATGATTGTATATGATACTGAGTATATTGATTCCAGTATTTAAACATATATAAATAATATAATTACTGTACTTTGAATTAATGTACAATTAGTAACAATTAGTAACTATTGGAAATGTGTTGTGTGCCTATCGAGAATATAACTAAACTATACCAAATTAACATCTATATAAATGTGTTATTAATACAGTGTGGATAGATCTCACTGTGATCTGAACAAATAATAGTATAAACCCTGTGGGTACATAGATGATTTGATTTGGTGGTGATGTTGGCTCCAAAAAAAAAAAATATATATGTAAAAAACTATTATGCTATCTGTGCAAATAGGGGAATGAAAGAACTAAAGTGCAAAGAGTGCAAAAATTATACATTTAAAAAAGTGAGAACAAAAAATGTGTTGTTCGTAAAAATAATTTGTTGGGGGTCAGTCTCTAAACTGCATGTTGTAGCAGGACTGGGGACGCACCACCTATCACTTAACTAGTGACTAGATCTATACTACACTGATCTGTATTAACACTCATTTCCCTATATGGGCGTGGTGACACTGTGGGCCTGCTACTTACCCCTTTGCTAAGAAGCAATTAACTACTCTCTATATATATGAATACTGACCCCATTGACAGTTGAAATTAATATTAAACAAAAAAGTTAGGACTATATAGATGCAAAAAAAAAAAAAAAAATCCCCAAACAGTCATACGTTGGTAAATAAACAGGTATAATACATCAAGTCATCTCAGTGTCGTATAAGGTGCTCAGCTTCTAAGTGCTTCCATCGGCATTGATCAGCCAGAGATATATATGTTACCGCTGTTTGTACATAGGATTGGCGCTCCTCTATGACATCATCAGTGGTGGATTAGACTGCTACGGTGGCCGCCGCTTGTGTTTTGAGGCTGCTTCATTATGGGACAGATTTCAACGGAACAAAGGTGAGTTTATTTATAGTAAGATATCTTTGGTTGTGTTAAACCTTGCTTGTCTTTTCTTTTTCCTTTCAGGTCTGATGGAAGTCCAGAAAATTAGCTGATAAATAGGATAAGCAAAAGAAAACAACTTTTTTATTATTCAACATGTCATTTTTCCATAAAATTATAAAATCAAACTGTAATGATCTGGATGATATAATTTCATTATGCGGAATAGTAAATACTATTATGATTCTTTAACAAATGGAATAAATAATAATATAAATTAATTATGCAGAATAGTAAATACTATTTTGATTCATTGACAATGCAATAAATAATAATCTGGATAGTTATGCTGTACTTGACTGTGTGCTTACAAATAGTAAATAAATTAATCATGCAATATAATAAATAAATCCATTGTGTGGAATAGTAAATACTATTATGATTCATTGACTAATGGAATAAATAATAATCTAGATAGTTATGCTGTACTTGACTGTATATTTGTAAATAATGAATACATTCACTATGCAGTATAGTAAATAAATTAATTATGCAGAATAGTAAATAATATTGTGATTCATTTAAAATGAAATAAATACTAAACCAAATAGATATTCTGTACATGACTGTATATTTGTGAAGAATATGTATTACTATAAGCCAATGCACTGGTAAAAAAATATTAAATAACTAAATATCCTTTTCTGAACTGTTTATTTATAAATGTTTTATATCTATACAAATAGATTTTTGTGAATAGATATCATGAGTGTGTATATGAAATCCATCTGGCATTTCTCATATTATATTTCTGTGCCAGGAAAAGGTAGTTGCCCAAATTATACTGTATTTAATATTATCATGAAAATTATTGTAGATGATTATTTATATTTATCTGATTATATGATTGTTTTTGTGTAAATCTCAGATTCATTATAGATAAAATTATATATGGTTACACTAATATTATAATAAACATTTCTGAGATATCAAGCTATATAACACCAATAATCAATTTTGATATACTCCAAAAATAATGTTTTGTATCCCAGAAAAAATATATAAGACCTGAGGTTCAGACTTAAAAGACAAACGGCTATGGAGTTTTGTTCTCTGTATATAGGATAGTCGTCTTTTCATGACAATCTGAAACAAATCAAAAAGCATAAAAAGGGAAAATAACACAAATTAAATATAACATGATAATAGCAAATGTATTTACTATTTTTTTTTGTTATTAGTAATGATCATGTGAGATCCTGAATTGCTCTATGCCATTATACTCCTATACAGTTTAGCTTCTTCTAAAGAAAGACAAATAGTCCCAATTAGATATCTATGGCAAAACAAAATAATAGAAATATTAAAAAAAATGAATGTTCTCATTGTGGCTATTTGGGGCCACTGTATTTAGAATTATGATCCAACATGATTCGGCTTCAACAATTCTTGTTCTATATTACCAAAACCAAACATTTGTGTAACGGTTGGGAATTAAGTCCTTTCAAAAAATGTTTGGCAACAGAAGTAAACATTTTGTTCTTTTGTCTGTCCTTCATCTTGTTTTTGATGTTGTTTAGGTGTTCGCCTAATCTTCGGCATACCTCTCTAGTAGTTATCCCTATATACCTCAGATGGCAGGGCCATTGAAGGCAATATACCACATTGGAACTTGTACATGTGAAAAACCCTTTGATCTTCAGATCTATTCCTTGTCTGTCAGTTATTCCTTTTACTTTGGTGAGATATTTGCAAAAACTGCAATGTCTGCATCCATAGTATCCATTAGGTAATGATCCCTGTGTTTGATTTTTTCCTGTGAAAATATCTGTTAATCAGTGGAACTCTCAATGTTCTGGATCTTCTCCATCCAAATTCCACTTTATCTCCAATCACTTTGTTAAGAACTTCATCTGTTCTGAGGATATGGTTATTATTCTGTATAATGTTGGAGATTTCTTTCCACTGTTGGCTAAAAGTGCCGATGTATTGAATCGGTCTCAATGAATTAGTACGTCTTTGGGTACCAATAATTCCTCTCTTGGGGTGTGCAATGCACAGTGATAGGCCGGTTTAAGGACCTTATGACTATATCCTCTTTTTCTTTCTCTCAATAGCCCCACTTGTTCCTGTCTCTTTGGCTTCTGGTGTGTGACATGTCTGTTCTGATCTGTTGTCCATTGTTCCTCGTATGATGGGGAAAAAAAAAAGAGTCCTGTGATCGTCTAGTTTCAATCTCTTATCTGATTTACCATTGTCACCTTCTGTACCCGAAGTTTCTATATCTGAAAAAAATAAGAACATGACAATTCAAGTTGGTTACAAAAACGACATACCCTCCCTGTCCTTATCCGAATGTTTGAATGCCGATCCAGTTGAAGAGTGACTCCCACTAGACAGACCTGCAAGAGGCAGACCTTCTTTTTGCAGCAGAGCAGACCAACGCTCTAGTTAGACCTCCACTTTAAAGCAAGTGTGCACATCCTGTATATTTTAAAAGGAAGGAAGATCAGTTTGGGGCAGTCTAAGACCAAGTAAAATTATTGGTCAATAATAGACAAGCGGTTTATATAGAGAGTAACTCTATTTTGAAATAGATTTATATTGTTTGTAAAGAGAGACTTTATACATTGTGGCTAATTAGCCCCTATTAATGAAATTCAATGGGGGATAGCCTCCTAAATTATGGGGAGTTTTGAAACCTCATGTAGTTGAATTTATGGCATTTAAAGTTTGTAGTCTATGATACAAAAAGACAGGGAAAATGGAGACAACATTCTAAAAAAAGCTGGATAGCTGCGTATGAAAAGCAACGCACACAACTACTGTGGGAGAGAGAAAATTACCCTCTATTAAGAGATATAGAGTAACATCATGTGGTAACAAATCTCTCAAAATTAGCGTATTTTTTTATAGTGTATGTTCTAATCCTGGATTTTTTATAACTTTTAAAATCGCCGTTGTTACCCAAGACTAATAAAATAATTTTATTTTAAAGTGACCAATTTATCCCAATATGTTATATACTTACTAAATTGATTTGGGTAGAAAATACCTTGGGAAACTAGCATTCCTTAGTAACTAACTACAAAAACGACATGTTCGATCCAATTTTAATCCACCTATCTCATCATTTGCAGCAGCAGAAGTATTTGTTGAGACAGTAACGAAATAATTATAAAATCTTCATAAAAGAGGTACCTTTAACATCTCCAAACTAGAGAATAAGGCCATTAAAGAAATGTCAACCTGGGATGATGTACTTTTCAAACCTTCCGACAAGGGAGGCAACATAGGTTTTTGGCCAATAACGGAGTATGTTGATGAAGCTTTTAACCAACTAAAGGATGCAACATGCTATAAGCAGTTATAAAAACGATCCAACTGTCCTTTTTTTTTTAAATATGACAACATACTACAAGCAAAGTCAAATGACTTTATCTCACCAAAGGAGATGTCCTTCCAAAAAGTAACTAAACCCAAAATGTCAATCAATGGTACATGCTTCCAAAAATTCATAAAAATAAAGATAAACTTCCCGGACGCCCTATAATATTGGGCAACGGAAGCCTCACTGAGAATGCCAGCAAATATGTTGATACAAGACTCAGAACCATTGCTTCAGATATACCCTCATATATAGGGGATTCAATGGATGTTCTAAATAGAGTGTAAGGAATTATATTGGATACCAATACTATGATGGCCACATGACATTGAGTCGTTATACACATCAATCGATCATGATGTAGGACATAATGCCATCAAATATTTCCTGAGTATGGAAACCAATGTCAATAAGGCTAAGAATACTCTTTTGTTGAAAATTTTGAGGTTTACTTTAGGACACAATTATTTTGTTTTTGACGGAAGATACTATCTTCAGATCCGAGGGACTGAGATGGCGACAGCATGCGCTCCCACTTACGCCAATATCCACCTAGGCTGGGGCGAGTGCGAACGTGTATTCACTGATGATAATATGAAGTATACAATGCAGATTAGCCCCTGGGTCAGGTACATTGATGACATTTTAATAATATGCGAAGGAGGAAGAGATGACTTTGAACAATTCATCACTATCCTAAACAACAACAAGATTAACTTGAAATTGACAAATAAGAAGATTGATTTCTTGAATATTACAATCATCAAGGATCCAAGTGGTAGATTTAGAACTAATATCTATTACAAGCCAACTGCTACTAACGGCATAATGCACATTCAAAGTGCAAATCCTCTGTCTACTCGCAGAGCAATACCAAAGGGTGAGTTTCCACGTGTGCGTAGAAACTGTTCCAAGAATGATACTTTTAAGAGACGATTTCAAGATTAAGAGGATATAGTCATAAGGTCCTTAAAATGGCATATCACCGTGCATTGCACACCCCAAGATAAGAATTATTGGTACCCAAGAGATGCACAAATTAATTGAGACCGATTCAATACATTGGCACTTTTAACCAAGAGTGGAAGAAATCTCCAACATTTCCTCAAAACAGATGAAGTTCTTAACAAAGTGATTGGAGATAAAGTGAACTTTGGATGGAGAAGATCCAGAACATTGAGAGATTCACTGATTAACAGTCAGTTTTGCAGGATCATTACCTAATGGATCTTATGGATGCAGACATTGCAGTTCTTGCAAATATCTTAACCAAAGTAGAATGAATAACTGACAGACGAGAAGGATATCTGAAGATCAAATGGTTTTTCACATGTACAAGTTCCAATGTGGTATATTGCCTTCAATGTCCCTGCCATCTGAGGTATATAACCAGAGAGATACGCTGAAGATTAGCAAACACCTAAACAACATTTCTTAATTTTAAAAGGGCATATTTTAACGGTCTAAGGGCAGTGATACAACATATAGACTGGGACAGAGAACTGACAGGTAAAGATACTGAACATAAATGGAAAACGTTCAAATCCTTACTAAATAAACAAACTTATCAACATATACCATGTGGAAATAAAAGTAGAAGGAGTAAATCACAACCCATGTGGCTTAGCAATGAATTAAAGATGAGGAGTAAAAAACAAGCATTTAAATTATACAAACAAGAGGGGACAGAGACTGCTTCACGCAAGTACAAGGAAATCAACAAGGCTTGCAAAAGGGCTATTAGACTGACTAAAATCGAAAAATGAAAAGTTAGTGGCAAAGGTGAGTAAGACTAACCCTAAAATATTTTATAAATATATTAATGCTAAGAAGGCCAGGAAGGAAGCAATAGGAACATTACAATGTGACACAGGCCGTCGGATAATTAGTGACCAGGAAAAGGCAGATGAGCTAAATAGGTTCTTTTCTTCGGTATACACTAGAGAGATATCAGTGGTTGGGACACTGCAACATAATATGGCTACACTACTTTCACCAAATAACTGGTTAACGCAGGAAGAAATCCAAAAGAGGTTGGAAAAAATAAATGTTAATAAAGCCCCAGGTCCTGATGGAATACATCCAAGGGTACTGAGGGAACTGGGCTCTGTAATAGCAAAACCATTATATTTAATTTTTCAGGATTCACTCAACACAGGGTCTCTCAGATGACTGGAGAAAGGCAGATAAGAAGGGAGCAAGAGCAAATCCATGGAATTATAGACCAGTGAGTCTCACTTCGATAGTGGGAAAGCTTTTAGAAGGGTTAATAAGGCATATTATACAGTAATGGGTCTATTCAAACAGGATTATAAGTAGGAGCCAACATGGATTTATGAAAGATAGGTCATGTCAAACAAACCTAATTAGTTTCTATGAGGAGGTTAGTAGGAACTTGGATCAAGGCAACTCAGTGGATGTAGTCTATATGGATTTTGCAAAGGCTTTTGATACAGTGCCACATGGGAGACTATTGAAAAAACTTAGGGATACAGGAATTGCCATAAATATTTGCTTATGGATTGAGAGCTGGCTTAAAGACAGGAAGCAAAGGGTTGTTGTAAATGGAACATACTCCAACTGGACTAATGTGGTAAGTGGGATTCCTCAGGGCTCAGTGTTAGGTCCCCCCCTTTTTAACATATTTATTAATGACTTGGAAGTGGGATTTGAGTGTGGTGTTTCCATTTTTGCTGATGACACAAAATTGTGCAATCAGAAAATTATGTACTTTCCCTCCAAAGGGATTTGCATAAATTAGAGGAATGGGCATCTAAGTGGCAGACGAGATTTAATAGGAATAAATGTAAAAGTTATGCATCTGGGAAGGAAAAATAGCCATGCAATCTATAATCTTAATAGAGCAGATCTAGAAGTATCAGATATTGAAAGGAATTTGGGAGTACTTGTGGACAACCACCTAGGGAACAGTGCTCAATGCCAAGCAGCATCTGCAAAGGCAAGTAAAATATTAGCATGTATTAAGAATGGTATAGAAGCAAGGGAAGCAAATATAATTCTCCCACTATACAAATCCCTCATGTGGAATACAATTTTTGGCACCACTACATAAAAAGGACATTTTAGAGCTGGGAAATGTACAGAGAAGGGCAACAATGCTAATACAGGGAATGGAGGGGCTAAGTTCTGAAGAAAGACTAACAAAATTAAATGTATTTACTCTAGAAAAAAAAATCTAAGAGGGGATATGATTACCTTATATAAATATATCCAGGGTCAATACAAGGCATTGTCAAGGGAACTTTTTGTGGCAAGAGGTTTTCAACTGACAAGGGGACATCCTTTGAGATTAGAAGTAAAAAGATGTCACCTTAAAGAAAGAAAAGGGTTCTTCACAGTAAGGGTGGTTAATCTGTGGAATTCTCTACCAAAGGACGGTGGATTTGATAGATAACTTTAAAAAGGGATAAGATATATTTTTAAATAAAAAGGGCATTAAGGGCTATCCTGGATAAATAGAGAGCGAGTATTGATACAGGGATGAATCTGATTGCCAGTATCTGGGGTTAGGAAGGAATTTTATATTTTTTTCCCTGTTGATAAAACTGGCAAAGTTTCACTGGGGGGAGGGGGGGGGGGGGTTCTGTTTGCTTTCCTCTGGATCAATTATCTTGCAGATATATTGCAGATCAGAGGAGATCTAAAAAGGTTGAACTTGATGTACTAAAGTCTTTTTTCAACCTAAAATATTATGTAACTATGTAACATCAAAAACAGCATGAGAGACAGACTAAAGTACAAAATGGAATTTTCTACCAAAGGAGGCGGTGACGGGGGATTTGATAGATAACTTTAAAAAGGGATAAGATATATTTTTAAATAAAAAGGGCATTAAGGGCTATCCTGGATAAATAGAGAGCGAGTATTGATACAGGGATGAATCTGATTGCCAGTATCTGGGGTTAGGAAGGAATTTTATATTCACTGGGGGGAGGGGGGGGGGGTTCTGTTTGCTTTCCTCTGGATCAATTATCTTGCAGATATATTGCAGATCAGAGGAGATCTAAAAAGGTTGAACTTGATGTACTAAAGTCTTTTTTCAACCTAAAATATTATGTAACTATGTAACATCAAAAACAGCATGAGAGACAGACTAAAGTACAAAATGATGCCTTCTGTTGCCAAACATTTTTTGGAAGTACATAATTACAGACAATCAATATGGGCATCAGAAGAGGCAATATAGAACAAGAAAGCCGAAACACGTTGGATCACAATTCTAAATACAGTCGCCCCCAAATCACCTTAATGAGAACATTCATTTTTCAATATTTCTATATTTTTTGTCATAGATATCTAATTGGGACTATTTGTCTTTCTTTAGAAGAAGCTAAGCTGTATAGGATTATAATGGCATCAAGCAATTCAGGGTCTCACATGATCATTACTCATCAAAAAAATGGAAGTAAATACATTTGATAATTTTGTCATGTTTTATTTAATTTGTGATATTTTCCCTTATTTTGTTTTTTGATTTGTTTCAGATTGTCATGAAAAGAGGACTATCCTATATACAGAGAACAAAACTCCATAGCCGTTTATCTTTTCAGTCTGAACCTCAGGTTTATTTGGGACTAACACATAGCATAAATTATGGTCTTATATATTTTTTTCTGCAATACAAAGCCTTATTTTTGGAGTATATCAAAATTGATTATTATTCTTTTTATTCAATCTATTTATTGAAGACATTAGAAAAGTGTCATGACATGTTACAACAGGGTATAAGAAACATTGCCGTAGCCAGTTGGTATGGCTATTACCTGCACAGAAATCTGTTGTGTCTAAGGTAGGATTTACAGCTGTACAATGAGTGCTCTAATCTATTGGAGTAAAATATTTACATTAGTATGGAAGTTAGGGAAAAAAATATCCAGGAGCTGATTTACGGCAGTGCCCTAACTTAGAGCACAAGATTAGTATACGGCTCATAATCGGTAAAGTATAGTTGATTTAATTTCTATATTTGTAATAGGATTGGAATAGTATACTATACAATCTCTCTGTTACATGGACACAAATCATAAACCCTGATATGGTTGCCAATCCATAATTTTTCTTCTTGTGTCCATTTTATCCAAAACAGATTGATTGATTGATTCGATAAGATAAGCGTATCTAATTCTGTTGCAAAATCCATTATTATCATAATCTAATATCTACATACAAATTTATTTAGTCTGTCATTTTATATACTATTGCCACGATGATCTAAGTTATTTTATATTACTACTTTATTTTTATTTTTCTGGTTGTTAGGTTTTTATACCTAATTTTGCTGTTTGCAAATTTTAAAAAAATATGTTGATCGTTCATATATGAATATGCTGTATTACTGAATGCTAATGCCAAATATATCCTGTGGAATAGGTATTTGGTGTTAACTAAGTTTGAAAAGATTTTGGCCCCTATTAAATTCCAAGCCCGGAGTTGCCTTCATATAGCCCATAAATCTGTGGGCTTAAAATTTGCAACAGTTACAGAGCGATTAAAGTAAACAAGCCCGCAACTACATGGCCGAAAGCCAAAACCGAAAATTATGTAGCCGTAAGTATCATTTCAGGGCATGATTATGATCAATTAAGCAAGCCCGTAACTACCAATTTAGAAACAACCAATATTAAATTAGACCGTCATCATGACATCAGTACAACATGGTGTGTAAAAGTCAATCATTTAGTGTTTTGATGTCTGATATGTGATCGGACTTACAATCTAGCGATTTAAAAATCAATAAAGATGAATAAAGAAACTGTTATAGTCCATGTGGGTGGCCTGATATGTATTAACTCCTTGATTCCCAAGATTGATATAATACGGAAAATAAACAATAGAAAAAAAAATCTTTTTTGATTGCAAATTTGTGAGCTTGAGACTGTTGTGCTATTAATTCTAATGTTTTACATCACTTTCCCTGTCTTTAAAGTGCAGTATTGATTTTTTATTTGCTTTTACAGTGCTACAAACAGGTGTTTAATCCCCTTACAAGTTCTCTCTAGTACTCATAGTATTTTTTTTTAAAAGATATTGCGAGTACTTCAGAGTACTTGCAAAGGCATAAAAATGCTCTCTTCCTCCCCATTCAATGCTGATCACCGGTTAACCGCTCAAAAACTACCCCCTACCCCGATCAACCACATCTACACAACCATGGGTGTTCATAGAGACCCCATGGCAAGCAAACTTTTAAACTCTTAAAGGGCCCCCTTTTGCACTTATAAGTTAACCCTTATCATGGGAGTCCACATCTGGAACCTAAATGTAACCCTGATGCCTCCCTAGGCAGCACCTAAAAGGTTAACCCTTGCAGCTGGGTTCCCGATTGGCATTTAAATAATTTATCCCATTATGTGAGGGTCCTTAAAGGATCTGTGGCAAAGCTGAGGTACTATAGGAACCCCCATGGCACCTAATCAATTAACCCCATACCATGGAGGTTTATAGGCAAAAAAGCTCCTGCAGCCTATATTACATTGCAACACTATTTGCGTTGCTCAAATAGAACAGAGCTCATGGTTCTTAGCCAGATCAAAATACTTTCTCTTAATTTATACAGGGATTCTCTTTGCCCACTTTCCACTTGGGACACTACAGTAAACCTCACAACTTGACAAAAGTCTTAAAGATAGAGACCTAAGTGGTTTTAAAAAGGCCACAACTTTATTAAGTTAAAATTATAAACTTTGCCTTTTCAATTGCTAGTTTATCGTGATGCCTCATGATATCACATTTTTGGTTACCCCATTCTCAAGGAGTTTCTTTCTGAAATATTACAGGACAGGACCACATACTACCAAACCCTTATTTAATGGACAAAGCTTCTGCTGCTCTTAGGGACTTAAAGGGCCATTTACCTCAATTTAAGTGCTCTTGAATGTGTGAAAGAGCATAAGTTTGTATGTTAAAATTATTTATTTTTTAATTACACTTATAACAGCTAAACAAATCTAAAGTTTTAGGTCTATGTTTAAATACAAGTGTATCCTGCCTACTTCATGACTAATAACAGCATACGTTTGTATGTTAAAATGATCTATTTTTTAATTACACTTATAACAGCTAAACACATCTAAAGTTTTAAGTCTCTGTTTAAATACAAATGTATCCTGCCTACTTCATGGCTAATAACATTTCTCTGGACCCAGTTTACACTGCATTGACCAGTTAGCTCAATAGCTTTCCTGTTTAGGTAAAGGGCATCATTCTATGCCTGCACAGATAGATTTGTTAAAGGTTATTTTTTTTTATCACTACATGGTGCTGCAGAGTTGCAGCACTAGAGCTACCACTACCAGCATTGCTCAAATTGCAGAGAGGCAAGAGAGCAGAAACATAAATTTTCTGCCATAAGAAACAAACAAACAAAAACATTGCAAGGTCTGTTCTCTGCATCTTGGAAATATAAGCAGTCTTATCATTGACTTGAATGGGGGGCATACCCCTGCAATCTTATTGGTTGCAGTAATGTAGTAGGCTATCGACAGTCTGTTATACATGTCAATACAAATTTGATTTGATTTGATCTGTCAGTGAAACATGCATGTATTTAAAAAATTAAAAACTGAATTTCAACATGCTCTTTAGAGATATTTACTGTCATGTAATCCAAATTGTGCTGAATTAAGTGCCTCTTTAAGGAACCTGGAAAAGCATCCCACCAATAGCTCTGATACATTTGACTTCATACATTAGATGGTCTGCACCATCATTTAAAGCTAAGGTCTTTTTAATATTTTCCAATAATTCAAAGTTAAGCACCTGAAGTCCTAACTCATTTAAATGAACCCTGTCTGAGTTAAAAGAATGCTCGATTTGTATCTTCAAGCTCTGTATGCCTAATAAAAACTCTACTTCTTTACCTACTATTCACAGTTGTGTAAAAAACAGCATATGTAATGATTAGAATCTATTAAGCTAAAGTCTCAGTAACTGGAATAATGCAGGACCAGAGGCAGCAAGAGTTCAGACAGAAAGGTTTGGCAAAGCCCCAACTTAGTAACAAGCCAAATATGCCACTCTAAGACTAACTATTGAGATACAGACAAAGATCAGAGTCCAGACAAATAGGCTTGGCTAGGTCCACACAGGTGGAATGGTAATAAAACCACAGGTAGCAGGGTACAGAACAGGATAAGTTCAGAGGGGAAGATAGAACAGCCCAAGTTTTAGGGACCAGACCAAGATACCACTCTAGAATCAGTGAGCACCACTACTGAGGTAGCAGGATTCAGACAAGGGTTAAAGTACTAAAAATTCAAGTCAAAACCTTAGAGGCAAGTCCAATATGACACTCAAGGATAGTGCAGATATGGTTTTGCAGTTCCAACAGATTTGGGAAGCAGGAACCTGAAGCATTCATAGCCAGGTAACACCAGGAACAAAGCATGACATTACTGGGAACCAAGCAGTGCAAGAAGTCAGGTGGCACATGGAGCCAGGTAACTAGGAAGCACAGTAATAATGGAAGCCAGATGGTGCAGGTGTTCAGGGTATCCATTATTGCAAAATAATACTGTAAGCTAAATGGTGCAAAAGGTGAAGTGACACAGGTATCCAGGTAACCATGAAGCACACAAGGAAAACTTCAGGCGGGGAGGTCAAGATAGCAGGTGTCTCCCATAACGCATGCTTTTATTCTGTCCTGATGGACTGCATCATCTGCATCTTGCTGGTGGTCGAGGCCGTATAGTTTGCTGATGTATAATTGTAATTTCAGGCAGCATACAGTGGATTGTTGTGGATTGTTCTACTACAGCATTTTCATTTTTTTCTCATTGTAGCCTGTTGATTTGCATGAGATGCCTTAGGGAATGGACCCTGGCTGGTAAGTTGAGGGAGAACTGCTTTGTGGCCGACCCTGGAGGAATCTATGTGAACTCAGTCCCCGAAAATATGGTAATCTAACTAAGGATAATTTTAGAGAAGAAAGATTTGTTAGCAGACTAGTAAGTGAAATGGATGACTGTATTATTACACAACTTGTAATGCTCCAAATGGTTTGTGAGAGCTTTCAAAAAGAAATAAAATAAATTAAAAAGATCAAACTGAACAAAGAAGCTCCAAAACAGTTTATGAAAATGCAAATAATATAAAGAAATAGGTTTTCTTATTCGGAAAAATAAGATCTTATCTGGAAAGATGGAGGGCCTAGAGAATTTTTCAAAAAGCAATAAAAGAATCACAAAAGTTCCTGAATTAATATTATCTAAAGATACTCTCTCCTTTGCATCTACTCCTCATTTCAGGTTGGAGAAGAAAATAATTACAGAAATAGTTAGAAATTATTCTAACCAAAGAAAAAGGATTATAATATTAACATTTCTAACTTTCAGGATAAGGGCAATTATACTGTAAAGGGAGCATATGGAAGTTCAATTACCATCAAATTAGAATATTTCAGGACTACTCTGTTTAATTCTATTTGTACATTCTTGTAAAGTGAGGGTAGACATTTTTCATTACCATATCATGACAAGTTACATTTAATTACTAAAAATGTATTTAAACTGCTCAGCTCCTTGACTGAAGCACTGAACTTTATAGAGATGGAAAAGCATCCCCAGAGCTTGGATTTCAATATTGTAAAAAAATATATTTCTCTCTTTCTTTAAACGTGTTTAAAGCTTTTGTGTATGTGCTTTTTTGATCTAACTAAAGAGATTTCTTTTCCATTACTTTTATTTTTAGACTCTGAGCAGGATGGACAGTTTTTCACCTTCCTCCTTTGGGAATTCAATTTTTTGGTGTCTGTCTTTTACTAGCTTGTTTAAGCCTGGTGAGTCAGATAACCTACAGTATATCTATTAGATTAAATAAGTGTGCTTGGGGTATGAATGTGATCTGGGCTGCGTTATGATATAATTTTAGGTTAGGGCACGACAGCCTTCCTGATTTTTCTATTTGTATTACCTTTGACCAATTTAACCAGAGGTGTCCTTGGAACTATTTACTCCATATTAATGCCCTGACAACAAATTTCAAAACTAACTATGAAACAATGGGAATCAGACATGGGAACACAATGGGATACACATAAGTTTGAAAAAATCTGCAAAAATATAAGCAAAGGCTCACAAAATTACAGTCTATTTGAAACTTCTATAAATGTGCTGCACAAAGCTTATCTCACACCTGATAGATTACATAAAATTAACACACAAACATCTTCAAGTTGCTATAGACTATGTCAAAATACAGGTATGTTTCTCCACACTTGGTGTCAATGCCCGATAGTTTCAGAACATTTGAACCAAAGCCATGGAATTGGCATCTACCATTTTGAAGACAACAATAAACTCTTCAATAGACATTTGCCTATTGGGAGACTATTCTCCTCTACTAGAAAAGACACATTATAAATGTCTACAATTCCTGCTTATAAACTGAAAAGTCACATTGCAAAAAAATGGAAGACGCCACAACTTCACCTCCAAGAAATAATACATAAACAAAATGTCATAATGATCAATGAAAAAATGACTCATGTCATATCCAATATTTACAGAAATATGGGATGTATGGATCAACTCCCCACACTTAATCACAATCATATAAAAATTATAAATATCACAAAACAAACACTAAAATGATATTAAAACTGGCTGAATTGCCAACCTCTCAAAATGGAAAGTGGAAGCTGAACAGGTACGGATTGGATTTAATGACAACTTTATTGACAACATTTTAATCTGGAGTTCAAACCCATTAGGGATAAAAGAAAGAAAAAATCAACTATCACTCACTCAAGTGTATCCACCCCTTACCTGAATTTTAGTTCAGTTTAATTTAATATGTTTTAGGTTAATTTAGTTAATATGTTTTACTGAATCTACAGCTACAGTTAAACAGAGAAAAGAAAAAAAAGGAAAAAAATTGGAGGAAGGTCACAATTAAACAAAAGAACTATAACAACAAAAACATTTTTTACAAAGACTTTCAGATTTTATTAAATGCTGTTTATGACATGTATGTTTAAATTTACAAGTATGAACATTTTTATGACATATGACTGTGAAAAATAAAATTTAATGATTAGATTGTAACTGCGAGTTTTAATCTTGTATACTAAGAAAAACTTGTATATAATTTCTGGTGGGAATACGGCACATATGGACCTTTAATTCTATGTACATGCGTAGAATACATGAGTATAAAAAATATAAAATCTGACTATTATACCCAGGTCCACAGGGAAATCTCAATATGCAATAACAAAGCCCTAGAAAAATGAGTTTTAATCTTGCAAGGCTCTTTAGGGAAAGTGGTACATATACTAGATCTTAATCTCAAAGACAGGGCCCTCCACTTGTCTGCTATGTGTTAATATTGTTTTTGCCTTGTACTAACCCCTGTACAGCCCAACGGAATATGTTGGTGTGTTAAAAAAAAGGATAGTAATAGATTATAAAAATAACTAGACTTAACTAGCTCCTGGAATTGGGCCTAGCCATTTACGTCCCTGGTTGTAGCAGGCACACAAGGGTCACAGAAGCAGGATTGAAGTTCTTATGTCCAATTTTTTTATTGGGACAGGCAGTGTCTGATATTGATACAATAATCTAGACAGTAAAGTCCTCTTTAGTGAATTGATCCTTTGTGTCCATGAGATTTGATATTTGAATCAAGTTAATGTTAATGTCTAAAATTGAAGTTTGGTGTAAACACTGTTGGAATCATTATATTCAATGCTTATGATTAATCTACATTTATTTTCAAACATGAAAAAGTTCCAAATTCAGACATTAGAATTTGAGGTTGGGGAGAGAGGTTAAGGGGCGAATTAAGGTGCACATGACATTAACTGCAAAAAAGCAGCATTTGTAGTTCTCATCTCCATAGTTATTTAATGCATTTTAGAGTGTGTTCTATTCGGATGTATTAGTGGCTCTATTGCTAAACCAAAGAGGAGAGGAGATAAGGAGCATAGCTGTCTTGTACCACTCTGTATATTTATTGGAAAGTGTACAACAGCTAGTGAGAACTAAAAGTGCAACATTTCATAGTGATAAATGGGTCTGAGATTCACATGAGTGAATTGAAGGTTTTTTCCATATCCCAAGCCAGGAGGAGCTTTGCTTCCTCCGCTTTTCAAGGATATCTATTAAATCTGCTGTCACAACCTCCTTCAGCAAATAATTCCACAGTTTAACAACCGTTCCTCGAAATAATCACTTTCTTTCTTTAGAGTGGAATCTTTTTTCTTCTAATCTCCAAGAATGTCCTGCTGTCAGTTTAAAACCGCTTAGTACAAAAAGTTCACTTGACAAAGCCTTATAATTGACACTGGATATATTTGTATAAGGTAATCATATCCTCTCTTAGTAACATGTTTTCAGAGAGAAATAACTTGAATTTACTTACAGCCACATTAAATTTGAAGCTCATATGTGCAACGTGAGACCTGCTGTGAGCTTGAAGAGTTGGGGATTTACGGTGCTATGAAATGTTGCGAGTTATGAGCTTGAGAGGCAAACCCAAAAACCATTTTTCGTTCGTCAGATGTGCGGCCGTGAACATGATCAATAAGTCTAACTCGTAGTTACGAGTTGGGATGGAGGCAATGGCAACAGAGATCGTCAGAAGTACGTCACTGAAAAATGGAGGTGGGATTTTCAAAGTCTTACAGGGTTCAATTACGAGTAACGATCGGACCCACATTCCAGATGTAATGCAATATTGATAAAGCCATAAATATGATATTCTATCACATGCAAGTAACAGTATATGTATTAACACATTGATTACCAGGATCAATATAACACAAAAGTTAAACATTAAATAAAGTATTTTTCTGGGCCGATTAGCGAGCTTGAGAAAGTTGTGCTATTAATTCTTAGACCTAACATCACTCTCACTTTTAATAAAAGTACAGTAGTGTGGTGATATTTGCATTTAAAGTGCTACATATTGGACTTAACCACCCTTGCGGGTCCTCTCTAGCACTCGTTGGCTTCTTGGCTCCATTTGCGAGTTACGGGGTTGAATGCCAGGGATTTAATTGCAATTTAATAGAGCAATTGCAATGTAATAGTTACGGGCTTGAAAGAACAAAGGATTTGCGGCATCAAAGCTCCAGATTCCACGTCCATAGGCTTTTTTTCTGCCTTTCTCGCACATAACCTGCAAGTCGACTGTGGGTAGCGCTACAATTCCAATTTAATAACCTTAAGTCTTGCGAGCTATGTTACGGGCTACGTTTTAACGCATAGAGGGAATTTAATTTGGCTGTTTGTCTTTATTCATAGTCTAGTCCATCTATTCCCTTTATTAGTTTTGTTTCCCATCTCCTTTTTATAAAGTAGTGCCCAACATTGAGGACATGCTAGGGATTTGTATAGTGGCTGAATTATATTTGCTTCAATTGATTCTATACCCTTCTTAATTCATGCTAATATTCTACTTGGTTTTGCAGATACTGCTTGGAATTGAGTACAGTTATGAAGGTGGTTGTCCACAATTTTTATAAATTGCATGGTTATGTTTATTTCCCAAATAAATAACTTTACATTTATTTGTATTAAATTTCATCTGCCATTTAGTAGCCCCATTCTTCAAATTTATTTAAGTACATTATTTTTTGAGTAAACTACCTTGTATAACTGTCATCAGCAAAAAAGGAGACAATTCTTTCCAGTCCTATTAACCCTAAAAGGGCTTCCCCACAATTGAAGTGAGGCTTACAGGTCTATAGTTAATTGGATTTGCTCTTGCTTCCTTCTTAAATAAAGGTATTTGCTTATGTTACAAATAAACAATAATAATAATCTCCAGTCATCTGGTGCCAAGCCTGTGGTGAGTGAGTCTTGAAAAATTAAATATAACAATTAGGCTATTGCATAAACCAGTTACCTGTGCACTGGGTGACACTATCCTGAGCTGGTGTAACACTTTTCAGACTGGATGGATAGCAGAGGATTCCTTCAGGTGCATACTCTACTAAATACATGAATCTGTAATATGGAGTTCCACAAGGCTCTATTTTATCTCTAATGCTGTTAGCACAATTTTTTTGCACTTCCCGAATCCCACAAACACTTACATATATATATATATATGTATATATATATATATATATATATATATATATATATATATATATATATATATATATATATTGTGACAAGGATGGCTGTGTATGAGTGCTGTATCTTGAAAGAATCAAATGGAACATATCGCATAGTGCAGCAAACCAGTTTATGAAAGTGCAAAAATATACTGAAGCAGTAACTCTGCTTAAAAAAAAAAGAAAAAATCTACACAAATGGACTAACTGACATACAGGAACACCCTGTCTAGACCTGAGAAGCTTATCAGCTACAGGTGGAAAACACGGTGCTGTCTTCTGGTAGGAACTCAATCTCCTCAGCTACTCTGGATGGGGTAGTTTTCATGTAATAGCGCCACCTTGTGGCAAGCACACCGGCCATCCCTGCTCTTCGAGTGTCCTCCCCCCAGGGACCCTTATAAAGAGTACACAAGTACTCAAAAATGAGAACAAGTCCCTTTTATATCAACACAATCTTTTCCTTGGGGGTAACTTAAAGGTAACAGTCTTCTGACCTTAGGGTAATGGAGGGTCCGTCTCTGTGGTAGCTTCAGAATGCAACACTTCTCTCTCAAGTATAGTATCACAGAACAAACAGTCCACAGTATCTAACAGGTACTTGCAACAAAGATCTCCTCTCAGCCTCCAGCAGCACTGGTATGGCTTAAACAGCAGTTTTACTAGGACTGTGGTCCTCTTTAATTATAACACTTACTGTATTCGGTCTCTCTCTATCTCTCTCTCTCTCTCGCTCTCTCTCTATCTCTCTCTCTCTCAGGCTTTCTGGTATCAAGCAGGACTTGTCACTTGTAGTCTATCTCACAAGGCTGGCAACACAGCTGTTTCCTACACAAAACAGCATCTCCAAAACAGTTCACCTTTGATATCTGTAGGAACAAACTTTCACACAGTCCTCTCTTAGCAGCAATCTAAACAGCTGACAGCTCTCTCTGCTAGCTGTATCTCCCCAGCTTCTCACAGCTTGTGTCCTTGGCTAGGCTTAAGAGCCTCTGGACGCAGCTTTCACACTCAGCTCACACGACTCAGCTCACACTGGGGCTCACAGAAATCTGAGGAGGCCACAGAGACCCACAAGGGGCCACAGGAATTTGAGGGAGGCTAAAGAGGTCTGCCAAGGGCAGAAATAAATGAGGGGGCCACAAGGGGCCTAGGGAGACCACGGGGGTCAGCGGGGGGCCACAGTGGGCTGAGGGAGGCCACAGATGTCCACAGGGGGACACGAGCTCACAAGGACAGCGGGTGGCCACCAGGGGCCTAGGATGCTCACAGGGTGTCCTGGGGGCTTGCAAGGGTCCACAATAGGCCATAAGTGATTGAGGGGGCCACAAGGACCACAGGAGATCTGCAGAAGACCTGCAAGGACAGAAGGTGGCCACAGGGGCCTAGGGAGGCCTGCAGGGGCCACAAAGAACCCATAGGCCACAAAGGGCCTGCAGGAACCACATGGGACCTGCGGGGGCCACAGGGGATCCATGAAGGCTACTAAGGACCTACAGGGGTCACAGTGGAACCACAGGGGCCACAGAGGAACTTTGAGGGCCCCTAAGGGCTTGCAGGGGAAGCAGGGGTCACTAAGGGCTTATGGGGCCCCAAAGAGACCCACGGGGGACACATGGGACCCTTGGTGACCCTTAAGGACCCTTGGGGGCTACTATTGGCCCAAGGGGGCCACAAGAGACACGCAGGAGGTCCGCGGGGAGGTCTGCATGGCACAGGGGGCCCATCAGAGGCCAAGGCCTCTGTGCCTTACACCAGCTGCACCGGCTGTAGCTTGGAGACATCACCAGAAAACATGGCCACAACTACTGCTTTTAAGTAAGAGACACAGATTTATCTGTCCTACAACCCAGATGTAAAACATCCAAACTTTGCTCCTAACAGATGTATAGAAGAGCTTCAAGATTGGATAAGTAGGATCTAGCATCCTTGGGCCAAAGAAGAGTGTGCCTTCAGCTTGGGACTCACAGCTGTTAAAATTTGAACAAGTGTGGTCTGACACTAAAACACCAAGCGTCATTATTTTAACCATAAATAGCTGTTTAGCACAGAGAAGTAAAATACAAAAGGTATTGAAACACCTTCACAGTTTTTGAGTACCTTGGTATATGAATATCTGAAATATAAATGTACAGCTTGAAACTGCATTCAATAACATATATAATTATAACTTTCAAACAATATTTGATTAATACTATTTATCTTGATAATATTAGTCACTAACTAATGTAAGGCTAAAAAATATAATCTAACTGCTACAAAAATGTATTTAAACCAGTGATATCTAAAGCATGGTTTAACATGGTTATGAAACAATACATATGCATAACTGTTTTTATTTTATTTAAAATCATAGATGTGTACAGGGTTAGAGTTACCATTAGGCAGAATAGGAAGGTGCCTATGGGTTCCTGCCTGCATGGAACACCAGATTCCAGCACTGAAAAAGGTTAGAAAATATGGCTAAAAGCGATTTGACTGAATAAATTATGGTGCTCAATACAGTAGTATTGTTTTGCTATCCATGTTAACAAATATCAATTCAGGTGGGAGGTGAGGAGAAACTGAGGAAGGCATGGGCATGAAATTAAATGTAACTGTTCTGAGATACCGCAGAAAGTTATTCACAAGGTTAGAGTTGCCCCTTAATCCCATCTCTACCAGCGGAGTCAAATGACAGTTCTGTTATTGAAAAGCTGAATTGAAAAGAAGACTGTTTTGGCAGATAAAGGGTTAAGATTGTGAATAATGACATTCTACTATAACTTGTGTGTCCTTTTTGACTTATTATTTTAAAACTTTATGTATAATCAGTATCACATATTTTGCTAAAATATTATGTATACGGACTGAATATTCTGCTGAATGGTTTGCAGACTATTCTGCATTGTTAACCAACTAATACTCCACTACAATGTAACATCTATGCTGCATACAAGTTCATCCGGTTAATTAATGATTATTTGGAAAATGGGAAATGAAAAAACATTGACATCATAATCGATATCAGGTGGAAGCATTGTCACACGTGCACACAGTACAGGGCAGATAAATCACAACTCCTGAATAATTAAACAGCGGCAAGGAGACCACAATGTCTTCCAGACAAATAATGTGAGTCATGTGATTGGAGGAAAATGGAGACAAACTCCACACACCTGGCACATAACATTAATTTTTAAACTATTTTATGTATGACTTCATAAACACACGTTTCATAAACGAACAAGTGGTGAACTAAATATTTACAGTACTTTATCTGCCACTTACACTGCCACTTTAAGAAAGGCTTTGGAATAAACAGTTGGAAAACCTTTCTAAAATGCACACCATGATCAGGTGCATGGGAAATTACTAGTTTAATAACAACTAACAACCTCACCACACCTATAAGCAAATGCTAAAAAAGTACAAACACGTACTTACCTGATAATTGTGCTGGATTCATTTCATGTATACCCTGGGATATACAGAAAGAGAATGTTAATATTACATTGTTCGCAACATTGCAGAAATCCTTATTGTTTTAATATGTATTTCAAAGCATATACCAGAAAATGTATGTTCTAATCCCTCTAAACTAGATATTGCTGATTGATTCCTCAAAACAGGCAAAGCTGTGCTTGCTACAAATTGGAATGCAGAAATTCTAAATTAAACTGCCTCCTATTTGTTGGAGAATATTATTACCTCTTAAAATACATCTATGATGGATTGTAAATTATTTCTGCAGCTCAAGCTAAATTGAATTTGATGGTTTTTTTTAAAGTATTATATTTACTGTTTAGTTTGTTTTAAAGAAAGCTGATGTTCCAAATATTCTATATTGTAAAACTACACATAACAAGTACTTTATCAAAGGAATGTAATTAAAACACTAGTAATTTGCCCATCATAAATGACAGTGTCATATGTTATGTTCAATTGTCTGTTCTTTCTCTCTCTATGCTCTGTCTCTCACTCTGTGAACACTCTCTCTCTCTGCGCCCTCTCTTTGTGTGTGTGCATTCTCTCTGTGCCCTCTGTCGCTCTCTGTGTTCTCTTTCTGCGATCTGTGTGTTGTGTCTCTCTCCCTCCCCTCTCTATCCCCTCTCCTTTCTCTCTCCCTCCATGTCTATCTCGTCCTACCCCCTCCCTTTCTCTCTCTCCCTCGATATTTGTCCCCCTCTCTCCCCCTCCTCCCTCAGTCTCTGCCTCCCCCTCTCTCTCTCTCACTCTCTCTCCACCTCTCTCTATCTATATTTCTCTCACACTCCCTCCCTCTCTCTGCCTCTCTCCCTCTCTCTTTCCCTCCCTCTCTCCCTCTTTCTCCCTTTCTCTCCCTCCCTCCCCCTCTCTCCCTATTTCTTTCTCTCTTTCTCCCTTCCTCCCTTTCTGTCTCTCTCCCTCCCCCTCTCTCTCCCTCCCTCTCACTCTCTCACCCCCTTAATCTGCCCCTCACTTTCTTTCTTTCTTTCTTTCTTTCTTTCTTTCTTTCTTTCTTTCTTTCTTTCCTTTTCTCTTTCTCCCTTCCTGTCTCTCTCTCTCCCTCTCTGTCTCCCTCCCTTTCTCTCTCTCCCCCTCTCTCCCTCTCTGCTTCCCTCCCTCTCCCTCTATCTCCTTCCCTCACTCCCTCTCTCCCCTCCCTCTATCTGCTTCCCTCCCTCTCTCTCTCCTATTCAATCTCTATCTATTTTTGCCTCCTTTCTGTCTGCCTCCTTTCTCTCCCCCTCCCTCTCTCCCCCACCCTCACTCTCTCTCTGCCACTTCTCTTGTTTCCTCTCTTTCTGCCTCCCACACTAGATCTCTTCCCTCTCTCACTCCCTTCACTCCCACTTCCCCTCTTCTCTGCCACTCAGTGCATGTGCTTTGACACAGCTGCAGCGCACATGCACAGTTGAACAATGCAGCAGGTACTGCACCAAAGGCCTGAATAAAGAGACTAATTGGACCAGATTGTTGTTTTTTTAGTAGTTCAGTCGTGTACGGCTCTCCGTGACTCTATGGACCACAGCACTACTTCAGTGACCTCATCTATCCATCTCCGTCTCTGTCATCCCCTTCTTCTTGTACCTTCAATCTTTTCCAGCATCCGAGTCTTTTCTAGGGAATCCTGCCATCAAGGGACTCTAAGCACCACAATTCAAAGGTGTCAATTCTACAGCGCTCAGACTTCTTTATGGTCCAGCTCTTACATCTTAAGCATTGCCTTTTTGGCATGTGAAATTAGTGCAATTGTTTGATAATTGGAGCACTCTTTGGCACTGTCTTTTTTGGGGATTGGGATGTAGACTGACCTTTTCCAGTCTATTGGTCATTGTTGAGTTTTCCAAATGTGTTGGCATAAGGCAAGTAACACTTTCACAGCATCATCCTGTAGAATTTTGAATAGTTCAATTGGGATTCCATCACCTTTTGCAGCCTTATAATCAGCAGCTCATTTGACAAATTATTGAGGTCATCACTGCTGTTAATATTCTTAATGTATAGATCTTCAGTGTATTCCTGCAACCTCTTCTTTAAATGATGTTCTTCCGTTACATCCCTACCATTTTCAACTTTTATCACGCCCACTTTGGCATGAAAGGTGCCTTTTAGGTTCCAAATTTTCTTGAAGAGATCTCTTGATTTACTCATTTGGTTATCTTCAATTTCTTTACATAGCTCATTGTAGAATGTCTTCTTGTCTCTTCTTGCTATCCTCTGGAATTCTGCGTTCAGTTGGACAAATCTTTTCTTATCTCCACTAGCTTTCGCTTTCCTTCTTTCCTGAGCTACTTTCAAAGCCTCATCAGACAGCCAGTTTGACTTCTTACTTTTCTTTTCTTTAGGGATATTATTTGTTGTTGTTTCCTGGATTATGTTGCAAACTTAAAAAGTTCTTCAGGCATTCGAAAAAACAACTAAACAAAAAACAACTAAAAATGTAATTGAACTATAGAGATTACCAGAATTTATGACATTTCTTAATAAACATGGAGTGAAACCCTAATTAAAAGGCTATTGTTTGTCTATGATATAAACACTTTATTAAACCTATTCTTACAAATATTTTTTTTATTATATAAAAATAAAACTTGCATCTTTGAGAATATTTTCCCCCCAAAAAAATCAGTGGGTAAACCAAAGACAAAATGAGCTGTCAAAAGCATCCCTGCTTATTTTAAAACTAATTCTACTGTCTCTCAACTTTCTAACATAGGCTTCTCTGGGCTGGGCTTCCAAAGGCTTCTCTGAAGACTCAGACCAAGAGACTGACCAGGACATGGCAATACCCATTATAACAGTTTCAGACCTCTTCTACGGAAAGCTGGAACAACTACTCAAGTTCAAACTATCATCAACAGTTCAACAAATCAAAACATAAATACATGACCTAAGTCAAAGAATACACACTCTGAAATCCTTAACAGATCAAATCTCTAATACTCAAACCCGAGACAAGACAGATATAATTAGAATACACACCCTGGAACAATGGAGGAAAAACTTGAGGATCTTGAGAATAGATACCACCGCAACAACATAAGAGTCAGAGCCGTCCTTAAAAGTATCACGGACATTCTACCATACTGTAACAAATTAATAAACTCTATTCTATTTAAGACACCAGAACATATTCTAGAAATAGAAAGAGCACACGGACATGTGCGTAGGAGCCCCAAAAAATCTGGGGGGGGGGGGGATAAAGTTTAAAGGGACAAAAAACTTCTAGGACAGACAGCCTCCAAGGGAAGAGAGTTAGGCCAACCAACAAGTATAAAGAAAACATTAGGGTGAACTACACAAAATAAACAAAATGTGTTAGAATATCAAATCAGTGGTGCTTATCCACTTTCAATGAAATCAGTTACATGATGCAATACATATTCTCCCTCAATTCTAATGGTATCAGTCCAAGTCCAATGTGGATGTATGATGAGCTGCTATGGTGAAGATTTTGAGAGACCCCCCTGTAGAGTAAATAAGCTTGTTAAAATAAAGGAGGGAAAACAGAAAAAAATATATGGTGAAGTAATTGTGTGTTATTTTAATACATGCATAAATATTGTACTTACACGACATAAAACAACTGGTCATCTACTTAATAAAAAAAAAGTCAATTATTTGGCATAAAATATATGTAGAACATATTTTATTAACTCATGTATTATGGCAGATTATTTACACTGTTGTGAGCTTAATTTCATCAAAAGAGGTTATACATAAACATTATGTCAGATAATTGACCTTTTTAGTATTAAATAGATAACCTTTGATTAATCTCATACCCTGTGTCTATAAATTCTATCTTATATTAACACGAATGTGTACTACCAAAGATTGTAGACATCATTCTGCAGTTTTTATATTTTGTTAGAACAATCTTTCATGTGTGTATTAAAAGAACCTAAACTTACTACACCAAGCGTTCATCTTATTTTCGTGCTCCTCAAGAAAGAATAAAAGAAAGAGAGATAGAGAAAGGTAGAAAGGAAGAAAGAGGAGTGTGGTCAAACACAGTTAAGGAAGTTGAGCATGCCTGTGAAAATCATAAGGCTATTTTTAAATTTAATAAGTCAGACTTTTGGGTTGATAGAATGGGCGAGCCAGATGAGCCATTTTTGTAATCTGTCATCAAACAGATGTTTCTATGGAGAAAGCAAGATAAAGGAGGAAGAAAAAGACAGACAAGGGAGAGCATGAAAAACAATGGAAGAAACAGAAAGAGACAAAGTAGGGAGAGAGAAAAGGTTATGATAGGAGTGAAATGAAGAGAAAATAGGGAGAAAAAGGAAAGCATAAAGAATATGTGAAGGAGCAAGACAAAATAAAAAAGGAAGGATGAGTAGATGGTATGGAGAAAAGGCAGAGGTTAAGGGGAGGGGGGAAGATAGAAAATGAGCTAGATGTAGAAAAGGGGAGAAAAAGGGAAGGAAAAGAAAAAGAGAGAGAGAAAGGTCTAAAACATTGGTGAAGGGGAGAGGGAGAGAGAGCGAAAGAGAGAGAGAGAGAGGAGGAGGAGGGTAGAAGGAGGGAGATATAAGGGCTGCAATATTTATACATAGAAAATGTCCATTCATCCTAGAAAAAAAACACAGATCCAGAGGGTCATTATATCATCCTAACCGGGCATCTCCTGGATGTAAAATTATTGCTAATATCTTTGTATTTCCCCACTACATCGCCTCACAAAACCCTTTTACAACTATTACAGAATATAAAAACCTGGAACTTAGGCATAATAATAATAGGAGGAGACTTTAACTTAACTTTAGACCCTATTCTTGATTGCTCCACTATAACTCCAGATACACACAACCTAGGTAAAATAAAAAAAAAAACGCTTCTCTAATGACAGACTTACACCTTGTAGATGCTTGGAGATCTTTCCATCCTCAAGAAAGAGAATAAACTAGCCTCCGAATATAAAAAAACAACAACTTCAAAGACAAAAAGAGCTACAGGAAGAGCGAGCTAAACTAGAAAAAAATCAACCAAAATAAACCCAGTACTCAAACAAGACAAAATATTGGTAAAATTAGGACTGGACTTGATCCGATCATTTCAAATTATGCAAAAATAACCATAGGACTAACTCAACAAAAATATTTTACAAAAATAAAAAAACCTTATTCCCTTTTAGCATGTAGATTACAATCTAAATTATCTCAATCCAAAATCTATCAAATAAGAACAAAAATAGGCTCATTAACAAATAGTCCTAATAAAATACAACAAATATTTAATTCATATTATCAAAAGATATACGCTACATCTCAACAAAATAACACAAATTAAATTTACTCCATCTTAGTCTCTTGTGATCTCCCTAAACTTACAAATAATGAACTCTCTATCTTAAATTCAGGTATAATGCATGAAGAGGTCAAATAAACCATAAAGAAATTAAAGTCAGGGAACTCCAGGCCCAGATGGCCTAATCAATATTTATTACAAAAAAATGTGTTAATCTACTGTCCCCACAGTTAATCATTCTCTTCAATTATATACTAAGAGGAAACCCAATACCTCCAGAGATTATGCAGATATAACAGTCTTTTCTAAAGAACACAAAATTACAGACCTAAGACCTTACTAAATGAGGATATAAAGATCTTAGGAAAAATTATATTCTACAGAAAGGCCCTATTCCTACCACAATTAATACATAAAGATCAAGTTGAATTTATCCCTCACAGATAAGCCAGAGATAACATTCAAATAATTATTAATATCTCCCACATAATCCATAACCAAAAACTCCTGACCTTAGATATTGAAAAGGCATTTGTTTCTTACCTATTTGAAGCCTTGTCAAAATTTGGGATTAGAAGAAAATTTGTAAACACGATACAAACATACTATTGATTACCCAGAGCTAACTTGAAACTCCCAGGTCAAGGGATAACTAACATTCAAATAGTAAGAGGAACAAGACAGGGCTGCCACCCTTCACCTCTTCTTTTTGCTCTAGCCATTGAACCTTTAGCTCAAACTATCCAAACAGATCCTAGAATACATAATCTACAAATAAATCCACAAAATTTCAAATGTTGTCTCTTTGCAGATGACTTAATATGAGCCCCTACCAAACCTTTAATCACTATGCTCTTTCTTATCCACACTGTAGATAACTTTGGAGACTTTTCAGGGTTAAAAATAAATGTGGATAAGACTGAAGCTTTAAACATAACCTTACCACCAGAAACAGTTAAACTTCTCCAGATGAAATATAATTTCTCCTGGCATAAAACAGGCATTACATACTTATGTGTCAATATTACTTCACACTGGAAAGACTTACATTGAACCAACTACTCTCCCATCTATAAAAAAACTAAAAAAAGACTTAGAATATTGGTCAAAGATTCAGATATCTTGGACAGGACTAATCAACTCAATAAAAAATAACATTCTCCCCCGCCTGTTATATCTTTTCCATACACTTCCTATTGCTGTTAAATTCAAAGACCTGGACAGATTCCAAAATATCCTATTCAAATTCTTCTGGTGAAATAAACCTCCCAGAACAGCCTGATACATGTCTAAAGGAGGATTATCCTGCCCCAAGTTTAAACTCTATTACAGGGCTGCCCAATTAACTTATATTCCTCAAGCCCATCCCTTAGATCACAAACCAATTTGAGTGTAAATATAAATCTTCTTAGAGCTCACTAACACTTGGGATACAATTACCTGGCTTCTTAATTCTACTGCTCCGCTTCCCATGAACACCAGCTCACTAGCTCAATTCACAATGATACAGTGGTATTGGGCAGTGGAGTAATACATTAAGTTCTATCTTATCTCCTTTAACCCCCATTTTACCCCACCCACAATTCCCATTGGGACTAATAGACAAGAACTTCCCTTGGTGAAAACAAACTCACCAAAATACACTTTTAGATCTTGGATGAGGGATCATTAACTTATGAAACTTTGAAAAAAAACATTTGACCTTCCACTACAGGAACACTTTAGCTTTTGACAAAGAAAACATTTTATATCTAAATTAACACTGACTCTGGGACACCCTGAGGACAGTTGGCTCTCATGTATCTGTCAGAAAACCCCTCTGGGTTCTAGGCATGTTAAAAAAAAGAAGTTGGATTACATACATCCTATTATAAGAATTGGGAACTGTGGCTAGCCACAACTTATTCTCCTAAATGAGTAAAATAATATACACAAACTTAAAAGGACACTTAATTCAGCACAACTTGGAGCACGCTACTATAAAGTTATCCTAAAAGCATGTTAAAATTATTTTTAAATTGTTTTCACAAATAAATTAATTAATTAATTATCTGTTTGCATTTGTCACTTGCAAGCCCCCAGACAGGCCCACAGCAACAGCTCTGTGCAGTGAGCTCAGTAAGCAGAAAGAGAGGTAACTCTTCACAAATGTATATGTGCAGGGAAAGGACTGCTGGAATAAACTAAATACAACAGTGGGGTTAAGATCTCCAGCTGCATCTTGAGTTTCAGACTTTGTCTTCATGGAGCCTTCACTGATCGGTGTTGGCATATGTTGTTAATCATGAAACCGTCAGGAATGTGTTTATAAACAGACCTAAGACTTTAGATTTTTAGCGGTTATTAGATCATTGTAACATACAATATTGTGCTCTTTCACACCATGAAGAGCACTTATAGTGAGGTAAATGGCCCTTTAACTAGACGGGAGATTAGATGGAGGCACTGAGGGATGAAATCCTTACATTTAACTCTGCTGCTCATTGATGTAGCCCCCCCACCCCCCATTTTATAGAGAGGGGACAGGAGAAACAGAAAATGAATTAAAAATCAGTAAATTCAAAAGTGCTGGTCTTTAAACAAAACATTTGAGTAAATGCACATAGAAAGGGGCTGCTATCCATAGCAGCCTGTTGCCCCTGTGATTCCCTGTTTCTTGCTCCTCATTGAAGTGCTCCCACTTTCGCAGCTCCAGTGAAGCCACTTTTGTTGTTAGAGAGCAGACGCTTGCAATGTGTGGGAGCTCTTCCCTGATGTGATGTGACGCACAGCAGGACCCGTAAAGACCAGCAGGTTGGTCTCACTGTGGTACAAGGGTCAGGGCTGGGGAGATATCATAACGAATAGGGGTATTTTAGTATGTAATAGAAGGGCTAGAGAAGGAGTCTATAGCTTGGCTATCCTCCACCTCACATGTCTACTCTAAACTCCTCAATTTCCCCAATTCCATCTTTCTCTTTCTATCTTCCTCCATTCTTTTCCATCCCCAATTTATTTCCCCTTTCCTCTTTCTTCCCTCCCTCTTTTTTCATCTTTCACTTGCGCTCTCCCAATCTCTTTCCTTCTCCCCTTCTTCTCTCCTCCCTTTTTCTCTCCCCCTATTTTTGTCTCTTCCTTCCTTACCCACTCACTCTTGTCCATCTATCTATATATCTATTCTGAAGAATTTCTTATCTACCAATATAGGAATACCTTTTGTAAGATACCTTTTTGCAACTTGTGTTCATGTTTGTTTTTTAATAGTTGCTTAAAGTTCCTTAATTTCTATACATATACAACATACATACTAGATAATGATAATAGAACTGCTGAATTAATATTCTGTCGTGTTTTTTGGCAGTTAATATAGTGATATTTTTAAAATCAATAATATTTATTAATAGTAATTAAAAATTACATATTTTATATATTTTCCAATTTCGACTATCTGAATTCTTACTACACAATATATATACCCGTATATAGTCGAGTATAAGCCGACCTGAGTATAAGCCGAGGCACCTATTTTACCACAAAATACAGGGGAAAATCAGAGACTAGAATATAAGCCGAGGCTGGGAAATGTGCTGCCCCCTGTGTCCCTCTCTTGTGTGCCCCCCTCTCTCTCCCCTGTGTCTCTTCTCCCCTCTCCCTCCCCTGTGTCTCTTCCCCCTCTCCCTTCCCTGTGTCTCTTCCCCCCCTCTCCATTCTCAACCTCCCTCCTCAACCCCACTACTCATCCTCAACCTCCCCCCTCAACCCCCCTCCTTATGTTCAACCTCCCTCCTCAACCCCCCTCCTCATCCTCAACCTCCATCCTCAACCCCCATCCTCATCCTAAACCCCCATCCTCATCCTAAACTGCCCATCCTCATCCTAAACCCCCATCTTCATCCTAAACCACCCATCCTCATCCTAAACCCCCCTCCTCAGACCCTCTCCTCAAGCCCCCTCCTCATCCTCAACCCCCCTTCTCATCCTCAACCTCCCTCCTCAACCTCCCTCCTCATCCTCAACCTCCCTCCTCATCCTCAACCTCCCTCCTCAACCTCAACCCCCCATCCTCAACCACCCATCCTCAACCGCCCTCCTCAACCTCAACCCCCATCCTCAACCTCAACCCCCCTCCTCAACCCTACATCCTCAATCCCTCATCCTCAACCCCCCATCTTCAACCCCCCCTCCTCATCATCAACCCCCCCATCCTCAACCCCCCTCCTCATCCTCAACCCCCCTCCTCATTCTAAACCCCCTACTCAATCCCTTTCCTCAAACTCAACCACCATCCTCAACCTCAACCACCTCCTCAACCCCCCAATACTCAACCCCCCATCCTCAACCCCCCCTGCTCAACCTCAACCCCCCCATCCTCATCCTAAACCCCCCTCATCCTCATCCTAAAATGCCCCTCCTCATTTTACCCCTCCTCATCCTAAACCCCCTTCCTCACTTTACCCCTCTAAATACCTCCCCTTCTCCCTTTCCCGTCACTTACATCCATCTGCAGCTGTTCCTCTGCTCCTCCACGCTCCTTCCTGCGTCTTGACCCGGCCAATGCTAATGACGTGGCGCGCATGTGACGTCATGTCATTAGCATATGCAGGGTCCTGATGCACAAAGGAATGGAGGACCAGCTGCAGATGGAGGTAAGGGAGGGGAAAGGGAGAGGGGGAGGTATTTAGAGGTGTAAAGTGAGGAGGAAGGTTTAGGATGAGGAGGGGGGGTTGATGATGATGAGGGGGGGAGGGAAAGAGACACGGGGGGTTAGAGAGACATAGGGGGTTAGAGAGACACAGGGGGTTAGAGAGACACGGGGGAGTTAGAGAGACACGGGGGAGTTAGAGAGACACGGGGGGGAGGTTAGAGAGACACGGGGGGGTGGTGGAGTGACTCGAGTATAAGCCGAGGGGGCTCTTTTCAGCCTTAAAAAAAGGTTTATACTCGAGTATATACAGTAAGTTTTGGCCTCATGAAATAAACATAACTGTATTATATAGGAATATATTTACTACAATGAATAAAAATAATATCAATTCCATGTCTTTCAATATAACAAGTTGGTTTAAACAATTGTAACAGATATAATATCAAGGTACAACAATTATGAAGTATCAGTTATTATCACATATCCCACATAATCATATATAAGACATGCACAATATGCTTAATATGATTGACTAGCGACTTGGCCATCAAAAAAATTAAGTTTTTTGCGATACTGTGGAGTTTTAATTTTTTACTTTTCTTATGCTAATTAATTAATTAATTAAATCATAAATTAATATTTTACCTATTTGTAATTAATATATGCAGCAAGGAATGTGCTGAAAAGCTAGCAATCTGTGTTGATGTTCCTGCAGCATGTAATGTAGATTTGCAGTGTTGTCAAGCTGAGGTGTAAGTGTCAGCAATGTGTGCAGTGTGTAGTGTAAATAGGCTGCGTGCGCGAGGGGAAGCCGTTTGTGTAGCTGGGTACTTCCGCATTCTGTAAGTTAGTTTTGGAAAAATGTGGTACGCGGGTGTGGAGGATTTAGCGTCCTTGCTAATGGTGTATGTTGTACCCCATACAGGTTTTTGTAAAAGTTGTATGTGCTTGGAGGTGTTTTGCGGCTTTAGGAGTCATGTAGCCTCGTTTTCGTTTTTTTAAGGGGCCATTTTTTCTCTCGCTTAATGGATTTTCGAGTGTGTAAACTTTTTACTATGGACTGAAATCGAGGTGTAACCTGTCTTGCAGACATCCTGGGTGTCCCTCATTGCTGTGGGTAAGGTTTTTATTTTATTTTTGTGTGTATTTTATGTTTTTTTAATGTTTTCCGCTGTCCCGCGGCTTGTATTTTATTGTATAAGTCCGTATTTAGCCATTGCAGCCGATGTGGGAGCCTCCACCTCAACAAATGGGGCCTTCACGTAGTGCTGGATGTTGGGTGGATTGGAATGGCTACATAGTGATTTTTATATCAACTTGACATGTAAATCAGCAACGAAAAAGATTGGAAAGTGGCCCTTAGTGTAATGGACAATCTGGCAACAGATCAGGAGCTGACCAGGCAAGTAGGTGAAGCATGAACTGATACTCAGGAACAGGGTGTAGTGAACAATCTGTAGCACAACAGGAATTGGATATAACAGGACTAATCACGGTACGTAACACAGCAACAAATGAACTGGACACAAAACAGCACAGACCAGGTAAACTGAGCCCATGATCAGGCACCAGTAGTCTGACATAAGCTATTTACATAGAGCTAATGGATAAAGTTGAGCAGTAGGTTTTTTTAAAACCGGGGTATTCTATGACTCCTGAAAAGAAAAAAAGCCTATAAATCTAACTGGCTTAGTTAGATTTGCAGGGGTTTATGAGGACCCAAGTGGTATGAGGGTTAATATCAGGTGCCCTGGGGACCCTCATGGTTATACTTTAGAAAGAGGTTCCCTGGCTCATATGGGTTAGGGATAGATAGGGGAAGCCTGAAGGGATTCCCAGGCTCATAGTGAGCAGGAAGGAGGAATCCAAGGGATCCCTGGGCTCATATGAGGCAATGGGTATGAATGGGGATTCCTGGGGCATCCCCTGGCTCATAGTAGGTAGTTGGTATTGAGGGGGGAATGCTGGCATACCCTGGCTCATGGGAATTTCAATATTAACCCTAAAATGTGTTGGACTTGAGAAATCAAGCCTAATAAATATAGATTGATTTGAAGCATCTGGGCTTCTTGTTGGCATTTTTAGTACGTTTACAGAGATTGTAGGCTTTTTAAAGATTTGGGGCACTCGGACAGACTTTTGAATTTGGATATCATTATCGGAAGCATATGATAGGGATTTGTAAAATATTTATGGGACAGGAACTTGGGTTTACCATGTTAGAGATATTTGGAATACTCTCATGGCATTGAGATAAAGATTTATGTTTGTGATGTGATAGCTTGATGGTGAATTACGTCACTTGGATTTGCATCTATGGGAGCACTGGAATGGAGGCCATGATTAGTGAGTGATCTAAATTTATCTAAAAATGAAGCCAAACTTAGCTTTATGATTGTAAAAAAATAATCTTCTGAAGCACGGTACCAAAATATGTTATTTCCATCACCGCCAAGATGAATTTAAACATCTATTTAAATTATATATCACATTCTATAAAACTAAGGGCTTAACATAGACTCCAGATTTCTAGCCCATTATCAAAAAAAATTGTGAGCCTACCACATTACTTCTCATGCTCTATTGTTAATTTTCAACTACTTAATAGATTTTATAGATATTTATAGATATTTACTAATAACATTATCTTTTCTCTTACCTCAAACCCTGTAAATAGACTTGCACATTTGATCGGTAAAAAACAAAATTTAGGAGCTCTGCATTCTGTCCCACTGGACTTCTACTCTGTTTTCAATGCTTTTACTAATTCTTAATCAGTATTACTTCTGACTTGATAAAGAGAGGTGCAACTCTCGAAAGCTTGTAATTAGTGATGTCCCGAACAGTTCGCCGGAGAACTGTTCACGGCGATTTTCGCATGTTCGCGTTCGCCGCGAACGGCGAACACATGCGCTTTTCGGTTCGCCCCCTATACTTTATCATTGAGGAAACTTTGAACATCATTTATTTTATTTTATAATTTTTTTTGTGTAATCTATGCCTGCCTGCCAGCGTGTGTGGGTGAGAGGCTAACACCTAACAGCTTATATTGTGCTTATTTTCACTACTCATACCTGGTGGTGTAACATACATTAAAAACAAAAAATGTTTTCCTGTAATCTAATTTCAGTTGCCTGCCTGTGTCAGGCTCACAGCTTATATTGTGCTCAGTGACATAAAACAACACTTTTTTGACTATAATCGATTGAATATCAGTTGCCTGCCTACAGGCGTGTGTGTGAAGCCTATTGCATCTAATCTGCCAACTTTTGCCAGTGCACAGTGACACGCATATCTGGTGTCACAATAGCTTGCACTCATAGTACCACTAATCGGAAAAAAAATGACAGACAGAGGCAGGCCACCCCGCAGGGGCCGTCATGGTCGTGGTGTTGTGATTCCCTTTGGCCCTAGAATAATGCCCAGTTTTCAGAGGCAACGTACCCTGAACTTGAAAAGTTCTGAGGACATGGTTGACTGGCTAACACAGGACACCCAATCTTCTACAGCTTCCGCTCGGAACCTAGACGCACCATCCTCCTCCAGCTAAGCTTCGGGCACCTCTCCAGTTACCACTCGCCCGCCTGCCGCCACCACCAACACTAGCACCACAGCCGCTTCACTTGATCCGTCAACAGAGTTATTTACACATCCGTTGGAAGAAATGAGTGATGCACAAACATTAGTGCCAGAGGATGTAGATAACAGGGATATGTCACAGTCAGGCAGCATTGCACACATGGATGTACGGTCTGATGATGATGATGTTGTACCCGGTGCTGCTTCCTTTGTTGAGTTGTCAGATAAAAGTGAAGTGGTTGATGATGACGATACGTCCGTGGATCTCACGTGGGTGCCCGCTATAAGAGAAGTAAAACAGGAGGGAAGTTCAGATGAGGAGACAGAGAGGAGGAGGAGATGAGTTGGAAGCAGGGGGAGGTCGTTGCAAGTAGCTAGTGGCACAGTCAGACAGCATGCATCGGCACCCGGGGTCAGCCAGACAGCACGCCAGTCAACGCATGCTGTTGCCACCACCAGAATGCCGTCATTGCAGAGCTCAGCAGTGTGGCAATTTGTTGGTGTGTCTGCCTGTAACAACAGCGATGCCATTTGCAACCTGTGCGAAAAGAAACTGAGTCGTGGGAAGTCAGACACCCACCTAGGTACAACTTCTTTACGAAGGCACATGATGTCACATTACAAACGCCTATGGGATGAACACATGAGTACAAGCAGCACACAAAGTCAAAGCCGCGATCCTCCTCCTGGTCCATCATCTTCAGCCACGTCAGCCACTGCTGCACTGCTTGCCCCCTCTCAACCATCCGCCACTCCGTGTCTCGCCCTGAGCAGTCCCTGCTCATCTGCCCACAGTCAGGTGTCTGTCAAGGACATGTTTGAGCGTAAGAAGCCAATGTAAAAAAGTCACCCCCTTGCCCAGCAACTGACAGCTAGCTTGTCTGAACTCTTAGCCCGCCAGCTTTTACCATACAAGCTGGTGGAGTCTGAGGCATTCAAAAAATTTGTAGCTATTGGGATACCGCAGTGGAAGGTACCCGGACAAAATTTCTTAGCACAAAAAGCAATCCCCAACCTGTACTCGATTGTGCAAATGGAAGTAATGGCATCTCTGGCACACAGTGTTGGGGCAAGGGTCCATCTGACCACTGATACCTGGTCAGCAAGGCATGGTCAGGGCAGGTATATCACCTACACTGCGCATTGGGTAAACCTGGTGACGGCTGCCAAGCATGGAATCGGTGGCTCAAATTTGAAGTGGGAGGACCGACCAAGCATCTTTTTCCATCTCCCGCTTCCAAAAATCCATGCCATATACACGTCCCCTGATAGTGGACGTAACAGGGATTAAACTGATAGGAATAGTACTACTTAACAGTACACACCTTATAATAACGCAGACAGAGGCAACGCGTATAATCTTCCATGCTGTGCAGTGGAAGCCCCCAGACTCTGACCTGTGTATAATCTTCCATGCTGGGCAGTGGAAGCCCCCAGACTCTGACCTGTGTATAATCTTCCATGCTGGGCAGTGGAAGCCCCCAGACTCTGACCTGTGTATAATCTTCCATGCTGGGCAGTGGAAGCCCCCAGACTCTGACCTGTGTATAATATTCCATGCTGGGCAGTTGAAGCCCCCAGACTCTGACCTGTGTATAATCTTCCATGCTGGGCAGTGGAAGCCCCCAGACTCTGACCTGTGTATAATATTCCATGCTGGGCAGTGGAAGCCCCCAGACTCTGACCTGTGTATAATCTTCCATGCTGTGCAGTGGAAGCCCCCAGACTCTGGGAGTCTGAAGAAGAGGAGTCAGAGGAGGAAGGTGGCTTTGAGGAGGTGGAAGACAAAACACAGCAGGCGTCCCAGGGGGCTTGTTGCCACCTTTCGGGGACCCTGGGTGGAGGAAGAGACCTTCAGTGACATCAGTGAGGACAAGGAACGGGACATGGCTAGCTTGGTATCCAACCTTGTGCAAATGGGGAGTTTGCAATTGTGCAAAGGGACAGTTTGCGGTTGTTTGCGGTGCATTAAACAGGGAGATTGGTCTGTTACTGTGAAGCGGTTGTAACCCTTACACTACCTGATCGATACAACATCATACCTGATGTTTTAAAGCATGTTATTCCAAACAATTTAGGAATGTTAGGTGATTTATGCCCTTTATGGCTTAAAACCAGACTCTGAATCAACTATGTAATTTTCCGTGGGAGTTTTGCCATGGATCCCCCTCCGGCATGCCACAGTCCAGGTGTTAGTTCCTTGAAACAACTTTCCCATCACTATTGTGGCCAGAAAGAGTCCCTGTGGGTTTTGAAATTTGCCTGCCCATTAAAGTCTATGGGGTTCGCCGATGTTCGCCCGTTCGCGAACATTTGGTAAAGTTCGCTGTTCGCGAACCCAAAATTTGATGTTCGTGACATCACTACTTGTCATTCTAACTTCAATGTGTGTCCAATATGTGTGTTCAATGTGTGTCCAAAATCTTGGGGGGGGGGGGGGGGGGAACGTGGAAAACAAATTCCACAGAAAACAAAGATTGCATTTATTAACCACCACTTTTTATCTCCACTTCTAGCTATCTTTCTTGAATGAAAACAGTCTCAAGAACATATATTGGAAAATAAGGTTAACAAACTTGACTTTACAACTGTGATAAATAAAATGCTATGAAGAATCAGTATTTTTATTAGAACACTCTAAATCAGACATAGACCAGCTTTTCGGAGAGTGACATTTGTCCTTACATAACAAAAATGACAGATAAAATCACTGCTGGCTGGCTTAATATTCTGTACCATCTGTTCCACCCAAATGCCAACAAAACTCACTGAAACTTGCTTTTGATTATGCTCCTTTTGAGGATAATTTGCAGAGGATTACATTCTCATGTTGCCATCCTTGCTGTAAAATCACATATAATTGAATTGTCATAAAGTGTAGTGAGTAGGGGATGATCATTTATGAATGTGAAGGAGTAAATAAAGACATTCAGGTTGTGAACCCATCACTGTACTATGAAACAAAGCAATGCATGTCTCTGTTTTTAAGTAAGAGTAAGTACAGAATGATATAATACATTTTGCCCCTATATGATATACTGTATGTATGTCATATTTTTGCTCTCATCTTCAAATAATCCCCCTACCTCTCTCTTCTCTCTGCTCATGACCATCTTTTCTCCTCTCTTGTTATCTCGTCTCACTACCACCTTCAAGACTTTTCCTGAGCTGCATCTACTATCTGGATCTCTTTGTGTTGCTCCATCACACTGTATTCTTGCCTCGAAATGTTTCAAAAACATAAAAACACAAGCACAAGCTACAGTATGATGCAGAGTCACCTCCACTTGCATTAACCTACTGCCTTAGCTCTTTTGCACCAAAATATCTGTGGCTGTACTGTATTGTATATGTATTTCTACTTACTTTAGAATTTGCTTATGCCTTTATAATTTGCCACTTGTACCCACTGTACTTAATAAATATGGAAAATACTGGTGCTTTATAAATAAAAAGCAATAATATAGTAATATAAAATAATATTAAGTACAGTTATATAAATGACCTCTTCTGAATCGCCACCTTGTCAGGGTGAAGGTGCTTGTGTACTCCAGTGAAACTGTGAGCTATACCATGTAGGGTCACCCAAGATGAGCAGGTCATTGCAAAGAGGTCAGACAAATTGCTGCCCACTGGAGAAGGAACTGATGACCCACTTGAGTATCTTTGCCAAGATAACCTTATGGATAAGCACAGCCAGAGACAACACAGTGTGCATTGCGTGCTTCATTCCATAGGGTGAAGGAGAGTCGAACATGACTGAACCACTAAACAATAGCAATGTCATTTTAGTTGTAGATACATAGGCACTCTACAAAACTGTATCAGTTTATTGAATGAATATTTTGACTCCTAATCAAAGACTCCAATCTATGAGTCAAAACTGCAAACATCAACCAGATCTAATAAAAGTTTCTACCAACCATAAGTGTCCATAGGGAAGTAACTGTCCCTTAGCTTGGACATTACAATATAGCACCCTTTGTCATTTAAGAAAGTAAACTCATAACACTAATGAATCAGAATTAAACTTGTTTTATCAGTCAGGTTTTTCATATATCAACTCTAGTGACACTAATCTATTGACCCTAATCCAAGACAAAAATTGTAAAGAGAATATCATTATAACAAAAAGGAAAAATTATATTGTATCTCAGGATCCAAATATCTCACATTTCAGTGTACTATTGACAAAAGACATATACAACTGTTTAGATGAATTACATTTTGCTATCCGATTCTATTCACTTGAATATTTTTACACATGCTCAGAATACTGTGATCCAACAAGTAACTGTGTCGAGGCTAGACATATGCAGGGAAAAGCTGTATCCGGAGTGGATAAGAAAGAGTCAATCAGTTGGGTCTGACTCTCCATAACCCTAAGAACCGTTGCATACCAAGCACATTTATCTTTATGTCTCTGGTTGTGCTTACCTATAAGGTTATCTTGGAAATGATACTGGATTGGGCTGCCAGTTCATTCTTCAATGGACCACAATTTGTCTGATCTCTCCGCTATGACCTGTCCATGTTGGTCACCCTACATGGTATAGCTCACAGGCAAGGGTTCATTTCAGATGCCATGGGGATTCTTCCACGACCTTCATGGCATTGGGGTTTATTTTAGATGCAATGAGGGTTCTTACTGGACCTCTATGGCATAGGGTTAATGTTAGTTGCTATGGGGGTCTATAGATACCCCCATGGTTATTTTTAGAAGGGGCATCCTCAGGGATAGCGCATGGGAAGGCGGAATTCCCTGGGTTCCCCCGGTTTATATTGGGTATTGGGGAAAATCTTGGGCATACCAGGGCTCATTGAAAGTAGTGGATAATAGGCAGAGGGGTCATAACCTCCCTGCATTACTTTTTATTAATAATTAACCCCTTACCTGTCATGGGAGATGTTTATATAGATAGATAGGGTAAAGTGAGGATGTTAGAACTAGTGTAGTGTGTTAACTTAGTAGTCTGCATCATTGCTATGTTTACAACAATGCTGTTTGGTGCCTGTGGTATAGCTGGAGCTTCTGCCGCCTGGGGCTACCTTTGAGTTTGACACCCCAAGGAGTTTATGCCCAGGGCGGTCCGCCCCTCCTACACCAGTGACTCCAGTCATCTACAATCTCACCACACAGGCCCTCACATCCGGCTGCCAACGAAAAGATGACAAACCAAATGTTGGAAAGATAAAGAGGCAGATCTGACATATTACCAAGAGATGTAAGTTTCCAAAGCTACTGGAATCAATTGTATGGGTATAACTATTTATAAGTGTGTAATAATGTTTAGCATTTCTTCTCTGTAAAAGTATTTCTACTTTGACATTCTCCTTGCACACTAGCTGATGCTTAGGATCCCACTGAGGTACAGTTTGATTTATGTGCTGTACCCCAGTGGCCATTCTGGGAAGTATGACTGGATAACTAGAAAAACACTGATGTAGATTAAATCTGCCTGATTATTATGTAAAGTGTGATCAGTATGCATAATGTATCATTTTGGCCCTTTATGGATTGGTGTCTGTTCATGTTTTAGAATAATCTGATTGCTGGTTTGTAGTCAGCAAGGCATTTATTTTTCCTTAAAGGTATATATAAGTTTGAGGCGTTTTGCAAATTGAGATACAGTGAGTAAGAGCCTTTATGGCCTTCTGTCTTCTGCCTTTTGTATATACAAATGTTTTGACTACTTGGGAGACAAATGATTATTCTCCTTAATTTAGACCCATATCTCCAGGTCACCTTATTAGGGTAATACCCCCATGACCAACTTTGATTGCACACATTTTGGGTGTAAATAAAGGGGTATATCAAGACCTTGCAGAGATTTAGTGGTCTCTCTCTTATATAGAATCATATATGGTTCTATATATACACTGACATATTTGCAACTTTAAGTCCTCATTACATTGTTTCAGTCCACATATTGAATAGCCTTAAGGCACTGGTTGATACTTTTTAACATAAAAGTTTTTTTTAATATAAACCCTCAGTAATTAATACTATTTATCCCCTTTTTTGTTTATCCAATGATTTACAAATTTTTGTTTATATGAGGATAATCCACCATTTTTTCTGGCTATACCTTATCACTAAGGTTTTTTATCACGATTTTGGCTTCTTCAAGTGCTACTTCATAGTACTTCATTAACCTTACACACTACATATTAACAACTCAATTAGCACACAGCACTTTACACGCCGTTCCCAGCACTTGCCATTGCCATATTCTGACAACTTGTCACTATTATATACAATTATAGTCCCACACTCTTTTCTTCACTCAATTCTTAGGACACACTTTACCCATTACCACATTGAGATCTGTATTCCCCATACCTTCTCATTACGTATATATTTGGCCATTTGGCCGCCATCCTCACCTCTACTCCATTTATAGCATATCACATTGATAATAGGCAGTCTAGCCAGGTGTATATCCACCTCATATACATTCTTTACTAGTAGGGTTTATCTCTTAATCTACTTTTATTTTTAACTTCTTTTTAATCACTCTAGAGCAAGCCGGGTAGGCAGCTCACATTAAAAATTACACATGAACGTTTTTTTTTTTAATAATTATATCACTAGTATATATAAGTTTCCCTGTTTTTAACTTTTTCTAATCTAACACATACTGCTTATATCAGAAACACACAATACATTGATTCATTCTATACACCTTCAGATTTATTTTATCTAAAATAAAATGTGTTTTCCAAACCCTCAGCGCCGTTTACTTTGTACCTACCAATAGAAGCACTGCATTTGGGTATGGTTTCTAACACTATACTAACCTTCAAGCAAAGATCCACACAGCAATGTGCAAACTGCTCCTTGCTTCCAAATGCAGGATTAAAACAAGTCTACGCATTCCATAATGCTTTGTTGTACAAACTGCCATCACAGATTGAAACAATGTTTTGAAGCTGATTAAAGCTGCCTGTGATTGGCCAAAACAAATTTTGAATTCTATGCTAATTCTAACAGTATTTTTCAGGGGTGTTAACTCTCAAAATAAACTGCTAGCAAACTCAAGAGGTTTAGCAAACTTTAGGGTAAGCTTAATATGTTTATTTTGGTATATTTTTCATGCAATGAAATGTATTTATACACTACTGATTCTCCTCTGTCAGATTCATTCATCATCCAGGAAATTTAAATATGCCTTAACTGTCAATATTTCAATTTTTTTTCCTTCTTCCACAAGAAATTGCCAAAAAATCTAACAACTTGGATTAAAGGGCTTCTAAAAAGGCTGAAGTTTACAAACTCTTTTATCAACCTTAACTACCAAAAACAAAATTCAGCATTCATTAATTAGTTCCTATTCATATGAACATAGCAAACAGCATCATCAGTTTCTAAAACAGATAAAGCATAGATAATGTCCTGAGGGCCACATTAAATTTGAAGCCCGCAACTCGATGCCAGAAAGCCAAATGTCTGCGAGTGAGTTGCGGGCTTCAGTTGGTCTCCGTTTGCGATGCTATTCAATTGCTCTGGGCCGTAAATTACTTTAAGCCAAAACCGTAAATCAGGGCGGAAACATGATCAATTCAGCAAGCCCGTAACCACCCATTTTGAATCAGCCAATAAAAAATTAGACTGTCATTATTACGGCAGTAAAACATGGAGGTTACATGTCAATCAATTAGGTTCGGGTGACCAATATGCGATCAGATATGTATTACGGTAACTCATTGATACCCAAGATTGATTTAACCAGCGAAATGACACATAAAAATAATTTCTATTTCCTGCAGATTGGCGAGCTTGAGACTGTTGTGCAATTAATTCTAATGTCTTTCATCGCTTTCCCCATTCTTTACAGTGCAGTATTGCTTTTTTATTTGCATTTACAGTGTTTAACCCCCTTGTGGGTCCTCTCTAGCACTCTGATTTTCTCCTTCATTTGCCGTTTAGTATGAAAACATTTGCGGGCTTGGGGAAATTGAGCAATTGAATAGCGATTTGCGATTTTAGCCTTGCGAAAGTGAAAGATCAAAGGCTTCTGGAGGCTGTAAGTGGCGAGGTTAACCATCGCCATTTTTTCAAGCCCATAACTAGGAAGCCGTACTGAAATCTCAATTGAATGGGGTTCTTAGTCTTTAGAATTTGGGCAAAAGAGTATAGATTAATGAACATTTATGTAATTTTAGAAAATGAATAATAAATCTCTTAATAATGCATCCTGTAAATTGACAGAATAGCATCCAATTTTTTTGGTTTGCACCATTTATGTACAAAAAAAAATCAAAGTGAATGGACACATAGAGCCTGATGCAATTGAGCAATTGTAATTTGCTATTCAATTGGCAGGGTTTTTTGTGAGCTAAAAAACGCTTATGTGTCACGGGCTTGAAAACTTTGTGGTTGTTAAACCCGAAACTTAAAGCCTCCAGAAGCCTTTGATCTTTCACGCCTGCAAGAATTCCGATTGCTAAAATCACAAATCACTATTTAATTGCAAAAATCGCTCAAGACCACACCCACAATCAAGCCCGCAAATAGTGGGCCAAAGCTTACGGGTTAAAAATAGGACCCGCAAAGGGTTTACAGACTAGTTTGCAACACTGCAAAACCCAATAAAAACACACCAATGGACTTTAAAATATGGCTAAAGCAATGGAAGGCATTAAAATTACTTGCCCAACAATTCCCAACTATCAAATAGTTAAACAAGTAACATTTTATTTTTCTAATAGGCTGTAATGGTCATGCATATGTCAATATAAATTGTAATGCTGCAAGATGCTGAAAGCTATTAAAGACACACTACCTCATTAAACTGCAACACAAATACATGAAAATGGCTTCCATAGTAACCCTTCACAGAGGCTCTAATGTGGACCCTAAAAATACAAAGATCATCTTATATACATCTCACTCATCACATCTACATTGGGAAAACAAATAGTGGCCAAATTACACTGCCACATATATCAAGTACCAGGGAAACATTTTAGCAAGCCCGTCACCACCCATTTTGAATCAGCCAATAAAAAATTAGACTGTCATTATTACGGCAGTAAAACATGGAGGTTACATGTCAATCAATTAGGTTCGGGTGACCAATATGCGATCAGACTTGCAAATCCAGATAATAAAAAATTATGAAAAAGAATGCCAATAATGTTCTAGTCCAAATGGGTGGCCGGATATGTATTAACTCATTGATACCCAAGATTGATTTAACCAGCGAAATGACACATAAAAATAATTTCTATTTCCTGCCAATTGGCGAGCTTGAGACTGTTGTGCAATTAATTCTAATGTCTTTCATCGCTTTCCCCATTCTTTACAGTGCAGTATTGCTTTTTTATTTGCATTTACAGTGTTTAACCCCCTTGTGGGTCCTCTCTAGCACTCTGATTTTCTCCTTCATTTGCCGTTTAGTATGAAAACATTTGCGGGCTTGGGGAAATTGAGCAATTGAATAGCGATTTGCGATTTTAGCCTTGCGAAAGTGAAAGATCAAAGGCTTCTGGAGGCTGTAAGTGGCGAGGTTAACCATCGCCATTTTTTCAAGCCCATAACTAGGAAGCCGTTCTGAAATCTCAATTGAATGGGGTTCTTAGTCTTTAGAATTTGGGCAAAAGAGTATAGATTAATGAACATTTATGTAATTTTAGAAAATGAATAATAAATCTCTTAATAATGCATCCTGTAAATTGACAGAATAGCATCCAATTTTTTTGGTTTGCACCATTTATGTACAAAAAAAATCAAAGTGAATGGACACATAGAGCCTGATGCAATTGAGCAATTGTAATTTGCTTTTCAATTGGCAGGGTTTGTTGTGAGCTAAAAAACGCTTATGTGTCACGGGCTTGAAAACTTTGTGGTTGTTAAACCCGAAACTTAAAGCCTCCAGAAGCCTTTGATCTTTCACGCCCGCAAGAATTCCGATTGCTAAAATCACAAATCACTATTTAATTGCAAAAATCGCTCAAGACCACACCCACAATCAAGCCCGCAAATAGTGGGCCAAAGCTTACGGGTTAAAAATAGGACCCGCAAAGGGTTTACAGACTAGTTTGCAACACTGCAAAACCCAATAAAAACACACCAATGGACTTTAAAATATGGCTAAAGCAATGGAAGGCATTAAAATTACTTGCCCAACAATTCCCAACTATCAAATAGTTAAACAAGTAACATTTTATTTTTCTCATAGGCTGTAATGGTCATGCATATGTCAATATAAATTGTAATGCTGCAAGATGCTGAAAGCTATTAAAGACACACTACCTCATTAAACTGCAACACAAATGCATGAAAATGGCTTCCATAGTAACCCTTCACAGAGGCTCTAATGTGGACCCTAAAAATACAAAGATCATCTTATATACATCTCACTAATCACATCTACATTGGGAAAACAAATAGTGGCCAAATTACACTGCCACATATATCAAGTACCAGGGAAACATTTTATTTATGATTGTTCAGTCCCTCTGTTGTGTCCTACTCTCTGTAACCATATGGACTGCAGCATACTTACTTATGTCTATGTATGTGCTTATCCACAAGGTTTGCATGCCAAAGATACTGGAGTGGGTTGCCAGTTCCTTCTCTAGTGGACTGTGACTTGTCTGACCTCTCTGCTATGACCTATACACCTACAGTGGCCCTACATGGTGTAGCTCAGAGCTTCATTGAGGTACACAAGGCACTTCGCAAACACCAGTTAGCAATCCACAAGGGGGCCAGGGGAACACTAATCTACTCTAACCCATCATGAAGGACAGCAAAAACAGATGGAGGCTGTGCAGAGGCACTTGGAGAAACAGCCAACTCACCTCCAGCAGGGGTAATCTCCGCTAGCCCCATCCTGGAAAGTCCCAAGCCACTGCTGGTGGCCATGTTCCAAGATGTATACCTATTATCATTTGTTGACCTCTCATTAAGTGTTTTGCTATCAATCAATTCACATTATCACATAATCCTATCAGGCCTTCAGGGGAATGTTGATACTCCACAGTATCACAAATTGGACTTTGCATGTATATTATCCTTTTATTATTATATATTATTATATGATATCTCATGATATTATTTATATTATTATTATTGTTATTATTGTTATTATTGTTATTAGATTTATTAAGCTTTTGCATAGTAACTAGTGCTCATTAGTTTACATATATAGGAGTGTGACACAAATGTGATATGTGTGGATGTCCCAAAACCCCAACCCTTAAAAACATACCGACACAGTGAGAATGGTATAACACAGTTTTATTTCATACACAGAGCACAATCAGAAATGGACAAGATTGTGAATTAATTTCATGGGTATGGTGTGGGTGGATCCCATGAAGGCAAGAGGCTCTTCAGGGAAAAGGGGGATACCTACAGGGGGTAATGTCATAGTTTAGAATAAGCATGATGCATAGCACCTACTAGTGTCACATGTGGTCACTACACCACTGCAACCGGAATCTGATAAATAAAAGGATCATCAGAAATCACTTCATTTAATTGAATAAACCATTAATGTGCATAGCAATTACAACTTGTCTATATCTGCTCAATGAAACAGATGCCTAAACCTATGGACTGTGTAATACAATGTGTTCCCAACACAAAAATAAAAAAAAAAGTGGTCAAAAGAAAAAAAGGCGGAGGAGGATAAAACATAAAAACATACATGTACAGTGCAATGCTAAATATTGTAACTGTATCAATATACCAACTCACCTGATTCCCACCTGCAAGCATTACTAACCATTAGGTAGTTATCAGGATAACTCATTGGCCTCACAATAAATGCTTATCTGTGACCAGCGTCAGTGGTCAAGGTGTGCTATCACCTTCTCCATATGATATTGTTCATCAACACTGATATCACATCCCTCAGCTGTTAAAACATGTTAAAGGATACTCATGATATCAGCAATAGGGGTAAATTCTCATTAATACTGAGAGGACACAAAGGAGAGCAGCCAAGACCCAAGTATTTGTTCTCAGACTGATATTGAGGTCAGGATCACATGCTTCACTAGTGCATTTATTAATGCTGGCTGTCATTAACATGCCATAGCGAGACTCTGCAAGTCCACACCCATAGCGGTATTAGTCTACATTTAAGCTAACAACAATCTTGTCTTCGATATCTGGCTATATGATAGCTTTAAAATTGTGGGAGCTACCTGTTAAGGGGGGGGGGGGCTGTCATTGAAGGAATGTCTACCTGAGAGGCACTGTGAAAACCTTAATCCTCATACATTTCCTTCACAATGCTTACAGATGCAAAAAATCCCTTAATAGACCTAAATTGCACTTGAAACAAAACAAAACCATAACACCTATACATATGCACAGCCCCTAGGTTCTCCTCTGCCTAGCTATAGGGTCTGCCTCCTTGGTGGTGGGGGGTGGGGGCTGAGGGAGGCATCCCATTAGGAGGCAGCTGCAATAGCAGTGGTGATGGTGCTGGTGGCCTTGGCTGAGCCATGGGTGGAGGAGAGGATCAGTCGGGCTGTGGATGGGCGGGAGAGACCTCCAGGGTGGAGAAGGCGGGGCTTGGGACCAGAGCGCAACACACGGCGTCCGTAGTCAGGTGTTGAAATGCACTCTGGTCCTGGCCTGACTCCCCCCCCCCCACAATGATCATGGGGTTGACACAGATGGCACTAAGGAGGACCACATTCTCCTGGTGCATGTAATTGTAGACCCTGTGCTTGCCCTTAGCCTCATCTGTTCCTAAGGCCTGTCCCTCCGGCTAACAACCTACCCCTAAGATGAGGCCTCTCCCCCTATGTGCCTGGCCTAGATGTGCATCTCTCTATGGCTGCCCTGCACCAACCATCTCCTCCTCTCCACTCTCCTCCTCTCCTCCACTCTCCACCACTACTCCACCACTTCTCCATCACTCCGCCACCACTCTGCCACCACTCTCCTCTTCCACCTCCTTTACCTCCTCCTCCTCCACCACCTCTTCCCCCTCCTTCTCTTTCACCTCCTCCTCCTCCTCCACCTCCACCGACCTCTTACTCCTTCACCTCTGCCACCTCTGCCTCCTCTCCTTTACCACTCCCCGGTTCCACCTCTCTCTCCTCCTCGCCTCTCCTCCTCCCCGCCTCTCCCCTCCTCTCCCCTCCTCTCCCCCCTCTATTTAAATCCCCCAAAAAAGATAAGGATAAATAAAAATAAGTGTTTCTGTATATGTATAACGAAAAAAAAAAAGTGTATATTATGAGGTATTTATGAACTGTTTGGGGATGGGGTGTGGGGGATGGGATGGTATGTAGTGAGTGACCTAGCTCTATGTGTATCTATGTGTGTAATTTAATTTATGTATATTGCTATTGTATGTAACCTGTAAATATGTGTAATCAAGGATTAAGTGTAAATTCGTAATTAGATGAATGGAAATAAACAAAAAAACGCAATATACTGCACTCACAACTCGCCTACTCTCTCATTCTCTGCCAAAAACCTCTGACTCTGGGACCTACGTGCTACTTCGGAAGTAAATACAACACAGTCAATGCATGGGCGTGTGGAACGCAACTTTATAATCTCTCTCTGTCAATCATCTGCGGCTAGAATACTTTCTCTTGGCTGAGAGTCCTGTGTCGCACTACGCTATACCATGATTGGATCGTAACAGCGCATCGCCTCTCGGCCAGCCCATTAACATTTTGGGGCTGCGGGAGAGGCTTACAGGCTTGAGGCCTCGGCCAGTAACTTGCACCCTTGCTCAATTGAATTGCCCCGGAATTGGGGATGACCATGAGCCTGCAACAGGCCCGTAGACATATGGCCTGCATACCGTGAGTTGCGGCCTTCGAATTGAATGAGGCTCATAATGTTATTTTCCAAAACAAACCTGGCTATCTTTATACATAGTTTATTTCTGGGACATTTTTCATACAACATATTAAATATTACTTTGCAGATCACCAAGTATAAAATATATGAAGAACTACATGCAATGCAATGGATCTGAATAAGATTACACATTTGCTCATATTCAGTATACGAACAATACTCATGTGCCGTTCTTCTGAGGGAGTATCATTACTGACAAAAAATTATTTTAGAACTGTGAAAATACTTGCACACTTCCCAATGTATGTGAAGAAAACTATTAGTCATTTGCAGTGGGTATTTCTAGAAAAATAAATCACATAGAAAGAAACAGGCAAACATATTACATTCAACGTCTAATAATTTGATGAACAGAAATGATTGTGTCTATACACAGTCACCATACTTCATTTTCTTTGCTGCTGGTAAAAATGATGGACAATACCTGCACTGCTTTGGCTGCTGTTCTCTTGTTTATTTGCTCTACTTTGAGATCTTCATTTTTTTTGTGGGTTTTACTAAACTGAACTGCACAAATCAATAACACTAAATCATGGAGAAACGAGATTTATATTTGACACAAAAGATGGCACATAAAATAACCTGTAGCAATAAAACATTAAACTTTCTGCTTGAGTGAAGATATTCAATCCAAAGACATATCTTCTAAACATGCAAAGAGATGGAAACATACAATTTACTGAGTAATTGTTTTACTCTTTTTATGAAGGTCAACAGATTTTGGAAAGTCACTCTGTATGTATATGCATATATAGATAGATAGATTGATAGAGATTCAGACTGAAAGACAGACAGGCATGCAGATAGATAGATAGATAGATAGATAGATAGATAGAGACAGAGAGAGATAACTAAATAAAAAAATCTATGACTAGTGGTATTTTGGATGAACAAACTTGGAGCTCCATGCCAGTATGACACGTAGATGCAAGAAATTGCTCACTAGTAACTGTGGGAGCTTTTTTATTACTATATAGGGAGCCATTTCAATCAAGCTCACCTAAAACTTCCCCCCAACATAGGAAACATGCATCAAAGCTGTTTTCACATTGTTCTTTCAACCTAATATGTGCACACATCCTGTTTTCAGGAGGCTCTGAGTCTGAAGCTTAATAACCTCTTTAGCACTGCTGCACTAGTCGTAACACCTTCACTCTACCCTATCTATGCATAGAAACACTTTCCCATGACAATGAAAGGGTTAATTAATAAAAAGTCTATGCTGGGGTTTATGAACTCTATGCCTATGATCCCAACCCTCCAATGAGCTCAAGGATTCCTGGGATTAAATCATTAAAGCTAATGTAAATGGGGAAACCCCTGGTATTGCTTCCTTCCAGATGAGGTATCAGAATACCTTCAATTGATTAACTCATTAGCCCATTACCCAAGAATGATAGCACATATTTGTGTTAAAGGAACAGACAGATAGATAGATAGATAGATAGATAGATAGATAGATAGATAGATAGATATAATTATTAATTATACAGGTGGGCATTGAGAATTTAAACAAAGAGTTTTTGAGGGACATTTTAGCAATGCCACCCCCCCCCCCCCCAGTAGATCCGCTCCTGCTTTCAGTTCTGCGAGTAGAATTGAATTATCCCCACAAGATTTTTTTAGCTCCTATGACCATGGTCAGGAGAGACCTGACCACTGAGGTAGAGCATTCCTCCTAGATGGTTAAGCCCACCCTGGGTTGGGCAAAGCTGTAAGAAGTGGTGTTCAACAGGGTACCCCTTTGATCTCAAGATTCTGGATGTGACACATGGCAACTAAACTTAATCCCTATGTGTTTTGGGAGTCCTCAAGGACCCCTGTGGCAACTCAGTAACCCACACAGGAGTTAATACTTGGCCCTCATGTAAATAAGCAGCAATGGGGGACAAATAGCATGTGCAGCTAAAGTACCAAAAACACACAACATGAAAATAGAAAAATAATTACACAAAAATAAAAAATACAAAAAAGAAAAAAGAATTAAATTAAATAAAAATAAATACAATATAGAAAAATAGAAAAGAAAATTAAACCTCTAAGGAAAAAAATAATAATGCAGGACCTCCGTAGAGGCTTAGAGGTTCATTGTAGTGCCAAGTAGGTCCTCCATGGCACCTACAATGGAATAGCTAGATAGTGATTTATGAGTCAACTTGACTCGTTAATCAGGTCTAAAAACTTTGGGCCTCATTCTATTAGCGGCCGCAGCCGTTGCGGGGCCGCAAGTACCGGCCGCAAGCTATTCGGCTATTCTATTCCCTTACGGCCGGGGGCTCCGGCAGGCTTGCGGCCGGCGCCTTGCTATCCCTTGCGGCCGCTTGCGCCGGTGGAAAGCCTTTGATCTAAAACGGCCGCAAGAGTTTCGGCCGTAAGAAATTCCTATTTGCAATTCAATTGCTCCAGGAACCCTCTCTGCAAGGCTAAAAACGAGCCGCAGCTTACTTGCAGGAAAGAGGTCCCGCTAGCACCAATTAAGCACATAAAATAGCCCAAATAAAGCCATCCTGCACTTTGCAGAGTCTATAAAGTGATATTCGGTGTTAGCAAAAATAGCACATAATTACCCTATACTCAAATCCGTAAAATATTTTTTTTTTAATATCCGTAAAATATCCATGTAAAAAGTCCAGAGGGCTTGGAGCACCTCAGACCCGCCCACGGGCAGCCGGAAAATAAACAGTTAATTTGAACTCGGGTTTGGGCTGATGTGCAAGCTTGAGAGTGGGTTACTTTTAATCCTCATGTCCCCCAATATGATCCCTAGCATTTACAGAGCTGTACAGTGCAGGCTTGAATTTATTTTTGCGTTTTTAGATTTCTGAGCTTACGGCCGGTTCCAAGATATGCGGCCGGCCGTAAGAGGAGATCCTTGCGGGGCCGTATAATAGAATCGCGAGTTAACAGAACCCCCGCAAGGAATCGCAGCCTTACGGCCGATTTACGGCCGGTAATAGAATGAGGCCATTTGTAAACAGTGGAGGTGGTTAGATCTGACAAGTAGCAAGCAAACATTTTAATGTTGGCATTTAGTTATTTTCTTTTTGTAAAATCATTTTACAATGAATAGACTTGGCAGAAGAGATATGTAGGGATAGAATACTTGTCATTTGAACTTAATAGCACAATGAAGGGATTTCAGCAATTCATCTAAGTCTCAGTGCTCTAATACAATTACAGTTCTTTTAAGTGGAAGCAGAACGCTGATTGGAAAGCTAAATCATTACAGCTATTCAGCACAGATACCCACTTATAAAGCAGATAACAACTTAATGCTTTATAGATCAAAGAAAGACAGTTACGTTTTGAGTTCTTAGAAATGGACTCTAGGGAAGTAAATGAGAAACAATAATATACCAAGATATTTTAAAGAACAGTAACAAGGCTAATAACTTCATATAACGCCATTTAACCATAATAAATAAGGACAATAACTTACATATATTTTCTATGATACATTTAAAAAGATTGTGTTTTAAGCACTAATAAAACAGTATGTAAATTAGAAAATAGAGAGTACTATTAAAGCAAACAGATTAACAGCCTTATTAAATTCAATTCAGCCAATTGAATAGGGCTCTATATAAGCACATAGCATATTCGTTTTACAGAAGTTTTTAGTTAGTAAACTTCTATCCAAAAGCAAGGTCTTCACTAACTAAAAACATATTTATGCAGTACTATAAAATACTATCAGCCTTCTTAAATTGCAATTCGGCAAATTCTAAAGGGCTCTATATAAGCACATAGCATATTTTTTTTTACAGACGTTTTAAGTCAGAGAACTTCTATCCAAAAGCAAGGTCTTCACGAACTAAAAACTTCTGTTGTAAAAAATTTTTGCTATGTACTTATATAGAGCCCTTTAGAATTTGCCGAATTGCAATTTAATAAGGCTGTATATAACTAAAAAAATGACACTGAAATTCCAGAAATTAAGAAAAGTGACATAAACTTGTTTCTCAGTAAATTAAATGTTCCATCTATCGCTAAAGAAGACTTACAATTTATAAATAAAGATTTTACCAAACTAGAAATTGAAAATGCAATAAACTCTTTAAAATCTAACAAAGCCGAGGGCACAGCTCGTTTCGACCACTCATATTTCATTTTTTTTTTTAAATAAATAAGTCCATATTTATGTAATTTGTATAATGAGATAAATAATCTAGGAAAGGCACCATCTGAGTTTGTAGATGCCAAGATAATTAACATCTTAAAACCGGGCAAAGACCCGGAAGACCAAAAAAAATACCGTTCTATTTCTCTAATAAATACAGATACTAAACTGTACTTGGAAATGCTGGCAAATAGATTGATGGAGATAATTCCTAAATTGCTCCATGGCGATCAGTCAGGCTTCGTTAGAGGCAGACAGGCGTCAGATAACATAAGACGCTTGCTGGATCTAATGGCATACACTAAGAGAGTGAATATTCCCATACTGACCCTGTCATTAGATGCAGAAAAAGCGTTTGACGGGGTCATTTGGGATTATTTAATGTCAGTTCTTTTGAAATTTGGTTTGTCATATTTTGTTACAAAAACATTTAAAGGAACTCATATACCATATACCAATATAAAAGCATATACAGCGGGATCAGGTTATATGTCAGATAAATTTAGTATCACAATGGGACCCGTCAGGGCTGTCCCCTTTCCCTTGCTGTTTTTACTCTTTATCGAATCCTTGGCTACAGCTACACGAAAAGAGGAGAACATTAAAGGTGTTGTAATTAGTAAAAGTGAGTATAAGATCATTCTATACTCTGATGACGTTATTTTGACTATAACTGACCCAGTAACATCTTGTTATAACTTACACAGAATACTGAATGAATTTAGTAAGATCTCATACTTTAAGATCAATTTTATAAAAACAGTCATTCTGGCTAGGGGTATAGATATAAAGATAAAAAATTTACTTACAAAGCAATATGTCTATAATTGGGCCTCAAAAAATATCACCCATCTAGGGATTACTTTTTCATTCAATTTGAAAGATATGGTTAAAAATAACTTGAAGGATACTTTACACCAAACCTTAAATGATTGGAAAATCTAAAATTTAAGTTGGTCAGCTAGAATAGCTGCAGTAAGAATGAATATAATTCCAAAAATGATTTACATATTAAGAAGTATACCTGAGATTCTACCTTTAACAATAATCAACTCAATTCAACAAGTAATTGATAAATTTATACATAACAATAAAAGAGAACATAGCAAGCAATAAATGTATTAAGTGTGTTTTGGACTCTCCATCCATTAAAGATCTACATGATTAGATTGCTATTTCCCATATATGTGGATAACATTTTATAAATCGTAATACGGTCTGGAGAGATATAGAGACTCGATATTGGGAGATATTGCCATAAATGATATATTATGGCTATCATAGCTAGATTTAAAATCATTGAAAAATCTCTCAAAAGGTCTAATCTTGTTGATTACATTTTAGTTTAAAAATAGACTTAAAAGGAATTGGATCCATATGCCATCTTTAGCTGCCACGGTTAATTTCCAAAATTATCTTATGGAAAATAGGAGTAAACCTGAGTTGATACATTTTACAAAACTAAAGATCTATAGAATTGGTGAATTATTTGAAGGTGGATCTTTATTAACTCTACCAGTGATGCAAAATAAATATAACGAGAGAAATATCTCTTGGTTAGCATATGCATCACTGTGATTCACTGTGTAGCCCCTACAACAAACTAATCTTAACCCAAAATAATTAAACAAGTATATTTAAATGACATAAAAAAAACAACTTTAACTGACATTCATATACTCTCAAAAATAAGCAAAACTTTACTGTCAGATTTTAAGTTCTTTAATTACAAGAGCATAAAAACCTGGGAACAGGAAGCTAATTTTACATCACATATATAGTTGCGAGCATACGAGCCATTGCTCGCGCTTGTGGGCTCGAGCAGCGAGCCCGCAAGAACTGCGACCCTCGCAAAACGAGGGATGCAGTTCCCCGCAAATGCGGATCCTTGCAAAGCTAGGGGCCGCATTTGCGGTGGTGGAGTATCCCATGTCGCCTGTGTTTGTCCGCAAATGCGGACCCTCGCAAAGCGAGGGGACGCTTTTGCGGTGGTGGACGATCCCACGTCGGCTGTGTTGTTAACACACACACGCACGACTTAAAAAAAAAACCTCAAAGGCGCCTCACACGCGGTTAACACACATACGCACGACTTTGAAAACAATCAACTGCGTCGTACATGTAAAAAACAACTGCGTCCCTCGCAAAAAAATTACGGTTGCCTCGCAAAAAAAAAACGTCCGTAAAACGACCCATTCCAACATTCAAAACAGTCCGAAAACGGCTCGCATGTAACACAAGAAATAAACACAATGAACACATAAAAAGCTTACTTACAGCAAGGGGGGGGCATCCGGCACTTCGAAAAGTTAATTTACACGTCCATTTAAGTCCAAAAAAGCAAGTTTAAACTGCCAAAAATCACCTAAGCAAGAGAAAAAAGGGCAGCTGAACAAAACGAAAACGAGGCTTCAGACGTAAAACTGAAACACATACTATGCGACACGTAAAACACTGATATTAACATTTACATTGTGCAAATTACAACTGAGAGGTAAGCTATAATATATTACATTTTATTATCAAGACAGGACAAAAAAAAAAAAAAACTTTAACTATGGAAATGTGATTCATGTATAGTGATATGTGACACGCACATATATGTGTATCATGTATAGTGACATGTGACACGCACATTTATGTGTGTAGGCCCTAAAACAAACTAATGTTAATTGAAACTAATTAAACAAGTATATTTAAATGACATTAATTTACTGCAACTCAATATGTAACCTAAAGCTTAATCTTTCCCCTTTTTTACTATTCAAACAGACTCTGCATTAATAGCATCACTCAAGAATTTGCACCGTGCATTGTGAAACAGAATCCCTTTTAAAGAACAGAAAGAAAGAAGAAGAGGTAAGATAGAAAAATACATGACATGCTAAAAAACAATGCTTTGCTAAATCAAAAAGAAGAAATATACAATTAACCATTTCACGTTCTTTTTCAAAGAGACACTACAAGAAGACCGGCGGATTAAGATTGACAGGAGGGGAACCTCTGTCATTCGACACTTCAATCAAGGTAAAGTATAACAAGTAGAAAAAATAAAGGAACTATATATGTTTAATGGCCGCCAATATAATAAATGCAGCAACCAAAAAGTAGTGAACATAAAATAGGATAATGCTAAAAACATTGCCATAATATCCAAAATAGAAAAAAACATTATTTTTCACTGTAGAAAAACATTTAACCTTCATAAAAAAGACTAATTAAGCAAATAAAGTATGCAACATATGTTAGACACAAATAGGATTGTACCAAAAATCACACAAACACATAGCAAAGTAAATTAATATTCTTCTTTACTGTTTAAGAAGCTATAAGCCTTACAAACAAGCCTAAATTAGCATACCAAAAGTGGTGGACACAAAACAGGATAATGCTAAAAACATTGCCATCATATCCAAAATAAGAAAAAATTAATAATTATAGTATAAAAAAAGGATAACTGAAATATAGAAATACAATTAAAGTATTTTTAAAAGGTTGCACAAAAAAACAGTATAGCTGAAAAATTCACCATAACAGATACAATAGAACAAAAGAATGAAATATGCTATTCATTACAAATACATTCAAATGAAATAACATTTTAATTTTTCTTTTACAACAGACACTGCGTGAAGACCATTGGACGAAGACTTTCAACAGAGGACCAACAAAGATTCTGCTTGAAATCACACTTCAACCAAGGTACAGTATAACAAGTAAAAAAAGAGAAAACTAAATAATCATGTTTGCTCTGCATCCATGTCAACAGAAAAAAAAAAAAGAATAACAACCACTAACTATAACTTTTACCAAAATATAACTGACACATTTCTCATCTACCTCTTATTTGTCTTTTATGGACAATAATGTTTAACAGTAAATCCAAACTTCAATGTAGCCAGAACAAAAAAAAAAAATAGCATAGTCCACAAAAGGCTCAAAACACAAACTCAATAAAATTTGTCATTCTAAATGTCCAGTCCTAATGTACAATATTAAGTATAAAACCTAACCACACGCATAAAATACAATAGTACTACAAATAGTACTAACACCCAAAAAACAACAATAGAAACATTTTCAGAGCCCAAACATATAAGCCTTGAAATAAAATATAAAAATACTGTTTTAACAATCCCATGTACAATAAACTGTAAGGCAAAAAATACAACCTACGAAAGTAAAAGCAAAAAAATAAAAATACACTTATTTAATAATACGAAGAAAGTACCGCTACAATCAACTAGAATCACATAGAAACAAGCTGTTCATAAGAAAAAAAAATAAAAACAAACTTAACATCTCAAAATAAACTAATGATACATTATTTTTTGTTTACAGATTAACATGGCTGATAACGAGAGTAAACAAGAAAAGATAAGACGGCAAGCTAGAGAACGACGACAGAGAGCAGACAGCCAGCAGACACCGGAGCAGAAGGAAATTCGAAGAGAAAAAGAACACAAAAGAATTGCAAGCAAAATAGTATCACCTTCTAAAATTAAAGGTACACCAAAAAAAGCTACTAACCAAACAAAGCATTTACAGCCTGTTCCTGAAACATCAGATGACATTTTACCTGAAAAAATAAAAGAGATACCAAAAAAAGCCACCAAAAAAACAAAACATTTAGAACCTGTTCCGGAAACATTACATGACATTTTACCTAAACCAATAAAAGATATACCAAGAAAAGCCACGAAAAAAACAAAGCATTTAGAACCTGTTGTTGAAACATCACATGACATTTCACCTGATGAATTTGAAAGTCAAACTGCTATATGCTTTGCAAATTGTCCTTTACTCAAGTCTTTAGCAGTAGAGGTTCATAGTTGTGGGGGCATGAATACTCAATGTCAGTTTTGTGAGGCTTATTATTTTAAACAGGAGAGACCCAGAGATGGCCAATTTATTAGTTGCTGTCAAAAAGGCAAGTTCAAACTTCCAGAAAGAAAAGAATTTCCAATCAATTTACAAAATCTTATGAATGAACCTACTTTTCCAAACTACAAAGATTTTAAGACAAACATAAGATCCTACAATAGTGCCATACCCTTTGCATCTATGGGGGCAACATTAGCTACTAATGTACCAGGACATGGTCCTTACTGTTTTAAAGTCCAAGGCCAAATTTATCATTGGACTTCACATTTACATCCAGAGGAAGGAGAGCAAAGAAAATTCGCTCAACTATATGTCCTAGATACAATAGAAGCTGTTGACCAACGTACGCAGCTGGCAGAAAATAAAAAATGCCTACCCAGTGTTTTTATAGAGCTACGGTAAATAACATTATGGATAATAACCCCTACAGTAAAGCTTATAAAAAATTGGCAGAAGTAGAAAATGAACAACAACTTCATGCACAACGACATCAATTACCAATGCCAAAGGTCAATATGGTGCTTAAAAGAGACAGACATACTGATAAACGTCTTTATAACTTGCCAACATCAAATGAGGTTGCAATGGTGTTTCAAAATGATGAAGGAGAACCAGCATTTCAAAGAGACATTAGAATATACCCCAGAAATGAGGAGCAACCATTCATTAATATGAGTATCTTAAGTCCAAATTTATATCTAATGACATATCCCATTTTTTTCCCACATGGAGAGGCAGGTTGGAAACCAAAATTAACACTTCCCAGTTACCCAAATGCTAAAGCCAGAATCCGAAATAATGTTTCTATGCTTGAATTTAAAGTAGCTCAAATTGCCATTTGACATGGATTTAATCCAATTTTATGTGGTGGAAAACTAACACAACAATGGATTATTGATTCTTATTTGCAAGTTGAGCCAAATAATTTAAACTTTATCAAATATCAACAAGATAAACTCTGTGTAGAACAATATTCTGGACTCATGAACTATGTTGCTGACATGGCTACAAGCAGAGACATGACAGCTGGCAAAGCCATAATTTTACCATCTTCCTTTCAAGGATCTCCTCGAAATATGAGAGAAAGATACAATGAGGCTATGGCTATTGTCACCAAATTTGGCAAACCCGATTTATTTCTTACATTTACATGTAATCCCCAATGGCCAGAAATTACACAAAATGTACTTCTTGGCCAAAGTGCTTCCGATAGACCAGATTTAGTAGCCAGAGTTTTCAAGAATAAATTAAATGAATGAATACGTGACATCACTCTAAGTCACTTATTTGGCAAATGCCTTGCTTATGTATATACCATTGAATTTCAAAAAAGAGGCCTTCCACATGCACCTTTTCTCATAATACTTCAAGAAAAAGATACATTTGATACTTCTGACAAAGTGGATGCAGTCATTGTTGCTGAACTACCAGATCCAGAACTATATGGTAGACTATATAAGATTGTTACTCATTGCATGATTCATGGACCCTGTGGTGAGCTTAATCCACAATCACCATGTATGGAAAATAATAAATGTTCCAAAGATTTTCCAAAAGATTATAGAGACAAAACCTATGCCAATTGTGATGGCTACCCACTTTATAAAAGAAGAGAAGTAGAAAGTGCCATTATTTGTGGCAAAAAAGTTGACAATAAATATGTAGTACCCTACAATCCACATTTACTCATGAAGTATAACGCCCACATAAATGTAGAAGCCTGCACTTCCATCAAATCCATTAAATATGTCTACAAATATATTTACAAAGGCTATGATGCAGCTACTGTAGTCATCAAAAGTGCAGACAACCCTGAAAGTAGTGAGTTAGTACATGATGAACTTGCATCTCATGTAGATGCTCGCTATGTCAGTGCGCCAGAAGCTATGTGGCAGCTTTTAAAATTTGAAATGCTTGATAGATCACATGCAGTATATAGATTAGCAGTACATTTGCCACAAAGACATTTAGTGTATTTCCATGCTGGAAATGAAAGTAATGCATTGGCACAAAGTGAACTTCGTCACACTACACTAACTGCATGGTTTGAATTAAATTCCACAGATTCACAAGCAACACAATTTTTATATATTGAAATTCCATATCACTATGTTTTTGTGAATGGATTATGGAGACCTAGAGGAAATAAAATAATCCCAAGAATTTACACAGTCAGTCCAAGAGATGTTGAACGTTTTTGCTTACGGATATTACTTTTAAATGTTCCTGGAGCACAACGTTTTGAACACTTAAGAACTGTTAATGACATAGGGCCTCATTCTATTAGCGGCCGCAGCCGTTGCGGGGCCGCAAGGACCGGCCGCAAGCTATTCGGCTATTCTATTCCCTTACGGCCGTGGGCTCCGGCAGGCTTGCGGCCGGTGCCTTGCTATCTCTTGCGGCCGCTCGCGCCAGAGGAAAGCCTTTGATCTAAAACGGCCGCAAGAGTTTCGGCCGTAAGAAATTCCTATTTGCAATTCAATTGCTCCGGGAAACCTCTCTGCAAGGCTAAAAACGAGCCGCTGCTTACTTGCAGGAAAAAGGTCCCGCTAGCACCAATTAAGCACATAAAATAGCTCAAATAAAGCCATCCTGCACTTTGAAAAGACTATAAAGGGATTTTAGGTGTTAGAAAAAATAGCACATAATTATCCGATACTCAAATCCGTAAAATATTTTATTTTTAATATCTGTAAAATATCCATGTAAAAAGTCCAGAGTGCTTAGAGCACCTCAGACCCTCCCACGCCGCAGCCGGAAAATAAACAGTTAATTTGAACTCGGGTTTGGGCTGATGTGCAAGCTTGAGAGTGGGTTACTTTTAATCCTCATGTCCCCCAATATGATCCCTAGCATTTACAGAGCTGTACAGTGCCGGCTTGAATTTATTTTTGCGTTTTTAGATTTCTGCGCTTACGGCCGGTTCCAAGATATGCGGCCGGCCGTAAGATGAGATCCTTGCGGGGCCGTATAATAGAATCGCGAGTTAACAGAACCCCCGCAAGGAATCGCAGCCTTACGGCCGATTTACGGCCGCTAATAGAATGAGGCCCATAGTATATAAATCCTCTCATTTAGCTGCAAGACATAGAAACTTGCAAGCTGATGATACAGAGTGGGAAAGATGTTTAGAAGAAGCAGCACAATGTCAAATGCCACGGCAGATGAGAGAACAGTTTGCATTTATTTGTATCTTCTCAAATGCTCCAAATGCATTAGCTTTGTGGGATACATTTAAAAGTAATATGGCTGAAGACTTTATGCGAGGATACAATGAACCCATTGCACACTTAAAAGCGTTAATGGAAATCCAAGAAGTATTTTTAACTCGTGGATTAAGTTGTGCAAGTTTTAATTTGCCTGATCCAGGTCTTATAAATGACATAAACTTTGAAGACTATGACATTCAATTACAAGTAGAAAGAACAGAAGAAAGACTTGCAACTTTAAATACGTTACAATTGCAAGCATTTAATGCCATTAAAAATGCAATAGAAGATGACATGGTGACAGAGCGTTATTTCTATCTTGATGGACCTGGCGGATCAGGAAAAACATATCTATATAATTTATTAATGAATTCTATAAGAGCACAAGGTCAAATAGCACTGCCGTTTGCCCCTACTGGAATTGCTGCACTTTTGTTAGAAGGTGGAAGAACTGTACATAGTGGCTTTAAACTGCTAGTGCCTATTTTAGAAACTTCTGTGTCAGATATTCGCATGACATCATTACAAGCAAAGAAATTGAAAAAAAGTAAATAAATTATAATAGATGAGGCCACAATGATGTCATGCTATGCCCTCCAATGTATTGACCGTTTTTCTTCGTGAAGTCATGGATAATACTTTTCCATTTGGTGGAAAGGTAATGTTGTTAGGTGGCGATTTCAGACAAACATTACCTGTCGTTGTATATGGAAATCGAACTGATATTATCGAAAGCTGTATAAAGTCAAGCACACTATGAAAACATTTTACCCATCTTCAACTGCAACAAAACATGAGATCAGAAGGCCAAACTGATTTCAATGATTGGCTTTTTAAAATTGGAGAAGGCAGAATAGAAAAAATAACACATTTACCTGAGGACACTGTAGAGATCCCACCTCATATGATTTGTCACCAAGATATTATATCGACTATATTTGAAGGTAGCATAAATAACCAGGAATATTCAGAGCTTGCCAACCAAGTCATACTAATGTGTAAAAATAAGGATGCATTAATCCTCAATAATGAAATCTTAAAAAAAAATAATGCACCACAAAGAAATTATCACAGTGCTGATACTGTACTTGCTGATGACAATGAAAGTCAGGCTAACTTTTCAACTGAATTCATAAACTCACTAACTCCTTCTGGGATGCCACCACATATTTTGCAGCTAAAGAAAGGTGCAATTGTCATGTTACTGTGAAATATGAACCCCCAAAAAGCCCTATGCAATGGGACAAGATTAATTGTTCAACAATTAAAGGACCATTTTATAGATGCTGAAATTTTAACTGGAGAGAGAGTTTTCATACCAAGAATAGATTTAGCACCAAGTGAAAGTAGTCTCCCTTTTATACTTCAAAGAAGACAATTTCCCATCATTATGGCATTTGCAATGACCATTAATAAATCACAAGGACAAACGTTCAAATCTGTGGGTATTTTCTTACAAGAACCAGTATTTGCACATGGCCAATTGTACGTTGCGTTATGATGGTGCAAAAATCCACAGGCTATTAAAGTTTACATTGAAAAGAATGAAAGTCAAGGTGATTTATTAGAAGATGGATGTATTTTTACTAAAAACATTGTCTACTATGAAGTACTATAAATTTTCATTAAAGAAATAAAACCCATGCAAAACAAATTTAAAAGCATTGAAAAATACAAAACAATAAACAATTCAGTCATAATTAATGGAAGTACTGTTTATAGATGATTAGCCTCACAAAACACTTGCTTTGCATTATTTTTACAAATGATGTTAAAATGTTAATTAACTATGTTACTGTTTCTAATGTTATAAGTTTAGAAACAATATGTTCAAGTTCATTACTTAGACTAATAAGAAACTTCAAGTTTCAAAAAATATACTTTCAAGTTCTTTACTTCAACATATTACAAAGTTCATGTTAAGAGCTCAACAACGTTTTAAGTCACAATGTAAATATTGTCTGTTATGTTTAACATTAATCCAGGGAGTAATTTTATCGCCAGTTCATGGCGTCAGGAAGGAATTAATTTAATTGGGTACGTTTCAAGTAGGGTTTTTACTGTTTGCCTTCCTCTGCATTCAATGTATATTTAAGTTAACAATTCTTGAGTTAAAAAAAAAACATTACTTCAAGTTTACAATACTCATTAATTTAAAGTTCAACTGTTTTTACATTCAAATGTTAATACTTTTAATACAAAATTATGTTAAAATCTTAATTACTATGTTACTGTTTATAATGTTCCAGGTTCGAAAAATGTTTCTTTAAGTTCCTTAGTTACACAGATAAGAAAGTTCAAGTTTCAAAAAATATAATGTCAAGTTTCTTACTTAAATATATTACAAAGTTCATGTTAAAATTGGGTAAGTTTCAAGGAGGGTTTTTACTGTTTGCCTTCCTCTGGATTCAATGTATATTGAAGTTAACAATTCTTCAGATACAAATTGCATGTTAAAAAACCATTACCTCAAGTTTACAATACTGATTAGTTTAAAGTTCAACTGTTTTTACATTCAAATATTAATACCTTTAATACAAAATTATGTTAAAATCTTAATTCACTGTGTTACTGTTTATAATGTTCCAAGTTGGAAAAATGTTTTTTCAAGTTCATTAGTTACACAGATAAGAAAGTTCAAGTTTCAAAAAATATAATGTCAAGTTTCTTACTTAAATATATTACAAAGTTCATGTTAAAATTGGGTACGTTTCAACAAGGGTTTTTACTGTTTGCCTTCCTCTGGATTCAATGTATATTGAAGTTAACGATTCTTCAGATAGAAATTGCATGTTAGAAAACCATTACCTCAAGTTTACACTACTGATTAGTTTAAAGTTCAACTGTTTTTACATTCAAATGTTAACACTTTTAATACAAAATGCTTTAAGAGGTACTGCTCACCAAGAGAACATTTTACAAAACTAAACATGTTTACTATCACAATATTACTTATTTCATCATAACTAAAATCTTACAAGTGTCAAATACATATATTAATAACTAAACAACTTTCCAAACATACACATCTCATTGCCGTAATTTTTTGACGGTCAAGTCGCTAGTTAGATGATAACTCCTGGTCTACAACTTTTTGTTTAATAAAAGATTAATCGATAAATGTTGAATATCAGGAATTATTCTTTAAAATGACACATAGATGGTACTAGGTACCTGCATCATTGAGTAAACTTAAAATAGATTACTCCCCTCTATGTTGGAAGGGGTGTGGACTAAATGGCACATCCATTCATGCGTGGTGGGAATGTGATAAGGTAAACATTACTTGGAAGATATGTTGTTAACATCTATCTGTGATGTTGAGTAAAGAAATCCCATGTTCAGCTCAGCTAGTACTATTTCATCAAGGATTGGACCAGTTATTCCTTCAGGAGAAACATCTGATTTCACAGATTCTGCTTGTGATAAAATCACTCTTGATACAATACTGGAACCATTTAGAAATCCCAACATGGAGTGAAATTTCAAATACAATAACTTATTATAGAGAGCTAATGAAAAATACCAACTTAAGGATCATGATAAATAAAAAAAAAGTGGTCTTTAAATGGTATATATGGGACCTATATTGTAAAAATTTGATCGATTTAAACCAAGCAGCTTGGGAAAGTGTGTTTTTTTCTTTTTTTTTTCTTTTTCCTTCCCATGGTTAGTATCTGGAGTGTTTCTCCCTTCCGTAATAAACTTAATAAGATAAGGTTTTCAATGGATGAATGTATGTTTTCAATGCATGTGGTTTTGTAATTTATGGTGATATATGTATTTGTGTTGTATTTTGTATTATCTATTTTTGTTTTTGTATATGAATTGTTGAAAATAAAAAAAATGTATACAGAAAAAAAAAATAACTTAAATATATTTTCTATGATATATTTAAAAGATTGTGCTTTAAGCATTACAAAAATTGTAACTAGGTAAAAACTTAAAATTTGCAACAGTTATAAAAAAAGAACTCTGATTTCCTTGATCACTCTTTCAAATGATCATTTCAGTTTGAAATAAATATCACATTTTATGAAGTATGTAGCAAACTAACAATAACAGCTGTGTAAGCCATAAGCAGAAATAACTTTTTAGAGAAATTATCATTTTAAAGATTATTGCCCCTATTAAATTCCAAGCCATAGCTGCCTTCATACAGCCTGTAAGTCTGCGGGCCTGAAATTTGCAACAGTTACAGAGCGATTAAATTGAACAAGTCCGCAACTACATGGCTGTAAGCCAAAACTGTAAACCATGTAACCGTAAGAAGCATTAAAGGGCATGATCATGATCAATTAAGCAAGCCTGTAACTACCGATTTATAAACAGCAAATAGTAATTGAGAACGTCATCATGACGTCAGTAAAACATGGAGGTTAAACCATAATCAATTAGTGTTTAGAAGTCCGATTTACAATTGGACTCACAATCCATAAATGTTGCAATATATAAAAAACAATAAATCTACTCCATGGGAGTTCAATGATAGGTGTCAACCCAATTGATTGCCTGGATCGATATAACACGAAAATTGCACATAACAAAGATATTTTTTTATTGCAGATTTGCAAGCTTGAGACTGTTGTGCAACTAGTTCTAACGTCTGAAACCACTTTTCCCGTCTTTTAAAGTGTGGTATTGATTTTTTATTTGTTTTTACAGTTCTACAAACAGGTGTTTAATCCCCTTGCGAGTCCTCTCTAGTACTCGTAGGTTTTTTGGCTACATTTGCCATTTACGGGTGTGAAAACAATTGTGGCCTTGAGGAAATGTAGAGATTTGCGATTTTAGCGATTGCTGGCCTAACAGATCAAAGGCTTAGCTGGTCCCAAGTTACAATTTTGACAACAATAGGGATTTTCAGCATGTATTCTGCACATTGATTGTGGGTAGCTAAAAGAGGCCAATTTAAAAGCAGTAACTTTTGCAGGCTACATTACAGGCTACAGTAACTACAATTTGGACAATTTAATAGCGGTCTATGTTCATGTATATAACGTTTTGGCTTCAGCCCATTCTGCAAGCTTTTGTTCGAAGGGTATATATTTATCTATCAATGGAGAGACAGGTAAGGGAGGAGAAGCAGGCAATTCCAGTATTAGCTACAGTTCCTATTGTTATATATATAGAGGAGGGACCAGCAGGACTGGCCAGTTAATTGATCCAAAAGGTTAGGTCCTGTCTTCTGAAGATTTCTGTGTATTGGTGCTGGGGATTCCATGCTTAATGATCTAGGTTAATTGGCAAGTGAAAATGGTTTTAATACATTCTGCTCCCAATCCTCTGAGCTCAAAACAGCTCTTAGTCTCATGCAGAAAACTAAAGTTCCCTTTACAAGTGTCACTGTTGCCATGTCTTCACTTAAAGAAACTGAAGGCTATCGTCACAACCTTACAGTCACCAGGTGATTCATGACCCCAAACGTTTCATGGGCAATTGGAGATCCAAGGTGTTCAATTGCCTTGGAGAGACCATTAGTGTTCTGTTGAGCTTTGTCATGCCTGTATAGTACATGTACAGGTTTTCCCACAAAACCATATAAATATTTGTAAAACTTGGAAGAAGATTCATGACTATTGCTGTATCTGTCTTTTGCAGAAAAAAATCCTCAAAGTAATTATGGTACAATATAAATTGCACCCCCTTCTGGTCCTTTGCCTTGTTGTGGTGAAGGGGCCTGTTTACCTCAATGAAGCTGTGAGCTATACCATGTAGGGTCATCCAAGATGGGCAGATCATAGCAGAGAGATCAGATACATTGCAATCCACTGGAGAAAAAACTGGCATCCTATGTGTCTGTGTTCGCTAAAAAATGCTCTTGTTCAAAATTTTGCAAGGAGAGTAAATTTGTGTGAGCTTTGGCGAGCCAGGTGATAATCAATGTTATTGTGTCTTAAGCTTAATCGCATACATTGCTTGAAATTTAGCATTTGTTTATAATATAATGGAGTATGAGTCTAAAAAGTTAGCAAAGTTTCACATGTAGATTTATTACTAACACTAAGTGATTCAATTAGTTTCCACATGTAACAGGAATTCAACCTTCTTAACTGTATATAACTAATATTGGGTGAACTCTTTTCACAATGCTGCAGAGCTATTGAATTTACAATAGATCTTAAACTCCTTTTATTATACAGTAGACTCTCAGTTAACCGGCACCCATGAGGATTGGTAGATGCCCGCAGTGGCAGAGCTACCGCCGGTGCACCCGGTGCAATGCACCAAGGCCCATCCTGATCCCCCGCTCTGATACTCCCCTTGGCCCTTTTAACCCCCCCCCACACCATGATCTTCCCTTGGCCCCTCTTGATCTTCCCCCAACTCCTGATCCCTCCCCATTGGAGCTTCCTACTTCACCAGCAGCACTCCCCCGAACTGCATCCTCACCTGCCAGTGCACCCCAATGATGTCACACACTAGGGAGCAGATGCGCCGCAAGGGAGGAGTGCTGGTGAGGTAGGAAGCACCAAGGAGGGATCTGGGGGTGGGGTGGAGAACAATTGGGGCCAAGGGATGAACAGGATGGGCAGAGGGGCGGATCAAGATGGGAAGAGGGGAGGATCAGAAGGGACAGATGATGAAATCAAGAGGGGCAGGGGGGATCAGGAGAGTCGGGGGGGATCAGGAGCTTCCCAAATTTGTTTGTAAATATAAATAAACATATTTTAGGATCAATTTGTATGATAAAAATGGTTGCTTTATTAAATTTGGGGTAACAATGGCGTATTAAAAACACATATAAAAAATCCAGGATTAGGACATGACTTTTAAAAGAAGGCTGAATTGTGTGAGACAAAATAACCACTAGAATGGTATATAATTTGACTCTTAATAGAGGGGTAATTTGTCTCTGCAGGTGCTTGTGTGTCAGGATAGATGATTAAACCTGATGTGTGGTCCTCCTAATAAAGTCCTTTAGAGGAAAAAAACACTATTCTTACTGCCTGTTTGTACAGTGTGTTAAAGAGACACCTCACAGAGGACACTTTGCAGGGAGACTGCTTTGAGTAATACCTCCAGCACTGTCTGGGTGTCTATGTACTTCTCTTACTGAGTGGATCTATATAGTAAGGTGCTATATATCTGGAAGTTATAATAATAACTCTGAAATTACACTGGATTTTTTTCTTCCAGTGTATGGTTGGAAAGTTCCTTTTAAGTTGTGGAGTACAGATAACTCACCTCCTTAATAGGTATAATGCTCAGGTTTTTATCTTTAATATATAAAAGTTCCTGCTGGGAAAAACCACTGTAATATATGCTCTAAATGAGCTCTGGTTTTATGCCTCTTATATATATGTGAGTCCCTGCTGGGAAATTACTGCTATTACGCGTGTTCTCATTGAACTTTCTAAGGACCATACTGTTTTGTAAAGGGCAAAGTGCCTGCTGTTAGAGAGCAAAATACCTGCTATTAAAGAGTTTATGCTTGCTATTAAAGAGCAAAATGCCTGCTATTATAGAGTTTATACTCTGTCATTTCCTTGTCTTTCCATTATAGCACTTATGCGATCTATCACTCATTTGGATAAGGACAGGGAGGGTAACCATGCACACTACACACAAACACTCAGTGAGAAAAACGCCAGCGTGTCCTTGACATCGGGACACACTACGTCATCAGAAGCCGACGCGTTTCGACGTCATCAAGACGTCTTCTTCAAGGGTGAGCTTGCTGAGACCGTTAGAGCCCTTTTTAAAGTGTTGCCATCTCCATGGCAACTAATAGGGAACTGTGGAACATGAGCAGTAACATAAAAACGCCCCCTCTGGTGGTGAGCGGAAATGACATGATACTTACAGCCTGCTGGATATACGCTGTAGATTTTAGTAAATGCAATAAATAGAGTGTCATTCTCTTTATAACGTGGCTACTTAGAAGGAGAAAAAGGGCTGTATGAAGGGTGTTGGGTCTTATTGTACATTGAGCCTTATAAAGTTGTGGCATGTCAGCATGTATATATACCAATACTTATAAGGTTCTGATAGTACCTAAGCTTCCTTGATAGTGGAAAAAGGTACTTGTTTGTACTGGCTTATAATATCTACTATGTACATTGAGAGTCAATATCAAGTGCTCATTTATGTGATAGTTAGTTCAGGGAGATCTCTATGCTCCTATGTTTTGGGCTCCCAACATACTAATTGGTGCACTTTCTGGAGGAAAAAATGACAATATCTTAGATATATGTCTTAAAGATGGATGCACATATGAATTCCCAATTTAAGAGGGAGAGTGCTGATATTTTCTACCTCCTTTAAATGATTATATGCAAAAGAAACGAAGAGTTATACATTGTTGATAGGAACACATAAAGTGTTTAAGTGTTTACAGTGCATAATAGACAGATTTGTCTTTATTGCACAAAAAATTATATCAGAGTGAAAGGGCTGGAACCTAAGTGTGCATGAGGTGAATATTAGCTGGTGGTGCCAGGAGAGGAAAGATCCTAAAGTGAACAATAAGGTTTGAATAGCCGTGGTTATAGCTATAAAAAGATGCTTTCCAAAGGATAGTGCAATTGTAAAGGAATGAATGTGCTAGAGCATAAATATGACATCATATCATGTTATGATAGATGGAAGATGCAGATGTGGATTAATACGGTGTATTATGATGGTGAAAACTAATACGGTGTATGTAAAGACAACTTTACTCTGGAAAGAACTAATTGGAGTAAAGGGACAGAAAAAAGGGGAGTGGGTGAGGGGAAAGGGCGGATGTGGGGATGATGGAACCCCTGATTATGTCGAGGTGATAGGTGAGTTAATATGTGTAAATGAAAATGTGCCCAACTCAAATAAAGGAGGTGAAAGTAAAACCCTCATTAAGACCTTTGGGAGTCAATGCTTTTAGTTTATGAATCCACCGAGCCTCATGCTGTAATAATTTCTTGTCCAGGTCACCCTGTCTAGGGCCTAAGTGTACCTTTTCCAATACTGTGAAAGTCAACACTTCACTTTTTCCTTTGTGATAATGTTTCACATGGCGTGCTAAGGGTGTATCAAGATCTTTTTGGATAGAATATATGTGTTCCCCTATGCGTCTACGTAGCTGGCGCCGCGTTTTTCCTACGTAGATCTTGCTACATATGCATGAGGCTACATATATTACGCTTGTTGAGCAACAGTTTGAAAAATCTTTCAGCACATAGGTCTCCCCACTGTGTGGATGTACGTATATTTTTGTCGGTTTTATATATTTACAAAATTTACATTTTCCACACCTAAAACACCCAATTGGTGGATTTAGCCATGTGTTTGTGGATCTATTCTCCTTAAAAAGGCTATGTACCAACATATCCTTTAGATTCTTCCCTCTACGATATGTTATTGATATATCAGATGACAAATCATTTTCTAAGTCTTCATCACCTTTTAGTATATGCCAGTGTTTGGATAGAATCTCTTTTATTGCCGGTGAGTCATATCCAAATGTCATTATACATCTAGGCTGTGTTGTTATAGGCTCAGAGCTTTTTTCAGATTGTCTATTAAGCATTTCCGTTCTGTCACAACCAAGAGCATATTTGAATGCTTTTTTTAAACACTTATTCGGATAGCCTCTCTCCAGAAATCTCTGTCTGAGTTTGTCTGCCTCTGTCTTGAATTCACTATCAGAACTACAATTTCGTCTTATTCTCAGGTATTGTCCTTTGGGGATGCCTCTTTTTAGTGGTTCGAAATGTTGGCTGTCCCACATGAGCAAGGTATTGGTGGCTGTGTCCTTTCTATAGGTGGTGGTGGTGATTTCCCCCTGGTTATCTTTCCGAATGTATAAGTCTAGAAAGGTGATTTGGGAAGGATGTATATCATGTGTAAATTTTAGACCTATCTCATTGTTGTTCAATAGGTGCATAAAGGTCTCAAATTCTGCCTTGGAACCAGTCCAAATTAACAGAATGTCATCTATATATCTACGCCAAATTAATGCGTGACTAATAAGATGTTCAAAAAGTGGATCAGAGAAAAGTTTTTCTTCCCACCATCCCAATAGAAGGTTGGCGTAGCTGGGTGCACAAGATGTTCCCATAGCCGTCCCTTTCTTTTGATGGAACCATTTTCCATTGAACAAGAAGAAATTATGTTTAAGAATGTATTCAAGTAGTTGGACCACGAAATTGTTAAATTTTTTAAGGTTGTTACTTTTAGCACTCAAAAAATGTTGTACTGCTTGTATACCAAAGTTATGTGGTATGCTGCTGTATAAGGCTTCCACATCTATGGATGCAAGCCATGAATTCTTTGGTACTGTTAGGTTCTCAAGATGTCTCAGTATGTCATTGGTGTCCTTTACATAGGAAGGTAGATTTTGAACTAAGTCACGGAGATAGAAGTCTACAAAAATACTGGCATTAGAAGACAAATTGCCTGTACCTGATATTATAGGTCTTCCTGGAATAGGAACCGTTTTTTTGTGTATTTTTGGCAGAGCATAGAAGGTGGAGATACTAGGGTATTTTGGCAGGAGAAAACCAAACGTGGATTCATCTATGATATTATCTGTTTTGCCTTTCTCTAATATAGATTTAAGTATTAATCTATATTCTATGGTTGGATTTTTTGCAATTATTTCATAGGTGGAGTTATCTTCCAAGATCTTGTAACACATTTTTTTGTAATTCTCATTGCTTAATATAACCAAGTTCCCACCCTTGTCTGCAGGTTTGATTTGTATGTCTTTAAGAGACTTTAGTTCATTCAATGCTACGTATTCCTTTTTAGTCAGATTGAAATGTCTTTTGAGTTTCATATAGTCAAGTTTTTCTATTTCCATAGTGACTTGTTGTAGGAACACCCAGATATTAGAGAACTCCTTAAAAACCGGTGTGAACTGGCTTTTATTTTTCCAGATCTTTTTGGGTTCCTCTCTATTTTTAGAGCAGGAAATGTTGTCTTCTAGAAGAGACATGAGAAGTTCAAAGGTTTCAATGTCCTCTTTGCTTATTCCTAATCTCATGTGTTCTTTTTCTTTTTTAATTTTATTAAATTTTTGTAAAGCCAGTTTCCGGGCAAAGAGATTTATGTCTTTAATGTGGGAGAATTTATCAGACCTTGAAGTGGGGACAAACATTAGGCCTTTCTGTAATACTGATTTATGGTCTTTGTTCATAATAAATTCTGAGAGATTCACTATTTTGAAGCTATCATCTGTGTCTGACTCTGTTCTCTGATTATTGTTATGTTGGTTCATGTCTTTTTCCTTTTGTCCCTCCTTTCTGGGCCTTTGTCTAGATATTGGCCCTCTCCTAAAAAACTCGTAGCATTGTGTTGATTTGGTGTTCTTGTCTGAGAGAAATTTCTTGTATTGTATGCTTCCCTTATATATGATGCAGTAGGTCGTCTACCTCTGTTATGCCAAGTAGAGAGTTCATCTACATCTGAATTTTCATATTCAGAGGAGCTTATGTCTGAATTCTTTTGTAAGGGAGCTCCTGTAGGGAATTTTTTAAAAATTCTGTTTGTTTGGAAGTCAGTTTTGTCTCTCCAGAATTTCTTCTGTTTACGGTCTTTTATCTCTCTTTTAAATCTATCAATGTTGTCATTCAGCTTTTTACAGAATGTTTGGTATTCTGAGGACTCATTGAATTTATTAAATTCTTGTTGACACAATACAATCTTTGGTTTCAATGATTCTAGATTTTTTTTTCGGTTTCAATAATTAGAGTCATTAGCTCAGATGAACATTTCAAAAGGATCTCTTTCCATTTATGAATAAATGTCTCATTGCTTAAATTCACAGCAGGATTAATATGAACTCTCAAGCCTCTGGGTACAAAATGGTTTTTCAGATAGTTCTGTAGGCTACTTATTTCCCATACTGAACGTACTTGTTTCCTCAAAACTTTTTGTAATTCATCATATATGTTTTTTATGTCTTTATTCCCTTCACCTGTGGGTTGTGTACCCGTGCAGAAACTCTCTTCTGCTTCTTTTAGGAGGGAGTCTAAGTCCATATTTAGCATAGAGGGAATGGACATAATGAAAAATTCCTTAGCTTGGAATTAATCACTAAATTTAGTGTTAGTGGTGATACTGCTCAGGTCCCAGAAATTCTTTGTTTCAAAATTTGTATATCTTAGAATTTCTTGTTCCTTGTGTGGATTAAACCACAGGTTATATATAGAATGAGAACTTAGGAACACTTATTCCTATGGTATTTTCTACCAAATGTCTGTTTGATATGTAAACATATTTTAGGATCAATTTGTATGATAAAAATGGTTGCTTTATTAAATTTGGGGTAACAACGGCGTATTAAAAACACATATAAAAAATCCAGGATTAGGACATGACTTTTAAAAGAAGGCTGAATTGTGTGAGACAAAATAACCACTAGAATGGTATATAATTTGACTCTTAATAGAGGGGTAATTTGTCTCTGCAGGTGCTTGTGTGTCAGGATAGATGATTAAACCTGATGTGTGGTCCTCCTAATAAAGTCCTTTAGAGGAAAAAAACACTATTCTTACTGCCTGTTTGTACAGTGTGTTAAAGAGACACCTCACAGAGGACACTTTGCAGGGAGACTGCTTTGAGTAATACCTCCAGCACTGTCTGGGTGTCTATGTACTTCTCTTACTGAGTGGATCTATATAGTAAGGTGCTATATATCTGGATTTTTTTCTTCCAGTGTATGGTTGGAAAGTTCCTTTTAAGTTGTGGAGTACAGATAACTCACCTCCTTAATAGGTATAATTAAAAGGAACTTTCCAACCATACACTAGAAGAAAAAAATCCAGTGTAATTTCAGAGTTATTATTATAACTTCCAGATATATAGCACCTTACTATATAGATCCACTCAGTAAGAGAAGTACATAGACACCCAGACAGTGCTGGAGGTATTACTCAAAGCAGTCTCCCTGCAAAGTGTCCTCTGTGAGGTGTCTCTTTAACACACTGTACAAACAGGCAGTAAGAATAGTGTTTTTTTCCTCTAAAGGACTTTATTAGGAGGACCACACATCAGGTTTAATCATCTATCCTGACACACAAGCACCTGCAGAGACAAATTACCCCTCTATTAAGAGTCAAATTATATACCATTCTAGTGGTTATTTTGTCTCACACAATTCAGCCTTCTTTTAAAAGTCATGTCCTAATCCTGGATTTTTTATATGTGTTTTTAATACGCCGTTGTTACCCCAAATTTAATAAAGCAACCATTTTTATCATACAAATTGATCCTAAAATATGTTTACATATCAAACAGACATTTGGTAGAAAATACCATAGGAATAAGTGTTCCTAAGTTCTCATTCTATATATAACCTGTGGTTTAATCCACACAAGGAACAAGAAATTCTAAGATATACAAATTTTGAAACAAAGAATTTCTGGGACCTGAGCAGTATCACCACTAACACTAAATTTAGTGATTAATTCCAAGCTAAGGAATTTTTCATTATGTCCATTCCCTCTATGCTAAATATGGACTTAGACTCCCTCCTAAAAGAAGCAGAAGAGAGTTTCTGCACGGGTACACAACCCACAGGTGAAGGGAATAAAGACATAAAAAACATATATGATGAATTACAAAAAGTTTTGAGGAAACAAGTACGTTCAGTATGGGAAATAAGTAGCCTACAGAACTATCTGAAAAACCATTTTGTACCCAGAGGCTTGAGAGTTCATATTAATCCTGCTGTGAATTTAAGCAATGAGACATTTATTCATAAATGGAAAGAGATCCTTTTGAAATGTTCATCTGAGCTAATGACTCTAATTATTGAAACCGAAAAACAAAATCTAGAATCATTGAAACCAAAGATTGTATTGTGTCAACAAGAATTTAATAAATTCAATGAGTCCTCAGAATACCAAACATTCTGTAAAAAGCTGAATGACAACATTGATAGATTTAAAAGAGAGATAAAAGACCGTAAACAGAAGAAATTCTGGAGAGACAAAACTGACTTCCAAACAAACAGAATTTTTAAAAAATTCCCTACAGGAGCTCCCTTACAAAAGAATTCAGACATAAGCTCCTCTGAATATGAAAATTCAGATGTAGATGAACTCTCTACTTGGCATAACAGAGGTAGACGACCTACTGCATCATATATAAGGGAAGCATACAATACAAGAAATTTCTCTCAGACAAGAACACCAAATCAACACAATGCTACGAGTTTTTTAGGAGAGGGCCAATATCTAGACAAAGGCCCAGAAAGGAGGGACAAAAGGAAAAAGACATGAACCAACATAACAATAATCAGAGAACAGAGTCAGACACAGATGATAGCTTCAAAATAGTGAATCTCTCAGAATTTATTATGAACAAAGACCATAAATCAGTATTACAGAAAGGCCTAATGTTTGTCCCCACTTCAAGGTCTGATAAATTCTCCCACATTAAAGACATAAATCTCTTTGCCCGGAAACTGGCTTTACAAAAATTTTATAAAATTAAAAAAGAAAAAGAACACATGAGATTAGGAATAAGCAAAGAGGACATTGAAACCTTTGAACTTCTCATGTCTCTTCTAGAAGACAACATTTCCTGCTCTAAAAATAGAGAGGAACCCAAAAAGATCTGGAAAAATAAAAGCCAGTTCACACCGGTTTTTAAGGAGTTCTCTAATATCTGGGTGTTCCTACAACAAGTCACTATGGAAATAGAAAAACTTGACTATATGAAACTCAAAAGACATTTCAATCTGACTAAAAAGGAATACGTAGCATTGAATGAACTAAAGTCTCTTAAAGACATACAAATCAAACCTGCAGACAAGGGTGGGAACTTGGTTATATTAAGCAATGAGAATTACAAAAAAATGTGTTACAAGATCTTGGAAGATAACTCCACCTATGAAATAATTGCAAAAAATCCAACCATAGAATATAGATTAATACTTAAATCTATATTAGAGAAAGGCAAAACAGATAATATCATAGATGAATCCACGTTTGGTTTTCTCCTGCCAAAATACCCTAGTATCTCCACCTTCTATGCTCTGCCAAAAATACACAAAAAAACGGTTCCTATTCCAGGAAGACCTATAATATCAGGTACAGGCAATTTGTCTTCTAATGCCAGTATTTTTGTAGACTTCTATCTCCGTGACTTAGTTCAAAATCTACCTTCCTATGTAAAGGACACCAATGACATACTGAGACATCTTGAGAACCTAACAGTACCAAAGAATTCATGGCTTGCATCCATAGATGTGGAAGCCCTATACAGCAGCATACCACATAACTTTGGTATACAAGCAGTACAACATTTTTTGAGTGCTAAAAGTAACAACCTTAAAAAATTTAACAATTTCGTGGTCCAACTACTTGAATACATTCTTAAACATAATTTCTTCTTGTTCAATGGAAAATGGTTCCATCAAAAGAAAGGGACGGCTATGGGAACATCTTGTGCACCCAGCTACGCCAACCTTCTATTGGGATGGTGGGAAGAAAAACTTTTCTCTGATCCACTTTTTGAACATCTTATTAGTCACGCATTAATTTGGCGTAGATATATAGATGACATTCTGTTAATTTGGACTGGTTCCAAGGCAGAATTTGAGACCTTTATGCACCTATTGAACAACAATGAGATAGGTCTAAAATTTACACATGATATACATCCTTCCCAAATCACCTTTCTAGACTTATACATTCGGAAAGATAACCAGGGGGAAATCACCACCACCACCTATAGAAAGGACACAGCCACCAATACCTTGCTCATGTGGGACAGCCAACATTTCGAACCACTAAAAAGAGGCATCCCCAAAGGACAATACCTGAGAATAAGACGAAATTGTAGTTCTGATAGTGAATTCAAGACAGAGGCAGACAAACTCAGACAGAGATTTCTGGAGAGAGGCTATCCGAATAAGTGTTTAAAAAAAGCATTCAAATATGCTCTTGGTTGTGACAGAACGGAAATGCTTAATAGACAATCTGAAAAAAGCTCTGAGCCTATAACAACACAGCCTAGATGTATAATGACATTTGGATATGACTCACCGGCAATAAAAGAGATTCTATCCAAACACTGGCATATACTAAAAGGTGATGAAGACTTAGAAAATGATTTGTCATCTGATATATCAATAACATATCGTAGAGGGAAGAATCTAAAGGATATGTTGGTACATAGCCTTTTTAAGGAGAATAGATCCACAAACACATGGCTAAATCCACCAATTGGGTGTTTTAGGTGTGGAAAATGTAAATTTTGTAAATATATAAAACCGACAAAAATATACGTACATCCACACAGTGGGGAGACCTATGTGCTGAAAGATTTTTCAAACTGTTGCTCAACAAGCGTAATATATGTAGCCTCATGCATATGTAGCAAGATCTATGTAGGAAAAACGCGGCGCCAGCTACGTAGACGCATAGGGGAACACATATATTCTATCCAAAAAGATCTTGATACACCCTTAGCACGCCATGTGAAACATTATCACAAAGGAAAAAGTGAAGTGTTGACTTTCACAGTATTGGAAAAGGTACACTTAGGCCCTAGACAGGGTGACCTGGACAAGAAATTATTACAGCATGAGGCTCGGTGGATTCATAAACTAAAAGCATTGACTCCCAAAGGTCTTAATGAGGGTTTTACTTTCACCTCCTTTATTTGAGTTGGGCACATTTTCATTTACACATATTAACTCACCTATCACCTCGACATAATCAGGGGTTCCATCATCCCCACATCCGCCCTTTCCCCTCACCCACTCCCCTTTTTTCTGTCCCTTTACTCCAATTAGTTCTTTCCAGAGTAAAGTTGTCTTTACATACACCGTATTAGTTTTCACCATCATAATACACCGTATTAATCCACATCTGCATCTTCCATCTATCATAACATGATATGATGTCATATTTATGCTCTAGCACATTCATTCCTTTACAATTGCACTATCCTTTGGAAAGCATCTTTTTATAGCTATAACCACGGCTATTCAAACCTTATTGTTCACTTTAGGATCTTTCCTCTCCTGGCACCACCAGCTAATATTCACCTCATGCACACTTAGGTTCCAGCCCTTTCACTCTGATATAATTTTTTGTGCAATAAAGACAAATCTGTCTATTATGCACTGTAAACACTTAAACACTTTATGTGTTCCTATCAACAATGTATAACTCTTCGTTTCTTTTGCATATAATCATTTAAAGGAGGTAGAAAATATCAGCACTCTCCCTCTTAAATTGGGAATTCATATGTGCATCCATCTTTAAGACATATATCTAAGATATTGTCATTTTTTCCTCCAGAAAGTGCACCAATTAGTATGTTGGGAGCCCAAAACATAGGAGCATAGAGATCTCCCTGAACTAACTATGACATAAATGAGCACTTGATATTGACTCTCAATGTACATAGTAGATATTATAAGCCAGTACAAACAAGTACCTTTTTCCACTATCAGGGAAGTTTAGGGACTATCAGAACCTTATAAGTATTGGTATATATACATGCTGACATGCCACAACTCTATAAGGCTCAATGTACAATAAGACCCAACACCCTTCATACAGCCCTTCTAAGTAGCCACGTTATAAAGAGAATGACACTTTATTTATTGCATTTACTAAAATCTACAGCGTATATCCAGCAGGATGTAAGTATCATGTCATTTCCGCTCACCACCAGAGGGGGCGTTTTTATGTTACTGCTCATGTTCCACAGTTCCCTATTAGTTGCCATGGAGATGGCAACACTTTAAAAAGGGCTCTAACGGTCTCAGCAAGCTCACCCTTGAAGAAGACGTCTTGATGACGTCGAAACGCGTCGGCTTCTGATGACGTAGTGTGTCCCGATGTCAAGGACACGCTGGCGTTTTTCTCACTGAGTGTTTGTGTGTAGTGTGCATGGTTACCCTCCCTGTCCTTATCCAAATGAGTGATAGATCGCATAAGTGCTATAATGGAAAGACAAGGAAATGACAGAGTATAAACTCTATAATAGCAGGCATTTTGCTCTTTAATAGCAAGCATAAACTCTTTAATAGCAGGTATTTTGCTCTCTAACAGCAGGCACTTTGCCCTTTACAAAACAGTATGGTCCTTAGAAAGTTCAATGAGAACACGCGTAATAGCAGTAATTTCCCAGCAGGGACTCACATATATATAAGAGGCATAAAACCAGAGCTCATTTAGAGCATATATTACAGTGGTTTTTCCCAGCAGGAACTTTTATATATTAAAGATAAAAACCTGAGCATTATACCTATTAAGGAGGTGAGTTATCTGTACTCCACAACTTAAAAGGAACTTTCCAACCATACACTGGAAGAAAAAAATCCAGTGTAATTTCAGAGTTATTATTATAACTTCCAGATATATAGCACCTTACTATATAGATCCACTCAGTAAGAGAAGTACATAGACACCCAGACAGTGCTGGAGGTATTACTCAAAGCAGTCTCCCTGCAAAGTGTCCTCTGTGAGGTGTCTCTTTAACACACTGTACAAACAGGCAGTAAGAATAGTGTTTTTTTCCTCTAAAGGACTTTATTAGGAGGACCACACATCAGGTTTAATCATCTATCCTGACACACAAGCACCTGCAGAGACAAATTACCCCTCTATTAAGAGTCAAATTATATACCATTCTAGTGGTTATTTTGTCTCACACAATTCAGCCTTCTTTTAAAAGTCATGTCCTAATCCTGGATTTTTTATATGTGTTTTTAATACGCCGTTGTTACCCCAAATTTAATAAAGCAACCATTTTTATCATACAAATTGATCCTAAAATATGTTTACATATCAAACAGACATTTGGTAGAAAATACCATAGGAATAAGTGTTCCTAAGTTCTCATTCTATAAATATAAATAAATACATTTTCAGCAAAGGGTTCCCAAACATTTTCTTTGACACCGGGGGCCATCCATTGACTAGCTCCACCACTGGATGCCGGATAATTGTAGTTTCTGGTTGCTTGAGAGTTACTAATAAAATTGGCTTTTTTTTTTCTTTTGCACTTGATAGCCTTTGAAAACGGGCGAGTAGCTTACCAGGCAGCTATTTCTTTCAATCAGTGTTGATTAGAGATGTCGCAAATTGTTCACCGGCGGACTGTTCCCGGCGAACATAGCATGTTCGCGTTCGCAGCGAACTGCGAACATATGCGATGTTCGATTCGCCCCCTATACTTTATCATTGAGCAAACTTTGACCCTGCAACTCACAGTCAGCCGACACATTCCAGCCAATCAGCAGCATACACTCCCTTCCAGAGCCTTCTACCTCATGGACAGCAGCCATTTTGGAATCATAACTAACTTGCAGTCTTACTGAGAGGAGGCTGAGTGTAGGTGATACTGCATCAATAGGGAAAACCATAGCTAGGCTACTGTACACAGTGTGCAATACAGTCGTGTACACAGTGTGCAATACAGTCTGCTGCAAGGACACCCCTGTGTCTCTTCCCCCCCTTATCATCATCCTCCCCTCACCTTAGCACCCAACCCTAACACCCCTCACACATATCCATAACACCCATCAACCTAACACCTAACCCTAACACCCCTCACCCTAACACCTAACCCTAACACCCCTCACACTTATCCCTAACACCCCTTACCCTAACCCTAACACCCCTCACACTTATCCCTAACACCCCTTACATCAAAGTTGATGTAATCTATAAGTCCTAGATAAAGCAAATTAAAACTTGCACAATTTAATCCATGGGTAAACAATATTTCTTGAATTTCCATTAAAGTTTTTAACAGTGCTATTGGCTCATTGTAACGTTTCAAGAAGTCTTCAGACATATTTAATTTAAATGTTTCCCACAAAGTAAATGCATCAGGTACATTGCAAAAGATGCAAATGAATGCAAATTGTTGTCTCATTTACTTTGGCATTTGACATAGTGCTGCTTCTTCCAGACACCTCTCCCATTCTGTATCATCAGCTATGACGTTTTGATGTCTTGCAGCTAATAGGAAAGTATGATAAACTATGTCATTCACTGTGCGTAAATGTTCAAAACTTTGTGCAAAGGGAACATGTAAGAGAAGTAATCTTAAACTTAAAAGTTCAATGTCCCTTGGACTGACGGTATAAATTTGTGGTATAATTTTAAATTCGTAGTATAATTTGTATCTCTTCTTCGTTGTCGCCATAAACCATTTACAAATATATAGTGATATGGAATCTCAATGTATAAAAAATGTCTGGCCTGCGTATCCTGGTAGTTTAATTTAAACCATGCAGATGGTGTTGTATCTCAGTATTTCATTGCCTGCAGTAAAGCAAACAAACTGACTTTGAGGCAAATGTACAGCTAAGCGATAGACAGCATGTGACCGATCATGAATCTCAAATTTCAGAAGCCGCCACATTGCTTCAGGAGCACTGACATAGCAAACATCTAAATAATTTTAAAGTTTGTCATGTAAAATTGGATTTCCTTTTAGTTTGCAGCACCTTGCACAACAACAGTTGCTGCATCATATCCTTTGTATATATATTTATACACATATTTGATTGATTTAATAGAAGTGCAAGCTTCCACATTTATGTGTGCATTGTACTTGATGAGCAAATGTGGATTGTATGGAACAACAAATCTATTATCAACCTTTTGTCCACGAATAATAGCTGTTTGTCCTTGTCTTCTTTTATACTAAGGGTATGCATCACAATTTGCATAAGTTTGCATTTGAAATTGTTTAGGAAATTCTTTAGTACATTTTTTATTTTCCATACATGGTGAATTAGGATTCATATCTCCACATGGCCCATGAATCATTCATTGTGTAACAATCTCCCAAAGTTTGGAATATTTTTCTGGCTCTGGCAATTCAGCAGTAATGACTGAATCCACTCTCTCTGCAGTATTCAACTAATCTTTTCCTGCAGGATTAAAAGTATGTGAGCATGTGGCAGTCCTCTTTTTTGAAATTCAATGGTATAAACAAAAGCCACTCATTTTCCAAATAACTGTGCTTTAGTTATATCATGTATTAATGAATTGAGTTTGATTTTGAATACTGTTGCCACTAAATCTGGTCGATCAGAATTAGTTTGTCCCAGATTCAAATTTTCCTTGATCTCTGGCCATTGAGGATTACATGTGAATGTAATGAATAAATGTGGTTTTCCAAATTTTGTTACAATAGCCATGGCATCATTATATCTTTCTCGCATATTGCGAGGAGATCCTTGGAAAATAGATGTCAAAATAATTGCTCTTCCAGCTGGAATGTCTCTGTTGAGTGAGTTTGCCCCCACTTAAAATTGGATTAAAAGAATCCCGAATAGCAGTTTGTGCCACTTTATATTCCAGCATAGAAATTTTGCATCTAACACGAACTTTACTATTGGGATAACTTTGCAATTGTAATTTTGGTTCCCAGCCAGGTTCACCATTTGGAAAGAAAATGGGATATGTCATTGGATCAAAAATTACAACTTAATATATTTATGTTTATAAAGGTTGTTCTTAATTGCGTCAATATATTCTAATATCCCGCTGAAAAGGTGGTTCACCATCTTAATTTTTAAAAACCATGGCAACCTCATTGACTGTTGGTAAATTATACCGTCTTTGATCAGTGTTGCAATCTCTTCTGCACATATTGTTTGTAGCTGGTTTCCATCTAAAAGTAAATCGGATTAATGAAAAAATGCAAACATTTTAAAATCTTTTACATTTTTTCGATGCAATAAATGAAACCATTTTAGTAGTTTTTTATTGACATACATTAAATAGTAAAGGACTGCACATATATATATTTTGACTACTGAATTATCAATTCATTACTAAATGAATATACGTTAGTGAATTAATCCAAAAATGAGATCAATGTTAAACCTAAAAAGTTACTTATACTGTCATAAAGAAGATCAAACATAAACAGCTATTATCAAAGTATACATGTGTTCTAAAAGAATGTTCAATTTTCTGAAAGATGCAATGAATGTAGATATGATGTCTAATTGATGTTCTTTAAAACGTAAATACTTAAGCATATATATATCTTCCTCTTTTTTTTTTTCTTGTAATGACCAATTAAAATCTCCAAACCTCCTTCATCTTCCTTTTTGTTTTGTTTTTGCAAAATTACATCCTAAATACCTAATTTATTTGCAAGTTGTTCCAATCAATCTGGCACTTTATAAACATCTTTTATTTTTATTTTTTATTCAAACTTTATTTTTGGATAGATGTTCATTCCCTAAAATGTTCATTTTAAATAATATGCTATGTGGTTATATCGCTCCCTATGAATCCCTAATATACTTTTCTTAATTAATCATTAAGTGTCATCAATCTTAAACCATAAGGGCATGGTAAAATCATTTACCTGTGAACTTGCTGTTCTTTGTGTCCAAATCCTTGCAAATTCACTCTCTGTCTTGAGTCCGGTCCAGAGATGATTAATCTGACAAATAACATGAAAATAAGTTTTAATCATTGAATTCCATTCCTTCTTGATTGAATGAACTCCATGGGCCTCATTCAATTATCGACCGTAAAACGGCCGCAAAGCTGCGATTTCTTGCGGCCGTCTTACGGGCCTGTGTAGAGCTACTTTTACCTTGCAATTCAATTATACGGCGCCGCAAGGATATCCCCTTCTGGCCGGCCGCATATCATGCAAACGGCCGGAAGCTTTTTCCCAGCGCCCGTAAATCTTGTTTTCCGTCCGCAAAGTCCTAAAACTGAAAATGCAAATAGAAAATCGAGAATGCACTGTAAAGCTCCGTAAATGCTAGGCATCATATTGGGGGACACGAGGATTAATAGAAACACCCTCTCAAGCTTGCACATCAGCCCAAATACGATATATTTTTTTACGGATTACTTTACGGGACGTAGTTCCGCGGGCTGATCCTTGTTGCATTGTACTAGCCAATATATATTCAATCCAGCACTGCAAAGCACTGTAAATGATGGGGAACATAATGGGGGGGGCATGAGGATTACTAGCCAAACCTTCTCAAGCTTGCACATCGCCAAATTGTACTTTGATTTCAAAATCCGTACAAGTCCCATGGACTTCACTGACCAAGCCCGTAGCTCCGCATTCAAGCCCGTGCGGGCTGTCCTCCAAGCCCGCAGCTCGTTATTCCACCCCGTGCGGGCTTGCATGATAGATGAAGTTAAATATCTTTATTTGCGCATTTGAGAGTAGGGGAATGTTGAGCTATTAATTCTAAAACCAAACATCACTTTCACTTTTAATAAAAGTACATGATGGCTTTTCTATGCTACGACTTGTAAGTTAGGCCTTTACGACCCGTAGGTCTATTTTACCCATTCACGGACTTGACGGAGGCTAATCCCGCAGCCTTTGCGGGTCTGAGGTGCTCCAAGCCCTCGGGACTTTGTCCACGGATATTTGACAAGAATTTGAAAATACAAAAATTACGGATTTGAGTATAGGGGAATGTTGTGCTATTTTTTGCTAACACCTGCAATCACTTTATAGTCTCCTCAGAGGGCAGGATGGCTTTATTTCGGCTTTATTATGTGCTTAATTGGTGCTAGTGGGACCTTTTTGCTGCAAGTAAGCTGCGGCTCGGTTTTAGCCTTGCAGAGAGGTTTCCCGTAGCAATTGAATAGCAACCGGGGCTTTCTTGCGGCCGAAACTCTTGCGGCCGTTTTAGATCAAAGGCTTTCCTCCGGCGCCAGCGTCCGCAAGGGATAACAAGGCGCCGGCCGCTAGCCTGCCGGAGCCCCCGGCCGGAAGGGAATAGAATAGCCGAATAGCTTGCGGCCGGTCCTTTGCGGCCCCGCATCTCCTACGGCCGCTAATAGAATGAGGCCCCTTATATTTAAGTGCTTTGTAAAAAGTACATTTGTTTCTAAATTCTTCTAACCTCATCTTGTTTTTTATCTTATTATTAATTAATATTTCCCAAACAAATACAAATGTACGGTACATAAATCAGCTGTAAGACAGATATATAACTGCATGTAAAAAAAAATTCTTACTTTTATTGCATTTTTTTTTTCTTCAATGATGACTAATTATTAATTAATTAAAATATTATTATATGTTAATTAATCAATAACTGTTATTAATTTTAGCAACATTTAATGTAGCCTTTTTTGTTCCCTAACTCCATAATTAAATTATATACCTGTCAAGGTGATCTTTATGGTGTTCAAAGGCTGCAAACGTCACTCTCTGTGTTGAGGCAGCTGCAGATCCGATGAAACTGTGAAATAAGATTGAAATCCTCTTTAATATTTTGCTTCATCCCTATCAGTCATTCACCAGCAACACACATATATTGGCATAGATGTGAAACATAAAAGCATACTCCTCAATGTATTGTTAAATCAAACCATTTTTTTGGAATGAATACTAAATATTAATTAATTAATATATTAATATACATTAATTAATCAATAAGTGTTATCAATTCTAATTTAAAAAAAATCCTTTTTTTTTTTTGCTGTACGAATATAATTTACTGTATTTATCGGCGTATAACACGCACTTTTTCTCCCTGAAAATAGGGGGCAAATGATATTTGCGTGTTCCCTCCCCCCTCCTCATCCTCAACCTCCCTCCTCATTCTAAACCCCCTCCGCATTCTAACCTCCCCTCCTCAACCTAAACCCCCCTCCTCCTCAACCTAAACCCCCCTCCTCAACCAAACCCCCCTCCTCCTCAACCTAAACCCCCTTAAATACATCCCCCTCACTTACCTGCTTCTGCTCCGGCCTCTGCTCCGCTCCTTGACCCGGTGACGTCACATGCGCTCCAGCGCGCCACGTCATTAGCATATACCGGGTGGTTTAGATTGAGGAGGGGGTGTTAGAATGAGGAAGGGGGTTGGGGTTGAGGGGGGTTGAGGTTGAGGGGGGTTGAGGTTGAGGAGGGGGGTTGAGGATAGGGGGGTTGAGGAAGGAGGATGAGGATGGGGGTTGAGGAGGGGGGTTGAGGAGGGGGTTGAGGATAGGGGGGGGTTGAGGATGAGGAGGGGGTTGAGGCGGAGGGGGGGATAAAGAGGGGGGTTGAGGTTCAGGAGGGGGGTTGAGGATAGGGGAGTTGAGGAAGGAGGATGAGGATGGGGGGTTGAGGAGGGGGGTTAAGGGGATTTGAGGATGGGGGGGTTGAGGAGGGGGTTTGAGGAGGGAGGTTGAGGAGGGGGTTGAGGATGGGGGGGTTGAGGAGGGAGGATGAGGAGGGAGGTGGAGGAGGGAGGTTGAGGAGGGGGTTGAGGATGAGGAGGGGGTTTAGGATAGGGGGGTTGAAGAATGAGGATGAGGATGGGGGGTTGAGGAGGGGGGTTGAGGGGATTTGAGGATGGGGGGTTGAGGAGGGGGTTTGAGGAGGGAGGTTGAGGAGGGGGTTGAGGATGGGGGGTTGAGGAGGGGGGTTGAGGGGATTTGAGGATGGGGGGTTGAGGAGGGGGCTGAGGAGGGAGGTTGAGGAGGGAGGTTGAGGAGGGGGTTGAGGATGAGGAGGGGGGATGAGGATGAGGAGCGGGTTGAGGATGAGGAGGGGGGTTGAGGATGAGGAGGGAGGTTGAAGAGGGGGGTTGAGGTTGAGGAGGGGGGTTGAGGAAGGAGGATGTGGATGGGGTTGTGGAGGAGGGGGTTGAGGAGGGTGTTGAGGAGGGAGGAGGAGGAGGGAGGTTGAGGAGGGGGTTGAGGATGAGGAGGGAGGTTGAGGATTTTGCTTCAAAGTTCTTTATTTGAATTTTTTTTTCCCTGAGATTCCCTTCTTAAAATGAGGTGCGTGTTATAAGCCGGTGCATGTTATATGCCGATAAATACGGTAATTCTATACCTGTGAAGATTTTCCTCATGCTGTTGATTGCCTGCAAACCTCACTCTCTGTGGTCAGTCAGCTGCAGGTACGCTCAAACTGTACAAGAAGATAAAAATAATTTGTAATAAGTTGCTTCATCCCTATCAGTCAATCAGCATCAACGCAGATATATTAGCATAGATTGAAAACATAAAAGCAATACTCATCAATGTATTGTTAAATTTAAAAAAAAATCATTGGTCCTGATTACTAATTATTAATTACTTAATATATTAATATTCATTAATTAATCAATAACTGTCATAAATTCCAACTAAGAAGACTTAAATCCTTTTTTTGGCCCCAAAACATCATTTAATGATATACCTGTAAAGGTGCTGTTTATGTTGTTGAAAGGCTGCAAACGTCACTCTCTGTGTTGATTCAGCTGCAGCGTCACTGAAAGTGTCAATAAAAATGGAAATCATTTGTAATATTTGAATTTATCAGATATGTCAGTGCATCTTAAAAGATACTTTTTTTTAACCTTTTTTTAATCTTAGTCTTTACATATTAATAAATTAATGTACATTAATAATAAATTAATCACTGACTAAATATAATCTAAAGATGTAAGCATTAATATATTCCTAAACTAAAGGCATTGTATACAGTTTTTGGGAGGTTTATAATGATTACTAATAATTAATTAATTAAATAATGTACATTAATAATTAATGAATCAATGTGTAAATGTCTGCAATTTTTTGGCATTAATCATGTATTAATAAACGTTAACCTTTTTTTTTCTTAATGATTAATAATTACTAATTAATTAGAGTACATTATTAATTAATTATTCAATTAATTAATATCTTACAAAGAGGTAAGCATGAAAGTATTGCTAAACTAAATCAAGCGTCAATTCATATTTCCTCATTTTTTTATTTTTTTAAAATTAATAATTAATTAAATCATTAATTATTAATGATTATTAATATAATGTAGCTTTTTGAATTTAATATTCATCAAGCAGTATCCTGAAGAGCTAACAATCTCTATTGATTTTCCGGCAGCAGAAAATGTCCAGTCAGACTGTCATTAACTGAGGAGAAAGTGTCAGTTCTGTGTCAAGTGTGCCCTATATATAGGCTGCGTGCGGGAGACAAAACCGTTGTTTTAGGCGGGAAATCCGCCATTTCACAATGTTAATGTGTAAATGTGTAAGTTAGTGTTGTAAAATGGCACCGTTAGTCTATGTTTTAAGCGTTCCGCGGTTAATTTCCGTCCTTCCTATTATTATTTTTCTAACACATATATGTGTCTGGCTGTGTTTTATGCGCTTCGTGGTCGCGTAGCCTCGTCTAAATTTTTTTCAGCGGCCATTTTTTTTCTCACTAAATCAAGTTTAATTCGCGTTCCACCTTACTCACAGACATCCTGGCTGTTGCCCCATGCTGTCTGTGATGTTTCTGTAATTTTTTTAGGTGTAGTTAATTTTTTTTCTGGTTTTTGGTTCGGCCGATAAACTCGTAATTTTTTGCGTCACGTATCTTTTTTTTTTCTAAGTCCCACGTCTCGTATTTTTTTCCTCTTGTATTTTGTTTTGCTAAGTCCCGCTAAAAGTGCTCCGGGTTTAACGGCTCACCTCGCTATGCGAGGCTCGCCTTAAATGAGCGCCTTTGGCGCTCATTGCCTAAGGGCTCCGAGTTTAACGGCTCACCTCGCTACTTTTGTACAGGTAAAAAGAGTAACTATAATGTTGAATCAAATTTATCATTAAATAAAAAGATAATCACCATAGTCATTTATTACACATATTCCTTAACTCTACTATAAGCCCAATATCTAGATCTGAGTTAAAAAATTTCATATACTGTATACAAATAATGTGACTACTTCATCCTGTGTTTTACAAAGATAGTGTCCTTTATGGAACAATTTATTATATCTGAAAATATTATTGATGATTGATTTTTTTTAAATAAACAAATGTATTTATAAAAACAAATATAATATATATATATATATATATATATATATATATATATATATATATATATTATATAAATAAATAAGTACATTTGAAAAAAAAAAAAAGCAAGTGGAAGGCAAGGGAATCAAACCTTTGACTTACCAATGAAAAAAATCTTTAAAATATTTTGCTTACTACCGCAACCACTATAATACAATGTATGACAGTTACAGACTCCAGCCTTATTTTTTATGCATATTCTTGTGGGAGGGCTTCAAAGGCTCAACTAAAATGACAATATCTAAGTCAATTATTGATCAATTCTCAGAATGTAAACAGCTTTTCCACATGATTTTCAACCCTCTAACTGTTGGTGCAGAAAACATATGGCAACTTTTGTGGAAATTTAAGAGATTTTGTTCATTTGGTTAATATGGACTTCAGTTTATTATTCTAATGGAAGGTAATTCTTGGTTTTAGATTCTGGTGTGGCAAACGATTGCTTGTTGTGGTCACTTGTGGTGTGTGTTTTGCTGCCAGAAGGTGGTTGGCCATAACATGCTTTAGTTCAGTCACAGCTTAGTTGGGTAAGCATGTTATGTTTCCATGGGAGCTTGGCTGTTTAGTTAATAGGTGGCAGCAAAATGTCCAGCATTCCAGAATGGTTAATTTATTCATTATATGTTTATTTATCTTTGGTTCAATAAAGTGGTGACCACAAACCCCTTTATCCTAAATGAAACTTTTGTGAGGTGATAAGGCAGAGACGACTGGAATCAACAGTGGGCACATGAGGACATCCCTGTTGAATCAGGTTCACTGCATTTGAGGGGACAGCAAATGTACACTGTTATACAGACTGTACACTTACTACTTTACATTGTAACAGTGTTTTCTACAGTGTTGTCACATGAAAAGATATAATAAAATATTTACAAAAATATGAGGGGTGTACTCACTTTTGTGAGTGTATATGTATGTATGTATATATATATATATATATATATATATATATATGTAGAGGGAAGAAAAAATATAAGAATAAAATCATATGGTTGCATAAGTATGCACACCTTTAATTTAACCTTTTGATTTTATTACAGCACTCTTTTTGGGTATGAGTCTATCAGCAAGGCACATTTTGACTTGGCAAGATTTGCCCACTGTTCTTTGCAACAACACTCCAAATCTGTCAGATTGCGAGGGCATCTCCTGTGCACAGCCCTCTTCAGATCACCCCACAGATTTTCAATCGGATTCAGGTCTGGGCTCTGGCTGGGCCATTCCAAAACTTTAATCTTTTTCTGGTGAAGCCATTCCTTTGCTGATTTGGATGTATGCATTGGGTTGTTGTCATGCTGAAAGATGAAGTTCCTCTTCATGTTCAGCTTTCTAGCAGAAGCCTGAAGGTTTTGTGCCAATAATGACTGGTATTTGGAACTGTTCATACTTCCCTCTATCTTAACTAAGGCCCCAGTTCCAGCTGAAGAAAAACAGCCCCAAAGCATGATGCTGCCCCCACCATGCTTCACTGTGGGTATGGTGTTCTTTTGGTGATGTGCGGTGTTGTTTTTGTGCCAAACATATCTTTTGGAATTATGGCCAAAAAGTTTAACCTTGGTTTCATCAGACCATAACATGTCTTCACTGTGTTCCATGGTATATCTAATGCCTTAGAAATTATTTTGTACCCTTCTCCTGACTGATACCTTTTAACAATGAGATCCCTCTGATGCGTTGGAAGCTCTCTGTGGACCATGGCTTTTGCTGTGGAATGCGACTAAGAAAATTTCAGGAAAGACCAACTAGAGCAGCTGAACTTTATTTGGGGTTAATCAGAGGCACTTTAAATGATGACAAGTGTATGCTGACTCCTATTTTTTTTTTCTTCCCTCCACCTAAAAGAATTTAGTTTGTTTTTCAATTAGGTTGTACAGTTTATAGGTCACATTAAAGGTGGAAAAAGTTCTGAAATGATTTATCTTTGTCTAATTTTTTTACAGCACAGAAATCTGACATTTTAACAGGGGTGTGTAGACTTGTTATATTCAATATATATATATATATATATATATATATATATATATATATTAGCTACTTGCCCGTCAAAAATGACAGGAATACAATTTGAAGACTGACAATGCTGTACCTTCGGCACTCATTGCAAGCCCTGCGCTGAGCGCCTTTGGCGCTCATTGCGAGTCTTTTCCTCTGTCAACTCTACGGCTCTCATTGCAGGCCTTGCTAACCTACAACTTTTGTGCTTGGGAATGCCATGTGTCTCTTTCCACCACCTTCCCCCTGTTCCTTCCCTGTGTCTTTCTCCTCTGTGTGTCTGCTGAATTTTTGCGTGGCGCTCTCCGACTACTGTTGGTTTTATTTTCAAAGTCCTGCATGCTTGGCATTGGTTTGTGTGTGTTACTGTGTTCTCCGTCATGTATTTTCTAAGTCCCGTGTGCCTGGCGTTGATGAGCCTTGTTTTCAACCTGATTTTTTAAATGTTTTTCATCCACCATTTTTTCCCTTGCTTAGCCGATTTTCGAGCGCCGGAAAATGGCGAATATGGCTCCAATTAATTTGCAACTTCACTCCTGGCTCTCCCCCTGTGCTGTTTGTGAGTGTGTTATTAGTTTTGTATAATTATTTTGTTGCTTTTTGGGTGTTTTCTAGTTAAGTACTTGAACGAACTACATGCTTCAACTGCTTGCCTCGCAAAGCGAGGCTCGCAGTGCAATGAGTGCCTTGGCTGCTCATTGCAGCTTAGGTCCCACGTGCCTCAACTGCTCGCCTCGCTTCACATGTCTCACAGTGCAATGAGCGCCTTTGGCGCTCCTTGCAGCCTAAGTCGTGCGTGCACCAACACACAAGTGGGGGGTCACAAGTGCGTCCCCAACACTGACAACAATATATAGATATATAGATATAGATATACAGCCTTATTAAATTGTGATTCGGCCAATTGAATAGCGCTCTATATAAGCACAGAGCATATTTTTTTACAGATGTTTTTAGTTACTCTTTGGATCCCAAAAATAGCTGTTTTATACATTGCTCACTTAAAGCATTTGCTCACTGTATTTAAACAGCTTTTAAACAAAGCATGGATTTGGATTTTTGCACAAACCAAGAATCACTCGCTTACAGAACTGTTTCAAGCTTACTGGCTATCATCAGTGCGAAGCAGATTCTGGAGCAATGTATACATTTTTTTGATCCAAATATTAAGATACATTGTCTTCACATTTGCACGTCTAAGCCATGCAGATGAGCTTACAAAAGTATTATTTATCGTCTGTACTCTGTACCGTGGAGATCTTCTCTTACTCTTGTGCTCACCATATACTAAGTATACACTAAATAAATAAATATATATAGCATATAACCTTTAATTTAATTTTAATTATACACAATTAGTCTTTGCAGGAGAAATCTAATTTTTTATTTGTTCTAATTGGAAGTTTTATTTGTTCATGGAAGGTGCTTCCATGTGAATTTAAAAAAAAGATAGCTTGCTCAATAGCCTTTCAACAGAATGAAAATGGTATTATCTGAAGCCAAGATCCTTCCCAGAGGCCTCATTCTATTAACGGACGTAAAATGGCCGCAAAGCTGCGATTCCTTGCGGCCATCTTACAGCCCCGTGTAGAGCTATTACTACCCTGCTATTCAAATGGACGGCGCTGCAAGGATATCCCCCTTACGGCCGGCCGCACATCATGCAAACGGCCGCAAGCGTTTCTCCCACGCCCGTAAATCTTGTTTTCCTGGCCGCAAAGTCAGAAAACTGTAAATGCAAATATAAATTCAAGATGGCACTGTAAAGCTCTGTAAATGCTAGGCATCATAATGGGGGACATGAGGATTAATAGCAACACCCTCTAAAGCTTGCACATCGCCCAAATCCCATATTTCATTTAAGGTTTATTTTCCGTCTCAAGCCCCGCGGGCTCGTCCTTGTTAAAACCCGTACGGGTTCGGAGGTTGAAGGCCGCAAACTCAAAGCATTGTAGAAGCCAATATATATTCAATCCAGCACTGCAAAGCACTGTAAATGATGGGGAACATAATGGGGGGCAAGAGGATTAATAGCAAAACATTCTCAAGCTTGCACATCGCCAAATTGTACTTTAATTTTAAAATCCCTCCAAGTCCCACGGATTCAATGATCAAGCCCGTTGCTTGTTATTCAAGCCCGTGCGGCCTTGGAGGGTGAAAGTCCTCCAAGCCCATAGCTCCTTATTAAAGCCCGTGCGGGCTTGGAGGGTGAATGTCCTCCAAGCCCGTAGCTCGTTATAAAAGCCCGTACGTGCTTGGAGGTTGAAGGTATCCATTTTGTTATGTTTTTTGCAGTCTGCATGGTTTAAGCCTGTAACCCTAAAATGGAGGCCCAAGCATTACAGCCTCCAAATTAATAATTGTTAAAATTAGTTTAATATTCCACATATGTTTGATTGGTCAACACACATACAGGTTCCATTGTAGCCTCTAAAACAGACCTATAATACAATATGTCACCCCAACATTGACGCGCACAGCAAATGTGTTTTGACAACATGTAGCTGACCTGAGCGGGCCGACATCATTGCGCAGTTTTAAGGTTTTGAACTATTGCGAGTCGATGAAAGGGCGCAAGTGATATGACCTAATGCCATGAACCCTTCTAAACCTTGTAGCCGCAGCCTAATCCTAACCCTTACACCCCGCAGCCTAATCCTAATCATTAGATCCGCTAGCCTCCTGTCGGGCCTGCTGTTGTTGATGCTGACATGTGTCGACGCGCAGATGACAGCGCACATTCAATGCGTGCTATATAGTTGATCAACAATAGAATACACATCTCGCTCATCACATCCACATTAGAGAACACAAATAGTGGCCAAATGACACCTCCACTTGGCACATATCAAGTACCAGGGGAATATTTCAATATATGTGGTTAAGTTCTTCAGTTGTGTCCAACTCTCTGTGACCCTATGGACTGCAGCACATTCAGCTAGGTCTCTGCCTGTGCTGTTCTCCAAAGTTTGAATGCCAAAGAGATTGGAGTGGGTTGTCAGTTCCTCCTCTAGTGGATTGGGATTTGTCTGATCTCTCTGCTATGACCTGCCCACCTACAGTAGCTCACAGCTTCATTCAGGTACACAAGCTCCTTCACCAACACCACTTAGCAACCCTCACCCATGTAAATTGATAAATAGCAGAACAAATTGGAAGTTCACCAAATGGGAATGACTAGACACCTGGCACATGGCTCCCACCAGGATGGGCGTAGCAGAGATTATCCCTGATGGCAGTGAGTTTGATGTCGATCCCAGAGCCTCTGGATAGTCTCCCTTTGTGCTTGCGGCCCTTCCTGATAGGTCAGAGTAGATATGTGTGGTGTATGTTCCCCTGGTCCCCTTCAGCATTGCTAAGTGGTGGTGGTGAAGGGTCTTGTGTACCTAAATGAAGCTGTGAGCTATAACATGTAGGGCCACTGTAGGTGGGCACGTCATAGCAGAGAGATCAGACAAGGTCCAATCCTCTTGAGAAGGAACTGACAAACCACACCAGTATATTTAGCATTCAAACCGTGGATAACAGCACAGGCAGAGACCTAGCTGAATGTGCTGCAGAGAGTCGGACACAACTGAAGAACTGAACAACATACATTAATGTTTCCCTGCTACTTGATATATGCCATGTGGCGGTGTAATTAGCAAAATATTTGTGTTACCAAATGTAGATGTGATGAGCGAGATGTATATGCAATTTGATAGAGATTTCAGGGATCACAATAGAGCTCATGTGCGTGGCAAAGGGTTAATATGACTTGACTCATGTTTTACTCTTGCTATTGAATTGGGTAGTGTGGCTTTAATCATATTATGCATGTTGCAGCATGGTTTGTCATATTGGCATGTGCATAACCATTACAAAATATGATAACCAAAGGATATTTAGCCAATGCACGTTCATTATTGGGCAACTAACTGTATTCACACATATGCTAAGTGGTGTTGGTGAAGGGGTTTGTGTACGTCAATGAAGCTGTGAGCTATACTACGTAGGGCCAGTGTAGGTGCGTACGTCTTAGCAGAGACTAATCCAAATCAACTAGAGAAGGAACTGGAAAACCACTCCAGTGTCACCTGTCCTGTTCATTGTAGGCCCTCAGGGGAATGTTCCTACTCCACAGTATTGCTAATCAGACTTGTCATGGGTATTAACCCTATATTAGTAGTAGATCTGATATTTGGGATCATATGATATCTAAATCTATTCTGACTCAACAGTTTTATATGTATTGATCTATTGCATGTTAATTAGGGCTCATCAGTTTACATTTATAGGAATGTGACACTAATGTAATGCATGTGGATGTCACAGAACTCAAAATATTCATAACACACGGACACAGTCAGAACGGTCTAACAAAGCTTTATTTTTTACACAGACCACAATCAGCAGTGGTCAAGTTAGGCCATTCACATAACGGTCTAACAAAACTTTATTTTTTTACACAGACCACAATCAGCAGTGGTCAATATTGTGCCTTCACATAATGGTATAACAAAGCTTTATTTTTTTACACAGACCACAATCAGCAGTGGTCAAGATTGTGCATTCACATAACAGTAAAACAAAGCTTGTTTTGCTATACAGACCACAATCAGCAGTGGTCAAGATTGGGCATTCACATAACAGTATAACAAATCTTTATTTGCTAGACAGACCACAATCAGCAGTGGTCAAAACTGCATTAATATCATGGGTGTGGTGTGGGCGGGTCCTCGGAGAGCAAGAGGCTGGAAAAAAGGGGAAACCTACAGGGGTCAATCTAATAGTCTAGAATAAGCATGATGCATAGCACCTACGAGGGTCACATGCGATCACTACAACGCTGCAACCGGAATCTGATGAAAAAAAGGATCATCACAAATCTCTCCATTTAACTGAAGAAACCATTTATGTGCATAGCACTTACAACTTGTAACTAGATCTGCTCAATGAAACAGATGATTAAACCTCTGGACTGTGTAATCCAATCCAGTTTCACACATACAGTGTGTTGACCAAACAAAAATCGGAAATAAGTGGTCAAATATAAAAAGGCGGGGGAGGATCCCAAAAAAAAAAAGAATCACAATGTATGTACAGTACAGTTCTAAATACTGTACCAATATACCAACTCACCTGATTCCCATCTGCAAGCATTACTAACTATTAGCTAGGTCTGTGGATAATCAGTAATATGGGCAAATAGCCATTAATACGGAGAGGACACAAAGGTCAGCAGCCAGATTCACTGTTACTTACATCAGACCCAAGGATCTGTTCTCAGACTAATATTGAGGTCAGGATCAAATGCTTCGCTAGTGCATATATTAATACTGGCTGTCATTAACATGCCATTGTGAGACTTTGCAAGTCCACCGCCATAATTTAAGCTAACAACAATCATGTCTGAGATATCTGGCAATATGATAGCTTTAACAATGTGGGAGCTACATGTTAAGGGAGCTGCCATTGAAGGCATGTCTACCTGAGAGGCACTGAGAAAACCTTACACCTGATATAATTCCTCCACAATTCTTGCAGATGCAGGAGATGCCTTTATGGACCTGAAAAACAAACAAAAAGAACGAAGCAAAAAAAGAAAAAACCTGTAAAATAAGGCCTGAAAACATCATAGGGCCTGCAGCATCTCTTCTCAACAGCACTCCTTAGTGACAATTTATGGGTTTCAGCCCTTTAGGCGATAGATTCTACAACTTGCGCTCTTTTATCGACTCACATTTTGCCACCCAATTTTCAACAGTGTGTTACTGTCGCCGGTTTCTGTCAGTGCCGTATTGTCCTTGCTCATTTGCCCTGTGCCTTAATGAAGGTGTGCCGACTGAGCCACTGACTGAGCCATTGCATCGTAACTTGTTGCTGTGCCTAACCCGATGTGACCTGGTCATAGGAGTAGGAAGTTCCAACCCAGAGATCCCTAAACTAACGTCACATGAATCATTGAGTATATTTACAGATGCTTTAACGAGCATCACAACATCACATTCATATCCACATCTCCCATTTTTGTTTCCTTCAGGTGATGCAGGATATGGGTGTTTGCCGTGGTTGTTGACCCCTGTGAACAATCCACACACAGAGGGGTAGAGGTACGGCCAATGCCAGAACCTGGAATGTAATAGAGCGCAATTCATAGCAATCTGGGAATATGAACATACCAGCATATTGTAAACCATAATAAATGTTCCTCATGGGATGCAAAGAGGGAAACTCTCCTGTTCTTTGTCAGCGAATGCTGGTAAAAGCATTCTCACTCAGATAACAGGAATGGTCTCACGGATGTGTAAACTAGGAATCATTGTGCAATATATCATATGGATTGTGTGACTCATATTATCATCATATTGCCATTACAGAACTGCTGCCGTATGTCAACACATTGTTTACCCACACAGACATGGGAAACGACCTGTACAGCAACAGAACATCAGCTACATCAATTTCGTCTACATTGTAAGTGAGTATTTGCGGGAAACATGTGCATGTATGCATGAGAGGAAATGACTAATAACTCTATTAATGTAGGCCTAACTTTCTTTTCCCCAAGACATCCCCTATGTATTGCTGAAGCAGTCAGAAAAGTTTATCGGACCATGCAGACGTAGCTTGGGAGAACAGATCTCTTCGTTGAATACTCCACTTGATCCATCCAAGGTAAAGAACCACATTTGGATGTACGAAGATGCATTAATGTGTGATAATTGTGATCTTCCATTTCTATTACAGGCTGCACTGGTCTCTCTCTCTGTCTGTCTGTCTGTCTCTGTCTCTCTCTGTCTCTCGCTGTCTCACTCTGTCTCTCGCTGTCTCTCTGTTTCTCGCTGTCTCTCTCTCTCTCTCTCTCTCTCTCCTCATCCCACCCACCCACCCCTGTTTAGCCTTAATTTATTGAGTCACACAAGTCTTCGACACCTGAACAATTAGCAGCTTCTGCTAACTATCCCGATTAACCCTTTACACTATGTTTTCTCTTGCCTTTTTCCTCACATTCCCTGCCTTTTCCTCAGACTCTTCTTTACTTCTCCCCCTTTTGTCTACAACATAGCCATTTCACATCTCATGCCCACCTCTCCCCTTTTATTCGCCCATCAGCTAATCTTACTCAAGCTGTGGTTAAACTATGTGTCTCCTGACTGTCCCATCTGCAAATTACATTATCTGTCCACATGGGGCAGATACCTTATTACATAATAGTGCATCTGATCCCTTTCCTCTCCAACTAATGCATAACTTTCTACTTGACACAACTTCCTTCCTATGTATCTCTCACTTACTTATTAACCTTGCTATTCCTTATCTACTCTTCCCCATGACCATTACCTTTAGCTTGGAAGTGGCGAGTTTCTAATCTTGTGGGGGCCTTTGGGAAGAAATCAGTTTTTACAAGACTTTACGCTCAAAACAGGGCCCTCCATTTTATGTCGTTGTCAATATTACATACTGTATATTCTCGTGTTCTTCTCCCCTGTACAGCGCCACGGAATATGTTTGCACAATACAAATAAAAGATAATTATACTAATCATAATATTCCCACATCAGGACAAATTAGACTTGGCCATCATTATCCCGCAGATGGTTAGCTTGTACTAGATCCCAATGTATAACATGTTAACATGTGTGCCGACATACCTGCATCTGTTGGTGGCTGCTCATATGGCATATGGTTTCCACTAATATATTATTTGTGTGTTTGTATTCCAGATCACGGTCAGAACAAGGCATGAAGATAAACATCCTGACATTCCATGGCCATGTGAATGTCATCATGTATGTGCATGTGTCCGTTTCATTGCTTTGTTGGATCCAGTGTGATATCTGATTACCTTGACTGAATAGCCGATATGTGTCAGGAGACAATTTCACTATACAATGCAGATGTGATGTGACATCTGTCAGCTGATGTTCCTGGTATATCCACAGCATGTGTATGCTCACATAGTCTACCTCGATTCATATGTATATATTGTTTTAGACATTCTATCTTCTCCTCTACTTGGACTGTTGTGAAGCATGCAGCTCAAACCCTTCCAGATCTCTTCTTCAGTGCTGATGTGACCCTTCCTGTGCGTATGGGGAAGAGTAAATCCAGGCTTGGGACTTAACAGTTAATGAGGTTACGTTAATCTTCAGTTATGCATATGCAACAACAGTGAGTATAGATGCTCAATCAGAGAACAAATACCCCTGATATTGCCTGGTTTGTTGGGAATTCTCTGGAATAAGTAACATCTGACTGATATGGTCCTGGTCAGGTCCCCATCTTTTTGACCAAGGTTATCTATGTAGGGGCTGCTTATTGTTGCATGAGAACTGACCTCATGGGCTCATAGCATTCACTGATTGAGCACTTATACTTCTGATGTTGCATCAGAGTGTCCGTTTAACACACAAGCATACATTTTGCTCTCCCCATATGTATATCACCTTATTCTGGAATATTGTGGTCTTTCCTTATTGACTGTTATATATGTAATAACAATAATGATATAAATTATAGTGTCTCATGTTGGGTGATACACTGTGTTACTTGGACTTTGTATCCTACCCCCCTCCACCATGATCCTTTGCATACCTGTGATGATTAGTCAACCTGTGGCTTTGTGGCAAACTTGCTTTGTTAATTTCTGTAAATATTAAATATGATTTATCCGAGATGTTGTTTGTGTCTGCCTCGTCAATATTGATACCATAGCATTTCTGTAACATCAATGAAAGGACCTTCATACTCCACATCTGTGCTCTGCACCATCAGTTAGGGGTGTCAATAGAATTCTCACAGTGTTTTTGCATTACTGATTTCAACCATGAGGGAAGGTTGGTATTGACAATCTATATGACACAAAGCCAGACAAATGAGACAGGTGTCTGAAAGTGGCTCACATCCTAATAGTGAACATGCAGTATCTAACAAAAGTGAATATTGTTGTTAATATTTTAGTATATCTTTTCATGTGACAACACTGAAGAAATGACACTCTGCTACAATGTAAAGTAAGTTTGCTGACCCATCAATAACTCAATACACAGCCATTAATGTCTAAACCATTGGCAACAAAAGTGAGTACACCCCTAATTTGAAATGTCCAAATTGGCACTAAATGTCAATTTTGTGTGGCCACCATTATTTGCCAGAACTGCCTTAACCCTCATGGGCAGGGAGTTCACCAGAGCTTCCCAGGTTGCCACTGGAGTCCTCTTCCACTCCTTAATGATACATCACAGAGCTGGTTGATGCTAGAGACCTTGCACTGCCCAACCTTCAGTTTGAGGATGCTGCACAGATGCTCAATATGGTTTAGGTCTGGTGACAAGCTTGGCCAGTCATTCACCTTTGCCTTCTTTAGCAAGGCAGTGTCGTCTTGGCGATGTGTTTGGGGTCATTATGTTATGCTGCCCTGCAACCCAGTCTCCCACGGGAGGGGATCATGTTCTGCTTCAGTATGTCACAGTACATGTTGGCATTTATGGTTCCCTCAATGAACTGTAGCTCCCCAGTGCCGGCAGCAGTCATGCAGGTCCCGACCATGAAACTCCCACCACCAAAAGTATACATCTATACTGAGCAAAAGTAGTTGAAATAATCCCTGAATTACAGATAAATTGATAAGTCACAACGAACACAAAAACATTGATATGAGATGAAACCCTCAGTTTGAACATAAACAGCGATGCAGAGAGAGGGGAGGCAGCATCTGACATCCTTAGGTAAATGCATATAGGAGGAATCCACACAACATATTATATATAGACGTGTTTATATGTTTGGTCTGGGCCTGCATGCGTGCTGCCAGCACTGGGGAGCTACAGTTCTTTGAGGGAACCCATGAATGCCAACATGTACTGTGACATACTGAAGCAGAGCACGATCCCCTTCCTTCGGAGACTGGGTCGCATGCCAGTATTCCAAAATGATAACGACCCCAAACACACCTTCTAGCCGACCACTGCCTGGCTAAAGAAGCTGAAGGTAAAAAGTTGATGGACTGGCCAAGTAGGTCACCAGACCTAAACTCTATCGAGCATCTGTGGGGGCATCCTCAAATGGAAGGTGGGGAGTGCAAGGTCTCTAACATCCACCAGCTCCATGATATCATCATGAAGGAGTGGAAGAGGACTCCAGTGGCAACCTGTGAAGCTCTGGTGAACTCCATCCCCATGAGGGTTAAGTCAGTGCATGAAAATAATGGTGGCCCCACAAAATATTTACACTTTCACTTAGGGGTGTACTCACTTTTGATATTACCCTGAATGAATATCTCCATGTGTCAGAAACACGAATATCATGCATAGCCGTTACTGGAATCAAACTCAGTAATATTACATCCACCCTCAGCTGCACTAGTGGCTGTTACCCCAACCCTACATTAACACAGGGCTGGTATATTAAAGGAAGATGTATGTACTAATACAATAACATTATTTTGTAGCATTCATCTGGTGTTTAACAATAATGGTACAGTACAAACAAAAACAAACAATGATAATGTGAGCAATACATAATATTTATTCTTATGTGTGAAAATTATAGAACAAAAAAATTTACATTTGAGGCAACCATTCCGTCTGTCGATTTGAACCTAAAGAGATAAGAACAAGACATCAATTAGAACAACATATGCATTGACTGCAACACCTCAACGTCAATAGATCTTGGATATCAATTGCTTCTATATGCAACATGAACATGTTTTCACCTATTTCCGCTTTCGTTTGTATGGGTCCTGACCCTCCTGGCTTTTGGCCTCCTTAGTCCTAGGCCGGCCACGACTTCTTTGAAGGGTGGCTGGGTCTTCTGCCCTGGACACTGGGGGTAAGGTCTGGAAGGTTGAGGAGGTAGGCTGGGGTGGAATGACTGTATCCACCTGGACAGCAATAGATCTGACCTGTGGGGCCTGTACAGGTGGCTGGCCTTCTCGGGCCATTTCAGCCCTTTGAGAATAATCCTCAACCACTTGGTGATGCCTCCTCAACTCCTCAAATATGCGCTCATTGTGTCGTCTCATCTCCAGCATGAATTCTCGGTTTTGCTCCAGCTCATGCTGGAGATGAGCAAGGAAATCATGGCACTGTGCCATTGACAGCGCCGGACTCCCTGGCGCGTACCCAGACCATTGAGTCCTCTGCGTGGAGGCATGGCTGAGCGGATGTCGGAGTGGCCTGCAGGGTTGGAGTGACCTGCCGGGCCGGAGTGGCCTGCCGGGCCGGAGTGGCCTGTGGGGCCGGTTGTAGCCACATGCCCTGCCAGGGCCCCATGCTCCAGGGCACCATTATCTGCTGCTCCATGGCCTGGGGCACCAGTAGCTGCGGCTCCATACCCTGGGCCCAACTAGGATGGGACCACATTGGCTGTCCCCACATGTCGGGTCTCCCAATTTGGTCAGCCCACATTGACTGGGACCCAGGCACCATCAATCCTCCTGGCTGGAGGGGGCATTGTTGGAGCTGATGGCTGCCATTTTGCTGAGGGTCCAGGTGGACTTTCCCCAAGTGGTCCTGCTGCAGGTGGTCCTGCATCTTGGCAAGGTGCAGGGCCCGGGATTTCTGGTCCCTGAGATGGCAGGGTACGCCTGGCTGGTACTGAAATGAGACAAGATTTGTATTTGAGTATTGTTGTTCTGAAAATTGATTGATGTGTGTTTCCATATTCCTGAGATCATAGTGACTTGTAATTGGCTGTGAATGTTTTTGACGCAAAAAAAGATTGATCTGCATCATTAGCATTGTGGATCCTGGCTGGGATCTTTCCTGTTATGTGACAGCGACTGCTGGCAGCAGCAGTTGGACCAAGGGGCTGATAGATGGCGCTGCCGCTGTTATATACATCAATTTCACCTTACACACAAGCCCAAAAGCCCTAGCCCTCACCCTAATCCGAAACCCTTACCTTAACTCCACCATAACTTACTAAATCTGCATGATTATATAATCTCCAGTAAAATGCTGTGACATGTAGAGGCTGCTCACTGCTGCTACCAGCAGTCACGGTCAGATAACAGTAAGGGCCCATGGCTCATATGAATATATGTAATGCTGGTGAGGTGTGCCAACTGCAGTTCATTAGGACACGTGCTCATCTGAATCTGTTGGCCAGTGTGTGAGACAGACCAATCTGTGACCAATACTCAGCAATGTGTGTTAACATGCTAATGTAACATGGTCCAGATTAGGCTGGTACACGACACACACTTGCAGTCTATCAGAGTCTGTATCCGCATATGCTGCAGTGTGCACATCCATACATGTAGTCTCATGGGGATGTATAATCAATCAGGATCTACAGCTATACTGGACCTATCCTGTTGTATGTGCGCATCTCTGGAAGTGCGCCGCCACCGACTCTAGCTACGCCAGCCCAGCAGGCCGGGTAAGTGTTTATGGGTTTTGGGTTATGGCTACAGTTAGGGGGTATGGGTTAGAGGGTTAGGTTTAGAAAGTGGGGTTTAGGGGATAAGGGTTAGAGGGTTAGGGGCTTTGGGTGTACCAACAATTTTTCACGGCTACATGGGGACGCAAGCGCAGCCGCATCCCTAGAGTCGGCGGCAGCACTCTTCCGGCGCATACTGAAATGCCCACATAAAACAGGATATAACTTAAATACCAAGTTTCAAGATGTACATGGGTTCTAAGCAGTAGGAGTGTTAAGCCAAACGCTATGAATGGGCCAGTTTAACATGATGTAGAGTGTGACGGAGAACTCATGACAATAAACAAACAATTGCAATGGATTGGTCATGTATGCTTTATATGCACTCTGAACCAACAGCAAACATAACAGTAACATCAATAGATTTGCAAAACAGTATCAGTTGTGAGTGGAGGTATTGGACATATATTTCATTGCTAACAATTCTGACAAGTATATTTCTTCACACTGGATTTACATGATTTTTGCGGCCTCATATATCTGTAGTCACAACCAGATATCTTACAGTGCAATTCAATGTCAGTTATCTATCTGTGTGGGGTACATGTGCGTGCATATGAGGGTGTGAAGGTGTATACGGTACTCACATTGCAGGCTTTCTGACCCACCTGAGTCCACCAGGCCAAGGATGCCCACGACTGCCGCTGGCTCGATCATTTCCTTCACTGTGGCCTCCCAACCAGGGTAGGTAAAAGTAGCAGGAGGCCCACCACCGGTTCCCAGGCCGCATTGGCCTCGTCCACCATCTTCTTTTTTACTTGCATATGGCAGTCCTGGTACTGGTGCTGGACAGACTTCCAGGTCCGGTTGGCATGCCCCAGTGCAGAGACTTTAGCAGCAATTGCCTTCCTCTGTCTGGGCCTCACCTCACTCCCGCCGGTTAAAATGGAGTGGTGGGCATGTACTCCTCTTAGGAGCGTATCAATCTCCTGAGGATGAAAGTTTGCTGCTCTTTTTTTTTGCAACAGCAGCAGCTTGCTGGCCAGCCTGTGGCTGGGGTTCCTGCTCTCCCTGGCCTCTCCCTGCACTGCCTTCTCTCTCTCCCTCCATCTCTCCTCCTCTCCTCACTCTCTGTCTTTCTCAATCACTCTCTATCTCTCTCTCTCTCACACTTTCTATTTCTCTCTCTCTCGCACTCTAACACGCACTCTCACACACTAACTCACTATCTCTCTCTTCCGTCTCGTTCTATAGCTCTCTCTCTGTCTCTTTCTATCAATCGCTCTCGCTCGTTCTCTCTCTTTCTCTTTCTCTCTCTTCAAAATCCCTCCAACTCCAAGACCTGTGTTTCCACTTGCACAGTATACAACACAGTCACAGATTTACGATTTTCCTGCACTTTTAAACTATTTGCGGCCTTGATTGGCGTTTTCCTGTTGGTTAATTGATTCCAGTTGGCGCCAGGAAAACCAGGTTTACGGGCTTGACACTTCTGGCCGTAACTCACGACTGTAGCTCCTTGTTGAAGCCCGTACGGGTTTGGAGGGTGATTGACCTCCAAGTCGGTAGCTCGTTATTCAAACCAATGAGGGCTTGCATGATAGAACACGAAGATTGAACATGAAATTAAATTCATTTATTTGCAGATTTGAGAGTAGGGGAATATTGAGCTATTAATTCTAAGACCAAACATCACTTTCACTTTTAATAAAAGTACAGGATGGCTTTTCTATGCTACGACTTGTAAGTAAGCCCTATACGACCCGTGGGTCTATTTTACCTATTTACGGGCTTGACGGAGGCTAATCCCGCAGCCTTTGCGGGTCTGATGTGCTCCAAGCCCGTGGGACTTTGTACAAGGAAATTTTCCATGAATTAAACTAAAAATGATTTTCAGATTTGAGTGTAGGGGAATGTTGTGCTATGAATGCTAACACCTCCAATCACTTTAACGTCTCATCAAAGTGCAGGATGGCTTTATTATGTGCCTAATTGGTGCTCGGGGGACCTTTTTGGTGCAAGTAACCTGCGGCTCGGTTTTAGCTAATTACGGCCTTGACGAGAGGGTTTACGTAGCATTTAAATAGCAACCGTGGCTTTCTTGCGGCCGAAACTCTTGCGGCCGTGTAAGATCAAAGGCTTTCCTGCTGCGCGTGCGGCCGCAAGGGATAACAGGGAAGCCTGCTGGAGCCCTCGGCGCAAGGGAATAGAATAGGCATGTAGCCTGCGGCCGTTCCTTGCAGCCATGCATCTCCTATGGCCGTTAATAGAATGAGGCCCCAGGTGTTTATTAGTTGATTAGTCCTATACTAAGAAGCATACTTTATGAAATGTAAATATCTGAGAGAAACATAATCTTGTATCCTTTTATCTTTTACATTGAATCAAAATTTATTTATACTTTCCATAAACCTTTTATTGAAATATATGAAATATTTTTGGTGTGCTTGCTGTATTTTTCCGCTCACATTGCTTAGTACAGGGGCTGCTATCTCCCTTAAATTCTACAAAATCTAGTGAATAGGCATATGATGCAAAAAACTTTTTAGAATATCATAAACTCTTGCATTTAGTATTTTAGTATAATAAATTAGTAGTTGTAACTCAATTAATAACCATTGTTACCAAGTTTAGTCTTGTTTTTCTGCATCTAATGCCTTTGTAACTGGTCAAAGCAGCAATATGTCTTGTAACCAATTAATATAGAAGCAGTGCAAAATGCTCTAGGAACATGATACTAGGAAATCTGAAGATGCCATAACAACAATTATAACGTTGTTATGCTTTTAAATATAAACAAAAAAATATAGGGCCATATTGTATTAGCTACTGGCAAATACCTCAAACTCACAAATTTGGCTGCTGTTGCTTTTTTTTTTTTTTTTATAAATGTTTAGATTTATTCTATTGACTCCAGCTCGCAAATTCCACTGGCAATGCCGAACTCATAAATCCTGCCTTTTTAAGTCTGATTTTAGGGGGAGTGATCATATGATCTTGTAATACTTAAGAAAACCCGAAATTTACTTCTTACACTCTCGCCATACTACTTAGGACCTCATTCAATTGAGATGTGGCCAATTGAATAAGGCTCTATATAAGCACAAAGCATACTCTTTTCCAGAAGTTTTTAGTTAGTGAAGACCTTGCTTTTGGATAGAAGTTCACTAACTAAAAACTTCTGAAAAAAAATATTCTCTGTGCTTATATAGAGCCCTATTCAATTGGTCAAGTCAAAATTGAATGAGGCCATAAGACACAACCAATAGTAAATGAGGAAGTCATAATGGCATCAGTAAAACATGGAGTTTATACTTAAACTTCACTCAGAGACTACAAATTATTTAATGTTGAGAAGTAAATTTTACAACTGGACTTGCAATCCAGCAATGTAAAAATCAATAAAATCAATTAAAGCAATTGTTCTAGTCCATGCAGGTTCCATGATATGTATTAACCCCTTAAGTCCCGGGATCCATTTCACATAAAAAAAACATGAATACAAATATATTTTAATTGCATAATTGTGGGTTTGAGACTGTTCTGCAATTCATTCTAATGTATTTATATGCTTTCCCATATTTTTAAAGTACAGTATTGTTTCATAGCTGTTGAGGTTCTAATAATTGATTTAAAAACTCCTTCCGAGTCCTCGAGTATTTGTAATATTTTTAAAAGAAACCTGTGTAGCGGAACCCATCACTGTTTTACCCTGTTTTATGATTATTATGGTTAAAATATGATCCTGTTGGTTGATGCTCTGCAGAATATTGTCCCAGACATTTACAGCTACTTGGCATGGGAGATAATCTTGTTACAGCGACTCTGCATAAGATAAAGGAAGTCTATTGTATACAGTGTTTTCATTCTCAGATAAGAACAAAGAAGTGTAATTGAATCAATGTCTGATTGTATGTCTGATTGTATCAAAGTTGCCAGGGAGGTGTGACCCCCCTATTGTTCTCTTTATGTGTATTGTGTGTGGCCAAATATGGGCATGGGTATTACCTGTGGCCAAAGAGATGTATAAATATTTCTGCAATAACAAAATAAAGTCAGTATTCATTTGACTCCCAAATTGTGTGTCGTCCAATATGGGAGGTCGGGAATGGTGAAACTGTAGTGCCTCTTGGGTATTTTATCGTATACCAGCGGAGATTTTGGACTGCGTGTTCCTGCTCCGTTACAACCTGATACCTTTTCCATTTGCGAGTTTGAAAATATTTGCAAATTAGAGTCTAAAAAAATATCGATTTTGTGTAACCATAATTAGTTAGCACCCATAAATCTTGAGCTGTGCTAAAACCAATGTGCAGCCTCTGCCTATAAGTGCCAATCTGCATCCTGTGTGTAAGTGCCTATGTGCAGTCTGTGTCAGAAAGGGCCAATCTGCATCCTGTGCCTGCAAGTGGCACTGTGCTGTCTCTGCCTGCAAGTGCCAATTTGCAGTCTCTGCCTGTAAATGCCAATCTGCATCCTGTACCTGTAAGAGCCAATGTGCATCCCGTGCCTGTAAAAGCCAATGTGCAGCGTGTGATTACAAGAACCAAAGTGAAGCCTGTGCTTATGAAAGAGAAAAGAGAGAGAGAGAGAGTTTGCCAGTGTGGAACTTTGAGTCACTGGGAGAGGAAGATTTTTGTAAGAGCTGCAAGGACACAGCATGAAAAGTGGTAAAGTTGCTGGACACAAGAGCCGGTGAGTGACAGCTTTTTGAATTACTGCAGTTCCCCAATGCTATGAGATAGAGACCCAGAGAGGTGAATACGCAGGCTGGGACAGAGCAAGCAGGAGTGAGAAAGACCCAGAGAGGTGGACACCCAGGCTGGGACAAAGGCAAATGGCTTAAAGTGACAGACACTGGATAAAAAAGGTACAGAAGTATGTACTATGTTAAACTCAGGGAAAAGTCTGAGAGTGTGGACTTCCTGAGTGGCATAGGTGCCACAATATAAAAGGGTCCCTGGAGGTTGGGGTGTCTGGAGAGAGGGCAGGCCAGAACCCCACCCCTCTGCTAGACTATTGTTTTACCTGAAGTCTGAGAAGTGGTTTTAGGGCTAGTCAGGGGGTTCCTGAGAAATAGTAAGCCCGTTTATGTAGATGTTTATTTTATGCTAAAAATAAGCTATTTTGTTGGGAAACATTTAAGTAAAAGAAAAGATAAAAACTTGTTGGGACTTAGGCAGGAAGTGCAAAAAAAAAAAATAGTTGTGCAGGCCTTGGGGGGCATTTTTTGCACCTGGGCCCTTTATGAACTGTTTTAATGTTTTACTGCACATGAAGCAGAAACTGCCACTGCTTTAAGCATGACTAATAAAAATAACATACTATTCTGAGAGTACAATAATCAGGCTATAAAAGAAAATGCATCCCACAATAAAGAATATAACAAATAATTACAAATAAAAGTTAAACATTCAAAGATTCTATTTTGTTTTATATGTGTGATTTCTTAAATATTTACTCATTATCAAAGCCAATTAAAAAAACATACAGAAAAAGTAAATTGACCACAGTGTTCCTTTTTATACACTCTGTTTCAAATGCATAAAAGACAACTTGGTAGTTTAATATCTATTTAAAATGAAGCGTAGAACTTTTCTCAGGGTACATTATAGAAACTAGAACATTGCTTGAAGACAAACTGAATTTACAAGCATGGAGTCCATATTATGGAATGATGACTCACTTTGTGAATCAACTGGATGTTAAGCACAGTCAAAATCCTTTTATGTCTTTTGATTACACAGATATATACTTTTTTTCTGTTTATGCAGCTATACTGAGCCTGAATCACTCTGACCCACTTTTCAGAAAGATTCTGTGAAATAACATTGTCAGACAGTCCCTGAATGTATACACTTATTTAACTCTAATTAAACATTTCTATAAAGTCTGCTACAATCTATCAAACAGCAGGATTACACAAATGAAACAAGGTCTATTTTAAATGACAAGGTAAGGAAATACTATAATTAACCTAATAGGTTAGCTGATATGTAGCCACCATTGTAAATGCCAGGATAATTATGTTTTTCTGTTTAAAGCAATAAATAGAAAACAGAAATATATTGTGCTATACTTAGCCATACAGCTGTATTACGCCCTTGAAGTGGGTGCACGGTACTGTCTAATCATTTTTTTTTTTTATTAATTATATTTTTTTCATACATTTTTATTTTTTGTGGTGAAGTAGACCCCTTTTGGCAGCCTCTGGTCCCCATCAGTGCACCACCTCCCCACTTCCCTCATTGTTCCATCGGCCCACCAGCCCCCTTTCTTATTTGGGAAATCCAGGTATCATTGGTGGTTCAAGGTATCCTTCCACTACAGCCGGGACTTCTGTCGGCCGGCGAAAACTCCTGCTGTGGTGGAGAAAAAGAGGAAGCTTGCACAGGAAGGTCTGAGGGCTGCCTAACTCACAGTAAGTGGTTTGGGGAGGGCTGTTGTACTGGGGGAGCTGGGGGAAAGGGCTATGAATATATATTACATACATTTTTTGTTTGTTTGCAATTTTATTAAATTTGATTAACTCACACAAGGGAGTGATAAGCAGGAATAGAGTGCCCATTTTGTTATATCAGCCCAATCTTAGAGGGTTGTAAGCATTTTAGTAGATATTAAAGTAGACCTGCTCTTCCTGTCTCTAAAACTTAAGAAAAGTAGAAAAAACCTACAGTTCTGATCCATGATGGAGAAAGATGATGGAGAGAGATGAATAATCAGTGTATTGCAGTATATAGTGATACCTTTTATTGGAAAAACATATTTCAAGAGCTTTCCTTTCTTTGTCGAGTCAGAGTCAATACTGATTATAGATTCACAAACAAAGCAAAAAATTCCAGGATTAACAAATAATGTTCTGTTCAGCCAGCTGTGCAAGTGTGTGGGGGTGCCTACCAAAGTAAGTAAATTGGGGTTGTGAATAGTTTCCCATCTAAGGAACCATAGAGCTGTAACCTAACTCAGGAAGAAGGTAGAGAACCAAAAATAAATAAATAAACACACATATATATTAAACAATCATGAATGTTAGAGGTTACAAGAAATTTTGGTAATGAAATTAAAATGCCATGTTTACATTAAGGCCTGAGTTATTACTGTTAAAGAGGATAATCATTGTAATTTCTTTCTTTCCTTAGTGTTTAAAAAAAAAAAACCTTTGAGTATTTTGATTTTTAGATTTTTCATGGATTGGTTATTCTGGGTGAAATGGTGTCCAACTGGAGTACAGTAGCTGTCCTCACTATGCTTATTGATGAAATGTCCGTGTCGAATCATCCTCACATTAAATTTCTGACTGGTTTCTCCAATGTAGCAGCCTCTCTCACATCCATCCAGTACATATTTTTTCACAGGGTTGTATGCCATTTTCTTTGTTAAGCCAATCTACTGTTCACCAATGTTTGAGATTTGGTAGCTGCCTAAAGGCAAGAATGGGGGGTTTGGGGAATATATGTTTTAATTCTGCATCCTCTGTTAGCTGTGGTTGTAGATCCTTAAATATTTTGCATATTCCTTCTATATCCAGATGATATGTGGTTACAATGCCTTTAATACCTTTCACTCATCTATTCAATTTAAAATGGATTTCTTTGCAGAACATGTGAACTTTCTGCACACCACCATATCCATCACCAATGGTAAACCTAACTCATCTATATATAGGAAACCTACAGACAAATGCAGTTATCTCCACAGCTCTAACTTTCATCCCTCACATATAGGGACACGAATTTCAATCAAATGTTTGCGAACGGGCGAACCGGTCGAACCGCCATAGACTTCAATGGGCAGGCGAATTTCAAAACCCACAGGGACTCTTTCTGGCCACAATAGTGATGGGAAAGTTGTTTTCAAGGGGACTGACACCTGGGACTGGGCATGCCGGGGGGGGATCCATGGCAAAACTCCCACGGAAAATTACATAGTTGATGCAGAGTCTGGTTTTAAGCCACAAAAGGGCATAAATCACCTAACATTCCTAAATTGTTTGGGATAACATGCTTTAAAACATCAGGTATGATGTTGTATCGATCAGGTAGTGTAAGGGTTACACCTGCTTCACAGTAACAGACCAATCTCCCCGTTTAATGCACCGCAAACCACCGCAAACAGTCCCTTTGCACAACGGAAAACTCCCCATTTGCACAAAGTTGGATACAAAGCTAGCCATGTCCCGTTCCTTGTCCTCACTGATGTCATTGAAGGTCTCTTCCTCCTCCCAGCCACCAAGGGTCCCCGAAAGGTGACAACAAGCCCCCTGGGACGCCTGCTGTGTTTGGTCATCCATCTCCTCAAAGCCACCTTCCTCCTCTGACTCCTCTTCTTCAGACTCCCAGAGTCTGGGGGCTTCCACTGACCAGCATGGAAGATTATACACAGGTCAGAGTCTGGGGGCTTCCACTGCCCAGCATGGAAGATTATACACAGGTCAGAGTCTGGGGGCTTCCACTGCACAGCATGGAAGATTATACACAGGTCCGAGTCTGGGGGCTTCCACTGCACAGCATGGAAGATTATATGCGTTGCCTCTGTCTGAATTATTATAAGGTGTGTACGGTTAAGTAGTACTATTCCTATCGGATTAACCCCTGTTACGTCCACTATCAGGGGACGTGTATATGGCATGGATTTTTGGAAGCGGGAGATGGAAAAAGATGCTTGGTCGGTCCTCCCACTTTAAATTTGGGGCACTGCGCGTGCAATCTAAGGTGCAACCAGATATGAGTGTCACTGTGCACTGGCAAAAGTTGGCAGAGTAGATGCAATAGGCTTCACACACACGCCTGTAGGCAGGCAATTGCTATTCAATCTATTACAGTCAAAAAAGTGTTGTTTTATGTCACTGTACACTACGGTTGCACCAGATATGACGTATCACTGTGCACTGGCAAAAGTTGGTAGAGTAGATGCAATAGGCTTCACACACACGACTGTAGGCAGGCAATTGCTATTCAATTTATTACAGTCAAAAAAGTGTTGTTTTATGTCACTAAGCACAATATAAGCTGTGAGCCTGACACAGGCTGGCAACTGAAATTAGATTACAGGAAAAACATTGTTGTTTTCAATGTATGTTACACCACCAGGTATGAGTAGTGAAAATAAGCACAATATAAGCTGTTAGGTGTTAGCCTGTCACACACACACGCTGGCAGGCAGGCATAGATTACACACAAAAAATTATAAAATAAAGTAAATGATGTTCAAAGTTTCCTCAATGATAAAGTATAGGGGGCGAACCGAAAAGCGCATGTATTTGCCGTTCGCGGCGCACGCTAACATGCGAAAATCGCTGCAAATAGTTCTCCGGCAAACTGTTCGGGACTAGAGATGTCCCGAACATATGCGATATTCGACGCGCCCCCTATACTTTATCATTGAGCAATTTCTGACCCTGCATGTCACAGTCAGCAGACACATTCCAGCCAATCAGCAGCATACACTCCCTTCCAGAGCCTTCTAACTCATGGACAGCAGCCATTTTGGAATCATAACTACTTTGCATGTCCTTACTGAGAGGAGGCTGAGTGTAGGTGATACTGCATCAATAGGGAAAACCATATCTAGGCTACTTTACACAGTGTTCAATACAGTCCTGAAGGACTCTTTTGATCTCTGCTGCAAGGAAACCGCTGTGTCTCTTCCCCCCCTTATCATCATCCTCCCCCCACCTTAGCACCTAACCCTAACACCCCTCACACTTATACATAACACCCATCAACCTAACACTTAACCCTAACACCCCTCACACTTATCCCTAACACCCCTCACCCTAACCCCAACACCCCTCACACTTATCCCTAACACCCCTCACCCTAAACCTAAAACCCCTCACAATTATCCCTAACACCCTAACCCTAACACCCCTCACACTTATCCCTAACACCCCTCACCCTAACACCTAAGCCCCTCACCCTTATCCCTAACACCCCTTACCCTAACACCCCTCACCCTAACACCCCTCACACTTATCCCTAACACCCCTCACCCTAACACCCCTCACATTTATCCCTAACACCTAACCCTAACACCTAACCCTAACACCCCTTACACTTATCCCTAACATCCCTCACCCTAACCTTAACACCCCTCACACTTATCCCTAACACCCCTCACCCTAACCCTAACACCCCTCACACTTATCCCTAACACCTAACCCTAACACCTAACCCTAACACCCCTTACACTTATCCCTAGCACCCCTAACCCTAACCCTAACACCCCTCACACTTATCCCTAACACCTAACCCTAACACCCCTTACACTTATCCCTAACACCCCTCACCCCAACCTTAACACCCTTACACGTATCCCTTACACCCCTCACCCTAACCCTAACACCCCTCACACTTATCCCTAACACCCCTCACCCTAACCCTAACACCCCTCACACTTATCCCTAACACCCCTCACCCTAACACCTATCCCTAACACCCCTCACCCTAACCCTAACACCCCTCACACTTATCCGTAACACCCCTCACCCTAACCCTAACACCCCTCACACTTATCCCTAACACCTAACCCTAACACTTAACCCTAACACCCCTTACACTTATTCCTAACATCCCTCACCCTAACCTTAACACCCCTCACACTTATAGCTAACACCCGTCACCCTAACCCTAACACCCCTCACACTTATCCCTAACACCTAACCCTAACACCTAACCCTAACACCCCTTACACTTATCCCTAACACCCATCACCCTAACCCTAACACCCCTCACACTTATCCATAACACCTAACCCTAACACCTAACCCTAACACCCCTCACACTTATCCATAACACCCATCAACCTAACACCTAACCCTAACAAAGGAAGGGGGCAAAGAGACACAGGGGAGGATGATAAGGGAGGTGGTAAAGAGATACAGGGGAGGATGATGAGGGAGGAGGTGGGAGGATGATGAGGGAGGGGGGATGAGAAACAGGGGAGGATGATGATGAAGGGGGGAAGAGACTCAGGGGAGGATGATGAGGGAGGGGGTAAAGAGATACAGGGGAGGATGATGAGGGAGGGGTAAAGGGATACAGGGGAGGATGATGAGGAAGGGGGGGAAAGAGACACAGGGCAGGATGATGAGGGAGGGGGGAAGAGACACAGGGGAAGATGATGAGGAAGGGGGGAAAGAGACACAGGGGAGGATGATGATGGAGGGGGAAGAGACACAGAGGAGGATGATGAGGGAGGGGGGTAAAGAGATACAGGGGAGGATGATGAGGGAGGTGGGAGGATGATGAGGGAGGGGGGATGAGACACTGGGGAGGGTGATGAGGAAGGGGGAAAAGAGACACAGGGGAGGATGATGAGGGAGGGGGTAAAGAGATACAGGGGAGGATGATGAGGGAGGGGTAAAGAGATACAGGGGAGGGTGATGAGGAAGGGGGGAAAGAGACACAGGGCAGGATGATGAGGGAGGGGTGAAAGAGACACAGGGGAAGATGATGAGGAAGGGGGGAAAGAGACACAGGGGAGGATGATGAGGGAGGGGGGAAGAGACACAGGGGAAGATGATGAGGGAGGGAGAAAAGAGACACAGGGGAGGATGATGAGGGAGGGGGGTAAAGAGATACAGGGGAGGATGAGGAGGGAGGTGGGAGGATGATGAGGGAGGGGGGATGAGACACAGGGGAGGGTGATGAGGAAGGGGGCAAAGAGACACAGGGGAGGATGATGAGGGAGGGGCTAAAGAGATACAGGGGAGGATGATGAGGGGGGGGGGTAAAGAGATACAGGGGAGGATGATAAGGAAGGTGGGAGGATGATGAGGGAGGGGGGATGAGACACAGGGGAGGATGATGATGGAGGGGGGAAGAGACACAGGGGAGGATGATGAGGGAGGGGTAAAGAGATACAGGGGAGGGTGATGAGGAAGGGGGGAAAGAGACACAGGGCAGGGTGATGAAGGAGGGGGGAAGAGACACAGGGGAAGATGATGAGGAAGGGTAAAAAGAGACACAGGGGAGGATGATGATGGAGGGGGGAAGAGACACAGGGGAGGATGATGAGGGAGGGGGTAAAGAGATACAGGGGCGGATGATGAGGGAGGTGGGAGGATGATGAGGGAGGGGGGATGAGACACAGGGGAGGGTGATGAGGAAGGGGGCAAAGAGACACAGGGGAGGATGATGAGGGAGGAGGTAAAGAGATACAGGGGAGGATGATGAGGGAGGTGGGAGGATGATGAGGGAGGGGGATGAGACACAGGGGAGGATGATGATAGAGGGGGGGAAGAGACACAAGGGAGGATGATGATGGAGGGGGGAAGAGACACAGGGAAAGATGACGTGGGAGGGGGTAAAGAGATACAGGGGAGGATGATGAGGGAGGGGTAAAGAGATACAGGGGAGGGTGATGAGGTAGGGGGGAAAGAGATACAGGGCAGGGTGATGAGGGAGGGGGGAAGAGACACAGGGGAAGATGATGAGAAAGGGTAAAAAGAGACACAGGGGAGGATGATGATGGTGGGCGGAAGAGACACAGGGGAGGATGATGAGGGAGGGGGTAAAGAGATACAGGGGAGGATGATGAGGGAGGTGGGAGGATGATGAGGGAGGGGGGATGAGACACAGGGGAGGGTGATGAGGAAGGGGGCAAAGAGACACAGGGGAGGATGATGAGGGAGGGGGTAAAGAGATACAGGGGAGGATGATGAGGGAGGTGGGAGGATGATGAGGGAGGGGGATGAGACACAGGGGAGGATGATGATAGAGGGGGGAAGAGACACAGGGGAGGATGATGACGGAGGGGGTAAAGAGATACAGGGGAGGATGATGAGGGAGGGGTAAAGAGATAAAGGGGAGGGGGATGAGGAAGGGGGAAAGAGACACAGGGCAGGATGATGAGGGAGGGGTGGAAGAGGCACAGGCGAAGATGATGAGGGAGGGAGAAAAGAGACAGAGGGGAGGATGATGAGGGTGGGGCGAAAGAGATACAGGGGAGGATAAAGAGGGAAGTGGGAGGATGATGAGGGAGGGGGGATGAGACACAGGGGAGGGTGATGAGGGAGGGGCTAAAGAGATACAGGGGAGGATGATGAGGGAGGGGGTAAAGAGATACAGGTGAGGATGATGAGGGAGGTGGGAGGATAATGAGGGAGGGGGGATGAGACACAGGGGATGTTGATGAGGAAGGGGTCAAAGAGACACAGGGCAGGATGATGAGAAAGGGGGGAAGAGACACAAGGGAGGATGATGAGGGAGGGGCTAAAGAGATACAGGGGAGGATGATGAGGGAGGGGGTTAAAGAGACACAGGGGAGGATGATGAGGGAGGTGGGAGGATGATGAGGGAGGGGGGATGAGACACAGGTGATTTTGATGAGGAAGGGGTCAAAGAGACACAGGGCAGGATGATGAGGGAGGGGGGAAGAGACACAGGGGAGGATGATGAGGGAGGGGTAAAGAGATACAGGGGAGGATGATAAGGGAGGGGGTAATGTGATACAGGGGAGGATGCTAAGGGAGGGGGTAAAGAGATACAGGGGAGGATGATGAGGGAGGTGGGAGGATGATGAGGGAGGGGGGATGAGACACAGGGGAGGGTGATGAGGAAGGGGGCAAAGAGATACAGGGGAGGATGATGATGGAGGGGGGAAGAGACACAGGCGAGGATGACGAGGGAGGTTGAAAAGAGACACAGGGGAGGATGATGAGGGAGGGGGGGAAAAGAGATACAGGGGAGGATGATGAGGGAGGTGGGAGGATGATGAGGGATGGGGGATTAGACACATGGGAGGGTGATGAGGAAGGGGGGAAAGAGACACAGGGCAGGATGATGAGGGAGGGGGGAAGAGACACAAGGGAGGATGATGAGGGAGGGGGTAAAGAGATACAGGGGAGGATGATAAGGGAGGGTGTAAAGAGATACAGGGGAGGATGATGAGGGAGGTGGGAGGATGATGAGGGAGGGGGGATGAGACACAGGGGAGGGTGATGAGGAAGGGGGCAAAGAGACACAGGGGAGGATGATGAGGAGGGGGGGTAAAGAGATACAGGGGAGGATGATGAGGGAGGTGGGAGGATGATGAGGGAGGGGGGATGAGACACAGGGGAGGATGATTATGGAGGGGGGAAGAGACACAGGGGAGGATGATGAGGGAGGGGGTAAAGAGATACAGGGGAGGATGATGAGGGAGGGGTAAAGAGATACAGGGGAGGGTGATGAGGAAGGGGGGAAAGAGACACAGGGCAGGATGATGATGGAGAGGGGAAGAGATACAGGGGAAAATGATGAGGAAGGGGGGAAAGAGACACAGGGGAGGATGATGATGGAGGGGGGAAGAGACACAGGGGAGGATGATGAGGGAGGGGGAAAAGAGACACAGAGGAGGATGATGAGGGAGGGGGGAAAAAGATACAGGGGAGGATGATGAGGGAGGTGGGATGAGACACAGGGGAGGGTGATGAGGAAGGGGGGGAAAGAGACACAGGGCAGGATGATGAGGGAGAGGGGGAAGAGACACAGGGGAGGATGATGAGGGAGGGGGTAAAGAGATACAGGGGAGGATGATAAGGGAGGGGGTAAAGAGATACAGGGGAGGATGATGAGGGAGGTGGGAGGATGATGAGGGAGGGGGTAAAGAGATACAGGGGAGGATGATGAGGGAGGTGGGAGGATGATGAGGGAGGGGGGATGAGACACAGGGGAGGATGATGATGGAGGGGGGAAGAGATACAGGGGAGGATGATGAGGGAGGGGGTAAAGAGATACAGGGGAGGATGATGAGGGAGGGGTAAAGAGATACAGGGGAGGGTGATGAGAAAGGGGGGAAAGAGAAACAGGGGAGGATGATAATGGAGGGGGGAAGAGACACAGGGGATGATGATGAGGGAGGGGGTTAAGAGATACAGGGGAGGATGATGAGGGAGGGGTAAAGAGATACAGGGGAGGGTGATGAGGGAGGGGGGAAGAGACACAGGACAGGATGATGAGGGATGGGGGGAAGAGACACAGGGGAAGATGATGAGGGAGGAGGAAAAGAGACACACGGTAGGATGATAAAGGGAGGGGGGAAAGAGACGCATGGGAGGATGATGAGGGAGGGGGAAAGAGACACAGGGGAGGATGATGATGGACTGGGGAAGAGACACAGGGGAGGATGATGAGGGAGGGTGTAAAGAGATACAGGGGAGGATGATGAAGGAGGTGGGAGGATGATGAGGGAGGGGGGATGAGACACTGTGGAGGATGATGAGGTAGGGTCTAAAGAGATACAGGGGAGGATGATGAGGAAGGGGGGAAAGAGATACAGGGGAGGATGATGAGGGAGGTGGGAGGATGATGAGGGACGGGGGATGAGACACAGGGGAGGGTGATGAGGAAGGAGGCAAAGAGACACAGGGGAGGATGATGAGGGAGGTGGGAGGATGATGCAGGAGGGGTGATGAGACACAGGGGAGGATGATGATGGAGGGGGGAAGAGACACAGGGGAGGATGATGAGGGAGGGGGTAAAGAGATACAGTGGAGGGTGATGAGGAAGGGGGGAAAGAGACACAGGGCAGGATGATGAGGGAGGGGGAAAAGACACAGGGGAAGATGATGAGGAAGGGGGGAAAGAGACACAGGGCAGGATGATGAGGGAGGGGGGAGAGACACAGGGGAAGATGATGAGGGAGGGGGGAAAGAGACACAGGGGAGCGTGATGAGGAAGGGGGGAAAGAGACACAGGGGAGGATGATGAGGGAGGGGGGAAGAGACACAGGGGAGGATGATGAGGAAGGGGCTAAAGAGATACAGGGGAGGATGATGAGGGAGGGTGTAAAGAGATACAGGGGAGAATGATGAGGGAGGTGGGAGGATGATGAGGGAGGGGGGATGAGACACAGGGGAGGGTGATGAGGAAGGGGGGGAAAGAGACACAGGGGAGGATGATGAGGGAGGGGGTAAAGAGATACAGGGGAGGATGATGAGGGAGATGGGAGGATGATGAGGGAGGGGGGATGAGACACAGGGGAGGATGATGATGGAGGGGGGAAGAGACACAGGTGAGGATGATGAGGGAGGGGTAAAGAGATACAGGGGAGGGTGATTAGGAAGTGGGGAAAGAGACACAGGGCAGGATGATGAGGGAGGGGGGAAGAGACACAGGGGAAGATGATGAGGAAGGGGGAAAGAGAAACAGGGGAGGATGATGATGGAGGGGGGAAGAGACACAGGGGATGATGATGAGGGAGGGGGTAAAGAGATACAGGGGAGGATGATGAGGGAGGGGTAAAGAGATACAGGGGAGGGTGATGAGGAAGGGGGAAAGAGACACAGGGCAGGATGATGAGGGACGGGGGGAAGATGATGAGGGAGGGGGAAAAGAGACACAGGGTAGGATGATGATGGAGGGGGGAAGAGACACAGGTGAGGATGATGAGGGAGGGGGTAAAGAGATACAGTGGAGGGTGATGAGGAAGGGGGGAAAGAGACACAGGGCAGGATGATGAGGGAGGGGGAAAAGACACAGGGGAAGATGATGAGGAAGGGGGGAAAGAGACACAGGGCAGGATGATGAGGGAGGGGGAAGAGACACAGGGGAAGATGATGAGGAAGGGGGGAAAGAGACACAGGGGAGCGTGATGAGGAAGGGGGGAAAGAGACACAGGGGAGGATGATGAGGGAGGGGGGGAAGAGACACAGGGGAGGATGATGAGGGAGGGGCTAAAGAGATACAGGGGAGGATGATGAGGGAGGGTGTAAAGAGATACAGGGGAGAATGATGAGGGAGGTGGGAGGATGATGAGGGAGGGGGGATGAGACACAGGGGAGGGTGATGAGGAAGGTGGGAAAGAGACACAGGGGAGGATGATGAGGGAGGGGGTAAAGAGATACAGGGGAGGATGATGAGGGAGGTGGGAGGATGATGAGGGAGGGGGGATGAGACACAGGGGAGGATGATGATGGAGGGGGGAAGAGACACAGGTGAGGATGATGAGGGAGGGGTAAAGAGATACAGGGGAGGGTGATTAGGAAGTGGGGAAAGAGACACAGGGCAGGATGATGAGGGAGGGGGAAGAGACACAGGGGAAGATGATGAGGAAGGGGGAAAGAGAAACAGGGGAGGATGATGATGGAGGGGGGAAGAGACACAGGGGATGATGATGAGGGAGGGGGTAAAGAGATACAGGGGAGGATGATGAGGGAGGGGTAAAGAGATACAGGGGAGGGTGATGAGGAAGGGGGAAAGAGACACAGGGCAGGATGATGAGGGACGGGGGGAAGATGATGAGGGAGGGGGAAAAGAGACACAGGGTAGGATGATGAGGGAGGGGGGAAAGAGACACATGGGAGGATGATGAGGGAGGGGGGAAAGAGACACAGGGGAGGATGATGATGGAGGGGGGAAGAGACACAGGGAAGGATGATGAGGGAGGGTTTAAAGAGATACAGGGGAGGATGATGAGGGAGGTGGGAGGATGATGAGGGAGGGGGGATGAGACACAGGGGAGGGTGATTAGGAAGGGGGTAAAGAGATACAGGGGAGGATGATGGGGGAGGTGGGAGGATGACGAGGGAGGGGGGAAAGAGATACAGGGGAGGATGATGAGGGAGGTGGGAGGATGATGAGGGAGGGGGGATTAGACACAGGGGAGGGTGATGAGGAAGGGGGGAAAGAGACACAGGGCAGGATGATGAGGGAGGGGGGAAGAGACACAAGGGAGGATGATGAGGGAGGGGGTAAAGAGATACAGGGGAGGATGATAAGGGAGGGTGTAAAGAGATACAGGGGAGGATGATGAGGGAGGTGGGAGGATGATGAGGGAGGGGGGATGAGACACAGGGGAGGGTGATGAGGAAGGGGGCAAAGAGACACAGGGGAGGATGATGAGGGATGGGGTAAAGAGATACAGGGGAGGATGATGAGGGAGGTGGGAGGATGATGAGGGAGGGGGGATGAGACACAGGGGAGGATGATAATGGAGGGGGGAAGAGACACAGGGGAGGATGATGATGGAGGGGGTAAAGAGATACAGGGGAGGATGATGAGGGAGGGGTAAAGAGAAACAGGGGAGGGTGATGAGGAAGGGGGGAAAGAGACACAGGGCAGGATGATGATGGAGGGGGAAGAGACACAGGGGAAAATGATGAGGAAGGGGGGAAAGAGACACAGGGGAGGATGATGATGGAGGGGGGAAGAGACACAGGGGAGGATGACGAGGGAGGGTGAAAAGAGACACAGTGGAGGATGATGAGGGAGGTGGGAGGATGATCAGGGAGGGGGGATGAGACACAGGGGAGGATGATGAGGAAGGGGGGAAAGAGACACAGGGCAGGATGATGATGGAGGGGGGAAGAGACACAGGGGAGGATGATGAGGGAGGGGTTAAAGAGATACAGGGGAGGATGATAAGGGAGGGGGTAAAGAGATACAGGGGAGGATGATGAGGGAGGTGGGAGGATGATGAGGGAGGGGGGATGAGACACAGGGGAGGGTGATGAGGAAGGGGGCAAAGAGACACAGGGGAGGATGATGAGGGAGGGGATAAAGAGATACAGGGGAGGATGATGAGGGAGGTGGGAGGATGATGAGGGAGGGGGGATGAGACACAGGGGAGGATGATGATGGAGGGGGGAAGAGACACAGGGGAGGATGATGAGGGAGGGGGTAAAGAGATACAGGGGAGGATGATGAGGGAGGGGTAAAGAGATACAGGGGAGGGTGATGAGGAAGGGGGGAAAGAGACACAGGGCAGGATGATGAGGGAGGGGGAAGAGACACAGGGGAAGATGATGAGGAAGGGGGAAAGAGAAACAGGGGAGGATGATGATGGAGGGGGGAAGAGACACAGGGGATGATGATGAGGGAGGGGGTAAAGAGATACAGGGGAGGATGATGAGGGAGGGGTAAAGAGATACAGGGGAGGGTGATGAGGAAGGGGGAAAGAGACACAGGGCAGGATGATGAGGGACGGGGGAAGAGACAGAGGGGAAGATGATGAGGGAGGGGGAAAAGAGACACAGGGTAGGATGATGAGGGAGGGGGGAAAGAGACACATGGGAGGATGATGAGGAAGGGGGGAAAGAGACACAGGGGAGGATGATGGTGGAGGGGGGAAGAGACACAGGGGAGGATGATGAGGGAGGGTTTAAAGAGATACAGGGGAGGATGATGAGGGAGGTGGGAGGATGATGAGGGAGGGGGGATGAGACACAGGGGAGGGTGATGAGAAAGGGGGATAAGAGACACAGGGGAGGATGATGAGGGAGGGGATAAAGAGATACAGGGGAGGATGATGATGGAGGGGGATGTTAGGTTATTTATGCCCTTTATGGAATAAAACCAGACTCTGCATCAACTATGTAATTTTCCGTGGGAGTTTTGACATGGATCCCCCTCCGGCATGCCACAGTTCAGGTGTTAGTCCCCTTAAAACAACTTTTCCATCACTATTGTGGCCAGAAAGAGTCCCTGTGGGTTTTAAAATCCGCCTGCCCATTGAAGTCTATGGCGGGTCGCCGGGTTTGCCGGTTCGCGAACATTTGCGGCGGTTCGAGTTCGCGGTTCGCGAACCGAAAATGTTATGTTCGCGACATCACTATTCGGGACATCACTACTCACATATTAAAAAAATAAAATAATTATCTATAGTCAAGCCCTCAGATATCACTGCATTTGTTCTAACAATGAGGACCGTGAAGAACATTTTAAAACACTGTCTGACTCCTTCAGGAGAAAGGGTTTCAAACCTAATGTCATAACACAGAAAGTAACCTCTGACATTTAAAACACCCCGGGAACACCTGCTGCATGTAAAAACTAATGAAATAACCTCACATACACCTCTGGTAACCACATACCATCGGGATCTAGAAGGAATATGCAAAATATTTAAAAATCTACAACCACAGCTAACAGAGGACACAGAATTGAAACACATAACCACTCCATAAAACAATCTCAAAATCAAAACACTCAAAGGTTTTTTAAAAACACTAAGGAAAGAAAGACATTTGAAATTAAAATGATCATGCTCTTTAACAGTAATAACTCAGGCCTTAATGTAGACATGGAATTTTTTATCTCATTACCAAAATGTCTTGTAACCGCTAACATTCATGATTGTAAATATATATGTGTGTGTTTGTATATTTTTTGTTCTTCCTTTTGCCTGAGTTTGATTACAGCTCTATGGTTCCTCAGATGTGAAACTATTTACTTATTTTGTTAGACACAGCTGGCTGGACAGAATATTATTTGTGAATCCTGGAATGTTTGTCTGTTTTTGTTAATCTATAATTAGTATTGACTAAGTATCGACAATGAGAGGAACACTCGCAAAAGCTCGTCATGAAACCTATGAATATGTTTGTCCAATAAAAAAGGTATTACTATATACTGCAATACTCCTGATTATTCATCTGGATTACTGGACATTCATGGCTACCTCACAATAATAATAATAATAATAATAATAATAATAACAACAATAATAATAACATATATTTTCTGTTTGCTGTTGTGCCATGTTCTTTCCATTTAGTTATGATAGATTTGATGGTGCTCCTGGGGAACATTAAAGATTTTGATTTTTTTATAACCTAACCCTGACTTGTACTTCTCAACAACATTGTCCCTTACTTGTTTGGAGATTTCCTTGGTCTTCATGGCAGTGTTTTGTTAGTGGTGCCTCTTGCTTAGGTGTTGCAGCCTCTGGGTCCTTTCAAAAAAGATGTGTATATGTAATGACAGATCATGTGACTTAGATTGCACACAGGTGGACATCATTTCACTAATTATGTGACTTTTGAAGGTATTTGGTTGCACCAGAGCTTTTTATGGGCTGAATACATACGCGCATGCCAATTTCCTGTTTTCTACTAAATAAATTTATGTATATATTTTAAAGCTGTAATGTAACAAAATAGGTAAAAAGTCAAGGGGGGTGAATACTTTTGCAAGGCTTTGTGTGTGTATGTATATGCATGTATATATATACATATATATATATATATATATATAGATATATAGATATACACACACACATAGATATAGATAGATATACATATACACACACACACACACACACACAGATATAGATATATATGCACACACATAGATATATATATAGATATATGGATATACACACACACACATAGATATAGATATATACACACAAACATAGATATAGATTTATAGATATACACACACACACATAGATATATATATATATATATATATATATATATATATACACACACACACACATAGATATTTGAGATATATATATATATATATATAGATATATATATATATATATATATATATATATATATAGATATACACCCACACAAAGATATATATATATATATTGTGGTAGTTTGACCTGCTACCCTCTAGATTAACGCTGTCCCCTTCCACTTGTCTGTTCATTTCCTGCTGTGCCGCTGTAGACAGCATTACGGCTTTTAATGCCTCCTCCATTTTGACACATGGGTTGTTCTTTGGTACAAGGATCAGGATCGAACCCCTGACACCAGTTGTGTTAGTTTGACCTGCTACCCTCTAGATTAACAGCAAGAAGTGAATGTATTCTTTTAATCTTTTTATTAAAAGTCCAAAAAGTACACCACATTATTGCTTACATTAGCCAAAGGTATGACAAAACAGTCTTTTGAGATACTCAGTTCACAGCTAGACTGCTGCCTTCTCCCTGGGGCTACTTTACACAGACTCTTGTAAGGAAAAAATATAATCCTTGACCCACAATCTCTGGGACACAGCTTTTCCTCTGGGATACAGCTTTTCCTCTGGGACACAGCAGTCTTCTGACTGCAATCAGGAATAGACAGCAAGCTTCTTTCTATAGCTTGCTCTTTGCTGCTAACAGCAGCTCATCAACAGGAGCAGATTTCACACACTGCTCACATTGCTTAGGCCCAAGCCTAAGTGAGAGAGACTCCACCCATCTCTCTGCTGTGGTCTTAAGGGCAATCCACAGCTGGGCATCAATTAGCCTCACTGCCCGGAGTTAACTCTTTCCTTCTGCAGAGAAATCTTAGGGCCTATTTATTAAACCCATCTCTAGGGGCACTCTTTGCTTCACTCTGTTACATATCTCCCCCCTTAGCTCAACACCATATGGTTGAGCTGCATGAGCCGAGAGGCCATAAACGCTCACTTGTGGCTTTATCTTCTCCTTGTCCTCTTGTTTAAGGGGCTCCCCTTCATAGTGCATTACAGTATCTGGAGCAACTATGCAGTATGGGCTTGGGTCTTTCTCTACCCTCTTGAGCTCAACAGCACGCATACTTCCATGAACCAGGAGAACTTCCCCTTTTCGATTGATCCATCAGCTTTGATGAAGTACGGCTTGAGATACCCCTCAAATCGACTACCAGGGGTTTCATCCACGGCATCATCAGTTTTGTTCACCATATGTCACCCCTGGACCTGGTATGGATTCCGATAGTATCTCCAAACCACACCCTTAGGTTGTTACACACAACTCTGTTCCTCTTGATCTTCTCACCTGGGCAGGTGTCATCTGCAAGAACAATGCACACAGTTTTCTGTCTCTTCTTTCTTTTCTGAAGAACAGGCTCCTTAGTACAATAGAAGATCCTCCATCTGGGCCGGAGTCATCGACATCACTTTGTTCTCTTCACTGATGCCTTCATCTACAATTAACCGATTGGGACAGTTTTGCGGTTTCAAATTTGTGGTGGATAGATCACCTGCTTCAGAATCTGACCCCAAGGACATGTTCCTGACCGGGCCAGTCTCTATCAGTGTCTGTCTGTCGCTTGCTGGCACCTCCGTGCTCCCCAGGACTTCTAGACTCTCTATTTCTGTTTGTCCCAGGTCCATCTCACAAACCATCTTGGGGAAACCCCAGGAAAACTGATTCTGTATGAAGCTTGTGACTAAAGCATTTTGGTCTGAAGGATTCTTCTGCATCTCTCATTTTGCTACAGTATTCTTCATAGACTGTAAAGGTACGTCCTCTCTCAGGGCTGCTTCTTGTGCTTGGATCTGCACCTCATCTTTATTTCTGCTTACAGCAGGCATACTCTGTACCATGCAAAGTCTGCAATTACCCATCTCTGCCAGGACAGACCTCTCAGACTTTTGGCCTATCTGGAATGTCTCCAGCTGTTCCGCAACTTCAGGCTTGCACTCCATACATAGGCTAGTACCCATCTTTGCAGCCTTGTTGGTTTTGGGCTCCCTCTGGGACACAGCAGTTTTCTGACTGCAATCAGGAATAGACAGCAAGCTTCTTTCTTTAGCTTGCTCTTTGCTGATAACAGCAGCTCACCAACAGGAGCAGATTTCACACACTGCTCACACTGCTTAGGCCCAAGACTAAGTGAGAGAGACTCCACCCATCTCTCTGCTATGGTCTTAAAGGCAATCCACAGCTGGGCATCAATTAGCCTCTGATCACTGCCTGGAGATAACTCTTTCCCTTTGCAGAGAAATCTTCCAGCCTCTTTAATTAAACCTATCTCTAGGGGCAATCTTTGCTTCACTCTGTTACAATATATATATAGATATACACGCATACATAGATATAGATAGATATATATAGATATATATAGATATACACGCACACACACACACATATATATATATATATATATATATATATATATATATATATATATATACAGTGGATATAAAAAGTCTACACACCCCTGTTAAAACGTCAGTTTTCTGTGCTGTAAAAAAATGAGACAAATATAAATCATTTCAGAACTTTTTCCACCTTCAGTGTGACCTATAAACTGTACAACTCAACTGAAAAACAAATCTTTTAGGTGGAGGGAAGAAAAAAGAAAAATAATGTGGTTGCATAAGTCTGCACACCATCTTATAACTGGGGATGTTGCTGTGTTCAGAATTAAGCAATCACATTCCAAATTGTGTTAAATAGGAGTCAGCATACACCTGCCATAATTTAAAGTGCCTCTGATGAACCCCAAATAAAGTTCGGCTGCTCTAGTTGGTCTTTCCTGAAATTTTGCATTCCATAGCAAAAGCCATGGTCCGCAGAGAGCTTCCAAAGCATCAGAGGGATCTCATTGTTAAAAGGTATCAGTCAGGAGAAGGGTACAAAATATTTTCCAAGGCATTAGATATACCATGGAACACAGTGAAGACAGTCATCATCAAGTGGAGAAAACATGGCACAACAGTGACATTACCAAGAACTGGAGCTCCCTCCAAAATTGATGAAAAGACGAGAAGAAAACTGGTTTGGGAGGCTACCAAGAGGCCTACAGCAACATTAAAGGAGCTGCAGGAATATCTGGCAAGTACTGGCTGTGTGGTACATGTGACAACAATCTCCCGTATTCTTCATATGTCTGGGCTATGGGGTAGAGTGGCAAGATGAAAGCCTTTTCTTACAAAGAAAAACATCCAAGCCAGGCTACATTTTGCAAAAACACATCTGAAGTCTCCCAAAAGCATGTGGGAAAAGGTGTTATGGTCTGATGAAACCAAGGTTGAACTTTTTGGCCATAATTCCAAAAGATATGTTTGGCACAAAAACAACACTGCACATCACCAAAAGAACACCATACCCACAGTGAAGCATGGTGGTGGCAGCATCATGCTTTGGGGCTGTTTTTCTTCAGTTGGAACTGGGGCCTTAGTTAAGATAGAGGGACTTATGAACAGTTCCAAATACCAGTCAATATTGTCACAAAACCTAGAAAACTGAACATGAAGAGGAACTTCATCTTTCAGCATGACAACGACCCAAAGCATACATCCAAATCAACAAAGGAATGGCTTCAGCAGAAAAAGATTAAATTTTGGAATGGCCCAGCCAGAGCCCAGACCTGAATCCGATTGAAAATCTGTGGGGTGATCTGAAGAGGGCTGTGCACAGGAGATGCCCTCTCAATCTGACAGATTTGGAGTGTTGTTGCAAAGAAGAGTGGGCAAATCTTGCCAAGTCAAAATGTGCCATGCTGATAGACTCATACACAAAAAGAATGAGTGCTGTAATAAAATCTAAAGGTGCTTCAACAAAGTATTAGTTTAAGGGTGTGCATACTTACGTAACCATATTATTTTATTTTTATATTTTTTCTTCCCTCTACCTAAAAGATTTCAGTGTGTACAGTTTATAGGTCACATTAAAGGTGGAAAGGTGTCTAATTTTTTACAGCACTTTTACAGCACATTTTAGCAGGGGTGTGTAGACTTTTTATATCCACTGGATATATATATCTATGTGTGTGTGTGTGTATATATCTATATCTTTGTGTGTGTGTACACACATACACATAGATATAGATATACACACACACACATATATATAGATATATACACACATAGATATAGATATAGATATATACACACACACACATAGATATAGATACACACACACACATAGATATAGATATATACACCCTTAGATATAGATATATACACACAGGCATAGATATAGATCACATATTATATTTGTCCAACTACGATTCGTTGTCACGCTGTGTTGCGTGGTGCGTACGACTCGGCGTTAAACCGTAGCACTTAGGCAATGAGCGCCGCAGGCGCGAGTCGTTAACTCATAGCACTTAGGCAATGTGGCAATGAGCGCTGCAGGCGTTAATTGCTTGCGAGTCTCGTGTAGCGAGGCAAGCGGTTAAACACGTCACATGCACGACCTCGGAACCAACCTTAACGTAACAAACACCCACACGCACTAAGAATCCGACTATAACGGCCGACCCGCGCGCAACTAAAAACAGTGAAAACACACCAAGTACTCACACAAACTACAGAAAGAGCTTACCCATAGCAAGGGAGGGGGGGGGGGCACCCAGGACCTCTGAAAGTGAAGTTACACCTCCATTTAAGTCCAAATTCCCGAGTTCAGACACACGAAAATCCGCTAAGCGAGAGAAAAAATTGCCGCCCAAAAAAACGAAAACGAGGTTCACAGCCGAGCCACGTACAAATTAGCCAAGAAGGGATCCGAGATAAGCTCGGAAACCCGCATTAACCCCAGGGGATCCGAGATAAGCTCGGAGCCCTGCATTAACCCCACATTAACCATCGCAGTGGGTGTCCCGATTGCACGCGATCGGGGTCCCCCGCTGCAATCAAAATTCAAAATTCCTTAAAGGACCTGTTGTAAAAGACAAAATATATACACTGTCACCCTGTCTATCATGGGGGTCAATACAGACCCCCATACAACTTCATTAACCCTGTCACTCATGGGGGTCAATATAGACCCCCATAAGCCCTTCATTAACCCTGTCACTCATGGGGGTCAACACAGAACCCCATAAACCCATCATTAACCCTGTCACTCATGGGAGTCAATAGAGACCCCCATAAGCCCTTCATTAAGCCTGTCACTCATGGGGGTCAATACAGACCCCCATAAGCCTCTATTTAACCCCATCAGTCCCATAAGGGTATATTAACACCATTATGGGCCTGTTACAACACTACATTATGCACATAAGTGCCATGATGGTCCTCAAGGACCATCATGACACTAAGTATAAACACTATACTGCAATATACCACTCCCAATAAAACATTAAATATCAACTAAACACTAAACACTGATAATCTTAACTTGGAATCAAAACTTAAATATTCCATTTCATACTGTTTATTCCTTTCCATAGTACTACAAATCTCATTCCATTTAGGCAATTCCCCACTTCTCCATCTCCGTACAATCCACCATTAAATTGCCATGAGAACCTGCACCACTATCCCAATTGTTTCTCTAGACCATTCCCTTGGAAAGATATGTAATAGAAAAGCTTCTGGGTTTAAGGTAACTTCCTTACATCCCATACCCACCAACTTGGTGACACACCTTTCCCAAAGCCCTTTGATCTTAACACATTTCCACCACATGTGGATTGGGTGCCTATTTCCGAGCACCCTCTCCAACACAGCTCACTATATTTGCTTGGATCTATTTTAGACAGAAGCTCTGGAACTATGTACCATTTTTGTGTAATTTTAAAGTGGATTTCTCTGTAAGTTGTACAAATCAAGTTATCTTTTGTTAGCTGATATGCTTTTCCCCAGTCCTCCAAATTGTTCTTAATTCTAAAATCAGTTTCCCAGCTTTCCATGGCTACAGATTTTCCAGAACTTCTGCACTCGTCTAAAAATTTTAAGCATTTCGACACTGAACTCTTATTACTTGTTCTTAATCACAGGAATTTTTCGAGAGGTGTCAAATCCCTGACTGATCTTACATCAAAACCTTCTTTTGTTAATATCTTCTTAAGGGTCAGAAATTGCAGCCACATTGATATTGGGACCTCTTTCACTCTCCTCAGTTCCTCAAAATGAATAAAGCCCTCATTTCTGATTAAATCTTTAATTTTGTCAATACCCCATTTCCCCCACTCTACCTTATCTATTTCGGGGTGAATATCATAAATTACTTTCAGTGGTGTTAATGGAGATGGAAAAGGGAGCACCTTCAATTTTGAGTTCATTTTGAGCCAACTAGCCCAACATTGTTTCCCTATTCTGAACTCTATCTGAGTCTTAAAGTTGGACGATTTCTTATACCATAGAGCTTGCTGCAGAACTATTTCTGGTGCAACCGTAGTGTACAGTGACATAAAACAACCCTTTTTTTTCTTTAATCAATTGAATATCAGTTGCCTGCCTACAGGCGTGTGTGTGAGGCCTATTGAATCTACTCTGCCAACTTTTGCCAGTGCACAGTGACACTCATATCTGATGCAACCGTAGTGTACAGTGACATAAAACAACACTTTTTTTTCTGTAATCGATTGAATATCAGTTGCCTGTCTACAGGCGTGTGTGTGAGGCCTATTGCATCTACTCTACCAACTTTTGCCAGTGCACAGTGACACCCATATCTGGTGCAACCGTAGTGTACAGTGACATAAAACAACACTTTTTTGACTGTAATGGATTGAATATCAGTTGCCTGCCTACAGGCGTGTGTGTGAGGCCTATTGCATCTACTCTACCAACTTTTGCCAGTGCACAGTGACACCCATATCTGGTGCAACCGTAGTGTACAGTGACATAAAACAACACTTTTTTGACTGTAATGGATTGAATATCAGTTGCCTGCCTACAGGCGTGTGTGTGAGGCCTATTGCATCTACTCTGCCAACTTTTGCCAGTGCCCAACATTTGCCAACTAGCCCAACATTGTTTCCCTATTCTGAACTCTATCTGAGTCTTAAAGTTGGACGATTTCTTATACCATAGAGCTTGCTGCAGAACTATTTTGGGGCTTAATGCTTCTTCTAACTGGACAAACTTGGGTCCTTCCACTCCTTCTGTCCATCTCAGAAAGTGGTACAATTTTATAGCCTCTGCATACTTCCAGAGGTTGATTGCCCCTAATCCACCTTCTATATACTTTTTATTTACTTGGGGCCTCATTCTATTAGCGGCCGTAAATTGGCCGTAAGGCTGCGATTCCTTGCGGGGGTTCTGTTAACTCGCGATTCTATTATACGGCCCCGCAAGGATCTCCTCTTACGCATATCTTGCCGCATATCTTGGAACCGGCCGTAAGCTCTGAAATATAAAAACGAAAAATAAATTCAAGCCTGCACTGTACAGCTCTGTAAATGCTAGGGATCATATTGGGGGACATGAGGATTAAAAGTAACCCACTCTCAAGCTTGCACATCAGCCCAAACCCGGGTTCAAATTAACTGTTTATTTTCCGGCTGCGGCGTGGGCGGGTCTGAGGTGCTCCAAGCACTCTGGACTTTTTACATGGATATTTTACAGATATTAAAAATAAAATATTTTACGGATTTGAGTATAGGATAATTATGAGCTATTTTTTCTGACACCTAAAATCCCTTTATAGTGTTCTCAAAGTGCAGGATGGCTTTATATGAGCTATTTTATGTGCTTAATTGGTGCTAGCGGGACCTCTTTCCTGCAAGTAAGCAGCGGCTCATTTTTAGCCTTGCAGAGAGGGTTCCCGGAGCAATTGAATTGCAAATAGGAATTTCTTACGGCCGAAACTCTTGCGGCTGTTTTAGATCAAAGGCTTTCCTCCGGCGCGAGCGGCCGCAAGAGATAGCAAGGCGCCGGCCGCAAGCCTGCCGGAGCCCCCGGCTGTAAGGGAATAGAATAGCCGAATAGCTTGCGGCCGGTCCTTGCGGCCCCGCAACGGCTGCGGCCGCTAATAGAATGAGGCCCTTGGTCTTTACTGACTCTAACCCTATTCCCTTTATATATAAAATGATCTACCACTTTCTGAAATTTAGTAATACTTCCTCTGGATATAAATAGAGGGATTGCTCTTAAAACATAAGTAAGTTTTGGTAAAATGAACATCTTAACACATACGATTCTGCCTGACCAGGTTAGGTTTAGCCTCTCCCATGACTTGAGTAGTTTGCACACTGAAAAGAAAGTTATTTCCAAGTTATTCTTTAACATGGAAGCAACACACGGAGTCAACTCTATTCCCAAATGTTCTATTTTATTCTGCTCCCATCTAAATGGGAATTTCTCTCATAACAAGGTTTTAGTTTCTAAGTTCACATTTAGCCAGATAACCTCTGATTTGGAAGAATTAATTTTATAATATGATAGGCAACCAAAGGTTTTTAATTCCTTCATGAGATACACCAATGATTCTAGTGGCTCTGATAAGACTACAACTGCATCGTCTGCGAATAGAGTGATCTTCGATTCTATAGCTCCACATATGATTCCTCTTATCCTATCATTCTTCCTTATCATTTGAGCCAGCACTTCTATACACAAATTGAAGATCATTGGGGATAGCGGGCATCCTTGTCTTGTCCCATTGCTAATCTCAAACGATTCCGACTGAAAGTCTGTACCTTTTATGAAGGCTGAAGGGGTAGAGTATAGCGCCATAATCACACTTGACCCGAATTTGCCCAATCCAATTTCTTCTAAAGTACACTTGATAAACTCCCAGTTGAGCCTATCGAAGGCTTTTTCCGCATCTAACCATACTGCCACCAACAGGATTTTATTATCTTTAGCATGTGCCAATATATTGATAAGCTTTCGCAGATTATCTGTCCCTTGTCGGCCTTTAACAAAACCTGTTTGATCTGACTCAATTAACTGGTCTAAAAGAGGATTTAATCTTTGTGCTAGTATCTTTGAATATATTTTGATATCGATGTTAAGTAGAGAGATGGGCCTGTAGTTAGCACAATTTGCCAGATCTTTTCCCTCCTTCGGTATCATAATTATTGCTGCTTCTAATGTCTCCTTAGGAGCCCATCCTACGTCTTTAATTTTGTTAAATGCTTTTACCATATGAGCCCCCAATTCTGGTAAGAATTGTTTATAATACAGTATCGGGAACCCATCTGGTCCTGGGGATTTTTGGACATTTAAACCGGACACACAATTCTTGATTTCCTCCACTAAAATCTTCCCATTTAGTAGTTCCTTTTGCTCCTCGAAAATTACTTCTGAGAAGATTGCCAGCTGTAGAAGGGGGATTCCTGTAGCTCAAAGGCAGAAAGTGTTGGAGCTGAATAGCGCCCCTATCTGGGATCTCCACAAGAGCATACGATTGCTATATGTCTCAGCAGGCAACTGTTTTATATTTAAAAAATCTGCAATATTTATAGCAGTTAGATACAGAGGAGAGTGTATACAACAGGGAGTGGCAGACAAACACAGGAGATTGACTCCATATGGGGTCTGATAGTCTGGCATCCTGTGAACGATAGGCTAAACCCCAATAGACATATGTAGTCTCTGGCTGTCTAGCACATCAGAGATGCAATTGGCTTATCTGGGATAAAGCAGATTACAATACAATGGAGTGGCTGGAGCCAAGCCATCTGTCCTTTTTAAAGGGCTAAGATCCAGGAGCTGGAAAAGGGGTCTGAGACAACTCTAAAGTAAGCAGCATTAAGGTCCTGGTAAGCCTCTCATATTAGTGCATCTACACAATGCTTTTACAAGAAGAGGTGTATTACTTTTAGTACCTTTTAAAACATGCAGCCTTACTGTGCAAAAATTCAGAGGGTTCATATTGTGATGTCCCGAACAGTTCGGCGGAGAACTATTCACGGCTATTTTCGCATGTTCTCGTTCGCAAAGAACGGCGAACACCTGAGCTTTTCGGTCCGCCCCCTATTCTTTCTCATTAAGTAAACTTTGACCCTGCACCTTACAGTCAGCAGACCCATTTAAAGGCAATCAGCAGCATACACTCCCTTCCAGGGCCTTCCATCTGAAGGACAGCCTCAATTTTAGAATCATTCTGAAGCTACATTCGTTGAGAGAGGACATATATTCTACCTGCTGCTGATTTAATAGAGAAATAGATAGCCAGGCTGTGTATTTAGCTTTCACTACACACCTAAAGGACTCATTTGATATCTGCTGCAAGGACCGCAACCCAAAAAGCCCTTTTTAGGGCTAGAACATAATTTATTTTATTTTATTATTTTTTTCTGTGTAATCTAATTGCATATGCCTGCCTGCTAGAGTGTGTGAGGCCTATTGCATCTACTCTGCCAACTTTTGCCAGTGCACAGTGACACTCATATCTGGTGCAACCGTAGTGTACAGTGACATAAAACAACGCTTTTTTTTTCTGTAATCGATTAAATATCAGTTGCCTGCCTACAGGCGTGTGTGTGAAGCCTATTGCATCTACTCTGCCAACTTTTACTAGTGCACAGTGATACGTCATATCTGGTGCAACCGTAGTGTACAGTGACATAAAACAACACTTTTTTGACTGTAAACGATTGAATATCAGTTGCCTGCCTACAGGCGTGTGTGTGAGGCCTATTGCATCTACTCTGCCAACTTTTGCCAGTGCACAGTGATACTCATATCTTGTGAAACCGTAGTGTACAGTGACATAAAACAACACTTTTTTGACTGTAATCGATTGAATATCAGTTGCCTGCCTAGAGGCGTGTGTGTGAGGCCTATTGCATCTACTCTGCCAACTTTTGTCAGTGCACAGTGATACGTCATATCTGGTGCAACCGTAGTGTACAGTGACATAAAACAACCCTTTTTTTTCTTTAATCAATTGAATATCAGTTGCCTGCCTACAGGCGTGTGTGTGAGGCCTATTGAATCTACTCTGCCAACTTTTGCCAGTGCACAGTGACACTCATATCTGATGCAACCGTAGTGTACAGTGACATAAAACAACACTTTTTTTTCTGTAATCGATTGAATATCAGTTGCCTGTCTACAGGCGTGTGTGTGAGGCCTATTGCATCTACTCTACCAACTTTTGCCAGTGCACAGTGACACCCATATCTGGTGCAACCGTAGTGTACAGTGACATAAAACAACACTTTTTTGACTGTAATGGATTGAATATCAGTTGCCTGCCTACAGGCGTGTGTGTGAGGCCTATTGCATCTACTCTGCCAACTTTTGCCAGTGCACAGTGACACTCATATCTGGTGTCACAGTAGCTTGCACGCATACTACCACTAATCGTAAAAAAAAATGACAGGCAGAGGCAGGCCACCCCGCAGGTGTCGTCGTGGTCGTGGTGCTGTGATTCCCTTTGGCCCTAGAATAATGCCCAGTTTTCAGAGGCAACGTACCCTGAACTTGAAAAGTTCTGAGGACATGGTTGACTGGCTAACACAGGACACCCAATCTTCTATAGCTTCCGCTCAGAACCTAGAAGCACCATCCTCCTCCAGCTTAGCTTCGGGCACCTCTCCAGTTACCACTCGCCCGCCTGCCGCCACCACCAACACTAGCACCACAGCTGCTTCACTTGATCCGTCAGCAGAGTTATTTACACATCCATTGGAAGAAATGAGTGATGCACAAACATTAGTGCCTGAGGATGTAGATAACAGGGATATGTCCCAGTCAGGCAGCATTACACACATGGACGTACGGTCTGATGATGATGATGATATTGTACCCGGTGCTGCTTCCTTTGTTGAGTTGTCAGATACATGTGAAGCGGTTGATGATGACGATGCGTCCGTGGATGTCACGTGGGTGCCCGCTATAAGAGAAGAAGAACAGGAGGAAAGTTAAGATGGGGAGACAGAGAGGAGCAGGAGACGAGTTGGAAGCAATGGGAGGTTGTCGAAAGTAGCTAGTGCAACAGTCAGACAGCATGCATCTGCACCCGGGGTCAGCCAGAGAGCACGCCAGTCAACGCATGCTGTTGCCACCACCAGAATGCTGTCATTGCAGAGCTCAGCAGGGTGGCGATTTTTTCGTGTGTCCAACACCCACCTAGGTACAACTTCTTTGCGAAGGCACATGATGTCACATCACAAACGCCTATGGGATCAACACATGAGTACAAGCAGCACACAAAGTCAAAGCTGCCATCCTCCTCCTGGTCCAGCATCTTCAGCCACGTCAACCACGGCTGCCCTGCTTGCCCCCTCTCAACCATCCGCCACTCCGTGTCTCGCCCTGAGCACTCCCTGCTCATCTGCCCACAGTCAGGTGTCTGTCAAGGACATGTTTGAGCGTAAGAAGCCAATGTCACAAAGTCACTCCCTTGCCCGGCAACTGACAGCTGGCTTGTCTGAACTCTTAGCCCGCCAGCTTTTACCATACAAGCTGGTGGAGTCTAAGGCGTTCAAAAAATGTGTAGCTATTGGGACACCGCAGTGGAAGGTACCCGGCCGAAATTTCTTTGCACAAAAGGCAATCCCCAACCTGTACTCGATTGTGCAAAAGGAAGAAATGGCATCTCTGGCACACAGTGTTGGGGCAAGGGTCCATCTGACCATGGATACCTGGTCTGCAAAGCATGGTCAGGGCAGGTATATCACCTACACTGCGCATTGGGTAAACCTGGTGACGGCATTGAATTTGGGCAAGTTGACACATGTGCCATGCATGGCACATGTGTGTAATCTGATTGTACAACTCTTTGTGCATAAGCACCCAGGCTTACAGGACGTCCTGAAGCAGGCCAGGAAGGTGTGTGGCCATTTCAGGCGTTCCTACATGGCCATGGCGCATTTTCCAGATATCCAGCGGCGAAACAACATGCCAGCGAGGCGCTTGATTTTAGACAGCCCGACAGGTTGGAGCTCAACACTCCTAATGTTCGACCGCCTGCTCCAACAAGAAAAGGCCGTTAACGAGTTTTTGTCTGACCGGGGTGCTAGGACAGCCTCTGCGGAGCTGGAGATTTTTTTGCCACGTTACTGGACGCTCATGCGCAACGCCTGTAGGCTTATGCGTCCTTTTGAGGAGGTGACAAACCTGGTCAGTCGCACCCAGGGCACCATCAGCGACATCATACCATTTGTTTTCTTCCTGGAACGTGCCCTGCGAAGAGTGCTGGATCAGGCCGTAGATGAGCGTGAAGAGGAAGAGGAAGAGTTGTGGTCACCATCACCACCAGAAACAGCCTTATCAGCATTGCTTGCTGGACCTGCGGCAACGCTGGAAGAGGATTGTGAGGAAGAGGAGTCAGAGGAGGAATGTGGCTTTAAGGAGGAGGAGGAAGATCAACCACAACAGGCATCCCAGGGTGCTCGTTGTCACCTATCTGGTACCAGTGGTGTTGTACGTGGCTGGGGGGAAGAACATACCTTCAATGAGATCACTGAGGACGAGGAACGGGACATGACTAGCTCGGAATCCAACCTTATGCAAATGGGGTCTTTCATGCTGTCTTGCCTCGTATAAAAAGGATGAAGGAGAATGACCTGTACTGGGTGTCCACGCTACTACACCCCCGGTATAAGCAGAAAGTGCCTGAAATGTTACCGAATTACCACAAGTCGGAAAGGATGCAGCACTTCCAAAATAAATTAAAAAGTATGTTTTACACAGAGTTTAAGGGTGATGTCACAGCACAACGGCAATCTAACAGCGGAAGAGGTGAACATAATCCTCCTCCTCCCACGACCACGCCGGCAAGGAGAGGACGCTTTACAGACGTGTAGTTGATGGAGGACATGCGGAGCTTTTTAAGTCCTATGCATCGCCACAGCCCTTCGGGGTCCACCCTCAGAGAACGACTCGACCGTCAGGTAAAAGACTACCTCGCCATAACTACATATATCGACACTATGAGGAGCGATGAACCCCTTGACTTATGGGTGTGCATACTTGCCCTGTGGCCTGAGCTATCCCAATTTGCCATAGAACTTCTGTCCTGCCCAGCTTCAAGTGTCCTGTCAGAAAGGACCTTCAGTGCAGCAGGAGGTTTTGTCACTGAGAAGAGAAGTCGCCTAGGTCAAAAAAGTCTAGGTTACCTCACCTCTATTAAGATAAATGAGGGATGGATCCCGAAGGGACTGACAGTGGGCGATACATTCGATTAAAAAAGGCCTGATAAATAAGCTGCCTTGAGCTAATAATGGTCCACACGCTGCTGTATTTTATCCCTTAATGCCGGGTGACTTGCGTGACTTATCCGCCACCAACTAGGGTTCAAGACGCAATGTTTTAGGGCACTTTCTGCCTGGCAAACTAGCATCAATTTTTCTGGTCGCTGCAACAATACCTAGTTTTTGCATTTAAATTATTTTATTTTAGAAGGCATACAGCATGTAATGAAAAATAAAGCATTTTTGAACAGTCTTGCATAACAGTTGTGCAAAAATACATATTTACAATAAAGACATTTTGTGAAAGTTAGCTGGCTGTTCCTTCTTATTTTAACTTTTTAGGTTAATAATTTTTCTTTTTTTTTACTGTGATTGCAATTTAAGAGATACCTAAAACATGTAAAACAGACAATAGTAAAGAGTATATCTGCAGGAAACACCAAAGTCCTATTAGCTATCATCCCTCCAGCAGTATTAGCTTATTATTTACAATATCTAACCTGGGCAATCACCCTTGGGTTACCCTAGGGCAGGCTTCAGTAAGCAACCTCTCCTTTCCTGGGATGCCCCAAATTTGAAGTGGGAGGACCGACCAAGCATCTTTTTCCATCTCCCTGTTCCAAAAATCCATGCCATCTACACGTTCCCTGATAGGTGACGTAACAGGTATTAAACTGATAGTAATTAATAGTACAACTTAATACACCACTCCTATCTGGTGGCACCTTAGATTGCACGCGCAGTGCCCCAAATTTGAAGTGGGAGGACCGACCAAGCATCTTTTTCCATCTCCCAGTTCCAAAAATCCATGCCATATACACGTCCCCTAATAGTGGACGTAACAGGGATTAAACCAATAGGAATTGTGCTACTTAACAGTACACACCTTATAATAACGCAGACAGAGGCAACGCAGAGAGAGGAGTCTGAAGAAGAGGAGTCAGAGGAGGAAGGTGGCTTTGAGGAGGTGGAAGACCAAACACAGCAGTCCTCCCTGGGGCTTGTTGTCACCTTTCAGGGACCCTTGGTGGCTGGGTGGAGGAAGAGACCTTCAATTACATCAGTGAGGACAAGGAACGGGACATGGCTAGCTTGGTATCCAACCTTGTGCAAATGGGGAGTTTGCGGTTGTGCAAAGGGACTGTTTGCGGTTGTTTGTGGTGCATTAAACGGAGAGATTGGTCTGTTACTGTGAAGCGGTTGTAACCCTTACACTACCTGATCGATACAACATCATACCTGATGTTTTAAAGCATGTTATCCCAAACAATTTAGGAATGTTAGGTGATTTATGCCCTTTATGGCTTAAAACCAGACTCCGTGGGAGTTTTGCCATGGATCCCCCTCCGGCATGCCACAGTCCAGGTGTAAATCCCCTTGAAACAACTTTCCCTTCACTATTATGGCCAGAAAGAGTCCCTGTGGGTTTTGAAATTCGCCTGCCCATTGAAGTCTATGGCGGTTCGCCGATGTTCGTCCGTTCGCGAACATTTGATGAAATTCGGGTCCGCGGTTGGCGAACCGAAAATTTGATGTTCGCGACATCACTAGGTTCATATTTTTTGGAGGTTCTTTGCTATTATTATCCTTTATTTGTAACGCGCCAGCATATTTCATAGTGCTACACAGGTGTTAATTACAAGACAAAATCAATAGTAATATATTGCAAAAAGAATGGAGGGCCCTGTCTTTGAGCATAAATTTAAACATACATATTAATTTACACAAAGCTTGCAAACACAAAGCTTGTAAAGGTTTACTATATGTAAACACTAAATCACACTTCATATGTCACCTGAAGTATTACTCCAATGTTCCAGAACATTATAATCAACCTTACGAAATAATCTCAATTGTGGAACATTGCTGAAAATTTACCAGTCCTGTAGAATGGAGGCATCAGTTAACATCAGTTAACATTTTGGAAGAAAAAAAAAGAAAAAAACACAAGACAAATTGATCGCCTCATCAAGGCAAAGCCATGGTCAGATGAAGTTTAATATTATAATTAATGTTAGTATAAATTAATATTTTAGTGGAAGCGCCAACATCTTTTTAACAGATCATTTCAAAGCCCCAATACCTTAGTGCTGTTGTCTGACAGGGTCTGTATTCCTCCTTCATATCATTAGCTCTTTTGCAGTCTGTGTGGGCTGCACTTGGTTTGACAGGTGGGCAGAATGTCAGTAAATATAAAGTATTCATTACATTGATAGTACGCATAATGTGTGGTTGCCCTGACAGTTATTTATATGCTCCTGCCTTTCATTTTGATGTAATTAATAAAATGTTCTGATAGACCTTTACACCATATCATTATATATCTTTTTGCTGATATTGCTTTGATATGGAAATGTTTCCACAATGGTATAATAACACAAAAGCATATACTTTACTGAAATGTCAGCAGAGAAATTGCCCAATTTGTTCTGAATATTCCATCCATCCGATCAATCAGTTAAACAGTTTTCTAGCATCCTCTGAAGATATCATAGCTCCATAAACAAATGCTCATTTACTGCATTATCAGCAGTTGGCTATTTTTCTTTGTTGCTGGACAGTCATTAAAAGGGAACAGATCGGCTTATTGCAGCAAATGACAATGCCTGTGAGGTTGCACTATACAATCATTTACAGGCTCAGTTTACTGTATATTCTATTGTATAAAGCTTATTATATATTACTAGCGACTTGCCCGTCAAAAATGACGGCAATAAAAACTGAAGCCTGGCAATGCTGTTTGCCACACAATGTAAGCCTCTCCCCCTCTACTTTACTGGCCTTGTGATGAGCGCCTTTGGCGCTCATCACAGGCCTTGCAATGAGCCCCTTTGGAGCTCATTGCGAGTCTCTCCCTCTGTCTACTTCCTCCATCGTGTCTTATTTCCCCCCTCCTCTCCCTCCCTTGTGTCTCCTTCCGCCTCGTCTACCTCCCTTGTATCTTCTGCCCCCCTTTGTTTTTACCTCCCTCTCCCTCCCGTGTCTCTAAACCCCTCCCCTGTGTCTCTTTCCCCCTTCTAGCTCCCATGCATCTCTCCCCCCCCCCTGTGTCTCCCCCAACCCTCCCCTGTGTCTGCTCCCCCCTGGCCTGTGTCTCTTTCCCCCTCCCCCTGTTTTTGTTCCCGCCTTCCTCGTGTCTCCATTTCCCTCCCTTGTGTATCTCCCCCCCTGCAGTCTCTCCCCTGTGTCTCTTCCCCCTCCTCTCACTCCCCTGTGTCTCTTCACCCTCCTCTTTCTGTGCCTCTTCCTCCCTTTCTCTCTCTTCCCCCTCTCCCTCTGTGTCTCTTCCCCCCTCACCCTCTGTGTCTCTCCCCACTCTGTGTCTTCCACCCCTCTCCCTCTGTGCCTCTTCCCCTGCCTCTCTCTGTGTCTCTCATCACTGTGTCTCTCCACCCCTTCCTCTGTGTCTCCCCCCTCTGTGCCTCTTTCCCCCCTCTCTCTGTACCTCTTCCCCCCTTTCCCTCTGTGTCTCTTCCCCCCTCACCCTCTGTGTCTCTTCCCCCCTCACCCTCTGTATCTCTCCCCCCTGTGTCTCTTCCCCCTCTCCCTCTGTGCCTCTTCCCCCCTCTCCCTCTGTGCCTGTTCCCCCTGGCCTGTGTCTCTTTCCCCCTTCCCCCTGTGTCTGTTCCCCTCTTCCCCGCCCATTTCCCTCCCATGTGTATCTTCCCCCTGTTCTCCCTCCCCTGTGTTTCTTCCCCCTGTTCTCCCTCCCCTGTGTTTCTTCCCCCTTCTCTCACTCCCGTGTGTCTTTTCCCCCTCCTCTACCTCCCGTGTCTTTTCCCCCTGTGTCTCTTTCCCATCTATCCCTCTGTGTCTCTCCCCCTCCCTCTGTGTCTCTTCCCCACTCTCCCTCTGTGCCTCTTCCCCACTCCCTCTGTGCCTCTCACCCCCTCTTCCCCACTCTCTCATCTGCTCACGCCGCGCTGTGCGCATGCGCGGCTCATGCTGCGCTCTGTGCAAGCGCAGCTACTGCTGCGCAATGCGCAGTTCACAATGCACATTGCGCATGCGCTTGCGCGCGATCCGATCGCAAAGTTGCGATCGGATCATTGTCAAACTGCGATTCGTCGCAAGCGTGACGACGAATCGCAGTTTGACAATTATAATATGTAATCCAAAAGTGATAATGTTTGCAACTTCATTATCTAGAAATGTACCTGAATTTTTTTTTTTTAAGTTTTTGTATAATGTAGTTAATATTTTACAAGAGAAGCTGCTACGAAATCAGTTTAGGTCCCTGTTAAAATCATTAAATAATAACTATAATACCACAATCAGTAAGGTAAGAGCCTTCTTTCCTTCATCATGTTACTGGGAAAAAGGCAAAGGAAAATTACATTTAAGAAGAAAGGAAAAAGACACAAAAAATAAACAGCTGTACTCACATAGTCTAATTTTCGAACTACGAGACATCGTCACGCTTTGCGTGGTGCGAAGGCGCTCATCGCCTGCGAGCCTCACAAAGCGAAGCGAGCCGTTAAGGCAATAAAACTCGCAGCACTTGGGCGATGAGCGCCAAAGGTGCTCATTGCCTGCGAGCCTCGCAAAGCAAGACGAGCATTAGAGGCAATGAAACAAGCTGGACTTGGCCTCCAAACGCTTAGGAAAAGCGGGATCGCCTTAGGCTGAAAGCACTTGATGAATGCGGTTTGCCCTCGATTAAGCAGCCTATTTCTAATGCACTGTTAGAACATTAATAAAACTCTCCTCAGCCCAGCAATGGTCCCACTAGACATATGTTTTTATTGTCCTGCAGCAGATTGTTATCTCTTCAGGCTATTGATTGTTACATATATTAATTATAAAAATGTAAACTATATTAATTTATTATTCAATTAATTCATTAATTAGTATTTAAAAAAAACATAGAGACAAGCCAAAGGACACGCAAGGAGAGGCTTGCAATGATCGCTGAAGGCGCTCAGCGCGAGGCTCACAATGAGCGCCGAAGGTCTTTAGAGTTTAAAAAGCTTAACATTGTGTGCCAAACAGCATTGTCATGGCTTCACATTTTATGGCAAGTCGCTAGTTCAATATAATTAAACATTTTAAGTGTGACAGTCTTAAAATGTATATAGAAATTAATCTGAAGTATAAAGGAACTGAAAGTTCCACCCTACAAGCTAATGGTTTTAACAGCAATTAATTAAGATTAACATAAAGAATGAAATAATGTTATAAGCATATTGGTAATAAAACCATAAGCTGAGAGGGTGGAATTATCAGAAAATGTATACATAAAATAAGTATTCTACAAATTCTATATCACTTCTAAGGCATTTACAATTTTAAAGCATAATATTTATTAGTATGTGGAGTTTTTTTTTTTTTTAGTAAACAGGGACCATTTTTTTTATCACTTTAAGTAAACAACTTAATTTCAATATTCTATGCAAGTCAGTGAATATGTTATCAGTTTCAGATGCCAAACTGGTGAAAAGCTGGTAAATGAGCTTTAACATGACCATCTGGTAGGCCTCTATGTGTTCTAATTATGATAAATGAAGAGTGTCAGGATTATGTCCAAGGTGACCAGCTAACTCTACTCATCCACCTTAAAGTGTAATCATAAGTGAGAGGTCTGAAAGCTTCTATAGTTTAAAGGACCACTGCAGTTCAAGAAAAAAGACACACGTTTGTCAAGTATTTATCAAACTATCAATATTAGCAGTTGTTTAACCCATGTGCAAAAAAGCATTTTTTGGGAAATATAATTTTTTAAAGACACTGATCTAAGTACAGGAATCCATTTTGTACATGTTACATCACTTCCTCTGTGCTAGATCACAAGTCTGCTTTTCAGTGAAGAGAGGAGTGGGGAAGGAGGGAACAGAAAGCCTTTATTAGATTAGTGGATACAACTGAAATGGACACATCGCCCATTCTTTATCACTGGTCCAGAAGCAGACATCTTGCATCATTCATTGCACCAATAGGTCTCCAGAAATGTAAACAAGTTTCTTTCACACACGATACACCAATATATCATGCGTAGGTCCTGCAGAGGCATCACATTTATTTATTTTTTATTGAAATGTAAATATATTACTTTTTTTCTGCTTAATTATGCTGAGTGAAACTTAAAATTTTCAAGCAAACATTTTTTATTCATAGTGCAGAGGTCTTTTAATAATATAACCATCTGAAGCCAGCACTGTTCACACTAAAGCCTTATATAAATCTCACTATTTATACTGTGCTACCCAGTAGTTTACTTGTGCCTAGGCTCACAGGGTCCATGCCTAGGACAGCAAATTTTTAGGCTGCCTGAAGGTGCCATTGCATGACCCGTGAAAGGCCCAGTGAGTATGTCCACGTGACATTTTGGGTATAACTTGCTCCCTGAATAATCTTGTTATGCAGAATCCTTTCTAAACCCTTAATCAATAAATAATTAGACACAACAACTTGCTTGGGGTGCATACTGGCCACAGCGTTTATTGGTAAACCCAAGTTCACGTAATAACAAACCCATTAATTAAATATACGTAAACAAGAGAGGGGAGGAGCCTGGGAACCAAGACAGTACACTCTGCACCCTGACCCTCGTCCAGGGCCTACCATGATGGAGCATCCGTGCCCCCGTAGGGTAGGATCACCCCCACTTTACCACTGTCCCGGCGACTCCCCTCACCACCGCCTTGCTGTGACAACAACGAAATACAGGCACATCATAACTCGGCCTGAAATGAATACATATACAACTGCTAATAACGTAAACAGATTAGAGTAATATACTCGACTTATTGTATTGGTACTTTTCCATTTATTTATATTTTTTTTTTTTTTTTTTTTTTTTTACACATATTTTCCCATTTTTCATACATAAATATATATAAATATATATATATATATATATATTTTTTTTTTTTTTTTTTGAACACATATTTACAATTTTCAATAATTTAACACCTATGTTCCAAAATATATAAGGGATGGGTGGGTGGTATCTGCCTTCTTGGCTAGCTGGGGGCACACTGACAAAACAGGCGCCAAACCTCTAGGTGGCCCTGCCCCCCAGCTAGCCACTCCTATCCTACCCTGCTCCCGCTCCTACCCGGGTCACGGCCCTGCCCCCCAGCTAGACACTCCTACTCTACCCTACTCCCGTTCCTGCACGGGTCACGTTGCCCTCCTACCGACCCCAGGAGGCCTGGGGCGGTCTACAGCCAGTCAGTAACCTGGAATAATGAATGACGATATCTTACTTTTTAACCAAACCAAATCATTGTTAACCCCACATTGTACTAACTCATAGCCAAAATTACGAGGGAGGGAGGGTAGTGATGAAAATCCCTCTTGTTTAACCTGCTTTCAACTGTCCGAGTAGGGAAAACTCCTCCTTATGTTAACTCGGAAATGCATATTTTAGTTTCCTGAATTACAAATACATCTGATAGAGAAGAATCAGTAGTGCATGAAAATATTTTTGTTGCATGAAAAAATTCCAAAATAAAAATTAACAAACTCATCCTGATGTTTGCTAAATCTCTTGAGTTGGCAAGCAGTTACTTTTGTTAGTTAACACCCCTGTAAATCCCTGCTAAGATTAGCAAAATAAATCCTTAATTAATCTTGGCTAATCATAGGCAGCTAATAAATTTTAATACATTGTAACAATCAGTGATGGCAATTTGTGCAGGAAGGAATTGTGGCATGTGTAGTCCCCAGCAGAAGGAAGCAGGAGCTGCATTGAGCTGCTGCTGCCTTGAAGGTTAGCAAAGGGTTACAATCTGTACCCAAATACATTGTTTCTATTGGTAGATACACCAAGCAGCTCTTGGGGTGTGTAAAACAACAAGTTTTATTTAAAAATAACTCCATTCAATGTGTGTTTCTGATATAAGCAGCATGTGTTAGATAAAACAAAAATGTAAACTTAGATATGCCTTTAACTCCTGCTTCCTCACCCTTCCACCAATAACTTTTAAATATTCTCATCCCTATTCCTAACCTGGTCAAACCACCATTCTCTTCCAATACAGCCATGAGTTATGTTTGTATGCAGTGACATTTCTGTCCATAAGTGTAAGTGACACTCTCTGACATACTGTACATATACATAAAGACACATAAACCTATGGTTTGGGATACAGCAAGGAAAAAAGAGGAGTAGTAACTGGGTGGCACACACATCTGTATAAATATAGTGTAGTATGCAACCTAAATATGCCCATTGAGCTACCTTAGAAATCATCTGTCTGTATGGATCCTGATGTCTGCATTATTTCTTTCTTTAACTTTAGTTTTTTCCCTGATTGAATTACATTTTTTTTTGCCTATACGTGGATTGAACTTACCCTGACCTACATGCCTGGACGGCATATACATGGTCTGTGCCTTGCATTATCCCTACTCATCCTGGTCACAGATTTTTTCTGTATGGTTATAAACCGCCTACATTAGTCTATCTAGATTATTTCACAAGCAGTACAGTTAAAGTGAGATCTTTTTACTTATTAATCAATTGGCTCCATAGACTGAATAGACTTGTGTCAAGTCACAAGAGAGAAAGCTAGAGTACTGTAAGCTGTTCAGATACAGTTATATGACAAGTTAGACGTGAATACAAATTTTTTTGTTCTTTCTGGATTGCTACCTTGTTGTGGTGAAGGTGCTTGAGCACCTCCATGAACCTGTGGGCTATAGCATGTAAAGTCACCCAAGATGTGCAGGTCACAGCAGAGAAGTCGACAAATGATGGTCCACTGGAGAAGGAACTACTAACCCACTCCAGTATCTTTGTATCTTTGCCAAGAAAACCATATGGATATGTACGACCAGGGACATAAAGAAATATCTGCCTGGTATGCTGCGCTCCATAGGGTCACTATGATTTGGACACAACTGAACAACAACAATATTTGTTTCCCATTTTGATTTTCTATGTTGTGAAAATTAATATACCGTATATACTCAAGTATAAGCCGACCTTTTCAGCACATTTTTTTTTTATGCTGTAAAAGCCACCCTCTGGTTATACTCGAGTGAGGGTCCCCTCAGCACACCATTCTTCTTCCTTCCTCCTCCCCATCATCTTCTTCCCAATCCTCCCTCTTCCCCATCTTTCTACTCCCTCCTTCCACCTACCTCCTTCACCTCTCTCACCTCTTCTCTGTAGCCTATGATCAGCTCCTGCTGCTGATTGGAGCCCCGCAGCGCGTCTTATGCCTATCTCTGGAACCGGCATATGCTAATGACGTGACGTGAGAGGGGGGAAGAAGGGAAGAGGAGGGAGAGAAGAGGGGAGAGGGGGGAAGGAGGGGAGAGGAGAGAGGGAGGAGGAGGTAGAGGAGAGGGAGGATGAGGGGGCTTAGGGCTCATAATATATGTTTTTGTTGACCATATTTTCCACTTTGACAGCTAGTTTACTGTTTTTCTTTGAAATAAATATTCAAAAACATTTAACCTACTGATCCCTCAATTAATGTAATTTTATTGGTATCTATTTTTATTTTTGAAATTTATCAGTAGCTGCTGCATTTGCCACCCTAGGCTTATACTAGAGTCAATAAGTTTTCCCAGTTTTTTGTGGTAAAATTAGGTGCCCCGGCTTATACTCGAGTATAGTAGTTGCAGTAGCTGCATCTGAAATTCTGACTTGTGAAATGTAACATTCAGACTCTCTTGTCATAGCCATGCAATTTATAAGCTTAATGGAGCAAATATAAGGGTATCTGATATTGAAAGGGATTTGGGAGTACTTGTGGACAACCACCTAGGTAACAGTGCTCAATGCCAAGCAGCAGCTGCAAAGGCAAATAAAATATTAGCATGTATTAAGAAGGGTATAGAAGCAAGGGAAGCAAATATAATTCTGCCACTATACAAATCTCTTGTACGCCCTCATTTGGAATATGGAGTAAAAGTTTGAGAACCTCTTCATAAAAAGGGCATTTGGAGCTGGAAAAGGTACAGAGGAGAGCATTAAAACTAATAAGGGAAATGGATGGGCTAAGTTATGAAGAAAGACTAACCCAATTAAACTTATTGAGCCTGATTCAAGTAGAAGCCTGCATCTCGCGGTATACAGGCCGTATATCTGCAGGCTTGAACTCTGCTACAATTCTGGTGCTATTCAATTGAACAAGCCCGCAAGGTACAGATCAAACTACAAAACCGTAAACCATGCACTAGTACGTAGCAGTTTAGGGTGGGAACATGATCAATTAAGCAAGGCCGTAACCACCCCTTTCAAAACAGCCAATAGTAATTGAGACCGCCATCATTAGGTGAGTAAAACAGAGGTTACATGTCAATCAATTAGCGTTTGGGGGTCCGATATGCAATCGTACTTGCAAACTAGCAAAATACAAAATAACAATGAAAGCCAATACTGTTCTAGTCCATGTGGGAGGGCCTGATATGTATTAACTCATTGATTCCCTAGATCGCTATAACCCCGACTGTTGTGCAATTAATTCTAATGTCTTTCATTGCTTTTTTTTTTACATTTACAGCGCTACGGGCAAGGGTTAAACCCCCTTGCGGACCCACTCTAGTACTCATAGGAATTTCTTCTACATTTGCAGTTTACGGGTGTGAGAAACATTTGCGGGCTTGGGGAATTGCAGCAATTGAATAGCGATTTTAGCAATTGTAACTCTTGCAGATGGGAAATATCAAAGGCTTCGGAAGGCTGTAAGTTCCGGGTTTAGCAACCGCAATATTTTCAAAGCGTAAACCCATTTGTAGCCCACAAAAAGACGCCAATTGAATAGCAAATTAATTTTCAGCCTCACTTACAGGCCCCAGTAACTTACAATTTCTCAATTAAATCGGGCTCATTTTCTCTCGAAAAAAAGGCTTCTAAGATGGGAAATGATTACCTTATATAAATACATTCAGAGTCAATACAAGGCTTTGTCAAGTGTACTTTTTGTGCCAAGAGGCTTTCAACTGACAAGACATCTTTTGAGGTTAGAAGTAGAAAGAGTCCACCGTAAAGAAAGAAAGTGGTTCCTCCCAGTAAGGGTGGTAAATCTGTGGAATTCTCTACCAAAGGAGGTCATGACAGCAGTTTCGATAGATAGCTTTAAAATTGGATGTATTATACCTGGATAACTAGAGAAGGAGGGGTATTGATCCAGGAAGTAATCTGATTGCCAGTATCTGGAAGGAATTTATTTTGCCCTGATTGGCAATGTTTTCTTTTTCTTTTTGTCGCCTGGATCAATTAGTAAATAACATGCAATTTAATGGGAACATAATGTAAAGTATTATTATTAATAACAAATGAATTAACAAATTATCTATGCATACGCTAAAGCTACATTCACATATAAACTAGTTTGGTGCTGATGAGTACTATATCCAGTATTACCATGCAGAGTAGTAGTATTTTAATAATTCATATATTATATTTTCTGTTGGCCGCATATGTACAAAAAATAGTCAATACAAACACTCCTAACTAATCTATGGTGTAATTTAAAATGTATTTTTGTATTGTGGAACTAATGTATTTGAGAAGGATAATAAGATCTTGCTTATTTCAGAACACACAAATTCCCACAAGTAAATTTTTAATGGTAATCCAGGCACTGAAAATAAAACATAACTTTTACTGAATTTCCTTTTTTTCTAAAATTAAAGGACCAGTGTACACACTACATAAAGGGCTGTGAGTATCTAACTAGTCACTTGTTAGTTCAAGAAAGGTGTGTTCATAAATTCATCATTAAAGCCATCTGTAAATATAATGGTTTAAACATTAATGTTAACTCTCCAGAGCTGCTTGGTCTGTCTCCACCTCCCATATGTCACATGACTCAGATTGTTTCTTTAGAAATCATAAAAGTTACCAGGTAGCTGTTTAATTACTTAGGAGATCTGACATAAGCATGCCTTTTATTTGATAGGACTATGAATTAGCCATTGTTTGGAAAATTTGGAAACAAAATTAGTAGGTAGAAAACATTGCAAATATATTTGTCTCTTCCATCTTCACTATATTTCAACGCTACACTAAATATTAAAATCAAAACTATTAATCTATCATTCCAAGTATTAGATTGTCTATAATATTATATTACATGTTTCCACACAATATATAACCAATAGTTAGATATTTTTATATTTTATATTATGGTATGAAGTAATAAGGTCAGCTCTGCAGATATAATACAAGATCTAAGAGTATCAATCTGTGCAAAAGGTGTGATTAGTCTATATTTTTTTTCACACACCAGTATTTAGAGAATTCAAGAAAAAAGGACAAAGTGTTTTAAAGGGAAAGAAGGGAATTCTAAGCGAACTTTACCAAAATGAATAATATTAAGTAAAATAACACATAAACCATAATTTAATTCATAGATATGAAGTAATACCTTAAGACTTAAGGGTCATGTTAAATTCCAAGCCAGTAACTCAACATGAAGCTAGTAACAGCTGCGGGCTTGAAATTTAGTTACGCTGCTATTAAATTAGAAAGGCTACGAGCTGGAGATGCAAAACCGAAAACCAGTTGTCGGCCGTCTGATTTGCGGGCTAGAACATAATCAGTTAAGCAAGCCTGTAGTTACGGGTTGAGATGAAGCCAATGGAAACCGAGATCGTCAGCATTGCGTCACAAGAAAATGGAGGATGGATTTCAAACTCTTACGATCTACGAGTGAACCCACATTCCAGTCCCAATGCAATATTAATAAAGACGCAAATATGATATTCCATCACATGTGAGTTACAGTATATGTATTAACATATTGTTTGCCGGTATCGATATTACACCAAAAATATACATGAAATTAAGTATTTTTCTGAGCCAATTTGCGGGCTTTAGAATGTTGTGCTATTAATTCTAAGGCCTAACATCACTATCCCTTTTAATATAGGTACAGTAGTATGATTTTATTTACATTACAAGTGATATGTATTGGACTTTATCTCGCACCTCTCGAGCACGCTTTGAGCTTTGGGCTCCATTTGCATGTTACAGGCTTGCTCGCGAGTGACTTCTGTAAATTTAATAGCTCAATTGGAAATTAAGCAGTTCCAGGCTTGATGGATCAAAGGATTTATGTCCTCAAAGTTCAACGTTGCTCAACCCGTAGCCTATTCTCAGCCCTCCTGCATCTCAACCCACAATTCCTCTGTGGGCTGCATTACAGGGCTAATTTAATAGCCCCAAGCCGTTAAAAATTGGAGTTTCGGGATACGTTTTACAACGTAGCCCAAATTCAATGGTGCTGATAGTCACTGTATCCCAAATATTTACAGCACCACTATTGGTTAAATATTGTGTGGAAAGATGTATATCCACAAATAATAATTAACTGATTAAAATGAGAATCAGTGTTCCAATGTACTGATATACAAAAAAGAAAGATATGAATCATCACCCAAAGACTGTGTTAGTAGTTTCTAATACTTAGAAAATGTGAGGCTTTTTTGTTGAACCAAATATCTATACATATTATCATGTACTCAGTAAAAAATCTTGTGCCTAAAATTAATAATATTATAATTAATCTAATAATTTGGAATCATAGATTACTGGTTTTGGTTTTTATTTGTTGAAATTTAGATAAAAGACGGAAAAGACATATCTTTGCAATGTTTTCTACCTACTAATTATGTTGGTCACCAGATGGTTCTAAGCACTGGAAAACATATCTTTGGCTATATTTTCATAACTTAAAAATCAGGAATCATTGATATCACTAATGACATCAGGTAGGTGCATTCTCACACGTGCACACAGCACTTTAATAGGGGGCATAAGCCATTACTACTAAATAATTAAACAGTTGCAATGGTTTCCACAAATACAATGTTGTATCATGTTACAGGAGGTAGATGGAGACAGACTCAGCAGGTAACAATTATTTTTAAACTATTTTATTTACAGATACAACTCATTCTTTACCTGGCACTTACACTAGCCCTTTAAGACCACATATATGACTAATGGAGATGCATAAGGTGCATTGAAGTCACATGTATTAGGAAGTCTGATAAATATTTTAAATGTTTCTTAATAAAATGTCTACAAGTAAAATATCTATAATCATGAATGTTAGAGGTTACAAGAAATTTTGGTAATGAGATAAAAATTCCATATTTACATTAAGGCCTGAGTTATGACTGTTAAAGAGAATACTCATTTTAATTTCAAATGTCTTTCTTTTGCTATTGCACTCAGGAAAGGGACATTTGAAATTACAATGATTATGCTCTTTCACAGTCATAACTCAGGCCTTAATGTAAATATGGAATTTTTTTCTCATTACAAAATTTCTTGTAACCTCTAACATTCATGATTGTGTATGTGTGTATGTGTGTATCATCATCTCTTTTATTCCTTTCTTTCTGTGTTTGATTACAGCTTTATGGTTCCTTAAGTTGTGAAACTATTTATGACTCCAATTTACTTACTCTGGTCTGCACCCCTACATACTTTGGCTGAAAAGAACATTATTTGTATACTCTGAAATTTGTTTGCTTCATTTGGGAATCTATAATTGCCTCTGGCTCGATAAAGAGAGGTCCGCTCTCGAAAGCTCGTTATGAAAACTATGAATATGTCTGTCCATTAAAAAAGGTATATAGTTCAATGTTTTGTTAATCTGAATTTTATGTGATGATCAGAACACAGTAGTCTAAGTTGGTGAAGTGAAATGAAAAAAATATATACATAAAACTATTTATTAGAAATAGAAAACAGGAAATTTGCATGTGCGTATGCATTCAGCCCCTTTGTTATGAAGCCCATAAAAAACTCTGGTGCAACCAATGACCTTCAGAAGTCACATAATTAGTGAAATGATGTCCACCTGTGTGCAATCTAAGTGTCACATGATCTGTCACTTCATATACACACCTTTTCTGAAAGGCCCCAGAGGCTGTAACACCTAAGCAAGAGGCACCACTAACCAAACACTGCCATGAAGACCAAGGAACTCTCCAAACAAGTAAGGGACAATGTTGAGAAGTACAAGTCAGGGTTAGGTTATAAACATATATATCCAAATCTTTGATCCCCAGGAGCACCATCAAATCTATTATAACCTAATGGAAAGAACATGGCACAACAGCAAACCTGCCAAGAGACAGCAGCCCACCAAAACTCACGGACTGGGCAAGGAGGGCATTAATCAGAAAGGCAGCACAGAGACCTAAGGTAACCCTGGAGGAGCTGCAGAGTTCCACAGCAGAGACTGGAGTATCTGTACAAAGGACGACAATAAGCCGTATGCTCCATAGAGTTGGGCTTTATGGCAGAGTGGCCAGAAGAAAGCCATTACTTTCAGTAAAAAGCAAAATGGCACGTTTTGAGCTTGCAAAAAGGCATGTGGGAGACTCCCAAAATGTATGGAGGAAGGTGCTCTGGTGTGATGAGACCAGAAAATTGAACTTTTCAGCCGTCAAAGAAAACGATATGTCTGGCACAAACACATCACATCACCCAAAAAACACCACCCAACATGATGGTGGCAGCATCATGCTGTGGGGATGTTTTTCAGCACTTTTTGTAGCACTTTTTATATTGCTAATGTAAACTCTGAAATTAATTATGCATTTCTCTAATTCAGCAGTGTTTACTAGGAGTCAATAACATTTCTGAAATCATAACAGTATGTTCTGTGTGAGTCAAAGGAATGCCAAGTGATGGCCAAAAAACAAGATATTGACTGCTTATTAATTGTAGAAATAAGGTGATTTATGCAATTATTTAAGTTAGCAAACACGCTTGATGCATGCTAGGTACGTGTTTGATCCTTAATTGGCTTCAAAATATAAATAATATTTTATTGGTCTAGAAGGGGTTGGTAGTGAACAGACCATTTTCTGTATGTAGAAAGGTTATAGATGGAATTGTTGTTCATGTATTCAGTGTCAGCAGCAGACATTGTGTATGCTATTTTGTTGCTGTCCTACACATGCTCAAATAATTAGAGTAGAATGTCAGTTTGTGGATATATGCTTTTCTACAACAGGTTGTTTACCACTGGTGAACCTGAGCTGCTTGCTCTTTCAACACAGGCAGTTGAACTTGAAATACAGACATAGCATCACTGGTTAGGTGGTTACAACTGTTTGTATATATCTGTATATATTGTTTTACTGATAAAAGGAAGAGGTCATTGTTGTCACTTGTACATTTTTGGTATATTTCTCTTGGAAAGTGAACAACTCCAGATACTGGATACAAGACACATAGTGTAATTTACATTAAAGGTGTGACAAGGGATAACAGGTAATACAGGTGTGTGTGTGTGTGTGTTTTTTTTTCTTTTTTGTATACATTTTGTGTTCAGGAACACTTTATTTTTTTTTCTTAGTCTCAGAAATTACTCTACTACTTTATCAAGAATAATCAGTTGGATGACTGTTCTTTACTTGATTATTGTCTCGGTCTCCAACTACTTTGACATACTTGGAATAGCTTGTATAATTATTCTCACTGAGGTGTCATAAGTGATAATCACAGTAGCCTAATTTACCATTTTTCATAATCTGTGGTTGGCTTTTCGTACAAACTATCTCCTATTTTATTAGGGAGATTATACTTAGATATATGTTCTGCATTGTTGCAATTTTTTTTTAAGAGACATGAAACATATGAATTCAAATTACTAGAACAGAAATAGTTTTCACATGCCTGCATTGTGACAACAGATGTAAATGGGGTTTTAGTTGAATTCACTTTCTCTTATTTATTTATTTTTTAGAGTTTTTCTTCACAACGCAAATGTACTTTCTGGAAATGGACAGAACAGTGGGTTGGCAAACAGCAGTTCTCAGACCATAAGCAGCACAGTATACAGTTGCTCAAAATATCAGCAGTCATGATGATTTAAAACAGCAGTACTATTTTAAACTGGTATTCTGAATAGAGCAGACATCTTCCTTGGATACATTATTAAAAGGAGCATAGCTTCTATCTGTTCAAAAGCTCCAGAAGACATATGCTTACAAATTATCTACTGCACACAAGAAGTTAGCCGTTAGTTAAATAGAACTCAATGTTTGTTAACATTTTAGCAGGAAACATCCGTAACTTCAACCTTTATATTGATTATGTGAGTGTCCACAATGTACTCAGGATTACATTCTAAATGAATTGTCACTGCTAGAACTTTAGCTAAAAAGTTAGTGACACAGCAGAGGTTTCAAATATGGCATAACTGAAGACTATAGGTAACATAAACTATCTCAGTTGAATTTTTTTTTTTTTTTAAATACATTTTCTTTTTGTAATCTTACATTGGAGTCCGCTTTTCCAATCCTCTCAACAAGTAATGATGGCACTATCTGTCTAGTGGGGACATTGCAGCCAGTAATTACTGATTTACCATTTGGGGCTCTGAAACTATTGTCTTCATTAAGTAGCTAGAATTATTAGATAAATATCTGAACACATGCAGCCTTTTGTTCTGCACATGACATTACACAGCATACAACAAGTTCATAATCTCAGGCGGTAATCAGTGATTACTTGTTAAAACCGTTTTTGTAATCCATTTTTGTACTGGGCATGTCTTCTCTGCTCTACCTTTATCACATATATAGTTGTGAGCGTACGGGCCGTTGCTCACGCTTGCGGGCTCGCGCAGCGAGCCCGCGGCCCTCGCGTAGCGAGGGCTGTGGGCCTCAGTTGCTGGGATGGAGCGCCGACCCAGCAACTGAGGCCCTTGCCCGCAGCGTACGGCCCGTTGCTCACGCAGCGTACGGCCCGTTGCTCGCGCAGCGAGCCGCGGCCCTCAGTTGCTGGAATGGAGCAGCCACCTCCACCCCACAATGCCCCGCGCAGGGCCGCCCAGTCCCCAGTTCGGGTCGCAAAGCGAGGGCCGCTGCTCGCGGCCCTCAGTTGCTGGAATGGAGCAGCCACCTCCTCCCCACAATGCCCCGCGCAGGGCCGCCCAGTCCCCGGTTCGGGTTGCAAAGCGAGGGCCGCTGCTCGCGCAGCGAGCCGCGGCCCTCAGTTGCTGGAATGGAGCAGCCACCTCCACCCCACAATGCCCCGCGCAGGGCCGCCCAGTCCCCGGTTCGGGTTCACCCCCCGCACAGTGTGAGTGGATGCCAGTTGCTGGCATGGAGCGCCCGAGCACACACAATGGAGCCGGAGAGCAGGCAGGCATGGAGGCGCTCACCACCTCACTATAACTTCCCCCTACCCTCGGGCGGACCCCCCAGGAGCACAGCGAGCCACGGACATACACAGGACTCCCCTGAGCACACACAGGCCTGCCCCCCGGGCTGGACAGGTGAGTAGAGCCTGATAGGGCTTCATGTGGGGTGAGAGGGCACATGATAGGGCCTGGGACCACAGGAGTCAGCTATATATAGGTGTGGGAGAAAACTATATGTGTATATGTATATATATATATATATATATATATATATATTTAAAAAAACACAGAGTATATATATATATATATATATATATGTATATATATATATATATATATATATATAAACACACAGTATATGTTTGTGTATATATATATATAAATGTATATATATATATATATATATATATATATATATATATATGTATATATATATATAAACACACAGTATATGTGTGTGTGTGTATGTGTGTATATATATATATATATATATATATATATAGATATATATACACATATATATATATATATATATATATACTGTGAGCAACAACCCGTACGCTCACAACTATATATGTGATATATATAGCGTGTGTTTGTTTAATATATATATATATATATAACGTATATATAGTGTGTGTGTGTGTATATATATATATATATATATATATATATATATATATATAGATATATATACACATATATATATATATATATATACTGTGTGTTTGTTTAATATATATATATATATAGCGTGTGTTTGTTTAATATATATATATATATATAACGTATATATAGTGTGTGTGTGTGTGTATATATATATATATATATATATATATATATATACTGTGTGTGTATATAGTGTGTGTATACAGTGTGTGTGTACAGATATACAGTCAGTGCATACACCTATATGTGCATGTATAACATATATTGCACGGTACATTACAGTCAGTCATTGTATATGTGCCTCATCTCCATCTTATTGTGTGTGTATGTGTGTATATATAATGTGTGTGTATAAAATGTGTGTGTATATATGTGTATTGTGTGTGTGTATATATATATATGTGTATTGTGTGTGTGTATATTGTGTGTGTGTGTATGTGTATATAATGTGTGTGTGTGTATATATATATATATATATATATATATATATATATAATGTGTGTGTATATAATGTGTGTGTGTGTATCACATATATAGTTGTGAGCATGCAAGCCCACTCAACCCACTCACCCTTGCGGGCCGCCGAACAAAACGAAAACTAGGCTACAACACACTAAACACGCAAAACACCCCAAGAAACACGCAAAACACCACAAAACACCTACGGATATTCCGATACAGACCTATACCACACATTACCCGCCATTTTAGAACAATGCGGAAGTACACGAGTACGCTAACGGTTTGGTCTCGCGCACGCACACTATTACACTGCACACATTCAGCACGCTTACACAGCAGCTCCACCCCACTAATGCTGCAGCAACATCAACACAGATTGCCAGCTCTTCAACACAATGCTTCAAAATAGGTAAAGTATATTCATTTATTAATGTATTATATATTTCATTATTACACACCAAACAGCATTAGCTCACTTACAATTTCATTGCCGTCATTTTTTGACGGGCAATTCGCTAGTTCATTATATTAATTTGGATCAAATCTATTAAGTGTCAACAAAGTGTTTAGGCCCCCATGCTAATCGAGCAGAGTAATTTGCGGCATAACTGTAAATTGGCTGGTGGAGCTTTTTTCCCTATGTTACACATTTTATGTTAATCTTTTCACACGCAATATTATGGCACTTGGCCCACATCCATAAATCCTGCCTTGTCCACAAGAGATTTCTGTGTGTTCACTCAGTATATTACACCAAACCAAGCTTTACAGATGAGAAATGGCTCTAGGAACCAATAGAAAATGAGAATGTCAGGGTTATTATGAGTGAGGACAAGTGTTGTAACTGCAGCAAGAAACAATATATATTTATATATAAATATATATAATTTTTAACTTATTTACATTTATTTTAAATATATGTGACAATTATATTTATAGATTTAATATAGAATATTGTGTTTATTTTGTGTATATGTATTATAAGTTTATAGACAATGCAGTAGAGTATTTGTTCCTAGTCCACATGGTTTCCAGATATGTATTAACCCCTTAAATACTGGGTTGCATTACCCTTGGTATTGTATAATGAATTGGAGATTATAAAAAATATCATATTTTTAATTACCCTTATGTTTGTATTGGACTGTTAAGTGTCAAATCAAGTTAATGTTTTATCATGCTCTTTTGTTTTTTGGTGCTATACTGTCTCTTTAACTGCTGCTGCGGCACTCCACAATGTTTTTTAACCATTTGCGAGTTGTCTTTTGTACCCATAATACTTTTTTCAGTTTTTTGTAGTTACAGCACTGCCCTATTTTGTAAAAGATCCGTAAAGTCTGTTTAGCATAGGGTTTTGGTGTAAAAATGATGTAGCTAGTAGATTTTTTTTTCAGTGCGGAAAAAAAATAGAAACGTTTGCAGTCATTTTTGGCTGCAGCTTGCAGCAGTCACTCGTAGCAGTTCTCTCACAATATTTCCGGGATCGGTGATAAACATAGCTAGGGAGATTTACTTTGCTTTTAAACATGGTGTAATATTCGATATAGGGGATTAGCATGGCGCCCTCAGTTACTATATATTCTCACCAACTATCTACCAGGGTGGATATTAATAAAAAAATGACATATATTTTAATTAAAGAAGAGATAATTTGCTCAAATGATGAGTAAAGCACACTCCTAGTATTTTTTTTATGCATGACTTTCCAGTTTTGTCAAATGGATGTAATCTGTTGAGGACTAGTTTTTATACTTTTAAGTTATTTGGGTACCAGACTTTAGAATACCACCATTAAGTTCCATATAAAGTTTGTGTGTGTGTGCTGAGCTGAGTGAAGTTCACTCACAACTCACCACTGAGCTATCGCATCACACATCTATATCTAACCTCTGAGAAATACCATCTGAGTGCTCCAAATATCCTCATGATTTAAAGTCTGAGGGCTTGTCATAACAATCTAACAAATCCCTATAAAATGCCACCTGCTACAATATCTGGGGTTAACTACAAAGACTTTCTGAGTGCCCTTAATATTAAAAAAGCATAGAGGTGCTTCCAACCCTGAGGCATGTTTGTGTAAAGGCACATCTTAACACCTTAATTGTGTCAGACTTGAGGCTTGATTTCTCAAATCCGACACAACTAAGGGGTTAATATCGATATCCCTATGAGCCAGGATATCACATAACATTAATAATGGAGGTTTCTATGGACCCCCCCATGTCACCTAATATTTAGCTTACATATGATTATTAAAGAATATATTCCCTTTAATGTGAACACTCAAAGCACTGAATTGTGCCTTATCATAAATTATTTTTTAACTATAAAAACTTGACAGTGCTTCAGGAGTCTAGGGTGGAGCTATGCAGTGTCAGCTGATAGTCTTTGGTTACAATGATGATGCAGGCTTACTTCTATTGGCCCTGATAGGCATTGATGGAGTTATAATCGGCCTGCTCCAGTATATTTTAAAAACGCAATTGTACAATCTCTATTTATCCTGACAATCTTGCACATATCACTATATCATACCATATCAGCATACGTTGCTGTCTATACACTCGAAAGTATCAATTTAAGCAGTCATCATATCTTCATACTAACTGGTACTGTGGACAATTAAGAAGAGTTCCATGGTTGGTCAACTCAGAAAGGAGTGGGTGTGGATTACAGGTCAATTTGTTGGTGCCAAGGTTTCTTCAATATGATACAGTGGTGAACAACTTATGTGTGCGAAACGCGTACACTATACACCATAGTGTGTTTTCTTATAAATATTTAAAAAAATGTTCAATGGAGGTCCAAACAGTGAAACATTGGTTGAGAGTAGGGAAGAGGGTGGTGGTTGATAGCTGAGTTGGCCATCTCCCTGATATTGTCACCGAAATATAGAGAAGGTTCTCAATGGTGGATGTATCTACTTTGGAAAATAATAATTTGGACACAATGTCCTGTTATTAAATGGGTGTATGTCCTATCTCACTGTGGACCAATTATATATTACATGTAATTTGAGAGAAGCAGTTTATTACAACATGGACCAAATGAACCTTATTTAGAAAATATATATTTTTAAATCGGTGCTGTCAAGTTTTTAGAAATCACAATTCAAAAGAATGACCTGTCAAAAAAATTGTCTGGTGCTTAACACCTCTATTAAACTTATGAATTTATTAAATAGACAATTAAAATAAAAAACGCTGATTTTTTAAATTAAAAGTACGTGCTAATATCCCTTTTATAGAAACTGTAATTATCTCAACAGTACTATAGGTAATGATTATATTTTGAAACTCATTTACATATCAAGGTAAGTGGGTATACTACTATCAAAGTAATCCTCATATGCTTAATAAAGCTAATCCTAGGTTTACTATATTTTTAGCACAAATAATAAAAGAGAAATTAAAATACTAAAAAACAAACTTGCATGTAAGTCCCCCGTTGCTCTTTTGATGGTACTGAAGATGTATTTTGAGAAACAGCTTTGGCTATATCAGCACTAATGCAACAAATCCCTTTTTTTTTGCATCAGTGCTGCCTCTTGGGGAACCTCATTGCTGTAATGATATGTCCAATAATAGCTGGCGCCTACAAACTTTCATAGGTTCAATCTATAACAAAAGTCCTAAGTGCCTGCACTCACTGGATCATTTGTTTCAGTTTAATAACGCTAAGATGCAATATTGGCTATATAGGCCGTAATATTTATAACATCAGAATATTTGCGATAGTGCTCCCCAAAATAACAGCACTCATGATGTAAATCGCTTTTTCCAGTTTTACTGTAGCTATATAAGCCTTGATATTTGTAACATCCCAGTACTTGCGATTGTGTGTGTGTGCTATTATCTTGGGAAACACAATCTAAATTGATTTTTATGATATTGGCTATATAAGCCTTGATATTTGTAATAGCAGAATACTTGCAATTGTGCTCCACAGAATATCAACTTTCACAATGTGGATAGCTTTAGAAAGTACTAACAATACTATACAATGGTGCTAAAACACAGTATTAGCAATATGGCTTTGATATTCATAGCACAAAAATACTTGTGGTTGTATTGCCCCAAACGGAGCCTAGTTGATTATGAGGAACAATGCTTAAAGATCGACATTAGAGTACTTGCGGTTGTGCTGTGCTGCCCCAATCAGAGGCTTAATGTAGTAAGGATCAATGCATAGAGGTCAGTATTCTACTGTGTTTGTATCCCACCTCCTCACACCCCTCCTATTAACACCTTCATAGCTGTCCTTCACAAATTATGTTCTTCCTGTATGTACGGTTTCATACCACATCTGTTTCTCTCTCACTCCAGCATTAATCACCATCTTTAAAAATACCACTTCTCCCCTGTGGACTTTCAAATTACAACTGCTCGCTCTGTCCTCCCTGCCCTACACACACCCACCCTTGCATTCTCTTAACTTATAGAAACTCACATGACTTGCACCTGCTCAGTCAACATCCCCTGCTAAAAACAAATTAATAAAGTCATAAAGTCTCTTGGCTACTCACCCACCACAGCCATTCTGATAAATCTTATCACACTCTTTTCCCCTGCTCATGAATCTATATTACTATAACTATTATATCTTAGGATAATAATTCTTCTCCCACAATAATCTAACTTTTTTTTTTCCTGAGCTTACACACTGTCACAATGCTTTTTCCCTCTTTCCTCTTTCTTATAACCTAACTAGCGAATTGCCCGTCAAAAAATGACGGCAATGAAATTGTAAGGTAGCTAATGCTGTTTAGTGTGTAATAATGAAATATATAATACATTAATAAATGAATATACTTTACCTATTTTAAAGCATTGTGTGGAAGAGCTGTGAATGTGTTTTGATGTTGCTGCAGCATTAGTGGTGTGGATCTGCTGTGTAAGCGTGCTGAATGTGTGCAGTGTAACACTGTGCGTGCGCGAGGCCAAACCGTTGTCGTGTACTTCCGCATTGGCGTAAAATGGCGAGTAATGTGTGGTATACGTTTGTATCGGAATATCCGTAGGTGTTTTGTGGTGTTTTGCGAGTTTCTTGTGGTGTTTTGCAAGTTTAGAGTGCTGTAGCCTCGTTTTCGTTTTGTTCGGCGGCCATTTTTTCTCTCGCTTCGATTTTTTTTTAGTTTCTAAACTGTTTTATTTCGAGTAAAATCGAGGTGTAAGTTGTATTTTTGAGGTGCTGGGTGCTCCCTCTTGGTGTAGGTAAGTTTTTTATGTATGTGGTGTGTGTATGTATTGTGTTTTACATTTTGTAATGTTCGCGAGTTGCGTCCGAGTGTTGCGAGTCCGTAATGTGTGTGAACGTGTGTCGTATGTTGTTTGCGAGTGTCGTAATGTGTGTGTCGTACTGTTTGGGTTGCGACGTGAAGTTTGCGAGGGTCGCAGTTGCTGGCATGGAGCGCCTTCGGCGCTCCATGCCAGCAACTGCGGCCCTCGCTTTGCGAGGTCCTCAGGTGCTGGCATGGAGCGCCTACGGCGCTCCATGCCAGCAACTGAGACCCTCGGGCAGTGCCCTCGCTTCGCGAGGGCCTCGGCTTGCTGCGCGAGCCGCGGCCCTCGCTACGCGAGGGCCGCGGGCTCGCTACGCGAGCCCGCAGCGTTAGCAACAACTCGTACGCTCACAACTATATATGTGATGCCTCTCTCAGACTTTCCTTTACAACCTCTCCATATCACTCCCCCAACAATATTACTATCTCACCTTCCTTGCTCTTCTCTCCTCCTTTATGCTCCCATGAGCTCCTCTCCTTCCTCCAGGCACAATCTTATCCCCTCCATAACACTCACAAGCAAAAACAGCACTGTAAGTCCCAGCCCCATCTTCTCTCCCTTTCACTCCTCCTTCTCCTGGCTGCAGAGGATACTGTATATCCCTTAACGCAGGCCTCCCACTCATCTCCCCTTGCTGTCTGGATCAAGACCAGCAAACACCCGTTACACCCAGAATCTGAAATCCATCACTTGTCACAAACCTTCTACTCTACCTTTCTCCTGCGCCCCTCTGGAACGCACAGTCTATCTACAATAAACTCACATTCACTCATGACATATTTATTACCAACTCCCTCTATCTACTTGCTCTCACTGAAACCTGGCTCTCTTCCTCAGACACTGCCTCCCCTGCAGCGCTCTTATGGTGGTTTTCACCACAACCACACACCTAAACCTGGGAACAAACAAGGTGGTGGTGTGGGTGTATTGCTTTCAGTATGTACATTTCACCTCTTACCCCGTACCATCCCTCCAATTCTCATCCTTTGAAGTTCATACCATCCAACTCTTCTCACCTATCTCTCTACGAGTGGCTGTGATCTATCGCCTTCCAGGCACTCCCTCTCAATTTCTTGATCACTTTTCTGCCTGGCTCCATTACTTTCTCTCCTCCAACATTCCTTCACTCATACTTGGAGATTTTAACATTGTCATTGAAACTCCCACCTTCCAGCAGCTGCCAAATTGATTGCACTAAACTCTTCCCTTAGCCTCTCACAACGTAGATTCTTCAACTCATCATGCAGGACACTCTAGACCTTATCTTTACCAATCTCTGCACAACCTCCAACCCAATCATCCACCCACTCCCCCTATCTGACCGTCACTTCCTTACCTTCAACCTCACCACATCTTCCTCTCACCACCCTTCTTCAACCCCTGCAAACCTTCACCCACAGAAACCTGCTAACACTTGACCCTACACAGCTCTCCACTGTGCTCCAACCCCATCTCTGCCCCCTTGTTAACCTCAATTGCCTAACACTGCCACCTCACACTACAGCTCTACTCTCCCTTCCACCCTTGACACCCGTGCCCCCTTAACCACTCGCTGACACCCTGGCTCTCATCCACAACTATGGCACACTACACAAACACAATACATCCAGAGGCGCTCCCGCTCTGCAGAACAACTATGGAGGAAATCACGCACTTCTGCAGATTTCCTCCACTACAGATTTAAGCTACACTCCTATTCCTCTGCCCTCAATCTTGCCAAAACACTACTTCACGTCACTAATATGAACTCTGTCCTCTAAGACCAAGCGTCTGTTTGCCACTTTCAATACTCTCCTCCGCCCATCCCTCCTCCCATCCCTTTCTCTCTCACAGCTGAAGACTTTGCCAACCATTTTATTCATAAAATTCAAAACATCCACAATGAACTCTCATATCATAGTAGCTCACACACTCCATCCTCTAAACTAACAAACAACACCCAGTCTTCTCCCTTCTCCAATCCCACAGCCACTTTGAACTGCTTTGACCCCGCTACAGAGGACAAAGTCTACAACCTGCTATCATCCACTCCCCTCACTCCAATTCCATCTCAGATGATCCATCCCCTCTCTCACACTAATCCCAGCTCACACATATTTTCAACCTCTCCCTAAATACTGACATGTTTCCATCTACTATAAAACATTCCATAGTTACACCCACCCTCAAAAAACCCTCATCTGACTCTAAAGTTGCATCTAACTTCTGCCCTATCTCTCTAATTCCCCTTGCTTCCAAACTGCTGGAGCGGCTCATCTATAACCGCCTTACCAGCTTTATTTCCTCTAACTCCCTTCTTGACACCTTCCAATCCAGCTTCCGGACCCAACACTCCACGTAGACAGCTCTCCCTAAAGTCATCAATGACCTGCTTACTTCCAAGTCAAAAGGTCACTTTTCAATTCGTCTAGATCTTTCTGCTGCCTTTGACACTGTCGACCAGCCACTTCTACTTCATATCTCTTCTCCAACATATTCGTGACACTACTCTCTCGTGGTTCTCATCATACCTACAAAATCAATCATTCAGTGTCTCCTTCTCCAACACCTCTTCTTTTCCTCACCCCCTGTCTGTTGGCGTACCCCAAGGATCAGTCATAGGCCCGCTCCTTTTCTCCATCTACACATCTGCACTTGGTACCCTAATAAACTCTTTTGGGTTTTGAGTATCATCTCTATAAAGATGACACCCAAATCTACCTCTCAGGACCAGATCTATCCCCCTCTATTCTAACACATGTCTCCAAGTGCCTCTCTAGTATATCCTTTCGGATGTCCACCCATGTCTAAGACTGAACTCCTAATCTTCCCTCCATCTTCCACAATGTAAATTCCTCATGATAAACAACATCATCACCCCCACCTCTCAAGCCCGTTGTCTTGGGGTACTGCTGGACCCTGCCCTGTCTTTTATCCCTCACATACAGTCACTAACTAAATCTTGTCATCTCCATCTAAAAAACATCTCCGGAATTTGCCACTATCTTACACAAGACACAACTAAAATCCTAATACACTCTCTCATCAACACTCGACTAGACTACTGCAACTCGCTTCTTGTTGCCTCACCTACCATCCGACTATCTCCAATTCAATCCATTATGAATGCCTCTGCTAGACCCATCTTCCGTACACAATGTTCAGTGTCGGCATCACCTCTCTGTCAATCACTCCACTGGCTTCCCTTAGCCTCTAGAATAAAATTTAAAATAATTACCCTAACTTACAAAGCCCTCAACAATAGCGCTCCCCCGTACATCTCTGCTCTCATCTCCAAATACGCCCCCACCCGCCCTTTTCGTTCTGCTAATGACCTTCTTCTTTCTACAACTCTTGTCACCTCCTCTCACTCTCGCCTTCAGGACTTTTCTTGTGCTGCCCCTATTCTCTGGATCTCGCTCCACCAGATTATCCTTCTGCATCAAAACATTCAAAACCTCACTAAAACGCCTCTCTTTAATGAAGGTATCACCTTCCACCCTAAAACATCTCTCTCTCCCTCTTTTACTATTCACTATACCTTTAGATTGTAAGTCTGCAAGTTTCAATACTATGAGCTAGGAATCCAATGTCTATGGTACAAAGACAGGGCCCTCCTTGCTTTGGTATATGATCATTTGTATTTATCTTTGTCTGAACTTAACTTATGTACAGCGCTATGGAATATGTTGGCGCGTAAAACGATGATGATAATAAATTATTATTATTATTATTATTATTATTATCCATGCAGAAAGAAGAACAGGATCAAATACCGATGGTTCATTTTGCCTTAAGGATTCAGGTTTCCTCAAAGGCTGTATTATTGGTTGGATTACTGGCAATTTATTAACTCCTTCTTAGCTCGGGCAGATGATAATATATTAATTTTATTTAATAGTAGCGTAATTCTGTTATATAAACTATTAAGTGTTCTGATAAAGAGCAACATTAATAAATTAAATTAAATTTAGTTAATATGGAGCTACATGGACACTTAGCAATGCTCCATTTTTGCTAAGAATGGATAATAATAATATTATTTTACTTTTTGCATGAAAATTATTCGTACACTTATATATACATAGTCTTCAAGAACCAGTAGTATAATTCAAAAAACAGGAAATAATAATATTAACAACTCGTAAAAGTTGATATATCATTAATAGAGTATAAACTTGTGAATGTGTATGTCATTAAAATAAACTATATATGTGAATCCTTGCATAAATAAGTAAACAAGTTTTATAAGTGTACAGCTTGTGAATTAAATTAATTGTGATAATGTTTGTGTACTGTAGTACTGACAAATAAACAATCGACAAATTAAACCTTTGTGATAAATATAAAAATATCATATTGTGTGTGCCACTTTATATTATACATAATGAATAAATATTGGACCCAGCCAAACATGTCTACTTCTCACTAGTTGTATAAATGTTAACTATATGTCAGTTCACAATATATACAAGTTGGAAAAGCATCTGAGATCTGAAGCTAAGGATCTGCCATTGCATTGCCTGTCGCACACTGGGTCTCTTGAAACTGTACCTGCAGATCAATCAGTACATGGTGGAGTTGACAGATCCCCTTAAACCTGGATTTGTTACTACTTGTGCCTTTTCTTCTTAGACATTGTGACCACTGTGATCAAAAGCACTGAGTAATTGTGAGAGCTGGAAGATAGGGTATCGGCTGGCTCAGTGTTATGCCTGTATATTTTCTGAGGCTGGACCCAGGGATAAGTGGGATTTTGTGGGGGGATTGTGTGGCTCAAACCCCTTTCAAACTAACCTGATAATAAAAACTTTTATTCTCACAATAAAAAATAAAAAAAACTCAGTCTCAAAATACAGCTTAAAGACATAAGATACCCTATACTATATTGCCACCCGTTGTCCAAAAATAAAAATACACCCAGAAAAACATCAGCCCATTCAGCCCATACCATGGACATATATTAAGGGTTGACACATCAAACACAGAAACATTTGCAATACTTGGGTGTACTACAATGCCTAGGAAGTACCGGATTACTGCTAAAGGTATTGGAACGAGGGGCAGTTGTTTGTGGCTTAAGAGAATAAGCTGGCAAGGTTCTTGGAAAAGCTTTAATTGGATGTGTATGGTGTCCTGTAGTGAACAAGGGCAATAGGCCAATAGAATTTGACAAGCCTGTTTTTGGTATAGGGATAACTACTGGGAAACATTGCAAGTGCATTATTGCCTATAACCTCTGGACTGGGGCTGAGGGCCCAGATTAGGGTGGCACACCCAAATAGTTGTGGTCAAAGATTTCATCATAACACCTTGGTCAAACAGGTTCTTTCAGACTGCCTGAAGTGCTCCACCTTGTGGACAGATCTAAAATCTGTGGAGCCAGTCCCTCAACATAACAGCTATAGTTTGCTACCATCTTGTGGAATCACAAAAATTAACTGCAGACTACAAAAAGCTACCATGTCAAAGTCTCTCAGACACTTTGTGCTGCCTATTATATTAGGAGACTAACACTGGGCTGTTATAATCAGCCAACTATTATTTTAGCAGAATTTGGCGATATTCATCTGCAACCATATACCCAAGGTGCATTTATTCTGCAACTCTGCTTCATTCTGCCATCTTGTGGCTACTCAAGAAAAGTTCATATAAGCCCAGGAGCTCCTTCTGGAATCTGCTTATTGGATCACTTCACCTTAAGCTTCCTTGACCCATGTTTCGACTACTTGAGCACGCCAGAGGGAGGACTGTACAATTGACATTTCCAAGCCTTCCATGACCTTCCATGATTTTTCCTAAGTCTGAGAGGTCAGTGGTGAGACACTGACTCCTTGTGGTCAAAGGAGGTAGTACGTAAGTGGATAGAAGTACAATAAAGCTTCTGATATGTGCGCTTATTCATACTACTGAGCCAGCAGTTCCTAAGATGTAATACCTTTCTTATGCCCGTCTAATCGGGACACTTACAAATGTGAAAGTGATAAAGTGAACTACCCTATGTCATGGCTGGAGTATCCACAAGAAAAAGCAGCAAGAATATAGAATCTTATTACTTGCCAAGATTATCCCCTCCAACCTCTCAAAAAAAACAGACGGTAATAAAAGCGCCCCCTCTACAACAGCTATGGAGCAGACGGCCCCAAGCACCAAAGGATCTCAAAGACCTGATCCTCACATTCAGAGAGGACATTAAAGCTAAAATCCAAAAAGTATCAGCAGACTTGACATCCAAAATAAAAAAAATTGATGCTAAAACTGATTTGCTTGAAGAGAAATACAGCAAGCTGAAACAATCCAATCACAGTCTTGAGGAAGAAATTTCCTCATTAAGGGAGTAACAAGCTCGACAGCTGACGTTCCAAGAGTACCTAGAAAACAGGTCAAGAAGACAGAACGTCAGACTTCGAAATGTTCCCGAATCCGTGACAGATCTCCAGCTTTATATGTCTGAGCTTTGTGAATTTCTTTTGCCAGAGTTAGTCTCTGAAAAGTATAGGCTTGACCGAGTTCACAGAGCCCTCGGATACCGCTCATCTATGGCTGAATGCCCCAGAGACATTATTGCATGTTTTCACTACTTCACAACTAAAGAAATCTTCACGAGAGGGTCCAGAGATGGTATTCCTGATATTGAGGGTCACCAACCTAGTGTGTTTTCTGACCTCTCTCTGTTAACACTATTTAAAAGGAAAGCGATGAAGCCAATACTGGACAGCATTCTAGCTCATGGTTGGAAATATTCTTGGGGTTTTCCATTTCGGCTGACCATATCTAGAGGCAGTAAATTTTATACGGTCAGATCCTTTGAAGAGGGTATCAACCTTCTGGCTTATTGGGACATTCACCTAATAGAAATCTCCAGAGAACCTGCTGAGAGACGGCCCCTCCGAGAGAGAGGTCTTGGGTCCAAACCCTGCGACAGATCTCAATCTTCCTCCCAGAGGACAGCAAGCAAGGACTCTCAACAAGACCAATCTCACGTAGTCGCCATGACACTGTAGTGTAATGTTGTGTATCATTTTGTTTTGCTGATTTATACCGAAAATTACCTTACAAACTGTGAGTTCCAGGTGCCTATAGCTAAAACTAGTTAGATCTAGATAGAAGCACTTTACACTTTAAAATTCTTATGCTCATTTATAGTGTCCCTTAAGGGCTTTATTATACTCTCCCACAACAGGCGAATCCATTCAGTATTAGATTTTAATACTACTGGTTTCACCTATTTAGTTAAGAGGACAGCATTTGCTGTTATATATATAGTTATATTTCTCTGTTCAAAATTGTTATTAGAATAGTTCACAGTTATTGAAGTGTTTTTAACTTGTGTTAATTTAAGTTACTACGGCCGGGCTTGCTAAGAGGCAGCAGCATTTTTTTTTACATTGTTGTCATCTCATTTATTTGCCTGAACTAATACTCTACCTCACGCTTGTACCAGTTTGCCTAGTTTATGGAATCCTTCCCTGGTCCCAGGACGATCCCAGCTGAAAGCCCATCCGACCAAATCATCCAAAGGTGCTACACAGCTCCCCTGCTTTTCCGTCTAGTAACATAAGGCTTGGAAGTAGGATGAGTCATGAATATCAACATTATTTTACATAATGCTCAGGGCCTGAATGAACCAGTTAAGAGGGGGGTTGCCATAAAAGAATATCAAAGACTAGGGGGTGATGTGATTTTGGTTCAAGAAACGCATTTTAAGAAATTAGCGGACCCCAAATTCTGGGGGAAGGCATACAAACCTTCCATTCCAGCGCCAGAGAGACACTTACAGAGAGAAAAAGAAAGGGGTGTCAATTTTAGTGCACACCAGGCTTAATTTCCATCACACCCGTAGACAGACAGACCTCGAGGGTAGATATCTGGCAGTCCATGGCACCATCCATGAACATAAAATAACCTTTCTCAATCTATATGCACCAAACTTGGATCAGGCAACATTTTTCAATATAATTTCAGACCTAATCATGGGCTGGGAACACTCTGTAGTGGTCATAGGGGGGGACATGAACACAGTCTTAGACCCATCAAGGATAAGTAAACTACCTCCGCTGCATCCAATATTCCCACAGCTACCAAGGCATTTAAAAACCTTGTAAAATCTAATTGTCTGATAGACGCCTGGAGAATATTAAATCCTTCCGACAAAGAATATACCTTTTTCTCCTCTAGACATCAATCTCATTCACGGATTGACTACCTGTTATTCCAGCAACACTTGACGCCAAACTTAGTAGCTGCGTCTATTCAGCCCATAGCATGGTCAGACCATGATTCAGTACAAATCTCCCTAACGGGGCTCCTGCCATCAGGTCATTCTCCCTCGTTGACTTTAAATCCCAACCTAGTAAATGATTTAAACATTAAAGAAAAAATGAACAAGACAATTATAGAATACTTCGCAATTAATAGTGATGGCAAGATAGACAAACCAGGAGTGTGGGCAGCTCATAAGGCTGTGATTAGGGGGGTTTGTATTCAGCTGGGGGCAGGTGCGAAAAAGCAGATCGGGCGCGAATAGTCAATCTTAGCAGTAACATTTCTGAATTACAATCAAGATTTGCTAAACAGAATGACCCACAGGTCTATAATGAAATTTTGAAACATAAACAATCACTAAATACAATACTTAGGAAAAAGATGGTCTCCATAATACAACGTACACAAGCTACCTTTTTCAGATGCACCAATAAACCCAATGGTATGCTAGCATTTATCCCAAAAATAATCAATAAAGGAAACGTACCTGTGTTTAAGCCAGACAAAGTTGCTGAGGCGTTTCAACAATTTTATATGGAACTATACTCAACCGCCCCCCCCCCCCCCCCATTTGGAATCTCAAGCTCATGTATCACAAATTGATGACTTTCTTTCCTAGGTTGAGATCCCTCAGATTTATAGAATGTTTGCAGAAGCCCTCGCACAACCCATCACAATAGAAGAAATTAAAGCTGCAATTGATGCAGTCAGATCACATGCTGCACCTGGTCTGGATGTATTTACAAATTATTACTACAATGTTTGGACAATGTTTGGACACCTTCAGGAGCTGTTTAACAGGTTTTTGTCAGGTTCCCCAATAGGATCAGAATTTCTGGAAGCAAAAATTATTGTGATTCCTAAAGAAGGAAAAGACCCCACCCAATGTGATAGCTACAGACCGATCTCATTGATTAACACAGACATTAAATTGTACTCTAAAATAATGGCAAACAGATTGGCCCCATTGTTGCCAAATGTGATCCATCCAGACCAGGTGGGCTTTATTGCAGGTGGGGAAGCTCCGGGCAACACAAGGAGAGTCTTAAACTTGATAGATATAGCCTCTAAAGAAGATAGTCCATTAATGCTGTTGTCATTGGACGTAGAGAAAGTGTTTGATCGGATAGATTGGGCTTTTATGTGGAAGACACTTTCTAAATTTGGACTTGGAGAGGTCTTTCTGAAGGGCATTAGGTCCTTATACGCTAGTCTGGTGGCATTCATTGCATATCATGGGTTTGGTTCCCAGCGGTTTAACATTACTAGAGGCACTAGACAAGGCTGCCCACTGTCACCCCTGCTATTTGCTATATGCCTGGAACCTCTAGCTGTGGCAATCAGAAGCTGCCCAAACATAATGGAAATTTGGGTGGGCCCTAGAGAACACAAACTTAATCTCTTTGCGGACAATGTTCTACTTTCACTAACCGAGCCAAAAAATTAGTCTACCTAACCTGTTCCACTTGCTCACAAATTTCAGCCAAGTTTCGGGGTTTAAAATCAACACAAACAAAAGTGCAGCCCTCAATATTACGTTTCCCCCAAGTTATGAAAGATAACCTACAGAAGAGCTTTCCCATCAAGTGCGCTCCCAAATATACAACATATCTAGGAATCAATATCCCAAGATCGATAGGTCTAGTATACGAGGCAAATTTTCCTCAAGTGTTTAGTAGAATCAAAGGGGACATCGAGAGATGGTCATCCTTTAGCATTTCGTGACTAGGAAAATTAAATGCCATCAATATGAATGTTATCCCAAAAATTATTTACCTATTTAGGACAATCCCGACGCCAATCAACCTAAAAGTCCTTAAATCAATGCAAAAAACACTTTTTAAATTTGTCTGGAACAATAAACGACCAAGAATCAATAGAGTCACAATGTGTGCTCCTAAGCTGAAGGGGGATTGGCTTTCCCTGGTCTAATTAAATATTATAAAGCCACGAGGCTAGCACAAATCACAAACTGGTTCAAGAAAGAGGCCATACCTGGGTGGAAATTGAGAAACAAATCTTAGAGAACAAACAAGGGGTGTTCTCATGTCTTATGGCTCAGCATAAATCAGGAGCTGCGAACACACTCATTGCCATCCTGTATTAACAACTCTTTAAAAGAGCTCATCATTTCAGGAGGTTGGCCCAGATGAAATGGTGGATAAGCAATCTAACGATAGCAGCGGATACTTGGGTTCCCTCACAAAGAGGCACAGCAACAACAATATCGGACCTAACCCAGGTGCCCCATAGAGAGTGGCTTGATCTAAGTGTAGTCAATTCAGATTGCGAGGACTAATAGACATAATGCTAAATCAATCTTTGGGCTCTGTTGCATCAACAATCCTGGGGGTAAGAGTAATATTTCCATATATAGCCACCTTCCTAATCTCTTTAGCGTGGTTAAACCAAACTATCAAGTGACATGGGAATCAGAGTTGCATATATCACTAGATGATAGCCAATGGGGTAAGATTCTTAAACAAGCTAATAACTCTTCCCTAAATATTACGCTAAAGAAGAATGATTTTAAAACCATAATGAGGTGGTACCTCATGCCATCGAGACGCCACCTTTCGAACCAATCACTTCCTGATACTTGTCCGAGGGGTTGCACAACCACAGGTACCTTAATCCACATGCTCTGGGACTATCCTAAAATCAGACACATATGGGTGGCAACATATGACTCACTGGAAAAGCTTTGGGGAATTCCATTACAGTAGAAGCAGGAAGAAGCTCTCTGAGGCCTACCAATCACAGGGCTTTCCAAAGCGGAGCAATTCTTGACGAATCAGATATTTTTAGCTTCTAGATGTATTATAGCGAAACATTGGAAACTTACTGCCAGACTTACAATGAGATGCTACAAAAAATCAGGTTCCTTCAGGCCATGAGCTCACTTTTTGCCGAAATTGATGGGAGGTACAGACGATGGGCCTCCTGGTGGGATGTCTGGACTCTGAGAGGACCAAAGTGAGGTGGGTGTAACTCCCTCCAACCTAGCAGCTGGGCTCCCTATTCCCTCTTTCCTGCCCCTTATTCTAATATGTCTGTGTCTTTGTGTATAACCATGTTTAAAACCTTCTGTGACTGTTTATAGTAGTTCTACAGATTATTTTGATAATCAAAAAATTTTTAAAAACTAAGAGTCATCTTACATGTTTAGAATATGTGGGATTTGTTATATAGTTTGACAAATTCTTATTGTTTATTTGCTGTCTCTTACAATAAAAAGTTGATTAAAAAATATATAAATATTTGCCCCATGTATACTCCATAGAATCTTTAGAATCCAAAGAATATGAGCCATTATTATTTCTTCACATTAAAGAAATGCACTATACGAAAAACCCTCATTTAGTCCATGTGGTTTTTGTGTGTCCAATAAAAAAAACATTCGCTCTCTTTTCTTAAGAGTAATTTATCCAGATCTCCTCCTCTGGGACCTAAAATTACTTGGTCAATATAATTAAACTTCATAGATTCCGGTTTATTGTTGTGAAATAACTTTATATGTCTGTAAACAGGAGTATCCAGACCTTTGTTTATTCAATGAATTCATTGAACATGTTCAAATTATTCTTCATAATTGACATTTTGTCTCATATGGGGTCCTCATGAGCCCTCATGGCACCTAATGTTAAGCCCTATATCATGAGGGTCTCCACGGACCCCCAAAGTATACATAGTTATAGCATTAACCCCTGAACCACTGGGGTTCTCATGAATCTCCATTGTACCCAATGTTAACCCTTTTACCATGGTGGTCATCCATGGAACCCCATGGCACAATTTCTAACATCACAGAGGGTACATATTGAAACTCCATGGACCCTACACCCCACTTGGGGCATCCATAGACTATCATAGTCCCTTTCACTACACACACATAAAATAAAAAAACAAACTAAAAGAATGTTAAAAGTAAAAAAAAACAAAAAAACTTACACCTGTAAGGGGGCAAAAACATGCATTACCTATACTTTGACACCCTACGGCAATGATCATCAAAGCACTTGACCTCACTCTTTAGCTCTGGATAAGGAGATACATCCAAATTGATAGAGGAATCAGTCTTCTGTCCTGATTGAAGCCATCAGTCCTCAGGACCTACATATAAAACACCTGCAGCTCTAAAAAATACTGATTCTTACAGAGCTCCTCCTCAGTTTTTGGAGCAAGCCTTCACCTTATATACTAATTTTGAGGATTCTGGTTGGCTGAAATGTGTAAATCACATTTCAGCCAATTAGAATCAAGTATACATGGAAATTAGATGGATCTCTAATCATCAATGACAAGAATAGGAATTATCTTATTTCCCAAATTAGGGAATTTTTTGATTTCAGTAAAAACCCAGTTCCATCTAGAAGTACGTTATGGATGGCTTTTAAAGCATACACTAGAGTTATTCTAATTAAAATGAAAGGCCAATAAATCAAACAAAGAGGTGCCCCATTGCACAATTTATTGATACAACTGTATAATTTGGAGAAAATAAATAAACTTAACCCTAAAGATTACATTTCTAAAGCGATCAAAAACCTACAAAAACAAATAAAATCAATCCATTAATCGCTTATAAAGCCATATGGTGGCTACAGCAAAATCTCCATCAATATGACAATAAAGCAAGTAAAATACTTGTAAATAAGATTAAAAAGAAAAATCAAAATAGCAGAATTGAAGGGCTTCTTAGTCAAAGTGAATGGGTTACTAAACCAAAAGAAATTGCCAAAGCTTTTGCTGCATATTATAAGAAATTATAAAATCTTTCACAAGATTCCACCTTTAAACAACCTTCAGCCAAAGATATCAAAAATGTGTTGGGGGGAATACAATTGACCAAAAATCTCTGATCCTGAATTAGAATTATTGAATGAATCAATATCAGATTTGGAAGTTATCAACGTCATTAAACATGTAAAGAATTATACTACGCCAGGCCCAGATGGCTACCGCAACTTATTCTACAAATTGTGAAGCCCAGTCCTGACACTATTTTTAAAAGACGTATTTAATGAAATCAAGGAGGTCGGGAAGATTCCTGACGAAATGTTAAAAGCTACTGTTATTGTTATCCCAAAGAAAGATCAAAATCTTAGACTATCTTCTAGTTATAGACCAATCTCACTTATGAACACTGATTTGAAATGATATTGTAAAATTCTAGCTATTAGATTGGGAAAAATAATTGGTAATCTGATTTCAATAGATCAAGTGGGATTTATACCCTGTAGACATGGTTCTGACAATATCAGGAAATAAATGAATTTAATAGATTTTGCTAAGAATTTTTGTACTCCCACCCTATTCATATCTTTAGATGCTGAAAAAGCTTTCAATAGGGTAGGGTGTGAGTACATGAAACTGACACTGGCTAAAATGGGACTTGGCAGATTTGGCTCTCATGCCATAGGGGCCTTATACTCTGGTCCATCAGCTTCGGTAGCTGGTGCGCAATGGTACCAGGCAAGGGTGTCCTCTCTCTCCCATACTCTTTACGCTAATGATCGAACCACTCGTGGAAGCAATTAAAAGTTCAGCGGGTGTAGGTGGTGTGAGGGTGGGAAAGAGAGAACACAAAATTACCCTATTCGCAGATGATATCATATTATCACTTAAGCATTCTGGGTATCTCTCACTCATTTGCTGAATTTGATTGAATATGGCTTTGTGTCTAATTACAAACTAAATTTCTCAAAATTCTGGTGATTAATATTCCAAAACAGAGCAAAAAAGGACAATTTTCCTTTTAAATGGAATACAAACACATTTAAACATCTGGGTATAACGTTTTGTGAACATATAGGACCTATGATTTCAATCAATTCTACTGACAAATGTGAATGAACCATTAAACAATGGAAAGGTCTGTGTCTATCTTTTTCGGGCATAATAGCCTCCACTAAAATGATCATTCTTCCAAGAATAAATTACATCTTTCAATGTCTACCGATATTTTTTCCATCATTCTGGATTACTCTAATTCAATTTTTAGTTGATAAATGTATTAATTCCAGTAAACACATTAGACTAAAAAGAATGACAATGGTTAGAAGTTTTAGCAATGGTGGTATTGCGTATCCAGTTATCAAACTTTACTATGAAGTCATCGCACTAGTGCACATTCTGAAATGGCTGGACCATAAAAATAAATATCCTTGGGTCCAGATAGAATTTATTTTTTTTGTACCAGAACAAGATCTGAGTGTCTTAATTTTTGCTGAAAAATATCCAATGATAAATGTATTAAAAGGTTTATATATTGTTAAGAATAACTTGAAATACTGGTAACGTTTTAAAAAAAACATGTCAAGGTTATATCCCATTTCCAAGTTCATTAACTCCAATTCGCACTATTATGAACATCTTACAAAACTCATTAAATTCAAGTTCATTAGGTAAAGATACTCTGCTCCTTGGTGACTTAGTTGTTAATGGAGAGCTCGCATCTTATGATCAGCTCAGAAGCAAACTCAACATCCCTCCCCACTATTGTTTAACGTTGGAACAAATCATATCATGATTAAATAAAAACAAAGCCATTAAAAAGTTCAGTCCTAAACTGTCCCGAGTTGAATTGCTGTTGAAGAAGAGGGATTATTCCCATCTCATATCCAAGTGCTTCTTCATTATTCGTACTAATATTGAAGACCGGAAGAAGGCCTAGAAGCTTCAATAGTGTCCGAATGCTCCTTAAAGAACGAGCTCCGTTTTTTTTTTTTTTTTAGAGCGCAGATTCTTCAAGGGCCCAGTCGGGGCAGAAAAGGAGGTAGAGGATGGGGACAGGTAATTTTTTTTTTTTTAATTTAGAATGTTTGTTTATTTATGTTGTGTTTATTTGTGTATGTGTGACTAATGTGATGCTTCTTTTTTCCAGGGGCTGAGCCGGAGAAGACAAGAAGATGGATGGGGACATGCTGGAAAGGTATGTTTAATACTGTATTTAGAATGTCTATTTATTCTATGTGGTGTTTAATTCTGTACTAATTTGATGTTTCTTTTTTTCCTTGGAGTGTCATTTGAAGGGACATCTGCAAAGGGGGTAAGTGGTCTTATTTATTCGATTTTAGGTTAGATTTAGGATTTAATCTATTATAGGGGGACATGTATTATACATAGGGGTTATGTTATGTAGATAGAGGTAATGTTTAAAAGATAGGGGGTAATGTTTAATAGATAGGGGGTAATGTTATATAGATAGGGGTAATGTTTAATAGATTAGGGGTAATCTTTTATAGATAGGGGGTAACATTTTGTAGTCAGACAGATATGTAATGTAGATAGAGAGAAATGTATTGTAGTTAGAGGGTTAATAGTATATATTTGTAATGTATATATTGCTATATTGTAATGTATGTATGTATGTATGTATGTATATATGTGTATGTATTTTCTTTGCAGGTGTGTAACTCTTTTTTTATTTTTTGTAGTGGGGCGTTGTAATGTTCTCTTATTTTTTGTAACTTAGCTTTTTTATTTTGTCTAATTAGTGGGGTGGGGGCACTTAGGGTGTTATTATAGGGGTTAATTGGTGTCCTATATGGGTCTATATATACCCCTATTGGCCCAATGGGTTAATTAGTGTCCCATAAGGGTCTGTATAGACCATTAGGAGACTGATAGGATTAATTATGGGCTCATTGGGCTCTGTATAGAGCCCCGTGAGTGACAGGGTTAATTAAGGGCTCATGGGGCTCTGTATCGAGCCCCTTGAGTGGCAGGGTTAAATAAGGGCTCATGGGGCTCTATATGGAGCCCCATGAGTGATGGGGTTAATTTTAGGTGTCTTGGGGAGTACTTATAGTACCCCAGCGGCAGGTGTTAATATTTTATTTTAGAGTGGGTCCTTTCCATCCTTTAACCTCTTAACCGGTAATCTCAAGCATCACTCAGGGTTAATTTTCACTTCCTAAATTGGTAACCCCGAGCCACGCTCGGGGCCCGATGGGGACCACCAGCATAGACGGGGGTTAATGTTAGGTATTACTGTAACTACCCCCGAGACAGGGATTGGTTAATAGTGTGCCGCAGGCCCTTTAAGGACTTGAAGTGGGAATTTTGAATATTGTTAAATGCAGCGGGGGTCTCAATCGATGCCGATCTGGGGCCCCCGCTGCAAGGGTTAATGTGGGGACACTTCGGGGGTCCCAATGGAGTACACCCCACGGCAGGGCTTATGTTTAGAACTGCCACGGAGGTCCCAATTGGCCCCCCCGCAGCAAGTGATGAGTTGTGAAGCCTGCAAGATCATCACGCAGACTTTTCACTTCTTCTGTCAGTTTGACTCGTTCATTGTGGAATGGCCGTGCTGCAAGCACATATGTTGCTAGCCGCAGATCTAATTTGATAGCGTCGGTAAACTGTCATTTCCAGCTTGCAGACCTAACATTTAAACATTGTTAGAACGTTTTTCTTATTTAATGAGGCTGATGGTCTTGCAAAATTCTTGTTTTCATTTTGTTATATTTTGGCTGACTCCAGTATTTGGTTATTGGTATTTGCCATCCTTTGTAGTTGTTCCCTTTACTGTTGTTGAATAATTCTCTGTATGGTGTGAATGTGGTGTGTATAGATGTGTATGAAGTCACAATGATATATTGAAGCATATAAACTACTCAAAGTTTATGAACTACTTAATATTCATTGTGTCTATTTTTGTTTGTTTTGTTGAATTTTTTTTGTTATTTAAAAATAAAACATTTTTGAAATAAAAATAAAATAAAAAAAGAATTCAGTATTTGAATTACCCCATCACATAACTGATTGGTTTAAAATCTAAGCAATCATAATTCATCCATGGTAAGGGTTAATGCTAGGTGTCATGATGTCAATGAGGATCTCTATAGTTATAGTTAAGTATACCATGGGGGTCCATTGAAGCCCACATGGTATAGAGGTTAATATTAGGTGCCACGAGGATCCACTGACCCCCATGGTAAAGATGTTAATATTATGTTACATAGTATTTGAGGTTAAATAAAGACTTTTAGTCCGTCAAGTTCAACCTTTTTAGATCTCTTCTGATCCGTATAATATGTGGATTATTTGTAAATTGTTAATAATTGTTAATTGATCCAGACAAAGGCAAACAGAAAAAAAACATTGACATGTTGCCAATTGTCTCATAAGAGAAAAAAAGTAAAATTCCTTCCTGATCCCAGATACTGGCGATCGGATTTCTCCCTGGATCAATATTCCCACACTGGTTATCTTGGATAACCCTGAATGCCCTTTTTATTCAAACATATATCTATCCCCCATTTTTAAAGTTATGTATCAAATCTGCTGTCACCATCTCATTTGATAGAGAATGCCACAGTTTAACCACCATACCAACAACCATACTGTGAAGAACCCTTTTATATCTTTTAAGGTGATTTTTTTTTTCTCCTAACCTCAAGGGATGTCCTCTTGTCAGTTGAAAACCTCTTGGCACAAAACGTTCACTTGACAAAGCCTTATAATGACCCTGGATGTACAGGGAGTGCAGAATTATTAGGCAAATGAGTATTTTGACCACATCATCCTCTTTATGCATGTTGTCTTACTCCAAGCTGTATAGGCTTGAAAGCCTACTACCAATTAAGCATATTAGGTGATGTGCATCTCTGTAATGAGAAGGGGTGTGGTCTAATGACATCAACACCCTATATCAGGTGTGCATAATTATTAGGCAACTTCCTTTCCTTTGGCAAAATGGGTCAAAAGAAGGACTTGACAGGCTCAGAAAAGTCAAAAATAGTGAGATATCTTGCAGAGGGATGCAGCACTCTTAAAATTGCAAAGCTTCTGAAGCGTGATCATCGAACAATCAAGCGTTTCATTCACAATAGTCAACAGGGTCGAAAGCGTGTGGAAAAACCAAGGCACAAAATAACTGCCCATGAACTGAGAAAAGTCAAGCGTGTAGCTGCCACGATGCCACTTGCCACCAGTTTGGCCATATTTCAGAGCTGCAACATCACTGGAGTGCCCAAAAGCACAAGGTGTGCAATACTCAGAGACATGGCCAAGGTAAGAAAGGCTGAAAGACGACTAACACTGAACAAGACACACAAGCTGAAACGTCAAGACTGGGCCAAGAAATATCTCAAGACTGATTTTTCTAAGGTTTTATGGACTGATGAAATGAGAGTGAGTCTTGATGGGCCAGATGGATGGGCCCATGGCTGGATTGGTAAAGGGCAGAGAGCTCCAGTCCGACTCAGACGCCAGCAAGGTGGAGGTGGAGTACTGGTTTGGGCTGGTATCATCAAAGATGAACTTGTGGGGCCTTTTCGGGTTGAGGATGGAGTCAAGCTCAACTCCCAGTCCTACTGCCAGTTCCTGGAAGACACCTTCTTCAAGCAGTGGTACAGGAAGAAGTCTGCATCCTTCAAGAAGCATGATTTTCATGCAGGACAATGCTCCATCACAAGCGTCCAAGTACTCCACAGCGTGGCTGGCAAGAAAGGGTATAAAAAAAGAAAATCTAATGACATGGCCTCATTGTTCACCTGATCTGAACCCCATTGAGAACCTGTGGTCCATCATCAAATGTGAGATTTACAAGGAGGGAAAACAGTACACCTCTCTGAACAGTGTCTGGGAGGCTGTGGTTGCTGCTGCACGCCATGTTGATGGTGAACAGATCAAAACACTGACAGAATCCATGGATGGCAGGCTTTTGAGTGTCCTTGCAAAGAAAGTTGGCTATATTGGTCACTGATTTGTTTTTGTTTTGTTTTTGAATGTCAGAAATGTATATTTGTGAATGTTGAGATGTTATATTGGTTTCACTGGTAAAAATAAATAATTGAAATGGGTATATATTTGTTTTTTGTTAAGTTGCCTAATAATTATGCACAGTAATAGTCACCTGCACACACAGATATCCCCCTAAAATAGCTAAAACTAAAAACAAACTAAAAACTACTTCCAAAAATATTCAGCTTTGATATTAATGAGTTTTTTGGGTTCATTGAGAACATGGTTGTTGTTCAATAATAAAATTAATCCTCAAAAATACAACTTGCCTAATAATTCTGCACTCCCTGTATTTATATAAGGTAATCATATTCCCTCTTAGACACTTTTTTTCCAGGGAAAATAAGTTTAATTTGGCTAGTCTTTCTTCATACCTTAGCCCCTTTATTCCCCTTATTAGTGTTGTTGCCCTTCTCTCTAGTTTTTCCAGCTCTAAAATGTTCTGGCAGTACATAGGGTCCACCTGGTAATACTTTAGATGGGGATACCCCTGCTCATAGGGGCTAGAGGGTAAGAAGGGAGGATTCTGGGGAGCTTCTCAGGTTTAAAGGGCCTACCATATTGGAAGGGGGAATCCCGGGGGATCCCTGTGATCATTTTATGTAGTGGGTATTGCTGTGGGATACAAGAGGATCCCTTGGCTCATAGTAGGTAGATTTCTATAGGCAGACGTGTCATAATCCTATGCCATTGAAAGTGGTTTATATTGATGAATATGAATATGGGAGAATGTTAGGGCTAGTGTAGGTTGTTCACGTAGTTGGCACCATTCTACAGCTTAACTATATATATATATATATATATATATATATATATATATGTATATATATATATATATATATATATATATATATATTTATATATATATCAGTTGTAATGCACTAATTCTTTAACCATTTAACCATGTGTGGTGGGCCCCAAAATCTTTTTGCACCAGGGCCCTCCATTCCCTAGCCCTGCCGCTGCATGCATATATATGAGTTGGTATAAAAAAAGCAGATTTAAAGTAGAAATAATTTTATATTAAAGAAAAATTGCTTTATAGTGGCAAATTATTTTTTGCAATTTTTGTTTTATTTCTTATCTGACACTTAAAGGTCTAAGAATGTGAAGGTTGTATTTATTTTTCCTCTTCTAAAATCCATTTGCCCATTTTGAAGACCAGTTGTTCGTTAATAATATTCTGAGATATATAATTCTAATAATGATACAATATGATACAGGTTCAGAGGAATAATAAAACTGTAAAACTATTTATTATTGTTTGTACCTTATGGTTTCTAGTAGCCACAGAGAGATTTATTTAACATTTCACATTTAATAGCCTGGCTCACACATTGAGATCCACAGAAACACAACATTTAAGAACTACTAAAGTATTTTGTATTTAAAATTGATGCACCACAGCAGGAACCTGCTTACATATGCAGCTTTCCCTGTGATTTGTCCATGATATACATAAATGTTCAGAAATTTGAGCCCATATGGTTTAGCTGTTAGCCAAATATTGACAAGTGGTGTTTCGAAAAAAAATAATTGGGCAATTGATAGAACAAAAAAATAGGTAAAGATTTAGGACACACCATCTAATCAGCAGGTGGTACTATAAAAAGCAACACAAATTAACAAGTAAACAACAAAACAAAATGAAAAAAATAAAAAAACATACAGTTGTTCAAAAGTGTGCATACACTTGGCGAATTGGTAATATATGTACCATTTTTAGAGAAAACACTAGTGAACAGGCAAAACACATTTCTTCTATTTCTTATGGGATTTATATTCAACTGTAGGTTGTAGCAGAATGGCACAATCAGAAAACCAAACATGACAATAAAGAAAAAAATGAAATGACCCTGTTCAAAAGATTGCATACCCTCAGTTCTTAATACTGTGTATTGCCCCTTTAGCATCAATGACAGCGTGCAGTCTTTTATAATAGTTATCTGAGGCCCATCGTTACAGGTGGTATAGCAGCCCATTCATCTTGCTGAAATGCTTCTTTCTAGCAACTTGACCATACAGCTCATTTTTGTTTAAATATCGTTGTATTGTGCTCCTTGAAACAAGGTTTACTTGTGGTTACCTGTGGGTTTTTCTTTGTATTCCAAACAATTCTTCTGGCAGTTGTAGCTGAAATCTTTCTTGGTCTACCTGACCTTGGCTTGGTATCAAGAAATCCCTGAATTTTCCACTTCTTAATAAGAGATTGAACAGTACTGACTGGCATTTTAAAGGCTTTGGATGTTTTTTTATATCCTTTTCCATCTTTATGAAGTCCCATTACCTTGTTACGCAGATCTTTTGACAGTTCTTTTCTGCTCCCCATGGCTCAGTATCTAGCCTGCTCAGTGCATCCACGTGAGAGCTAACAAACCCATTGACTATTTATACACAGACACTAATGTCAATTTAAAAAGCCATAGATGTGGGAAATAAACCTTTAATTGCCATTCTAACCTGTGTGTATCACCTTGTGTGTCTGTAACAAGGCCAAACTTTTGGTCAGGACCATTTGGGTGATTTCTGTTATCTTTATGATATATAAAGGAGCCAAACAACTATGTGATAATAAATGACTACATATGATCACTGTCCTTCAATAAAAGACATTATTTTTGCATGATCAGTCATATTTTCAAAATAAGTGCCAAAATTTTACAATTTCTTTCAGGGAGTGCAAACTTTTGAGCACAACTGTACATAACAATACTCTGCAACTAAGATCATATTTGAGACAAATTTGTATTTAATTATTTTTTTGTATTTGATCTTGTTTATCAGGGGAAGATCTAATTTTACATCTCACATTATCTGCCATAATATAATAATGAAAGTTCAGCAGTGAGGAAACTGTTGAACATATTATTTTCACCAATGGAGAAGACTTTTGAAGCCATCATTAAAATGTTTTTTTTTTTTTTTTTTAATGTAGTACTAAAATGTACCATCAAAATATTTTAATGGGATGCTGCTAAACAGATTAATAATTTCCTTTAAACCGATCTCCTAAAGGTAATAATGGCTACAGTGATGTCAATAGAACTACCACATGCCGTACTTTCTTGATAAGTCTGGTCTATATACTTAAGCCAATGTGCAAGTACCAAGAATTGCAAACCTTGTTATATTAACCATAGAAGGGAAAGAAAGGTCACTATTTTAGTAAATGGTATTATTACCCAAACAATGGTCTAAGGATGAACGTATTCAAGAAATTCATACCATAATAATTACCACATGGCGTATTCCAGGTAATATCAGACCCGAAAATATTTTTTAAACTTAACTTTTTTTATTTTAAAATAAACACAAAATATTGACATTATTACATATATTAAAATGCAGCATATAAACTTAAACAATAAAATAATTTCTAAAGTGTTTCCAGGGAAATCATTATTTAGAGAGAGATCTCATATACAGTATACTATTCAATCAGCTTATATATGGCATTCACCTATGAAACAACTCTAGTAATATTGATTTGGCTGCAATGCCAAAAAAGATTTTTCGGGGGGGTTAATAGTCAGAAAGGATTCTAATCACAAGGTAAATTTTACCTTCTCAAACACTGCCAATCATAAGAAAGGTTGTATCATACACTCAGCATGCATACATAATTAAATAAATTAATTCCAGTTATCCTGAAAATATATTTAGCTCTCCCAGTTGGAACATATAGAGAAGAACCTAAGGTACCAGGGCTCAGAAGATTAACTTCTTAAATAGCAGGCTTAACAGAAGAGAGAATGCATAAAAGAAGACAGCATGAAGAATATATATATATATATATATATATATATATATATATATATATATATATATATATAAATAAATACATTATATTTATTGGCACATCTAATTATAATGATATGAGGACACTGTAAAAAAAATACAAATAAATGCAAATAGAAGTAATCACATTTTTATTTGTATTCCTAATATTATCCATGTGATCAATTACACAAAATGATTTCTAACTTGTGTCTGAGTGACAAAGTAAGTTTCATACTATCCTGTTATATACACAACCCCTAATATTACATACAACCAGATACACAGATACTAATAAGAGTAATCCATATAAATGAATACTCATCAGTTGTATGCATTGAATATTAGGGGTTGTGTATATTAATAACATAGAATGAATCAACTTTTCACACCTTGTAAAATTCAATTCTAACATTACAAACAGTAACTTAATATAATAAAATTTAATGTGGAAATGTAAGAAAATGCAAAGTACATTTTTTGTGGGGCCAATCCTGGCAAGAGAACACTTCCAAGACACTTTTTCTTTTTTTAACGTTATTTATGAAGTCATTACAATTATTATTATTTTTTTTTCTATGCCGAAGTGGTTCCTTTAAAAAGATCCCAGCAGACTTGTAAGTTTGTCTATGGGATATAACCTCTGTTTATTCTTGTTGTATTTGTTTTCACTTTTTGTTGTTATTGTTGTAGTTCTTGAAAATTGCACATAGAGTTTCCTAGGTGAAATAATGGTCCTCTAAAAAGTCCCAGTAACATAACATTTCGTCCTGGAAGTAAAACCACTGTTCTCTACGTTTTTTGCCATTTTATAGGGTTTCTTAGTGAAATAGTGGTCCTCTAAAATTTGGTCCAAGATAAAACCACTGTTTTCAGTTTACAGAACCTTATAGTACACAATGTTTTTTGTAAAAATGTGTCCATCCTCTAATAAATCACCCTGACTTGGGTTTTCTTCAATATAAACTTTAATGTCATCTGGATTTGTGCTCCTTGAAAAAGCAACATAGAGTTGTCTGTGTGCAAATACAGGTTCCTGTAAAAAAATAAATACCCACAGACTTAAATGTTTGTCCTTGGGATTTATTTATGGTCATGGCAAATGCCATGATAATGGGAAATTGTCTCCTTTTGAAGGACAAAAGGCAAACCACTCTCACTTGTAGCTACTCCAATTGTAGACTTCTCCACATGTACGCCATTTTCCACAAGGCCCTTGCAAGATCCATTTGTCCCTCAGTAGTGCACACCAAATGACTATCCGTGGTCAATTTGCCTAAACTCACTGACTATCTCTTTCACCACCCATCCCACCACAGTCAAGTTTCTCACTGAAGATTTCTCTCTGAGCTTCACACTGGATTATCGGCATTGCCCCAGACTTCCTTTGCTAGCAATAATTTACTCAATCCTACGATGGAGCCTAGGGTAGTGGAAGAACTCCTCTCATCAGAAGTCATTAACGGATTCCTCATATGGCCTTTTAGAACCCCTATATGGTGAATAAATTCTTTAGATATAGCCACCTGTAAATCTTCACTCAAAAAGTGCCTCATAATAGACCTTTCAGTCCCCCATTACTCATCCACACCTAGCATCAATTCTCTCATACCTTCAGAGAATTACTCTCTGCAGTACTCAAGAGTCGACGATGCCACCACCACGATCCTCAACTTGGGCCCCTGTTGTTGGTTGCCCAAATCAGATATCCAAAACGCCTTCAAACTTCTTCCAATCAACCCTGACCTCTGTCACCTGCATGGAGTCAAATGGAAAACCAAGCTTTTTGATCTATTTGCAGAAGACTTATACTGGATCCTACAAAATGTAAAAAAATGTAGAAATGTTATCCATTACTTGGACACTTTCCTCTTCATTGAACCAGCCAACATAACCCGTCAAGTCTACGCATAACAACTGTATTGTTCAACGAACTTCGTATTCCATACGCCCAAGAGAACATCAAAGGACCTGCCACTACCCTAGAAATCCTGGGCATTATTCTAGACACAGTAAACATGGAGTCTTGACTTCCAACCAATAAATTGCCATGCCTCCAAGAGATCATCACCACTACTACCACCTCCAAATCTTGTTCCCTCAAAGACCTCCAAATCATCCTGGATCACCTTACTTATGCTACTCATATCGTACCTCATGGAAGACCTTTCTTCAGCCACTTACTTCACGACATGTCCGTTCCAAATGACCAATGCTCCACCATCCATACAAGCAATGCTACCATAAAAAATATAAACCTATGGAATAGCAGACCATTTTTCATTTCTAGACCTACCATACATTCTACTCTACTAATTATCCACCTGTCAGACCACTAATTTAAGGCATGTTCGGGAAAGGAATCATTCACGGCTCCATGGCCCAATTCCCTAGGAATTAATTCCACTCCTCACCAGATCTATCCAATACTACTAGCTGCTCTTGCTTGGGGTCCTTCCTGGAGTCAAAAAACAGATTCACCACTGTAAACGAAATCACCCTGGCACTTCACTCACACTTAATTTTTACCTGTATCCCTACATCCAAAATTTTCTTTCTCAACAGTCATCATTTTCTCCCCAGGATCCGTCATCCAAGACATTCACAGTCATAGACCCTCCATCCTTACAACTGCCAATCTCGCCTTAGAACCTCTACTTCAACAAGCAAGCCTTACCATGTCTGAAGGGCTCCCTTCAACCACTAAACAGACTTACAATTGTGCCTGGAAACTTTTTCAGATCTTCATTTCAAGATACAACATACAAGATACCCCGCCTAACTACATATTTGGCATTTGCTGCCCATTGTCAAGGGAGTTTATGACTCCAACCTAAGACAATAAAAACCTACTTGACAGGAGTCCAGTGCCATTTATCTCAAACCCAATATATTCATGAATCTTTTCGATACACTTCCCCTGCAAAACTGTTTCTCAAAGGTCTTTAACGAATGACTAACCCTTTACCTCCTTCCAGGTTACTCATCACAAGTGACAAGTTCCAGAAAATCATCACTTCCCTTTCACAGGATCCATTCATCCCAACCACCTCACTAAACATTACCACTGCCACCAAACTGGCCTACGGGTTCACTAGCTCACCTTCACAAACCATGTATCTCACTAACCAAAATCTCACCTTCATTAACGATCATTGCTCTCTCACACTTCCATCCTCTAAGACCAGCCTCACTCCCGTCATCATCACCTACTACCCCACTCACAAATATTAGAGTCCTGTAACCTCTCTTCATGCTCTCTGACTCTCTACTACACAAACCCATTTTCACTCCTTACTCAGCATCTCCATCCAGCCCCTAACCATTACCACTACCACTATCACCAGACTTGGCGACAAGTGTTTTTCTTGGGGCAGCCTCAACGGCTTCCAAAAACAATATACCAGTCCACGTTATAAAAGCCATGGGCTGCTGGAGATCTCACTGCTTCAGCAGATACATCACTGATCCATCCTTCAAAGTCTTCAAAGCCTTCCAAAGAATCAGCCAATCTTCCAGCAGGTTTTTGGCCCTCTAAGCAGGCTGAGAAAGTGCTGCTTTGGCTACACCACCAACTACTCAGGGAGAGGGATCCAACTACAAATTAGCAGGTTAATTACCTGCAATTGTGGGAGGAGCACTATCCCTCATTACCCTATACAAACCCCTCCTCACACCTGACCTACCTCTACGCAGTCTTCACATCACCCACCCTCCTCTCCCTGCTTCCTATCATTTATTCTATCCCTTGGCCCTCTAAGCAGACTAAGAAAGCGTAGCTTTGGCCACACCACCAGCTACTCAGGGAGAGGGATCCAACCACAAATATTTTGTGTGTGTTACTGCCTAATTTTATATGTTGAATTTTAAATTATTTAAATATGTCAAGATTTAGTTTTTTATTTTAAAATCAATAAATGTTAGGTTGTATTAAAAAATTTTGATATGACATTGCCTGAGATTGGATACTCTATTTATTCAGTAATTGTTATGGCATGAGTTGGTTTCTTGAGTAAGTGTTCTTTTTTATTCATGTAAAACCATGTTGTATTCACTAACACATTTTGAATGACCTTTATGAAGGAGCAGCAGAGCTTGCCAGTCTTATCTAATATAGAGATGTCGCGAACATAACATTTTCGTTTCGCGAACCGCGGACGCGAATTTCATCAAATGTCCGCGAACGGGCGAACCGGGCGAACCGCCATAGACTTCAATGGGCAGGCAAATTTCAAGACCCACAGGGACTCTTTCTGGCCACAATAGTGATGGGAAAGTTGTTTCAAGGGGACTAACACCTGGACTGTGGCATGCCGAAGGGGGATCCATGGCAAAACTCCCACGGGAAAATTACATAGTTGATGCAGAGTCTGGTTTTAAGCCATAAAGGGCATAAATCACCTAACATTCCTAAATTGTTTGGAATAACATTCTTTAAAACATCAGGTATGATGTTGTATTGATCAGGTAGTGTAAGGGTTACACCCGCTTCACAGTAACAGACCAATCTCCCCGTTTAATACACCGCAAACAACCGCAAACAGTCCCTTTGCACAACCGCAAACTCCCCATTTGCACAAGGTGGGATACCAAGCTAGCTATGTCCCGTTCTTCCTCCACCCAGCCACCAAGGGTCCCCGAAAGGTGACAACAAGCCCCCTGGGACGCCTGCTGTGTTTGGTCTTCCACCTCCTCAAAGCCACCTTCCTCCTTTGACTCCTCTTCTTCAGACTCCTCTCTCTGCGTTGCCTTTGTCTGCGTTATTATAAGGTGTGTACTGTTAAGTAGTACTATTCCTATCGGTTTAATCCCTGTTACGTCCACTATTAGGGGACGTGTATATGGCATTGATTTTTGGAAGCGGGAGATGGAAAAAGATGCTTGGTCGGTCCTCCCACTTCAAATTTGGGGCACTGCGCGTGCAATCAGATAGGAGTGGTGTGTTTAGTTGTACTATTTATTCCTATCGGATTCAATAAAGCCAATAAACCTGGCCCGTTACTAGCCAGGAAACTACAAACCAAAACAACACAAAATAGGATACTTCAAATTAAGACCTCGAAGGGAGAAAAAACAACGAACCCAAATAAGATTCAGAAGATTTTTACAAAATTTTACAATACCCTTTATACGGCAACAAAACACATATATCTACACAAAATAAGGGGATTTCTTAATTCCTGTGATCTCCCCTTAATAGAAGAAAATGACTTAGAGACTTTAAATGCAAAAGTGATCCTAGAGGAAGTGAGAAAAGCAGTCCAGAACCTCAAACCTGGTAAGTCACCAGGCCCAGACGAGTACACCAATTTATATTATAAAAAATGTATAGACATATTAGGCCCACACTTGGTCACTCTAACAGAGTTCTAGAAGGCAAGCAAACACCAGCAGAGCTGAACAGGGCAGATATCGCTCTATTCCCTAAGGAGGGTCGAGATGCCCTAGAACAAAAAAACTACAGGCCAATATCATTACTAAACTGTGATACAAAGATCCTGTCAAAAATAATAGCGGATAGAATGTCATCCTTCTTGCCTAAGTTAATACATAATGACCAAGTAGGCTTTGTCTACCACAGGCAAGCGGGAGACAACATTAGAAAAGTCATGAACCTACTGTACCACACCAAAGCCTCTAAAATTCAAGCCTGTCTTATGGCCTTTGACATTGAAAAGGCGTTTGATTTCCTGGAGTGGACTTACCTATACGCCACACTTGAAAAATTTGGTATTAAAGGCCATTTCATAAATCTCATACAATCATTATACAAATCATGCAGGGCAAGGTTACAGATTCTGGGAGATGAGAGATCCTTCATTAAAATAGAAAGAGGAACAAGACAGGGATGCCCCCTTTCTCCCCTTCTATTCGCAATAGCAATAGAACCCCTGGCTCAGACAATTAGGGCCAACGCTGGGATCACAGGCATAAAAATAGGCCATCCCCATTTCAAAACTTGTCTATTTGCAGACGACCTGCTGTGTATGCTCTCAAACCCTACCCTATCGGTCCCAGAGTTGATTCGAACTATGGAGGACTTTGGTCAGTTTTCTGGCCTTAAACTGAACATAGAGAAGACAGAAGCACTAGCGATTGACTTAACATCAGTAGAGAAGCAGGGTCTACAAGAGAAGTTTAATATTAAGTGGGATAAGAACCATAAACTACCTGGGAATCCGACTAACCCCTAAGCTAGAGGACTTGTACAAAGCCAACCACTCCAAACTTTATAAAACAATAATTAATGACCTGAGTAAATGGACAAAGTATAGGTTATCATGGCTAGGGAGAATAAATACGATAAAAATGAATGTCCTTCCTAGGTTGCTCTACATATTTCGAACACTCCCGATCCCGATTTAATAAAAATAATTAGAAAATATTCAAAGGAAAATATTTCAGTTTATCTGGAACCACTCTTCCTCACGCATCACAAAGAAAATGATGTACCTTCATAAGTCAGAGGGGAGACTATTGTGTCCAAACTTAAAATATTACCACAAGGCAGCTCAGTTATCTTTCCTCCCAATAGCACATTCTATAGGGCATCAACCGGCCTGGGTGTATTTAGAGAACCACACTTTAAGGCCCTTAACCTGGGACAAGGTGGCTTGGCTATCAGAATTGCCTCAGAGCCTTAAAAACTCACCAAACCCCTGAATCAGACACTCACTATCATACTGGAAATGGGACAAGAAACACACAGGTTTGTTCCCTGGATCCACCCAAATGACCCCAATTCTTGACCACCCTCAGGCCCCGAAACACATGAGCACAACATCACAACACTGGTGCAGGTCAAGGAAACTAGATAGACTGGGAGACTGGCTAGTAAAGGGCCAGATGCTCACCTATGAGGAACTGAGGGACAAGCATGAGCTACCGCTGTCAGAACATTACAATTACTGTAGGCTGAGGCATTTCACACACTCCCTGACCCAGAAACAAGGGACACCGGTCTTAAATTGGTTCTCCAAAATTTGTAAAGATAAACCTCTATCAAGGGGGATCATTGGGTCGCTTTACAAATATAAAACATTTGTTACTGGTTGAAGCGACACTGGGGGAAGGACCGGAGTGGGGGAGCCCTGGAGACCCTTCAGAAGCAAACAGCGGCAAAATCATCCCAGGAAAGGAGAGGTCGCTTACTGAAGCCTGCCCTAGGGTAACCCAAGGGTGATTGCCCAGGTTAGATATTGTAAATAATAAGCTAATACTGCTGGAGTGATGATAGCTAATAGGACTTTGGTGTTTCCTGCAGATATAGTCTTTACTATTGTCTGTTTTACCATGTTTTAGGTGTCTCTTAAATTGCAATCAAAGTAAAAAATAAGAAAAATTATTAACCTAAAAAGTAAAAATAAAAAAGACTAGCCAGATAACTTTCACAAAATGTCTTTATTGTAAATATGTATTTTTGCACAACTGTTATGCAAGACTGTTCAAAAATGCTTTATTTTTCATTACATGCTGTACGCCTTCTGACAATAAAAGAATTTAAATGCAAAAATTAGGTATTGTTGCAGCGATAACAAAAAAAGTGGGCAATAGTAAAATGTAAACTTTATTGGCTCTTAAATGTCCAGATATTGCATTACCTCTTGTTAGAGTATCACACCACAACTATTTTGGTGGTGTAAGCATAATTTGGGCCATTCTGAACAAGCTCACTCTCTGTATACTCGCATATAGTATAACAGCGTCTCTAGCGTAACGTGACGTTATTACGCACGACGCAACTAGGCAGCGCAAATCTCCCCAGCACAGGGAGACGCTGTTATACTATATGCGAGTATACAGAGAGTGAGCTTGTTCAGAATGGCCCAAATTATGCTTACAACACCAAAATAGTTGTGGTGTGATACTCTAACAAGAGGTAATGCAATATCTGGACATTTAAGAGCCATATTGTTTGAATGGTTGATTTATACCTATATCATTCAAATAATAGGGGCATTGTACCCTAATAAGAGGCAATGAAGTACCTGGTGATCTAAGAGCCAAACTGATGATTTTTTGTATGCAAATAAATCTGTTGTTTAGAAGCATACTACCAAGCTACCTATATCTTCCTTATGTTGTTATACTAGGTTTCACAACCGTTACTGGGGAGAGATATATAGTTATAGCACAAGGTAATTTAGGAAGGTTTGGCCCACTATTCTAATGATTTACACCTTTTGTTGCATAGTACTACAAGCCTATACATAGACACTCTCTGTGTCTCATTTATAATACTGCTCAAACCCCACTTAATGAGTGACAGTTGTCCAGTGGTCATTAGGTTTGCAGTTTTTCTGTTCAAAGGTATTTGTACAGTTTTTATTCTTTCCCTTTTTAAAGTTTTAATCGTCGTTTTTTTCAACCAATAAAGTTTACATTTTACTATTGCCCACTTTTTTTGTTATATATATTTAGAGTGTTATGCACTAATGGGCTTTATTCCCTAAAGATTTTTTCTGATTGTTGCAGCGACCAGAAAAATTGATCTTAGTTTGCCAGGCAGAAAGGGCCCTAAAACATTGCGTCTTGAACCCTAGTTGGTGGCGGATAAGTCACGCAAGTCATCCGGCATTCAGGGATAAAATACAGCAGCGTGTGGACCATTATTAGCTCAAGGCAGCTCATCTATCAGGCCTTTTTTAATCGAATGTATCGCCCACTGTCAGTCCCTTCGGGATCCATCCCTCATTCATCTTAATAAAGGTGAGGTAATCTAGACTTTTTTGACCTAGGCGACTTCTATTATCAGTGACAAAACCTCCTGCTGCACTGAAGGTCCTTTCTGACAGGACACTTGAAGCGGGGCAGGACAGAAGTTCTATGGCAAATTGGGATAGCTCAGGCCACAGGGCAAGCATGCACACCCAGTAGTCAAGGGGGTTCATCGCTCCTCATAGTGTCGATATCTATAGTTATGGCGAGGTAGTCTGTTACCTGACGGTCGAGTCCTTCTCTGTGGGTGGACCCCGAAGGGCTGTGGTGATGCATAGGACTTAAAAAGCTCTGCATGTCCTCCATCAACAACACGTCTGTAAAGCGTCCTCTCCTTGCCGTCGTGGTCGTGGGAGGAGGAGGATTATGTTCGCCTCTTCCGCTGTTAGATTGCCGTTGTGCTGTGACATCACCCTTAAACGCTGTGTAAAGCACACTTTTTAATTTATTTTGGAAGTGCTGCATCCTTTCCGACTTGTGGTAATTCGATAACATTTCAGGCACTTTCTGCTTATACCGGGGGTCTAGTAGCGTGGACACCCAGTACAGGTCGTTCTCCTTCATCCTTTTTATACGTGGGTCCCTCAACAGGCACGACAGCATGAAAGACCCCATTTGCACATGGTTGGATGCCGAGCTAGTCATGTCCCGTTCCTCATCCTCAGTGATCTCACTGAAGGTATGTTCTTCCCCCCAGCCACGTCCAACACCACGGGTACCAGATAGGTGACAACGAGCACCCTGGGATGCCTGTTGTGGTTGGTCTTCCTCCTACTTCTCAAAGCCACATTCCTCCTCTGACTCCTCTTCCTCACAATCCTCTTCCAGCGTTGCTGCAGGTCCAGCAAGCGACGCTGATAAGGCTGTTTCTGGTGGTGATGGTGACCACAACTCTTCCTCCTTACGCTCATCTACGGCATGATCCAGCACTCTTCGCAGGGCACGCTCCCGGAAGAAAACAAATGGTATGATGTCGCCGATGGTGCCCTCGGTGCGACTGACCAGCTTTGTCACCTCCTCAAAAGGACGCATAAGCCTACAGGCATTGCGCATGAGCGTCCAGTAACATGGCAAAAAAATCTCCAGCTCCGCAGAGGCTGTCCTAGCACCCCGGTCATACAAATACTAGTTAACAGCCTTTTCTTGTTGGAGCAGGCGGTCGAACATTAGGAGTGTTGAATTCCAACATGTCGGGATGTCGAAAATCAAGCGCCTCACTGGCATGTTGTTTCGCCGCTGGATATCTGTAAAGTGCGCCATGGCTGTGTAGGAACGCCTGAAATGGCCACACACCTTCCTGGCCTGCTTCAGGACATCCTGTAAGCCTGTGTGCTTATGCACAAAGTGTTGTACAATCAGATTACACACATGTGCCATGCACGACACATGTGTCAACTTGCCCAAATTCAATGCCTCCAACAAATTTCTTCCGTTGTCACAAACCACTTTGCCGATCTCCAGTTGGTGCGGAGTCAGCCACTGATCCACCTGTGCATTCAGGGCGGACAGGAGTGCTGGTCCGGTGAATCTATGCTTTCAGGGAAGTCAACCGCAAGACGGCGTGACACTGCCGTATCTGGGATGTGGAATAGTACCTGTGGAGCTTGGGGGGTGCCGTTGATGTAGAGCAAGACATAGCAGCAGCAGAAGAGGACTCAGCCGAGGAGGTTATGGAAGAGGATGGAGTAGGAGGAGTAGAGAAGGTGGCAGCAGGCCTGCCTGCAAGTCGTGGTGGTGTCACCAACTCCTCTGCAGAGCCACGTATTCCATGCTTGGCAGCCATCACCAGGTTTACCCAATGAGCAGTGTAGGTGATATACCTGCCATGACCATGCTTTGCAGACAAGGTGTCCGTGGTCAGATGGACCCTTGCCCCAACACTGTGTGCCAGAGATGCCATTACTTCCTTTTGCACAATCGAGTACAGGTTGGGGATTGCCTTTTGTGCAAAGAAATTTCGGTAGCTATTGGGACACCTTCCACTGCGGTTTCCCAATAGCTACAAATTTTTTGAACGCCTCAGACTCCACCCGCTTGTATGGTAAAACCGCTCAAACATGTCCTTGACAGACACCTGACTGTGGGCAGATGAGCAGGGACTGCTCAGGGCGAGACACGGAGTGGCGGATGGTTGAGAGGGGATAAGCAGGGCATCAGTGGTTGACGTGGCTGAAGATGCTGGACCAGGAGGAGGACGGCGGCTTTGACTTTGTGTGCTGCTTGTACTCATGTGTTGATCCCATAGGTGTTTGTGATGTGACATCATGTGCCTTCGCAAAGAAGTTGTATCTAGGTGGGTGTTGGACTTCCCACGACTCAGTTTCTTTTCGCACAGGTTGCAAATGGCATCGCTGTTGTCACAGACAGACACACAAAAAAATTGTGCAATGATGGCATTCTGGAGGTGGCAACAGCATGCGTTGACTGGCGTGCTGTCTGGCTGACCCCGGGTGCCGATGCATGCTATCGGACTGTGCCACTAGCTACTTGCGACGACCTCCCCCTGCTTCCAACTTGTCTCCTCCTCCTCTCTGTCTCCCCATCTGAACTTTCCTCCTGTTCTTCTTCTCTTATAGCGGGCACCCACGTGACATCCACGGACGCATCGTCATCATCAACCGCTTCACTTGTATCTGACAACTCAACAAAGGAAGCAGCACCGGGTACAACATCATCATCATCAGACCGTACGTCCATGTGTGTAATGCTGCCTGAGTGGGACATATCCCTGTTATCTACATCCTCTGGCACTAATGTTTGCGCATCACTTATTTCTTCCAACAGATGTGTAAATAACTCCGCTGACGGATCAAGTGAAGTGGCTGTGGTGCTAGTGTTGGTGATGGCGGCAAGCGGGCGAGTGGTAACTGGAGAGGTTCCCAAGCTAAGCTGGAGGAGGATGGTGCGTCTAGGTTCCGAGTGGAAGCTGTAGAAGATTGGGTGTCCTGTGTTAGCCAGTCAACCATGTCCTCAGAACTTTTCAAGTTCAGGGTACGTGGCCTCTGAAAACTGGGCATTATTCTAGGGCCAAAGGGAATCACAGCACCACGACCACGACGGCCCCTGCGGGGTGGCCTGCCTCTGCCTGTCATTTTTTTTTCGATTAGTGGTACTATGCGCGCAAGCTACTGTGACACCAGATATGAGTGGCACTGTGCACTGGCAAAAGTTGGCACAGTAGACGCAATAGGCCTCATACACACGCCTGTAGGCAGGCAACTGATATTCAATCGATTACAGTAAAAAAAGGGTTCTTTTTTTTCAATTTATGGTACAACAACTATGACTGGTGAAACAGAGCAGAATATTAGCTGTGAGCCTGACACAGGCAGGCAACTGAAATTAGATTACAGGAAAAAAATTGTTGTTTTCAATGTATGGTACACCACCAGGTATGAGTAGTGAAAATAAGCACAATATAAGCTGTTAGGTGTTAGCCTATCACACACACAAGCTGTCAGGCAGGCATATGCAATTAGATTACACAGAAAAAAACAATAAAATAAAATAAATGATGTTCTAGCCCTAAAAAGGGCTTTTTGGGTTGCTGTCCTTGCAGCAGATATCAGATGAGTCCTTCAGGTCTGTAGTAGAAGCTAAATACACAGCCTGACTATCTATTTCCCTATTAAATCTCCAGCAGCTACACTATCTGTCCTCTCACAACAAATGCAGCTTCAGAATGGATTTAAAATGGATGCTGTCCTTCAGATGGAAGGCTCTGGAAGGGAGTGTATGCTGCTGATTGGCTGGAATGTGTCCATTGTATGCTGACTGTGAGGTGCAGGGTCAAAGTTCCTCAATGATAAAGAATAGGGGGTGGACCGAAAAGCGCATGTGTCCGCCGTCCGCTGCGAGCGCGAAAGAGCCAAAATCGCCGTGAATAGTCCGCGGGCGAACTGTCCGAGACATCTCTAATATAATACAAAACATATTAGACAAGTAATGTAATGGACTATTATTGCTCATGTGGCACAATTTAAAGAAAAGCAACAAAGAAACCTTACTTGAACAAAGAACTAGCCCAAGCATATTGGTCAGTGGTTCTCAAACCTTACCTCAGAACCCACCAGACAGGCCATGATTTAGGTGAAACCCTGTGTGAACAAATATGAGGCAACTAGAATTTAACAGATGGTTGAGCCTCAGATTTCTTCACCTGTGTATTCACAGAGGGTTTCACCTAAATCATGGCCTGTTCAGTGGTTCCTGAGGAGAGATTTGACAACCAATCATATAGGTAACATATCATGTTGCATAATAATTAGAATGTAAAAACTTATAGGAGAAATGATAACCGAATAAGCTTACTCTTCAATCTTATATAGATATAATCAATATTTCAGGTTTGGAACAGACCTAGAAAATACTACTCTTACTGCAAAATTTCAGAAACACTGAGTAGACCCTATCAAAACACAAGGTCAAATAATAACAAACCCTATAGAGCACATACACAGTTTTAAGCATCACATTGAGAAACTACAACCCAAACCCCTAGGAGACCACATGACAGAATTAGGTTTATCCAAAAAGCTGGACTGGATAAATTAACAGCTGAAGAAAGAACACATCTTAACGTGCCAATATCAGGGATTATGAAGACCATTCAAGCACTCTCACTACATAATAGTAAAGCACCAAGCACAGACATGTATTAAGCATAATATTGTAGATTTCTATTTCCACAGTCATGCCACATCTAAAAGATCTATACAATATTTTAAAAGGGATACCTCAACCCCTCTCAGTAGCCATCTCAAACTTCCCCTCCCCCCCCCCCATTATTTGCTGTCATCCAGTCCCAGTATGCTGAATTGCTCCACACTACCACCTATTGGAGCTTCAGTAGCAATGCTCCACAGAAAATACTATTATTATTAACTTTTATTTGTAACGTGCCAACATATTCCGTAGGGCTGTACAGGGGATAAGAACAAGGAAATATACAATATGCAATACTGACAACTACAGAAAATAAGTTTTGTAAAAAAATGTTTTTTCCAAAGCACCCTACAAAATTGGAAACAAAGCAGAAAACTGGGGAGCAGATAAGGAATAGCAAGGTGAAAAAAGTGAGTTACATAGGAAGGAAGTTGGGAAAAGTAAGAAGGTTATTCATTAGTTGTAGAGGGAAAAGATGTGATGTAAAGTGAATGGCACTATTGTGTTATATGGGATCTGCCCCTAGTGGACACATAATGTAACCTGCAAATCGGAATGTCAGGAGACACATCGTTTAACCACAGATTGAGTACAATTAGGTCACGCGAGAATAAAAGAGGAGTGGAGTGCATGGAGTGGAGTGCATGAAAGGTGAGATGGTTATGTTTGGAGACAAGAAGGCGAAAAGTTAAGAAGGGATGGGGATATGAGGAAGAAGAAGACAGGAGAAAACATTGTGTAAAGGGTTAATAGGAAAAGTTAGCAGATGCTGCTGAATAGTCAGAGAAGGGCCCTGGCACACTGCACTACCTGCACCACTGGTAGCTCCACCCCTGGGCCTCACAATGAACACACATGGTAAGACAAATTGGTCAAAACACTTTCTTAAAAAATATTGAAACTATATTATACAACAAACAGTCACTTGTCATTTAGCATGCATAAAGATAAATTGTTACATTATGAGTATTTAATGACCATTAAACCAAACTGACTTTTTTTTTTTTTTTTTTTGCATTGTTCAGTGGTTTTTAACTCTCCGTGATCTCATGGACCGTAACACACCAGAACATCTTTATGTCCATGGTCATTTTGATCAGAGAGACTGGAGTGGGTTGCCAGTTATAAATATCCTGTAGTATATCAGTCTGGTCTCACCCCAGAGAGTGATCCTTTCCTCTTTATACATATCACTCCCTACTATCATCTTTGTTATTTTGTAAATGGTGTCTAAGAATGGATGGATTTATTGTATGCTAGCTTTAAGGACCACTAAAGATGGATGAAAAGCATGTGGAAAACATGTTTTCCTTTTTTAAACTGCTGCCTAAAGCAGGGAGTTAGAATCCATTGCAGCTAGGGGTTTTAGAGTGCTTGTAATCACACCTTACTTTGCTGTATATATAAAGAGGTTGCACCAGAACAGACAATACATAAAGCTTACGGTGCAAAGTAAGTGAGGAAATTGTGTGTTTCCTATATTATATTTATTGATTTTTTTTCATATTGCATTATTTCTGGAATGCGGGTCCGATCGCAACTCAGACTTCAAAACCGTAGGTGATTGAAATTTAACCTCCATGTTTTAATGAGGTAATGATGACAGTTTCTTTTACTATTGGCTCTGTCTAAACCCATAACTATGGGTTTGAATAATTTATCATGTTCACGCCCGAAAAATGCTAGGTGCCGCAGCATGGCTTACGAATTTGGATTCTGGCCCTATATGTTTCTACTAAGTACCCGCTTCTATTTTTTATTTCATATATTATTACATATATATATATATATCTTTGGTTTTGTTATGGATCTATTTTATTTAATGTAACCTAATTGCTGCTACATGTTAATTTGGCATTATGGGATTTGATTAGTTCAATTTAACTTTTTTAAACTATGCTAGTTTAAATGCCTCACCCTGCCACAAGAAATGTGTGACTACATGCTTAGTGGAGGTAATTCTTTATTGGTCACGCACCTTTTCAGAGGCTCTTGTGCTACATGCATTGCTTTCCCTTTATTTGGATGATTAAGGTTGTTCTATCCACCATTTTCTCTGTAATCAGTGTAAAAAAACTAATTGATGTCTTGCTGGATACAATTAACATTTGATTCGCTGTTCCTCATTTTTCTTCCAAAGATAGAGACGTTTGCAGTGAAAAATATTGAAATGAAATGTTTTTACTGAAATATTTTACACCTTGAGTTATGTGGCAATATTTGAAAGTAAATTATATACTCAATTCTGATTGACACATATTTCAGCCAATCAGAATCTGTAAAAGAAGTATATAAGATGAGGGCAATGTCAAAAAATATTGGTCGACAAGGAAGCTCATTTCTACGGGCCAACCCTGATTCATTCAAAAAAGAAAAGTATGTATTCTTCTATCAACATGGAAGTGATGGTTGATCACTGAGCACCAGGGCTTCGAAGAATGTCAATGGAGGGTGTCAAAAGCATTGTAATTTATTATTTCTGACATAATAGGTTTATTTTTTATTTTTGTAGATTTCTTTATGTATTTGTTGTTAGTGTTCATGGAGGTCCAATATGGACACCTTGGGTTGTAGGAATAGTGCTATGGTGGTCGTTGAAGTTCCATAGTCATTGTTTAGTGTTCAATGGGGGTCCATGGGTACCTTCATGCTATAGGGGTTAATATTAGGACCCCTATGGGTATATACTACTTATAAACTTGATGCAATTTTACGTATCAATGTCAATGGCTCCCATAAGAACTGCAATAGCTTTGAAGCCTTATGGGAGTCACAGAATGGAGGCCATTGATATACATTAGTAAAATTGCAGAGACTGGATGTACTATAAGACATATAAGTAATATAAGTAATATGGCCTACATTGCTACTTTTTTTTTTTTATGTAATATGCCTCCCATTGAAAACATCTAGATATGCTTTGTATTGCAAACCTATCATATTTGCCGTCCATTACAACAGGAAATACACAACATGAATACAAATACTTTTGCTACTAACAAAATCGCAATCGAAATTTGATACATTTGTCGATCTCAATGCTGCATGAGTAGACCCTATCAAAACACAAGGTCAAATAATAACAAACCCTATAGAGCACATACACAGTTTTAAGCATCACATTGAGAAACTACAACCCAAACCCCTAGGAGACCACATGACAGAATTAGGTTTATCCAAAAAGCTGGACTGGATAAATTAACAGCTGAAGAAAGAACACATCTTAACGTGCCAATATCAGGGATTATGAAGACCATTCAAGCACTCTCACTACATAATAGTAAAGCACCAAGCACAGACATGTATTAAGCATAATATTGTAGATTTCTATTTCCACAGTCATGCCACATCTAAAAGATCTATACAATATTTTAAAAGGGATACCTCAACCCCTCTCAGTAGCCATCTCAAACTTCCCCTCCCCCCCCCACATTATTTGCTGTCATCCAGTCCCAGTATGCTGAATTGCTCCACACTACCACCGATTGGAGCTTCAGTAGCAATGCTCCACAGAAAATACTATTATTATTAACTTTTATTTGTAACGTGCCAACATATTCCGTAGGGCTGTACAGGGGATAAGAACAAGGAAATATACAATATGCAATACTGACAACTACAGAAAATAAGTTTTGTAAAAAAATGTTTTTTCCAAAGCACCCTACAAAATTGGAAACAAAGCAGAAAACTGGGGAGCAGATAAGGAATAGCAAGGTGAAAAAAGTGAGAGTTACATAGGAAGGAAGTTGGGAAAAGTAAGAAGGTTATTCATTAGTTGTAGAGGGAAAAGATGTGATGTAAAGTGAATGGCACTATTGTGTTATATGGGATCTGCCCCTAGTGGACACATAATGTAACCTGCAAATCGGAATGTCAGGAGACACATCGTTTAACCACAGATTGAGTACAATTAGGTCACGCGAGAATAAAAGAGGAGTGGAGTGCATGGAGTGGAGTGCATGAAAGGTGAGATGGTTATGTTTGGAGACAAGAAGGCGAAAAGTTAAGAAGGGATGGGGATATGAGGAAGAAGAAGACAGGAGAAAACATTGTGTAAAGGGTTAATAGGAAAAGTTAGCAGATGCTGCTGAATAGTCAGGTGTAGAAGATTAAATGCAAAAAAATAAACTACTCAGCTCTGGGCCCCTCCAGAGAAGGGCCCTGGCACACTGCACTACCTGCACCACTGGTAGCTCCACCCCTGGGCCTCACAATGAACACACATGGTAAGACAAATTGGTCAAAACACTTTCTTAAAAAATATTGAAACTATATTATACAACAAACAGTCACTTGTCATTTAGCATGCATAAAGATAAATTGTTACATTATGAGTATTTAATGACCATTAAACCAAACTGACTTTTTTTTTTTTTTTTTTTGCATTGTTCAGTGGTTTTTAACTCTCCGTGATCTCATGGACCGTAACACACCAGAACATCTTTATGTCCATGGTCATTTTGATCAGAGAGACTGGAGTGGGTTGCCAGTTATAAATATCCTGTAGTATATCAGTCTGGTCTCACCCCAGAGAGTGATCCTTTCCTCTTTATACATATCACTCCCTACTATCATCTTTGTTATTTTGTAAATGGTGTCTAAGAATGGATGGATTTATTGTATGCTAGCTTTAAGGACCACTAAAGATGGATGAAAAGCATGTGGAAAACATGTTTTCCTTTTTTAAACTGCTGCCTAAAGCAGGGAGTTAGAATCCATTGCAGCTAGGGGTTTTAGAGTGCTTGTAATCACACCTTACTTTGCTGTATATATAAAGAGGTTGCACCAGAACAGACAATACATAAAGCTTACGGTGCAAAGTAAGTGAGGAAATTGTGTGTTTCCTATTCAATAGCATATTAGTTATAGTTTGTTTCTTTTTTACCTTAATGTTTATCTGAGAGATTGTTCAAAATAAAGCAACAGCAATTGCTATAGAAGAGGATGAGTTTAATTCCCATTATTTTTTAGAACGATTTTTATTTAGGCCACATGATAAAAAAGAGAATCTGTCTTCCCACAGTTATCTTTATCACTAAGAGTAATCTGTTATCCACAGGATTGTTTTGTCCTTCAGTGGAACATTTCTCTGAAAAGAAGATAAATTTAGTTCAAACAATAATCACTAAAGGATCCAATTGTATTTGTCCTAGAAGCCAGAGAAAGCATACTAGACTATGGGCCCTATTAAATTCGATGATTTTGAGTCCCCGAAGCCCGTGAAGGAGCCTGCAAAAGTTATGGCTATTAATTTGGCCCCTTTTAGGTACCCGCAAACAGGCTGTCAAAATCTGAACTCCGACCCTTTCAATCCCGTAAATGTTGCAATCGCAAATTGCGATTAAATTGCTACAAGTCCTCAAGCCTGCAATTGTTTTCACACCCATAAATGACAAATGAAGCCAAAAATCCTATGGGTACTTGAGAGGACCCACAATTGGTTAAATTCCTGTCTGTAGCACCGTAAAAGCAAATATAAACACACTACTGTATTTTAAATTATAGGGAAAACGATAAAAGGTATTAAAATTAATAGCACAACATTCTCAAGCCTGCAATAAAAATATTTTTTTATGTTTAATTTCCTTGTTATACTGCTCCCAGCAATCAATGTGTTAATACATATTATTAGAACTCGCATTAAATAGAATATTATATTTATTGATTTTTTTTCATATTGCATTATTTCTGGAATGCGGGTCCGATCGCAACTCAGACTTCAAAACCGTAGGTGATTGAAATTTAACCTCCATGTTTTAATGAGGTAATGATGACAGTTTCTTTTACTATTGGCTCTGTCTAAACCCATAACTATGGGTTTGAATAATTTATCATGTTCACGCCCGAAAAATGCTAGGTGCCGCAGCATGGCTTACGAATTTGGATTCTGGCCCTATATGTTTCTACTAAGTACCCGCTTCTATTTTTTATTTCATATATTATTACATATATATATATATATCTTTGGTTTTGTTATGGATCTATTTTATTTAATGTAACCTAATTGCTGCTACATGTTAATTTGGCATTATGGGATTTGATTAGTTCAATTTAACTTTTTTAAACTATGCTAGTTTAAATGCCTCACCCTGCCACAAGAAATGTGTGACTACATGCTTAGTGGAGGTAATTCTTTATTGGTCACGCACCTTTTCAGAGGCTCTTGTGCTACATGCATTGCTTTCCCTTTATTTGGATGATTAAGGTTGTTCTATCCACCATTTTCTCTGTAATCAGTGTAAAAAAACTAATTGATGTCTTGCTGGATACAATTAACATTTGATTCGCTGTTCCTCATTTTTCTTCCAAAGATAGAGACGTTTGCAGTGAAAAATATTGAAATGAAATGTTTTTACTGAAATATTTTACACCTTGAGTTATGTGGCAATATTTGAAAGTAAATTATATACTCAATTCTGATTGACACATATTTCAGCCAATCAGAATCTGTAAAAGAAGTATATAAGATGAGGGCAATGTCAAAAAATATTGGTCGACAAGGAAGCTCATTTCTACGGGCCAACCCTGATTCATTCAAAAAAGAAAAGTATGTATTCTTCTATCAACATGGAAGTGATGGTTGATCACTGAGCACCAGGGCTTCGAAGAATGTCAATGGAGGGTGTCAAAAGCATTGTAATTTATAATTTCTGACATAATAGGTTTATTTTTTATTTTTGTAGATTTCTTTATGTATTTGTTGTTAGTGTTCATGGAGGTCCAATATGGACACCTTGGGTTGTAGGAATAGTGCTATGGTGGTCGTTGAAGTTCCATAGTCATTGTTTAGTGTTCAATGGGGGTCCATGGGTACCTTCATGCTATAGGGGTTAATATTAGGACCCCTATGGGTATATACTACTTATAAACTTGATGCAATTTTACGTATCAATGTCAATGGCTCCCATAAGAACTGCAATAGCTTTGAAGCCTTATGGGAGTCACAGAATGGAGGCCATTGATATACATTAGTAAAATTGCAGAGACTGGATGTACTATAAGACATATAAGTAATATAAGTAATATGGCCTACATTGCTACTTTTTTTTTTTTATGTAATATGCCTCCCATTGAAAACATCTAGATATGCTTTGTATTGCAAACCTATCATATTTGCCGTCCATTACAACAGGAAATACACAACATGAATACAAATACTTTTGCTACTAACAAAATCGCAATCGAAATTTGATACATTTGTCGATCTCAATGCTGCATGCTAGTGGCATATAGAGGTGAATTAGGGCGAATCACTATGCCAAAGTGATTTGCATTTTGATACATCAGGGCCTCTGTACTATGTGTCAGATTAATAATCAAAAGACACAGAAGGGAATTACGTGAGAAAGAAGAAGCTTTAACTGTGAAGGAAGGTCCAACTGAATTATCGTATGACCTGGTAAAAGCTTTAGCAGGGAGAAAAGTCCTGGAGGTTCAGGATTTACTGTAGGTGCAATTCCCTCCTCAAAGTAGTATGCTAACTTGAAGTGAAAGAGAAAGTGGCAACATTTCGCATTATTGATAATTTTAAAGATGAGATAGATTAGAAAATAGACTATCTAAGCCCTTACAAGGATGATATTTCCTCCCACCCTAAACTAGGATCTGCCTATCCCCATATCTGAAGATCTATAAAATGTTTGCCATCACATTTTTGAAACCCATCAACATTAATAAGTGCAGGCAAGGGGGACTCTGGAGGTACCATAGCTTCAACAGTGAGTCATAGAAGCTGTTAGCAACTTTTAGAGCAGGAGTCTGTTACAGACGATATTACTTGTTTTATCATCAGATTGTCTCAGAAACCAGCTTCTACTGCTCCCCCATCTCTCCAACTCAATCGCAGCTGTGAATAGTCAAAACCTAGCGTTTCTTCAGAAATTTTGCCTTGTTTTCTTGGAATTAGTGGTTTTTGGACTACAGACACAGAAGCACCATACAGGTGCCGTTTCTAAAGCAAGAAAGATCAAAGAGATCGACTTGGGAGATGTAAATATGGACTTTTACAGTTAGATTTTACTGTTTAATGTTTTACTGTAGCAGGAAACTTTCCAGAAGCCAGCCGCAAATTAAGAGCCTTAAATCTAGAAGAAGGAATACAAAATGCCAATACAAAATCGATCCACTATTATCCACATAGTAAGCATCCCTTGGATTCATGGGAGTCAACCATGAGAGTCAACCATGGGAGTAGGAATTGTTGTGTCTCTGTGCACAGGAGACATACTTCTTAACCCTTGGCAATTTTAGTTCACCAGAAATTCCTGGAAGGAAGATCAAAAGTATTTTCCCTTGGTCAACCATTAGTGGAGTCACAATTACATTGTAGCAATGATACACAGTAAGGAGGCAAATACAGAAAATTGGTTGTGGAAGTACCCCTTCGGGAAGATCATCTTGAGATGATCCTGGGAGGGTCTTGTGAGTGAGAGCAAAGTTAAAATTGGTGGCATAGAAAACAGGACTATGTTTCTCTCTATCTGCCATTTAGAGTTCAAGACTGGTTATAAAATCGTTTCCCTTTCTTAGTTAGTTGTGCAATTAGTGTCATGATTTTTCAATCCTGGGGGGAAAAAATTACCGCTTTTGAAACTAAACAAAACTTGATGAAAAAAGCTTTCAAATACACTACATGGCTTTATACTAGGCAACTTATAATTACTGTTAACAACAGTGCCCAATGAAAGTCTGTGTGTTTTATTCCACAACTTATTTATTTCCGTACGGACTGGAGATCTGTAGCTGATTGATCCCACCTCCAGGAATAGGTGCCCGAATAAATACAGAGACACCAGGATAAGCTTATTTTTTAAGTCTGGTTAATTTTGTAACTTAATACAAAGCATATTAATACTGAGCTCTGGTCTGTATGACAATGCTAGAGACTGTAATGAAACATATATTACTATTGTAAGGAAAGGAGATAGGCAGTTTAATTGTAACACGTTCATAATGTTTTTGTATCTAGTTACGTTACCATCAATGAACTGCGTTGAAAAAAAACATTCTACTGACCAGCATTCTACTACAAAACTCAGTCATGATACGAAAACACAGATTTCTCTTATTATTTTCTTATTTTCATTTTATTTGGGCATGCGTAGGGCAGCAACAGCATAGCAAAACAACATGTCTTTTATAAAATTTCCACATACAGAAAATGGTCTGCGCATTACCAACCCGTTCTAGACCAATAAACGAATATTTACATTTCTGAGCCAATTAAAAATCAACACGTAACTAACATGCATCAAAAGCATGTATGCTCTATGTTTACCTAAACCAATTTAGATCACCTTATTTCTAGAATTAATATGCAGTCAATAGCTTGTTTTTCAACAATGAATTCCCTTGACTCACACAGAATATATTGCTATAGCTATAGAAATATTATTGTTTCATAGTGAAAACTGCTGAATTACAGAAAAGCATAATTAACCATTTCAGAGCCTGCATTTAGCCAAATACTAAGGGTACTACTAAGGTAATAAATGCTATATATATATATACTGTATATACTCAAGTATAAGTCGAGTTTTTCAGCCCTTTTTTTAAGGCTGAAAAGGCCCCCCTTGGCTTATACTCAAGTCACTCTTCCCCCTGCGTCTCTCTTTCCCCCTGTGTCTCTCTAACCCCCCCGTCTCTCTTTCCCCCTTGTGGCTCTTTCCCTCCCCCTCCCTTATCATCATCAACCCCCGCATCCTCAATGCCCCTCCTCATCCTCAACCCCCCCTCCTCATCCTAAACCCTGCTCCTCATCCTAAACCCCTTCCTCACTTTACCCCTCTAAATACCTCCCCCTCTCCCTTTCCCCTCACTTACCTCCATCTGCAGCTGCTCCTCCTCTCCTCTGCGCTCCTTCCATCTGCGTCCGGACCCGGCATATGCTAATGATGTGATGTCACATGTGCGCAACGTCATTAGCATTGGCCAGGTCAAGACGAAGCCAGAAGGAGCGCGGTGGAGCAGCTGCAGATGGAGGTAAGTGAGGGGAAAGGGAGAGGGGGAGGTATTTAAAGGGGTAAAGTGAGGAGAGGATTTTAGGATGAGGAGGGGGGATGAGGATGGGGGGTTGAGGATAAGGAGGGAGGGATGAGGATGGGGGTTGAGGATAAGGAGGGTTGAGGATGTGGGGGGTTGAGGATGAGGATGGGAGGTTGAGGTTGAGGATGGAGGGGTTGAGGTTGAAGAGGGGGGTTGAGGATGAGGATGGGGGGTTGAGGATGAGGGTGGGGGTGCAGGATGGGGAAGGGGATGAGGATGAGGAGGAGGGTTGAGGAGGGAGGCTGAGGAGGGGGGTTGAGGAGGGAGGATGAGAAGGGAGGACGAGAAGGGGGAGGGAAAGAGACACATGGTAGGGAGAGGGGGAAAGAGACACAGGGGAGGGAGAGGAGGGGAAGAAACACAGGGGAGGGAGAGTGGGGGAGAGACACAGAGGAGGGAGAGGGGAGAAGAGACACAGGGGAGAGAAAGGAGGACACAAGAAAGGGGCACAGAGGGCACACAAGAGGGGGACACAGCGGGCACACTCAGCTTATACTTAAGTCACTACGTTTTTCCAGTATATTGTGGTAAAATAGGTGCCTCATCAAATGTGTGTTCCAAGTAATTCTGGATCCTATAAGTCTATGTCCAGTGTACTAAAGAACACCTAAGACTCTATTTTAGAATATGTAGCAACTTGTTACTAGAAAAAAAACACAATAAACTTTATTAAAGAAAAAAAGGGTGAATGAAAAATATATACAATGAGTGTAATAAAAGATATACTTAAGTATGTCAAACAGCAGGCTAATGTAAAGGGGGAGGGAAGGGACAGTCTAATGAGTAAACCCCAAAGTAATAATATGAGTACTCACAAATGGTAATATAATATAGAGGTCAGCACCTGTCTATTTGAGAGGACAGATGGCGGCCAACAGTTGCTCCAGTTAATAAAACAAGTGGGTCGCTATGTTTCCCATGGAAGATAAGAGCGACACAGCACTCCCCATCCCATAAGCTGAAGTAAGTTCGAAAATAGGGAACATAGAAAATATCCACTATCAAAAATTAGTGTAATAATCTTGATAACACAGCACAATGCTGTAATCAAGAGAAGCCCTCCCTTTTAGTTAAGGGTTAGGTGGGTTTCACACATAGTCTGCTGCACCAAAAATTACTTCAAAACAGAAAACGAGAGATTTAACTCATTACCTTGTAATGGTGCAGACATCAACATATGTACATACCAATGGGGATAGACTGTCCCCTATAGCCTGCTGTTAAGGTCCCAACGTACGTTTCCCCGTTGTTATTGTTACAGATTCATCAGGGGATATGTGATACCTATGAAAAGCGGGTTTTTAAAGGGATCCCGCGATTTGCGTGACGCGATAACGTCACCGCGTTCATGTTCACGCTGTGATGTCATTGCGTTCCCGCGATCGCGTAATCTCGCGAGATTTGCGGAAAAAGTCCCGCGAAAGGGCTGAAAATGCTATTTTTCTGAGTAATAGTGCCTCTACAGGCAGATACCTGTATGTAATTTTTGTTATTGCCATGTAAGTCTCAAAATGGGCTATTAATTTGAAAGGCTGTGTTTTAACCTTGTTGTAAAATACCAAAATCAAATTGTAAATAAAGTGAAAAAATAATAAACCTAAACTGAGTAAGAAAGGGAAGTAGGTGTTATAAAAAGGGGGTGACCTCGGCTTATACTCGGGTCGGCTTATACTCGAGCATATACGGTATATACAGTCAGGTCCATAAATATTGGGACATTGACACAATTCTAAACTTTTTGGCTCTATACACCACTACAATGGATTTGAAATGAAACTAACAAGATGTGCTGTAACTGCAGACTTCCAGCTTTAATTTGAGGGTATTTACATCCAAATCAGGTGAACGGTGTAGGAATTACAACAGTTTGTATATGTGCCTTACACTTTTTAAGGGACCAAAAGTAACAGGACAATTGGCTGCTCAGCTGTTCTATGGCCAGGTGTGTGTTATTCCCTCATTATCCCATTTACAAAGAGCAGATACAAGCTCCAGTGTTCATTTCAAGTGTGCTATTTGCATTTGTTGCTGTTAACTCTCAATATGAGATCCAAAGAGCTGTCACTATCAGTGAAGCAAGCCATCATTAGGCTGAAAAAACAAAACAAACCCATCAGAGAGATAGCAAAAACATTAGGTGTGGCCAAATCAACTGTTTGGAACATCCTTAAAAAGAAAGAACGCACCTGTGAGCTCAGCAACACCAAAAGACCCGGAAGACCACGGAAAACAACTGTGGTGGATGACCGAAGAATTATTTCCCTGGTGAAGAAAACACTCTTCACAACAGTTGGCCAGATCAAGAACCCTCTCCAGGAGGTAGGTGTATGTGTGTCAAAGTCAACAATCAAGAGAAGACTTCACCAGAGTAAATACAGAGGGTTCATCACAAGATGTAAACCATTGGTGAGCCTCAAAAACAGGAAGGCCAGATTAGAGTTTTCCAAACAACACCTAAAAAAGCCTTCACAGTTCTGGAACAACATCCTATGGACAGATGAGACTAAGATCAACTTGTACCAGAGTGATGGGAAGAGTATGGAGACGGAAAGGAACTGCTCATGATTCAAAGCATACCACCTCATCAGTGAAGCATGGTGGTGGTAGTGTCATGGCGTGGGCATGTATGGCTGCCAATGGAACTGGTTCTCTTGTATTTATTGATGATGTGACTGCTGACAAAAGCAGCAGGATGAATTCTGAAGTGTTTCCGGCAATATTATCTGCTCATATTCAGCCAAATACTTCAGAACTCATTGGACGGCACTTCACAGTTCAAATGGATAATGACCCGAAGCTTACAGCAAAAGCAACCAAAGAGTTTTTTTAAGGGAAAGAAGGGGAATGTTATGCAATGGCCAAGTCAATCACCTGATCTGAATCCGATTGAGCATGCATTTCACTTGCTGAAGACAAAACTGAAGGGAAAATGCCCCAAGAACAAGCAGGAACTGAAGACAGTTGCAATAGAGGTCTGGCAGATCATCACCAGGGATGAAACCCAGCGTCTGGTGATGTCTATGCGTTCCAGACTTCAGGCTGTAATTGACTGCAAAGGATTTGCAACCAAATATTAAAAAGTAAAAGTTTGTTTTATGACTGTTAATCTGTCCCATTACTTTTGGTCCCTTAAAAAGTGGGAGGCACATATACAAACTGTTGTAATTCCTATACTGTTCACCTGATTTGGATGTAAATACCCTCAAATTAAAGCTGAAAGTCTGCAGGTAAAGCACATCTTGTTTGTTTCATTTCAAATCCATTGTGGTGGTGTATAGAGCCAAAAAAATAGAATTATGTCGATGTCCCAATATTTATGGACCTGACTGTATATATATATATATATATATATATATATATATATATATATATATATTTTTTTTTTTTAATATATATATATATATATATATATATATATATATATATATATATATATATATATATAGTAAATAAATAGTACATCTGTGTTCACATTTCAATGTCTAAAATAAGTTAAAAAACCTGCTTCCAGCTCGGAATTCTGAGAAAAACAGTTATTACACTGCATTCTGGGAAGCTGAGCTGGGACATGCAAATGTGCCCACAAATGCCACGCTCTTCAATCCATAGCCATTATCAACCATGGCTTCCTTTAAGCTTATGCATGCTGTATTACACAGCTTTAATGCAAAGCCAAGGTTGGATGAAACACAAGCTGAGTATCCTATCCATGTACAGCTGTTTCAAGCTTACTGGCTATTATCAGCATGGAGCGGGATCTCAGCCTGTGTTGTGGACTTTATGAGTAGGTAGTTCACCACAACAATCATTTATAATATGGTGGGCAAAAGAGCGATAGAAGCCCTCCACCGTACACTAGTACAGTAAATAAAAAGTACATCTGTGTTCACATTTAAATGTCTAAAACAAGTTAAGAAACCTGATTCCAGTGCAGAATTCCACGAAACAGTTATAATACTGACATATACACTAAATAATGTATGAATATTTGTATTTCTCCACAACAACTGCTGTATTTAGGGAGGAATAATCCATGGTGCTAGATTAAATGCATTAAATAGCACATTTGTCGCTTTAATTTCCATTTAACTCTGTAAGAAAAATACAAACAGAGAATGTGTTACCAATCTGTACACAAGCATTTCATTTTGAAAATGTCAGTGGCTCCTGCATGTTACTTTGTCTGTAGAAAATTTTATATAATCTCTGTACAATATACTTTTGGTTATGATGGAAAACTCATAATAAAATGTAAAAAAAAAACCTTGGTAATAATTGCCAAAGCCTATAAAGCAATAATGACTTTATAAGAAACATTGCTGGGACCTTCTTAAGGTCCGTTTCCAGGTCATAAGGCATAATGATGTATTTAAAGAATGGAACTGCAGAGACATTTCCTCTGAGATTTTGATGGATTGGGTGGTCATCCAGGTGAAATATAAGCCACTAGCTCGGCAAATGAGAAAATACTTTGTTTAAAAACTTTCAAAAAACAGCACTGGTGTTACAAAGGCCAAAATACATCACGTCCTTCTGGCTGTACTTAGTATGAATTGCCTTCTTCCACTCACTTCCCTCATGTAAGGTTGTATGCTCCCCTCAAATCTAATTTAGTAAATATCTTCACTTCCTATAATCTATCAATAAGTGATAAGTTCTCAGTTCTTGACGTTCACTTTATTTAGCCCACCATAGCCAGTGCATGGACAGTATACACATCTATTTTCTAGCCAAAAGGAAACCTCTTCCAACCAAAAAACTTAGTTTTTATAAAAAAAATATTTTTATGCATACAGACCATGAATATAAAAAACATAACAGTACAGCATCATATACTGTATATAGTTGTGGATCTTACGAATGTTGGTAACGTTCAAGTTTACGAAGGCTCTCATTGCAGGCTTGGCGATGAGTGCCGCAGGTGCTCATCGCAAGGCACTCAGGACTTTAAAACAGCATAGACATGAGCACAGAAGGCGCTCATGTCGATGGCCACGATAGTTGCTGAAAAACATAGCACTTAGCCGCTGATCGCGAGGCACCCAGTTTACTAATTTAATGGCCAAAATAGTTTCAAGCAAGTAAGTCAAAAAAACACAAAAAAACAGCAGAATAATAAAAAATATAATAACACACTCACACACAGCACATGGGGAGAGCCAGGAAGCCTGGGAGTGAGGTTTCAAGTGAATTTGAGCCCTATTTGACTTTTTTTGTCGATCAAAAAGCAAGGAAAAAAATGGCGGATGAAAAAATGTGAAACAGGTTCAAAACGAGGCCAAACAACACCAGACACGCAGGACTTAGAAAATACACAACGGCGAAGACAGTAACACACAGGAACAACACCAGGCATGCGGGACTAACTGCTGTTGGACTAAAACCAACAGCAGTCGGCGCACGCCACGCAAACATTCAGCAGACACACAAATTCACGTCATTTTTGACGGGCAAGTAGCTAGTAGTTAAATGTTGCTTTGCATTATCTCACAAAATTGTAATATCTATCCTATTTGTAACCTTACATACAAGGGTGAATATTGGTACTAAATATTGTTAAATCTAAATTATTATATTGTGCTCATGGTTTCCAAATAGTGTAAAATTGGTCTTTCTGCTCCAAAATAGCATACTAAATTTTCTCCATATGGAATATTTGTATTTTTTTTATATTCAGTTAATGCTTGGTGTTTTTGTAGCCAGTGAGCTGCCTGAAGGCCCATTTAGTATCATTATTACAGGGTGTAACTTTAATTCATAAGCCAACACTTTTTTTTTATCATTACGTATACTGGTTTCTCCAGAATGTTTGAATTTTAGGGCATTCACACCATGTGTGAATGGATGTTCCCCAATTCCTTAAATCCTCTGAAACATTTTGATGGTATGTTTGGCTTGTACTTACTTATTATTATTGGGGTTCTACCAAAGAATACTATGTTATAGATAGTTTATTTAGTATAAATATTTTTTGATGTTCTGGCATTCTGATCCCATGTTTTATTTCTTATTTAGAATAGAGTCCCATTTGTGTTTATATGTTAATCCATTTTTTGCATTTACATTGTTAAGCATAATATATAAAATGGAAACATTACTGGGCCAAAATCTTTATAGGTATTAAACCAGATGATTGTGTCAGCTTATATGCATTTTTATATTTATGCCATAAATAATATGTTCTGATTGATTGGGATATATTTTTAATTTTTTGCCTTTTAGTGGACCTAACCATGAAATGTTCTTAACCACCATTAAAAAGCATACATATTGTTCTATTTTTTATCCATGGAAATGTTGGTTTAGAGTAGTGCCATTGTATCTGTTGTATAATTTTTTGCTGCTAAATACTGCCAATATTTTTATGTACTAGATGTGTAAGAATAATATGATAATTTATATTGATTTTCCAAAACTTTAATGCCAGTTATACCACTATGTCTTCTAATTGCTATAGCTAAGAGTGCTGCCCATTAATGCAGATGAAATGAAGCTGCATTTGCAGCTTTAATCCCTGTTGTACCACTAACATTAACACCTCCCCTGGATCTGCAAGAACCCTGCCCTTTATGCTCCCTTCCTCTGCTCCTATTGCTTTTTCTCATGGTATTCCTTTATTTCTAATTCTGTATATTTGTTTGTTTCAGGCAGCTTTTTTAGCGCTTGATCCCATGTTTTTTCCTGTCATCGAGGATATCGATATCAACATAGACGCCATAGGAAATCTAGTTCCAGATCACAGAGAACTAGATCTCAAAGCACATACTATAGAAAAGTAGATACCATAGGTATACTTTACATCACTGTGAGAGCAGTAGCTGCTGTCAGTTTTCCTCTTCCAGGCATGGTGATAGAAAAAACAATCAGGAAGCAGCATGAGAAGCGTCAGTGCTGCATAAGCCAGTAACCTTGGCTGCAAATCTTACAAGGACAAGTATCATCTACAGCGCCAAGAAAAATTGGCATCACAACATGCTAGTAATGTACTGGCTGGTATGGGTAAGTCTACTGGGCCTCAGTTTGTGCAAGGTGAGGCTATGGGGCTGCTTCTTTTACTATTGACTTTTCAAATGTAGCACCACTGGTGCAGTCGGAGCTAGATACATTGAAATCTACACAAAGTGGTTTAGTTCATGTTAGAGGTTTTAATGCGGCATTAGCTTGGGTTCCTCCTTCCTCTAATTATGCAGCATCACTTTCTCAAATTCCTTTTGGTGGTTATTCCTCAAGCCCCTTCCCCATCTTTGACTAGTCATACTAGACAAGTCTTGCTCAACAATCAAAGTTACTTAAGTACTACTAGGGGATTAGGAAAACATCTTAATAGTTATTTAAAACAAAGGGTTTGGTATAGGGATTTTTTAAATTAATTTCTTTACTCCCAATATCGACATGCAGTATTCTGAAATAAAGGACGATCTTACAATAGGAGATTCAAAGAAGGCGGAGGATGATAAAAAAAATAACACAGTTAATCGAATCCCTAATACCTTTGAAAACTGTCTGTAATTAGCAAGTGTCATAGAAGAACAATAACCTGAGCAGTAGATAGGGTTAAACAGTATGGGCCTCATTCAATTGCGATTTGGCTAATTGAATAGGGCTCCAAATAAGCACATAGCATATTTTTTTTAAAGACATTTTTAGTTTGTGAACTTCTATCCAAAACCAAGGTCTTTACTAACTAAAAACTTCTTTAAAAAAATATGCTATGTGCTTATTTAGAGTCCTATTCAATTGGCTAAATGGCAATTGAATGAGGCCCTATGTAAATAGGGGTATATGTGAACTGTATTTATTGTGTATATTAATGTATTATATTTTGTAAGTAATGTAATCTGTGTATATATGGGTATGTATTTGCTTTTCAGGTGCATAATTCTTTTTTATTCTATAGTGGGGAGGTCTGTAATGTTCTTTTTTTGTAACGTAGCTTTCTTTTTATTTTCTGTAGTGGGGGTTGTAATGTTCTTTTTTTTATTTTTTGTAATGTAGCTTTTTATATTTTCTGTAGTTGGTGGTTCTAATGTTCTTTATTATTTTTTATTTTAGCTTTTTTTATTTTCTGTGACTTGGGATTTTTTATTTTTTGTAATTAGTGGGATGGGGGGTTTAATAGGGGGTTAGGTAGGTAGTGTTGGTGTTAATAGGTTAGGGTAGAGGTTGGTTCCTTTAGATTTAGTGGTTTATAAGAGATGGGTTAAATAGGACAGTTAGGGTTAGGTAGGTACTGTTAGGGTTAAATAGGTACTGTTAGGGTTTAATAGGCCCAGCTAGGATAAATAGGCCCAGTTAGGGTTAGGAAGGGCCAAGTTGGGGTTATTAAACCTATTTAACCCTGACAGTACCTATTTAACCCTTCCAGTACCTATTTAGCCCTATCTGGACCCAGTAACGCTATCTAGGCCTATTTAACCCTAACTTGGCCCTTTGTAACCCTAACTGGGCCTATTTAACCCTAACAGTATCTATCTAACCCTGTTAGGGTTAAGTAGGCCCAGTTAGGGTTAGATAGGCCCAGTTAGGGTTAAATAGGCCCAGATAGGGTTAGATAGGCCCAGGTTGGGTTAATAGGGTATAGTTAGGTTTAATAGTTTAGTGCTTAGACTCTGTGTCCTGACGGTCTTGGATGACCCCAATGGCACTTATAGTGTTATTATAGTGGTTAATTAGTGTCCTATATGGGTCTATATAGACCCATATTGGAGTGATGGTGTTAAATAGAGGCTTATGGGGGTCTGTATTGATCCCCATGAGTGACAGGGTTAATTAGAGGCTTATATGAGTCTGTATAACCCCCCATGAGTGATAGGGTTAATTAGGAGCTCACGGGGCTCTGTATTGACCTCCATGAGTGACAGGGTTAATTAGGGACTTATGGGGTGTGTATTGACCCCCATGTGTGACAGGGTTAATTAGGGGCTCATGGGGCTCTGTATAGAACCCCATGAGTGATAGGGTTAATTTGTATTTAGTGCTAATGTAGGAACCATGTGGGGGTCCCCGTGGTGACTCCCAGCATTGGGGGGTTAATTTTAGGTGCTGGTGGGGATACTTACAGTACCCCCGCTGCTGGCCATAAGTATTAGTGTGCCGCGGGCCCTTTATGGACCTGCGGAGGGCATTATAAACATTTTAAATGCAGTGGGGGACACGATTGTGACCCCCACTGCAAGAGTTAATGTGGGGGCTCTCTGGGGATCCCGATTGGTCCCCCCACAGTGTGCCCACATTAACCCCATACTGGAGTCCCAATCAGGGTTCCCCACAGCAAGGGGTTAATGTGGGGACCCTGCAGGGGTCCCAGTGGTGACCCCTGCATCATTGGGGTCTAATATAGGAGTGTGGGGTGGGTGTTAGGTGCACTGGGGACATATCAGGGACCATACATAAGGGCTTCTAAAGCCCTTGCAAGTCCTCCTGAGCATAAGCAGGACTTTGTCCTACATTTGCGTTTTGCGAGCTTAGATACTTTTTCACCATGGGAGGGATGAGGCAATTGAATAGGGATTTGCGTAAATTGGCCTGCGAAAGTGGAACATCAAAGGCTTCAGACTGGTGTAAGCTCGGAGTTGCAGGTCCGCCATTTTTGCAGGACCGTCACTTGGAACCCGATCCAGAGTCACAAAATGGAGGCAATTGAATAGCAAAGTTGCCTCCGTTTTGCACTTGCAAACTCAGAGCTGAAAAAAGTAGCAATTGAATGAGGCTGATAGTCAGCTTCCTGTTTACTTCCTGCACATAAGAACAGTCAGCATCTTTTGGGTTGTAAGTTTGAGGGAACATTTTACGTAGACATGTCATTGCCAATGGTTTGTTCCATTTCTTATTCCTATGTTGAAGCCTTTACCTCACTTTTGGAATGGACAGTTTAATCTGTTTTGGGAAATGCTAACCTTGTGCACTATTTAAAAGATTTTGTTTGTTAGCCCAGCAGCTCCATCAGCTTGCAGTATGTTTCCCCCCCAAAAAGTTCAAAGTTTAGCAGCATCTTTGGGGGTCCCATTATCTGCAGAAAAGTATGAAGTTCCAACCAGTTGTCTTACAGTTGCTAGGTATCTCCATAGACTCCAGTTCAATGGAATGCAGGCTTCGAGTAGATAAAGTAGATGATTTACGTTGACCCTTACAAGTCTTAATCAATCCCCCCCCCAAAAAAAACACTGTACACCAAACTGTACAATCCCTGTTGGATAAACTGCATGCAGAATTACACCTAGAAACTTTTAATGGCTGTTCTTTCATTAGGTATAACTTACAGTCTTTTTACTGGTGCTGCTTGATCTGCTGGTCTGGATGTATATTTTCAGGGTTGCTGGTGCTCACAGCGCTGGTCTCATGAGTGGGTTCTGGCAGATCTGATTAAGAATGTAACTTTTCTTGAGTTATTCCAAATAGTTTAGGGACAAACAAGTTATCATCTTCACTGTTTTTAAGGGTATTTAAAAACATTCATTCTCACTTTATGTGGTTAGTCTCTTGAGCCATCTCATGCTGCACAGTTTGGAATGCAACCTTTGGTGTAGAGCCAGACATGTATCTGGGGTGTCAGTTTCATCACAGACTCTTTTGTCTCACTTTCAGTTGGACAAAATTCAGTCAGTTGACTCCAGAGGCAGCAGAGAAGGGTGTTCCCATTCCACCTCATATTTGGAACCTCTGCTTATAAAAAATAGCCAGGTTCATTTGTAATTCAATAGCTGCATCCACCTAGGCAGCTTATCAGAGAACTTGGCGGGAATGGTGGCAATTGGAATCCTAGAGTTTGATGTTTATCTATTCCGTATTGACTTTCTTTGGTGAATTTAGAATTAATTGGTGAGCCCCAATAAATGCATCCCTGGTGGCATTACTTGGAGAATGTAATGGATGAGGGTTCCCATTTTACAATTGTTATTCCAGGTCAAGTCTAAAAACTGATCAGAAGGACAGAGGTAAGTGGATTTTATCTGTCCTACTGCAGGTGATCCACGGCCATCTCTCCTCCCTTCATTCTTATATCTATCTATTCGGCCCTTTGTTTGAAAATCTGTTGATTATTCATGCTGATAGATCACACCAAACTGAATTTCAGTTTCTCAGGAAATGTCAACTTTGTCTTTTTCATTTGGATATGAATGGAGTTGAATTCTGCTGTCATGTGCCTAGTACATCTGGGGGACTTGGGTGTGCCTATGGCTTAAGTGACACCCCCTTGGTGGGCTGGACACAGTCCCTTTTTATGGTTAGTAGGTGGAGTGATGCCTCTATCTGGTCAGTCCTAGGGGTGATGACATCCTGGCAACAAAAGCCCTGGTGACCCAACAGTGTAAGCTGGTCATGTGACCTATCGCTGGTTTGTCATGTTGACAAAAAAAGTTAATAAAATGGCTGTGGCCTAATTTTTCCAAGTAATGTTTCCTTGTCATTTATTGGTGAAAATTGGAAGGGTGTAGTAGATGGGCAGCGTTAAGTACAGAGAGAGTGGCCTTATGACAATGCCAGGTCATGACTTATTATCAAGATGTCTATTTAGATTTAAAATACAATTAAGATTGTCTTTATTTGTTTGCCTCAATGCATGGTTAGCACAAGTGGAGATTGTGCATGCTTTTACGTTTACCTAAGTTTGCAAGTACTAAGTTTTAGCAACTCAAACAATTTAAGTTATTCCATGTATTCAAGTGGTGCCCATGGGCCATATCAGTCCCTTGTAATGGGCTAGAAAAGTTTGGTCTTCAGGTCTTGTCATCCAGGTCTGCATTTATCCCTAAGTGCTGGATCAGGCCAAACATTGTGTGTTACATTACAAAATGCAGCTTTTTTTAAACCTAGTTTTAGTTTATTCATTCAAACAAATCCACTTTAGAGAGCAGCAGTTTTAAATATGTATTTGGTTCTTTAATGTACTCCAACCATAGTCCATATAACTTTTCAAAGGAACAAAGTTTCTAGGGCAACACACTATTATTTATAATAGTACTTTCAAAATGTAGGCCTTTAAACTTGAAGAAGTCACATTGAACAGAAAAATGTATATTGACCTATTGCTTTTGAAATCAAATGTTATTATATTGGAATAAAATGTCAGATGAGTATGTGGAGCTTGTGATCTTTTTAATGTTCTTCGTTCATTTCCTAAGGTAGTAGTGTGCAGTTTTTTTTACTTTATACATTACACTAGGGTCTGAGTAGCTAGTAAAACTGATTTTCTCTCGCTGTTTTTTTCATATCAAAATTCACCCTGGCATCACAACCCGCTCTACATTGGGCTTGAAAAGGCAGAGAAGACCAATCCTACCAACAAATTGTACAGACACAGGATAGCTTACCAGGAGGCTCAAACAAGTTGCTGATTTTTCAAACCAAGTTGAGGTTTCAGGGCCAAGTTTCAGGGTCTCAGAAAAAGTTACCGGGTACCAGGTCAAGTTGAAGAAATTCTCTGTCACGGCCCAGGGGTGAAGAGACCAGGTACACCCCAAACCCTCCTTCCAGCTTATTGGATGGTGAGGTTTTGGATATCTCAGCACTGAGCCAGCTTAGTCAGCCCAGGAACAGCAGTCATCAGGATACAAGCACACATGACCAGATATTGGTTCTTTTAGGTAGGACCAGCAGGAACACAGGATGCAAGCAAGCTTGGTAAAATAAATAAAAGCCTTCCACTCTAGAATGACACATACACCATATTTATGTATACTCAAACAGAGCAGACTTTATTAACAAATACCTCACATGACAGTTACTGTTTTTTTCCTGGAACTAAACAGACAGTTGAACCCCTTGTGTGATGGCAATGCCTTTTTTTAACTTACATTTGCTAGTTACAAAATAAGCAACTAAATGTATTAACCATTTCCAGCCTGGAGCCCATAACATTTAAATAGTTCTAAAGTCCAGTGGTATCCCTGGTCATAAAAGAGATCCATTGAATTAATCCCAAATGAAATTGAACAATCCCAACTGAATTCAGCAATGTCTGAGAGGGCTTTTGACTGGACATGACTGGTGAAAGTGATCCATTTTATCCTAAGGGGCAGATATCCCAACAGGCCTATCTCCAATTAATTATACTTTAGTATAATACTTCCAAGTTCTGTTCTTCTTGGCAGCATATCAGTTTTTATTGTATTATATTTGTATTTAATGTATAGCCCTAAATAGGGAGAATGGGTGTGTGCATTATATTACCCTACTATTAATTGGTAACTATATTACTTGTTTGATGGCCATTACTATGTCACTGATTATAGCACTGGACACATTGCTAATTATTTAATACATTTTAAGAACCTCATAATTTTAATTTATATGGGCCTCATTCAATTATCGGCCGTAAAACGGCCGCAAAGCTGCGATTCCTTTCGGCCGTCTTACGGCCCTGTGTAGAGCTACTTTTACCTTGCAATTCAATTATACGGCGCCGCAAGGATATCCCCTTCCGGCCGGCCGCATATCATGCAAACGGCCGGAAGCTTTTTCCCAGCGCCCGTAAATCTTGTTTTCCGGCCGCAAAGTCCTAAAACTGAAAATGCAAAGATAAAATCGAGAATGCACTGTAAAGCTCCGTAAATGCTAGGCATCATAATGGGGGACACGAGGATTAATAGCAACACCCTCTCAAGCTTGCACATCAGCCCAAATCAGATATATTATTTACGGATTACTTTACGTCCCGTAGTTCCGCGGGCTGGTCCTTGTTCAAACCCGTACGGGTTCGGAGATGAAGGACCGCAAACCAAGCATTGTAATAGCCAATATTTATTCAATCCAGCACTGCAAAGCACTGTAAATGATGGGGAACATAATGGGGGGGCTTGAGGATTACTAGCCAAACATTCTCAAGCTTGCACATCGCCAAATTGTACTTTGATTTTAAAATCCGTACAAGTCCCACGGACTTCACTGACCAAGCCCGTAGCTCCGTATTCAAGCCTGTGCGGGCTGTCCTCCAAGCCCGCAGCTCGTTTTTAAAGGCCATACGTGCTTGCATGGTTTAAGCCTGTAACCCTAAAATGGAGGCCCAAGCATTACAGCCTCCAAATTAACAAGACTTCAAATTAGTTTAATATTCCTCATATGTTTGATTGGCCAGCACACATACAGGTTCCATTGTAGCCTCTAAAACAGACCCATAATAGAATATGTCACCCCAACATTGGCGCGCACAGCAAATGTGTTTTGACAACATGTAGCTGACATGAGTGGTCCCACATCATTGTGCAGTTTGAATATTTTTGACTAGTGCGCGTCGATGAAAGGGCGCAAGTGATATGACCTAATGCCATAAACCCTTCTAACCCTTGTAGCCGCAGCCTAATCCTAACCCTTACACCCCACAGCCTAATCCTAATCATTAGATCCCCTAGCCTCCTGTCGGGCCTGCTGTTGTTGATGCGCGCATGTGTCGGTGCGCAGATGACAGCGCACATTCGATGCGCGCTATATGGTTGATCAACGATAGAATACACATCTCGCTCATCACATCTACATTAGAGAATACAAATAGTGGCCAAATCAGACCGCCACTTGGCATATATCAAGTACCAGGGGAATATTTCATTTTATGTGGTTAAGTTCTTCAGTTGTGTCCGACTCTCCGTGACCCTATGGATTGCAGCACATTCACCTAGGTCTCTGCCTGTGCTGTTCTCCAAAGTTTGAAGGCCAAAGAGATTGGAGTGGGTTGTCAGTTCCTCCTCTAGTGGATTGGGATTTGTCTGATCTCTCTGCTATGACCTGCCCACCTACAGTAGCTCACAGCTTCATTCAGGTACACAAGCTGCTTCACCACCACCACCACTTAGCAAGCCTCACCCATGTAAATTGATAAATAGCAGAACAGTTTGGAAGTTCACCAAATGGGAATAACTAGACACCTGGCACATGGCTCCCACCAGGATGGGCGTAGCAGAGATTATGCCTGATGGCGGTGAGTTTGCTGTCGATCCCGGAGCTTGCGGCCCTTCCTGATGGGTCAGAGTAGATATGTGTGGTGCATGTGCCCCTGGTCCCCTTCAGCATTGCTAAGTGGTGGTGGTGAAGGGGCTTGTGTACCTGAATGAAGCTGGGAGCTACTGTAGGTGGGCAGGTCATAGCAGAGAGATCAGACAAATCCCAATCCACTAGAGGAGGAACTGACAACCCACTCCAATCTCTTTGGCCTTCAAACTTTGAAGAACAGCACAGGCAGAGACCTAGCTGAATGTGCTGCAGTCCATAGGGTCACGGAGAGTCGGACACAACTGAAGAACTTAACCACATATAATGAAATATTTCCCTGGTACTTGATATATGCCAAGTGGCGGTCTGATTTGGCCACTATTTGTATTCTCTAATGTAGATGTGATGAGCTAGATGTATATGCAATTAGATATAGAGATTTAAGGGGTCCCAATAGAGCTCATGTGCATGGCAAAGGGTTCATATGACCTGACTCATGTTTTACTCTTGCTATTGAATTGGGTAGTGTGGCTTTAATCATATTATGCAAGCTGCAGCATGGTTTGTCAGATTGGCATGTGCATGGCCATTACAACATATGATAACCAAAGTATATTTAGCCAATGCATGTTCATTATTGGGCAACTAACTGTATTCACACATATGCTAAGTGATGTGGGTGAAGGAGTTTGTGTACTTCAATGAAGCTGTGAGCTATCCTACATAGGGCCAGTGTAGGGGGGTATGTCTTATCAGAGAGGTCAGACTAATCCCAATCAACTAGAGAAGGAACTGGAAAAGCACTCCAGTGTCACCTGTCCTATTCATTGTAGGCCCTCAGGGGAATGTTCCTACTCCACAGTATCGCTAATCAGACTTGTCATGGGTATTAACCCTATATTAGTAGTAGATATGATATTTGTGATCAGATGATATCTCAAGCTATTCTGACTCCTCAACAGTTTTACATGTATTGATCTATTGCATGTTAACTATGGCTCATCAGTTTACATTTCTAGGAATGTGACACTAATGTAATGCATGTGGATTTCACAGAACCAAACATATTCATAACACATGGACGCAGTCAGAAAGGTCTAACAAAGCTTTATTTTTTACACAGACCACAATCAGCAGTGGTCAAGATTGTGCATTCACATAACAGTATAACAAAGCTTTATATGATAGACAGACCACAATCAGCAGTGGTCAAGATTGTGCATTCACATAACAGTATAACAAAGCTTTATTTGATAGACAGACCACAATCAGCAGTGGTCAAGATTGTGCATTCACATAACAGTATAACAAAGCTTTATTTGATAGACAGACCACAATCAGCAGTGGTCAAAACTGCATTAATATCATGGGTGTGGTGTGGGCGGGTCCTTGAAGAGCAAGAGGCTGGAAAAAAGGGGAAACCTACAGGGGTCAATCTAATAGTCTAGAATAAGCATGATGCATAGCACCTACCAGGGTCACATGCTGCAACCAGAACCAGAAATCTCTCCATTTAACTGAAGAAACCATCTATGTGCATAGCACTTACAACTTGTAACTAGATCTGCTCAATTAAACAGATGATTCAACCATTGGACTGTGTAATCCAATCCAGTTTCACACATACAGTGTGTTGAACAAACAAAAATCTGAAAGAAGTGTTCAAATCAAAAAATGCGGAGGAGGATCCAAAACAATTTAGAATCACGATGTATGTACGGTACAGTTCTAAATACTGTACCAATATACCAACTCACCTGATTCCCATCTGCAAGCATTACTAACCATTAGCTAGGTCTGTGGATAATCAGAAATATGGGCAAATAGCCATTATTATGGAGAGGACACAAAGGTCAGCAGCCAGATTCACTGTTTCTTACATCAGACCCAAAGATCTGTTCTCAGACTGCTATTGAGGTCAGGATCACATGCGTCACTAGTGCATATATTAATGCTGGCTGTTATTAACATGCCATTGTGAGACTTTGCAAGTCCACCGCCATAGCGGTATTAGTCTACATTTAAGCTACCAACAATCATGTCAGAGATATCTGGCTATATGATAGCTGTAAGATTGTGGGAGCTACATGTTAAGGGGGCTCCTGGTACGGGGCTGATGGCCCCGCCTCCTCTCTCTGGTCACAGGACCCAGAGCTCCTCCTGGATGCTGAGAGATAGAGAAGAAAGGTACATGTCATTAGTATGTTGATTAGCGCATTGATGTGTTCATTTCTAATTATCTGACATCTAGCCTTGAATATGGATGATTCTCTGATTAGCTATCTTATACTAGCTGTTATCTATTCTTAGGTTTCTGTTCTGGATGGTTCTCGGCTCACAACTCTATCTGTATTACGGCTGCTGTCTGTAACTGCATAGGCTGAACGGGCACACCAATACATGGACTCTCTATTACAGGGGTGTCCAAACTCTTTCCTGGATTGGAAGATATCCTTTATGTGCACAGGTGAGTCAATCAGGATGACTGAAGAAGTGATTGACTCACCTGTGCGCAGCAGGGTTATCAAATCCAGCCATGTGTGTGGCCCACCAGGACCGAGTTTGGACACACCTGCTCTATTGCTTGATTACTGTTGTGGTGACCAGGAATGACAGTGATTTGTCAGCTTCATGAATTTAATGATGCATCCATCTATCCCTTCTTATGTCATGGAGCTGACATGTCAGTGTCATGTCCATGTGTAGTGTGTGTGATGCACATGTGGTGACATGTTGCTGTATGTCATATTCACCTGCCATGGAGTCCTGCTGCTCCACCGGGCCTGATGCTCCAGCTGCGTCGGAGGGTGCAAGCATGGCCCTTGCAATACCTTCATGGGCAAGGTACTTGACCCTCCGCCCCTCGGCCTCCTGCGCCATCTTCTTCCTCACCACGGCCCTGATGTCGTCGAACCGATGCTTTATGGACCGCAGACTCCGTCCACGGCCCGCCACACCGTTCACCAGATCCACCACCTGCTGCCAAGCATTAGCACGGGGCCAGCCTTTACTTCCCTACCCCCCGAGGTGATGACGGGGCGGGCACGGATGGCCTCCAGGAGGACCCTGTTCTCCTCCCGGCTATAATTGTGGGCCCTGGACCTGCCGCCAGCCTCTTGCTCTTCAGACTGGGGATGAGGACCCTCTCCACTCTCCCTCCTCCTCCTCCTTCCTCCTCCTACTCTCCTCTCCTCCCTCCTTCCTCTACTCTCCTCCCTCCTTCCTGTCCTCTCCTCCATCCCTCCTTCTGTCCTCCATCCTTCCTCTACTCTCCTCCCTTCTCCCTCCTCCTCTCCTCTCCTCCCTCCTTCCTCTACTCTCCTCCCACCTCCTCTCCTCTCCTCCCTCCTTCCTCTCCTCCCTCCTTCCTCCTTCCCTCCTCTCCTCCCTCCTTCTCCTCCTCACCTCCCTCCTTCTCCTCCTCTCCTCCCTCCTCCTCTCCTCCCTCCTTCCTCCTCCTTCCTCCTCTCCTCCCTCCTCCTCCTCTCCTCCCTCCTCTCCTCCCTCCTCCTCCTCTCCTCCCTCCTCCTCCTCTCCTCCCTCCTCCTCCTCCTCTCCTCCCTTCTCCTCCTCTCCTCCCTCCTCCTCCTCCACTACCTCCTCCTCCACTACCTCCCCCTCCTCAACTATCACCTCCTCCTCACTCCTCCCCTCCTCTTCCCCACCTCCACGCCCCGGGACTCCCTGCCACTCCTCCACCCTCTGCTCCTCTCCCTCCATCACCACCTGAAAAGAAAAGAAAGAGAAATAAAGAAATGTTTTAGTGGGTTTGCCTGCTCCACGCTCATCCCCCATTCTGATCGCCTCTAACACTATTTCTGCTTGGATATCAATGTTGTAACTAACTGCAGTAATCAACCTTAAGTGGACAGAGCCTGTGACAGCAGTGTGTGGGGGGGGGGGTGTACAGCACCTCTCACTCTGGACCTTAGAGGCGCTGATGAAACACTCTAGATCAATACTTTTCTAAACAATGTGGAAGGGTCAGTTACAGTTTGCATATATACAAGGCATGCGGCTATTTACTGTGTGCTTCTATCATGTGTGGGGAGTGGCCCATGTCTGAGGCCACTAATATCCTATCTGCATTATACTCTGGGCGTGGTACCTATCCTGAAGCCATCCTCTGTACCAGAGGTAGTAGTAACTACATGGTCCTGCTGTTCTAGGCTGAAAAAAAGTTCTTGTCAAGCCCCATTGAAGAAGCAGTTTGGAACACCTATGTGTATTGCAAATATGTGTAGAAATCTCACTCAAACTCAATCTACAACTCAATCAAACTCAAAATCAAACTCAATCAAACTTAAAATCAAACTCAAAATCAAACTCAAAATCAAACTCAAACTCAATCAAACTCAATCAAACTCAAACTCAATCAAAATCAAACTCAAACTCAAAATCAATCAAACTCAAACTCAAAATCAAATTCAATCAAACTCAATCAAACTCAAAATCAAAATCAAACTCAAAATCAAACTCAAACTCAAAATCAAACTCAAAATCAAACTCAATCAAACTCAAAATCAAACTCAATCAACTCAAAATCAAAATCAAACTCAATCAAACTCAAACTCAAAATCAAACTCAAAATCAAACTCAATCAAACTCAAAATCAAACTCAATCAAAATCAAACTCAAACTCAAACTCAAAATCAATCAAACTCAAACTCGAAATCAAAATCAAACTCAATCAAACTCAATCAAACTCAAACTCAAAATCAAACTCAAAATCAAACTCAAACTCAAAATCAAACTCAAAATCAAACTCAATCAAACTCAATCAAACTCAAAATCAAACTCAAAATCAAACTCAAAATCAAACTCAATAAAAATCAAACTCAAAATCAAACTCAATCAAACTCAATCAAACTCAAACTCAAAACCAAACTCAAAATCAAACTCAAACTCAAAATCAAACTCAATCAAACTCAATCAAACTCAAACTCAAAATCAAGCTCAAACTAGAACTCAATCAAAATCAAACTCAAACTCAAAATGAAAATCAAACTCAATCAAACTCAATCAAACTCAAACTCAAAATCAAACTCAAAATCAAACTCAAACTCAAAATCAAACTCAAAATCAAACTCAATCAAACTCAATCAAACTCAATCAAACTCAAACTCAAAATCAAACTCAATCAAACTCAAACTCAAAATCAAACTCAAAATCAAACTCAAAATCAAACTCAAACTCAAAATCAAACTCAATCAAAATCAAACACAAAATCAAACTCAATCAAACTCAATCAAACTCAATCAAACTCAAACTCAAAATCAAACTCAATCAAACTCAAACTCAAAATCAAACTCAATCAAAATCAAACTCAAAATCAAACTCAATCAAACTCAATCAAACTCAAACTCAAAATCAAACTCAATCAAACTCAAAATCAAAATCAAACTCAATCAAACTCAATCAAACTCAAACTCAAAATCAAACTCAATCAAACTCAAACTCAAAATCAAACTCAATCAAATGCAAACTCAAAATCAAACTCAATCAAACTCAAAATCAAACTCAATCAAAATCAAACTCAAACACAAAATCAAAATCAAACTCAATCAAACTCAATCAAACTCAAACTCAAAGTCAAAATCAAACTAAATCAAACTCAATCAAACTCAAACTCAAACTCAAAATCAAACTCAAAATCAAACTCAATCAAACTCAAAATCAAACTCAATCAAACTCAAACTCAATCAAACTCAAACTCAATCAAACTCAAACTCAAAATCAAACTCAATCAAACTCAAACTCAAAATCAATCTCTCTCTCTCTCTCTCTCTATATATATATATATATATATATATATATATATATATATAGAGAGAGAGAGAGAGAGAGAGAGAGAGAGATTGAGAGAGAGAGAGAGATCCAGATATAATACGAAACAGAAAAATATAAATAACTTTCCTCCCTCCACAAAACTCCTCTCCCCACAACAACAAACTCACCAAACCTATAGGCCAACAGCAAAAAAAACACAATTGTACTTCTCGCCAGTGTATTCAGTAAATATAGAAATTGGCAAAACATACAAATAAAAGACAGCTTGATAGGATGAAAAGCATGTACAATGCAACTTACCTCCCTCCAAACCCCTAAGGGCCGGATCAAAGATCCCAAATCCTCCAAACACCTATAAACAAGCAAAGAAATCAATTTTACTTCTCGCCAGTGTATTCAGTAAATATAGAAATTGGCAAAATATACAAATAAAAGACAGCTTGATAGGATGAAAAGCATGTACAATGCAACTTACCTCCCTCCAAACTCCTACGTGCCGGATATAATCACCAAAACTATCCAAAATCCTCCAAACACCTATAAACAAGCAAAAAGCACAATTGTACCTCTCGCCAGTGTATTCAGTAAATATAGAAATTGGCAAAACATACAAATAAAAGACAGCTTGATAGGATGAGAAGCATGTACAATGCAACTTACCTCCCTCCAAACTCCTACGTGCCAGATATAATCACCAAAACAATCCAAAATCCTCCAAACACTTATAAACAAGCAAAAAACACAATTGTACTTCTTTACATCGGCATCCGTAAATGTAGTAACGGATTCCCGTAAAAAGAACTTAAACCATGACTTTATAATAAAGCAACTTACCAACTCTCAACCAACCAGCTCCTGGAACCGCATGCTACCTCGTCAGAAATCGCAACACAGTCGAGGTGTGGGCGCGTGTCATTCCTATTTATTCACTCCCACTGTCAATCAAATGGTCTATCCCGTAAGTGATTGGCTGTGCGACCTGTGGCGCGATGCGTGATTCCGCTATTGGATGGTTCGTGCCGGGCGCGGCTAGTCCGTCCCCCTTCCAGCTTGCGTGCGCGCCTAAACGTCACGGCCTTCCTACATTCTGAAGCCCGCGATTCGCTCCTGGCCAGATTTAATTTACGGCCGCATCCGTTGAAGTCCACACGATGCACTTACGGCATTGTAATGAAACAGGGCTGAAAGGGCCCTAAAAGTGTAAAGGAAGCAATAAAAGGCATTCGAATTACTGTAAAAACAATCCCCAATGATCAAATATGTTAATAAAAGAGATTTTTTTATTGTCATTTACATCCTCAATATGGCGGCCAAATTAACCCTTTAGCACTCAGAAAGGCTAGAATGTGTCCCCTAAACATATCAACATTATCTGATTTACATCTCTTTTATCACATCTACATTTTTTAACACAAATATTGTATATATTTTAACGCCACATTACATAGATCATGGAGCAGGTGCCCAAATTCAAATGTGTGCCAGAATATTAGGGGTTACTAATTAAAATGGCTCAACAAATCCATAATCAGGGAACTTCATAACATGATGAAGCTTAGATACACCAGTGAGCTTTTCCATTTGTGAAATCCACCCGGATAATCACATCTGGGGTAATTAGCAAGCTATGTAACCACATCATCATCCATGAATTAGCAAGTCTGAACCATCATGGATAGCAGCAACCTGAGTGCAGCGTATAGGTATGTGAGGAGAGCGCAGCGTCGTAGGAATGGATATTTGTTTCGAATGTTGCAGAGTGGAAACCGGGCTGTCAGGCTTGCGACTGTGGAGTGGCTGAGGCGTGACAGAGAGGGGCGGCTGGTAGTGAATGTGGGTGAGCGTGCTGATGCAATCCATGGTGGTCCGGAACCAAGCCAGGCAAGTGGCTCATCACAGGATATGCCTAGGGTCATGGTGGGGGGTCAGTTAGGGGAGAGAGCTCCAGTGGCACAGGGACAGGGGGATATGAGGGCACCTGCAGACAGGGAGGAGGACCTTGATGTGGGTGATCAGCTGATGGGGGGACCAGATGAGAGACCCCTAGAGGGTGTGGCACATGAAGTGGGGGCTCCTGCACAGCCAGACCCACAGGGGGGTGAGCAGGCCCAGGAGCCTGCCAGGAGGATTCGTGCACCCAGGGTGTACAGGGAGAGAGTCACATTAGAGGGGTTAACTGATGTGGAAGTGTATGAGCGTTTTAGGCTAACCCGTGCCAGCCTGGAGGAGCTCTATGCGGTCCTGAGGGAGGACATGGAGCCTTCCTCATGGACCAATAGAGCCATCCCAGGCATGACACGGATGTTAGCCGCCATACACATCCTATCATCTGGTAGTTTTCAGAACACTGCTAGCATAGTAGGAGGAATGTCTCAAGCAAGCCTTTCAAGGTGCCTGAGCACATTCCTCCATGCTATCGTTCCGAAAACTGACAGATACATCAGTTTTCCCCACACTGGGGAAGAGATATTGAAGGTGAAAGCAGATTTCTTTCGAATGGGAGGTATCCCCAATGTGCTCGGTGCTATAGATTGTACACATGTAGCATTGATACCTCCTAGAGAGCAAGAAGCGCTGTTCCGAAATCGCAAACACTATCATTCAATCAATGTACAGGCTGTTTGTGATGCAGACATGCGCATACAAAATGTGGTTGCAAGCTTCCCGGGAAGTACTCATGATGCCCTGCGTCAGTCATCCACCCATCTTTATTTTGAGTCTCGAGAAGCTCCACCTGGGTGGCTACTGGGTGAGTACCCATAAAGGATCCCCTAAAATATACATCATGTTCCACTGTAATGCTATTCCATTGTTGCGTGAAAAATGCGCAACGACGCATGCGCCAACAGACAAAATAGAGTCCCTCAATAGCGCGCACAACATCTGCGCGCAGGAGTTGAGATAAGGATTTAAGGGTGGACTTAGGGGTTTTAGGCTTAGGGGTCTTTGGGCTAAGGCTTTGGATTATGAGTGTAAGTGTTAGGCATGGGGTCTCAGTGGATTGGGTTAGAGGGTTTTGGCCCATTAGTCAATAGATTCTACAACTTGCGCTCTTTGATGGACGCACATTTTGTCACACAATTTCCAACAGTGCGCTACTGTCGCCGGCTTCTGTCAGCGCCGTATTGTCCGCGCTCATTTGCCGTGCGCCATAAAGAAGGTGTGCCGACTGAGCCATTGCATCGTACTTGTTGCTGTGCCTAACCCGATGTGACGTAGTCATAGGAGTATGAAGTTCCAAGCCAGAGATCCCTAAACTAACGTCACATTAATCATTGCGTATATTTACAGATGCTTTAACGAGCAGCACAAACTCCCATTCATATCTACATCTCCCATTTTTGTTGCCTTCAGGTGATGCAGGATATAGGTGTTTGCCGTGGTTGTTGACCCCTGTGAACAATCCACGCACAGAGGGGGAGGAGAGGTACAATGCGGCCCATGCCAGAACCCGGAATGTAATAGAGCGCACCTTTGGACTCCTGAAGATGCGCTTCAGATGTTTACATTCCACTGGCGGGGCGCTACAGTATACACCAGGGAAGGTTTGTCACATCATCATGGCCTGCTGTATTCTACACAATATAGCTGTACAGGCAAACTGTCTGGGGAACATTGATGATGCTCCGCTTGAACCGGCGGAGCGTCCAGTACCTCCCGATGGTGGTGATAACGTTCAGGGGTCACAACTACGTGCCCACGTCATTTGTGAGTACTTCCCATGTAAGTCTGAAACTAATTACAACCAACTATAATGTACATGGCTTATGGTTACTAATACATCTCTTTTCTCCTTCCCCATTGTCTTCCAGAATATCCAACAGTCCACAGTAGAGGATAGCTTTGTGATGTAACATATGTCTCGTGACGCATTCTTCATACTGGATCAAATACAGCCTGCTCTGATATCCGTTAATGGTAAGTATGCGCACATTCCCATACACATCATATATATTGATATCTGCCAACCTCAAGAAGCTAAGCTAAATGGATGGTCTGATGTATTCCACAATGGATATAGGCCTCACAATCGTATTTGAAAACATCTGCCCAGAACAGTAATGTTCACATTGTCTGATCAAGCTATTCCACATCCCATGGAGGTCAATGCAATTCCTACAATCTGGATATATGAACATACCAGCATACTGTAAACCATAATAAATGTACCTCATGTGATGCAAAGAGGGGATGTCCCCTGTTCTTTGTCAGCGAAGGCTGGTAAAAGCATTCTCAGTCAGATAACATGAATAGTCTCAAGGATGTGTTAACTAGGAATCATTGTGCAATATATCATATGGATTGTGTGACTCATCTCATCTTATTGCCATTACAGAACTGCTGCCATGTGTCAACACATTGTTTACCCACACAGACATGGGAAACGACCTTGCCAGCAACAGAACATCAGCTACATCAATGGCGTCTACATTGTAAGTGAGTATTTGCGGGAAACATGTGCATGTATGCAAGAGAGGAAATGACTAATAACTCCATTAATGTAGGCCTAACTTTCGTTTTCCCCAAGACATCCCCTATGTATTGCTGAAGCGGTCCGAAATGTTTATCGGACCATGCAGACGTGTCCTGGGGGAACAGATCTCTTCGTTGAATACTCCACTTGATCTATCCAAGGTAGAGAACCACATGTGGATGTCCGAACATGTATCAATGTGTGATAGTTGTGATCTTGCCTTTCTATTACAGGATGCACTGGTCTCTCTCTCTCTCTCTCTCTCTCCTCATCCCACCCACCCCTGTTTACCCTTAATTTATTGAGTCACACAAGTCTTTTGCTAACTATCTCAATTAACCCTTTCCACTATGTTTTCTCTTGTCTTCTTCCTCACATCCCGTGCCTTTTCCTCAGACTCTTCTTTACTTCTCCTCTTTTTGTCTGCATCATTTTCATTTCAACTCTCATGCCCACCTCTCTCCTTTTATTCGCCCATCAGCTAATCTTACTCAAGCTGTGGTTAAACTATGTGTCTCCTGACTGTCCCATCTGCAGATTACATTATCTGTCCACATGGGGCAGATACCTTATTACATAATAGTGCATCGCACTTTACATCTGATCCCTTTCCTCTCCGACTAATGCATATCTTTCTACTTGACACAACCTCCTTCCTATGTATCTCTGACTTACTTATTAACCTTGCTATTCCTTATCTACTCTTACCCATGTCCATTACCTTTAACTTGGAAGTGGTGATTTTCGAATCTTGTGTGGGCCTTTGGGAACAAATCATTTATCCACAGACTTTACGCTCCAAACAGGGCCCTCCATTTTCTTGCGTTGTCAATATTACATACTGTATATGTCCGTGTTCTTCTCCCCTGTACAGCGTTACAGAATATGTTTGCACAATACGAATAAATGAGAATTAGACTAATCCTAATATTCCCACATCAGGACAAATTAGTCTGGGCCATCATTATCATCGGACAGATGGTTAGCTTGTATGAGATCACAATGCCTAACATGTGTGCCGACATACCTACATCTGTTGGTGGCTGCTCATATGGCATATGTAAGGTTTCCACTAATATATTATTTGTGTGTTTGTATTCCAGATCCCGGTCAGAACAAGGCATGACGATAAACATCCTGACATTCCGTGGCCATGTCAATGTCCTCATGTATGTGCATGTGTCCGTTTCATTGCTTTGTTGGATCCAGTTTGATATCTGATGACCTTGACTGAATAGCCGATATGTGTCACAAGACAATTTCAATATACAATGCAGATGTGATGTGACATCTGTCAGCTGATGTTCCTGGTATATCCACAGCATGTGTATGCTCATATAGTCTATCTCGATTCATAGGTACCTATTGGTTTAGACATTCTATCCTCCCCTCTACTTGGACTGTTGTGAAGCCTGCAGCACCAACCCTTCAAGATCTTTTCTTCAGTGCTGATGTGACCCTCCCTGTGCATATGGGGAAGAGTAAATCCAGGCTTGGGACTTAACAGTTAAGGAGGTTACGTTAATCTTCAGTTATGCATATTCAACAACAGTGAGTATAGATGCTCAATCAGAGAACAAACTATCACTGATATTGCCTGGTTTGTTGTGAGTTCTCTGCAATAAGTAACATCTGACTGATATGGTCCTGTTCAGGTCACCATCTTTTTGACCAAGGTTATCTATGTGCTGCTTATTGTTGCGTGAGAACTGACGTTATGGGCTCAGAGCATTCACTGATTGAGCACTTATGCTTCTGATGTGGCATCAGAGTGTCCGTTTAACACACAAGCATACATTTTGCTCTCCCCATATGTATATCACCTTATTCTGGATTATTATGGTGTTTCCTTATTGACTGTTATATATATGTCGGAACAATAATGAGATCTATTATATTGCCTAATGTTGGTTGATACACTGTACATCCCCTGATCATCTATATCAATGTAATTTTGCCTGCCTGCATTCTGCTCTCATATCCCTATTTCCCTGTGTTACTTGGATTTTGTATCCTACCCCCCTCCACCATGATCCTTTGCATACCTGTGTTGATTAGTCAACCTGTGGCTTTGTGGCAAGCTTGCCTTGTTAATTTCTGTAAATATTAAATATGATTTATCCGAGATGTTGTTTGTGTCTGCCTCGTCAATGTTGATACCATAGCATTTCCGGAACATCAATAAAAGGACCTTCAGACTCCACATCTGTGCTCTGCACCATCAGTTAGGGGTGTCAATAGAATTCTCACAGTGTGTTTGCATTACTGATTTCAACTATGAGGGAAGGTTGGTATTAACAATCTATATGACGCAGAAACAGACAAATGAGACAGGTGTCCGTAAGTGGCTCACATCCTAATAGTGAACATACAGGGCCTCATTCAATTGCGATTTTGCCAATTGAATGGGGCTCAAAATAAGCACAGAACATATATTGTGTCAACCAGATTTTAGTTAGTGAAAACCTTGCTTTTGGATAGATGTTTACTAACTAAAACATTTTTCATAGAATATATGTTATGTGCTTATTTCAAGCCCTATTCAATTGGCCAAATTGCAATTAAATGAGGGCCACAGTATCTAACATAAGTGAGTACACCCGTCACATTGTTGTTAATATTTTAGTATATCTTTTCATGTGACAACACTGAAGAAATGACACTCTGCTACAATGTAAAGTAAGTTTGCTGACCCATCATAAACTCAATACACAGCCATTAATGTCTAAACCATTGGCAACAAAAGTGAGTACACCCCTAATTTGAAATGTCCAAATTGACACGAAATGTCAATTATGTGTGGCCACCATTATTTGCCAGAACTGCATTAACGCTCATGGACAGGGAGTTCACCCGAGCTTCCCAGGTTGCCACTGGAGTCCTCTTCCACTCCTTAATAATACATCAGAGCTGGTTGATGCTAGAGACCTTGCACTCCCCCACCGTCAGTTTGAGGATGCCCCACAGATGCTCAATATGGTTTTGGTCTGTCGACAAGCTTGGCCAGTCCATCACCTTTACCTTCTTTAGCAAGGCAGTGTCGTCTTGGCGGTGTGTTTAGGGTCGTTATGTTATGTTGCCCTGCGGCCCAGTCTCCCAAGGGAGGGTAACATGTTCTGCATCAGTATGTCACAGTACATGTTTGCATTCATGGTTCCCTCAATGAACTGTAGCTCCCCAGTGCCAGAGATAAATGGATAAGTCACAACGAACACAAAAACATTGATATGAGATGAACTCATCATTTTGAACCGAAACAGTGATGCAGAGAGAGGGGAGGCAGCATCTGACATCATTAGGTAAATGCATATAGGGGGAATCCACACAACATATTAGCGAAAACATATATACACATGCATATATGTTTGGTCTGGGCCTGCATGCATGCTGCCAGCACTGAGGAGCTACAGTTCTTTGAGGGAACCCATGAATGCCAACATGTACTGTGACAAACTGAGAAAGAGCATGATCCCTCCCATAGGAGAACGGGCCGCAGGGCAGTATTCCAACATGATAACGACCACAAACACACCTCCAAGCCGACCACTGCCTGGTTAAAGAAGCTGAAGGTCAAAAGTTGATGAACTGGCCAAGTAGGTCACCAGACCTAAACCCTATTGAGCATCTGTGGGGTACTCCTCAAATGGAAGGTGTGGAGTGTAACGGAACCCATCACTGTTTTACCCTGTTTTATGGTTATGGTTAAAATATGATCATACTATTATACTGTATGTATGTTGGTTTCTGCTCTGCAAAATCTTAGCCCAGACTATTGCAGACCTTGGCATAATAGATAATCCTAGTACAGAAACTCATCATAGGATAAGGAAGTCTATTGTATAAAGTGTTTTCATTATCAGACATAACAAAGAAGGATGATCTAAGCAATGTCTGATTGTATCAAAGTAGCCAGGTAGTCTCCGGGAGGTGTGACCCACCTGTTGTCCCTTAATGTGTATTGTGTGGCCAACTATGGGGGATGAGTGTATTGCCTGTGGGAAGAGATGTGTATATATATATTTCTGCCCAACAAAATAAAGTCAGTATTCATTTGACTCCCAATTGAGTGTGGGCAAATATTGGAGGTTGGGAATGGTGAGACTGTAGTGCTTCTTGGATATTGTACCGTATACCAGCAGAGATATTGGACTGCGTGTTCCAACTCCGTTACAGGGAGTGCAAGGTCTCTAACATCCACCAGCTCCATGATATCATCATGAAGGAGTGGAAGAGGACTCCGGTGGCAACCTGTGAAACTCTGGGGAACTCCATCCCCATGAGGGTTAAGTCAGTGCAGGAAAATAATGGTGGCCACACAAAATAATCGCCAATTTCACTTAGGGGTGGACTCACTTTTGATATTTCCCCTGAATTAATCTATCCATGTGTCAGAAACACGAATATCATGCATCACCGTTACTGTAATCAAACTCATGAATATTACTCAGCTGCACTAGTGGCTGTTACCCCAACCCTACATTAACACAGGGCTGGTATATTGAAGGAAGATGTATGTACTAATCCAATAACGTTGGTGTGTAGCATTCATGTGGTGTTTACCAATCATGGTACAGTACAAACGAAAACAAACAATGATAATGTGAGTATAATGTTTAATCTTATGCTTAAAAATTTAAAACAACAAAAAAAAAAAAACGGGAGGCAGAAGATCCAGAACATCAAGAAATTGGAACCTAAAGAGATAAGAACAAGACATCAATTAGAACAATATACGCATTGACTGCAACACCTCAACGTCAATAGATATTGGACATCAATTGCTTCTATATGCAACATAAACATGTTCTCACCTATTTCTGTTTACCTCTTGTGTGTTTCCTGGCTCTCCTGGCCTTTGGAAAATGTTCCCCTAGGCCGGCCCGACCTCTTTGAATGTTTTGAGGCTCTTCCGGCCTGGATGCTGGGGACAGGGTCTGGGATGTTGAAGGGGGTGAGTTTGAAGGGGTAGCCCGGTCTTGGGGCTGGCCTTCTCGGGCCATTTCAGGCCTTCGGGCGTACTCCTCCTTTAGAAGATTATGCCGCCTCACCTCCTGGAACATTTTGCCGTGTCATTTCCTCAAACACACGGTCATTCTGGCGTCTCCTCTCCTCAAAGTTCCGGTCATTGTTGCGTCTCCGTTCCTCCAGCTTCCTGGCATCGTGGCGTCTCCTCTCCAGCATGAACTGTTGATTTTGCTCACGCTCATGCTGGAGATGAGCCAGGAAATCCTGGCACTGGGCCCCTGACAGCGCCGGACTAACTGGCAGCGACCCAGACCACTGTGTCCTCTGGGTGGAGGCACTGCTAACTGGTGTGTCCTGCCTCAATTGAGTCGCCTGCTGGTCCTGCGGGGCCTGTGGGGCCAGAGTGGCTGGCTGGGCCTGCTGGTCCTGCGGGGCCTGTGGGGCCGGAGTGGCTGGCTGGGCCTGCTGGTCCTGCGGGGCCTGTTTGGCCAGAGTGGCTGGATGGGCCTGCGGGGCCTGTTGGGCGGGAGTGGCCAGAGTGGCTGTATGGGCCTGCGGGGCCTGTTGGGCCGGAGTGGCCAGAGTGGCTGTATGGGCCTGCGGGGCCTGTTGGGTCGGAGTGGCCAGAGTGGCTGTATGGGCCTGCGGGGCCTGTTGGGCCAAAGTGGCCAGAGTGGCTGTATGGGCCTGCGGGGCCTGTGGGGCCAGAGTGGCTGTATGGGCCTGCGGGGCCTGTTGGGCTGGAGTGGCCAGAGTGGCTGGATGGGCCTGCGAGGCCTGTGGGGCCTGTGGGGCCAGAGTGGCTGTATGGGCCTGTGGGGCCTGTGGGGCCAGAGTGGCTGGATGGGCCTGCGGGGCCTGTTGGGCCGGAGTGGCCAGAGTGGCCTGCTGGTCCTGCGGGGGCACATGCCCTGCCGGGGGCCCATGCTCCAGGGCACCATTGATTGTGGATCCCCACATTTGTCCAGCCCACATTGGCTGGGAGCCAGGCGGTGCCATTATCCTGGCTGGAGGCAATTGATGGCACCTTGTGGATGGCCCAGGCGGACTTTCATATGAGGGCCCTGCTACAGGTGAGGTTTCTGCATGTGGTCCTGCATCTTCAGAAGGTGCAGGAACCTGCGGAGGCAGGGGACGCCTGGATGGTACTGAAATGAGACAAGATTTTGATTTGAGTATTGTTGTTGTTTCCATATCTCTGAGATCAGAGTGACTTGTAATTGGCTGTGAATGTTTGACGCTAATCAAAATTGATCTGCATCATTAGAATTGTGGATCCTGGCTGGGATCTTTCCTGTTATGTGACAGCGACTGCTGGGAGCAGCAGCTGGACCAAGGGGCTGATAGATGGGGCTGCCGCTGTTATATACATCATTTTCAACTTACACAGAAGCCCAAAAGCACTAGCCCTCATGCTTATCCGAACCCCTTACCTTAACAACACCATAACCCACTAAATCTGCATGATTATATAATCTCCAGGAATATGCTGTGACATGTAGAGGCTGCTCACTGCTGCTACCAGCAGTCACGGTCAGATAACAGGAAAGGGCCCATGGCTCATATGACTATATGTAATGCTGGTGCGGTGTGCCAACTGCAATTAATTAGGACACATGCTCATCTGAATCTGTTGGCCAGTGTGTGAGACAGACCAATCTGTGACCAATCCTCAGCAATGTGAGTTAACATGTTAATGTAACATGGTCCAGATTATGCTGTTACACGACACAAACTTGCAGTCCATCAGAGTCTGTATCCGCATATGCTGCAGTGTGCACATCCATACATGTACTCTCATGGGGATGTACCAGCTAGACCGGACCTATCCTGTTGTATGTGTGCATCTCTGGAAGTGCACCGCCAACGACTCTAGCTACGCCAGCCCAGCAGGCCAGGTAAGTGGTTATGGGTTTCGGGTTCTGGCTACAGTTAGGGGGTATGGGTTAGAGTTAGAAAGTGGGGTTTAGGGGGTTAGGGTTAGAGGGTTAGGGGCTTTGGGTGTACCAACTATTTTTGACGGCTACATGGGGACGCAAGCGCAGCCGCATCCCTAGAGTCGGCGACGGCACTCTTCCAGCACATACTGAAATGCCCACATAAAACAGGATACATCGGCTATACCTATAATCAAAATGTACATGAATTCTAAGCAGTAGGAGGGTTAAGCCAAACAGCTAGGGATGGGCCAGTTTAACTAGTTTAGAGTGTGACAGGGGAACTCATGACAATAAACAAACAATTGCAATGGAGTTGTCATGTATGCTTTATATGCACTGGGAACCAACAGCAAACATAACAGTAACATCAATCGATTTGCAAAACGGTATCATAATCAGTTGTGGGAGGAGGTATTGGACATATATTTCATTGCTAACAATTCTGACAAGTATATTTCTTTACACTGGATTTACATGATTTTTGTAGCCTCGTATATCTGTAGTCACAACCAGATATCTTACAGTGCAATTCAACATCAGTTATCTATCTGTGTGGGGTACATGTGCGTACATATGAGGGTGTTAAGGTGTACATGGTACTCACATTGCAGGCTTTCAGACCGACCGGAGTCCACCAGGCTAGGGAGGCCCACGACTGACGCTGGCTGGATCATGTCGCGGACTGTGGCCTCCCAACCGGGGTATGTGAACGTTTCTGGCGGCCCACCACCGGTTCCACGTGCTGCTTTGGCTTCTTTTTGACGTCAATGCGGCAGTCTTGGAACCGGTGCTGGACAGACTGCCAGGTACGATTCGCATACCCCAGCGAGGAGACCTCAGCCGCGATCTCCTTCCAGGCATCTGTCCTCTGCCTGGGCCTCACTTCACTCCCACCGGTTAGGATGGAGTGTCGGGCTTGCACTCCTCTAACCAGTGTTTCTATCTCCTGGCTGGTGAAATTTGCTGCCCTTTTGCGTGCAGCAGCAGCAGCTTGCTGGCCAGCCTGTGGCTGGGGGCCCTGCTCTCCCTGACCTCTCCCTTCGCTGCCTTCTCCCTCCATCTCTCCTCCTCTCTCTCTCTCTTTCTGTGACAAAACCTCCAACTCCAAGACCTGTGTGTCCACTTGCACAGCATACAACACAGTTACAGATTTACGAATTTCACTCCCTTTTAAACTATTTGTGCCCTTGATTGTCATCTTCCTATTGGTTAATTGATTTCAGGTTTGATTTCAGGATTACGGGCTTGAGACTTGGCCGTAGCTTCTTAGTGAAGCACGTACGGGTTTTGCGGATGATTGCCCTCCAAGCCCGTAGCTCGTTATTCAAACCCGTGCGGGCTTGCATGATAGATGAAGTTAAATATCTTTATTTGCGCATTTGAGAGTAGGGGAATGTTGAGCTATTAATTCTGAAACCAAACATCACTTTCACTTTTAATAAAAGCACAGAATGGCTTTTCGATGCTACGACTTGTAAGTTAGCCCTTTACGACCCGTAGGTCTATTTCACCCATTTCCGGACTTGACGGAGGCTAATCCCGCAGCCTTTGCGGGTCTGAGGTGCTCCAAGCCCTCGGGACTTTGTCCACGGATATTTGACAGGATTTTGAAAATACAAAAATTACGGATTTGAGTATAGGGGAATGTTGTGCTATTTTTGCTAACACCTACAATCACTTTATAGTCTCCTCAGAGTGCAGGATGGCTTTATTTGGGCTTTATTATGTGCTTAATTGGTGCTAGCGGGACCTGTTTGCTGCAAGTAAGCTGCGGCTCGCTTTTAGCCTTGCAGAGAGGTTTCCAGTAGCAATTGAATAGCAACCGGGGCTTTCTTGCGGCCGAAACTCTTGCGGCCGTTTTAGATCAAAGGCTTTCCTCCGGCGCGAGCGGCCGCAAGGGATTACAAGGCGCCGACCGCAAGCCTGCCGGAGCCCCCGGCCGGAAGGGAATAGAATAGCCGAATAGCTTACGGCCGGTACTTGCGGCCCCGCAACGGCTGCGGCCGCTAATAGAATGAGGCCCTATGTGTCTTATATGTGTGTTAATGGTGTGTTAATTATGTGACATTTCAGTGGAATATCAGGTTATTTGTGTATGCTTATTTTACAGCATGGATCCAAGCGTTACTGAGTTTGGCTCATCCAGTATGGCATTTTGGCTCAAGATCTCTTCAATTGTACACAAGGGAGCAACATATTTGTCATGATTAAAACAATGCAAATTTCATGAGCCATGTTCCCTAATGATCTATAGAAATGGCCAACATTTGCCATCTTGTTATTTATGCTAAATTTTATTACAACATTTTAGACCACTTGGTCTATTGTTTTTAACCTGAGACTTTTTTTAGAGAGTGAATGGACTTATGAGGAACAATCATACAAAACTAGCATCAATTGTCTCTAGTAATTATGAAGGAATCTAGACAAATGTTATGAATTTGGGTTTGTCTTGACTTGATGTTATGGAGCTTAGACAATGATCAACTCATGACATCCCTTCTAACTAGTTGTCAATAGCTAATTTCTTCTTCAAACAGTTATATTCTCCTAAAAGTATAAGTAAAAATATATAAATAATTTAAAATAAAAAAATAAACAAAAAGATGTTAATCATTTTAGGTTAAACACACAAATTAGCACATAATTTCACTCTTTACTTTTAATAACTATGCTCAATAAAATATTTATCAATTGTAAAAAATTGTTAACTATTGTTTGCGGGAGGAAAAAGGACTCTTGTTTTCTAATCACATTACTTAAAAAGATAAAACATCACAAAAATAAATAGCTTCTTATTCAACTACCTCTAAAAACAAATGCAGCTAACACCAACATGTTGGTACATTTACAATATTCTCATATTGTCCAGGTTGTGTATTATATAAAAATGCAAATCTTGTACCATGCTGCATTCGCTAATAGTGTGTATTTGATATAAAGCAGCGAATGAGGGAGATCTCACTTACTATACAGAAATTTTAAAGATCTTGCATTTTTAGAAAAATGTCAGCATCCATCAAAAAAAGGTATATTTATGAAACTGAAACCTGGTTAAACTCATTTCACTTTACTAACATTTGAAAGAGTGTTTCATTTGGAGAAATCAGTTTTCAAAACACAGTGGCATTGCTAACACTGGTTATGTATGGAAACAGAATTCTAGCTTGCAGGCAACAAGGATTCTGTATTACCATTTATACCTGCCATATAGTCAATAAATAAATAATGTTTCCTTCATCTAAAACATCTATAGATAGTGAATTTGCTCATAAATAATACAACAGATATTTAATTAATTCCCTTACTGTAAAAACCTCTTTAAATATGTCCAAGCTCCTAATCCATCATACATATCTTTGTCAGTCTACCCTACTAAAAGCTTCTTATCTCAATTAATTATGTATCACTATGTTTAATTTCAGTGAGTAGGAGTATAGTAGGGTCAAAACCAGTTAAGGAATTTAAGCATGCTTGGGATAAATCTTAATAAGACCAAACATTTAGGTAAATAGAATGGCAAGACAAGATGGACCTTTTGGTTTTTATCTGCTATCAAATCTATATTTATTTTTATTGGCCTTCATTTCCAGATGACACCTATCTTTGGACCAGATTGACACTTATCATTTAGGAACTGACAACCATCGTGATTCTAGAGCATATTTTTGAAACTGTGGTTGATTTCACAATGATATGTGCAAAATTCATACTGAATATAATATCAAAATGTTTTTACAGTATTTGCTTTTGCAAGTAAACAAATGTCATGTGAACACAAATGCAAAACAGAGAAGAAATCTACATGAAGTAAAATTTACCACATTTACCATAAAGCAGAAGAATCACATATATAGAGATTTAATTCTGACTTTTGTAAGCCACATCCCAGGATATACCTGGGTGAAATCAACTACTGCAACCCCACCATTACTTTTCGGTAGAAACATGTACACCTTTAGAAGTGAAGAATGTGAACCATAAACAGCATTGTGATCAACAGCAATAGATAACCTTGGGAAATGCAACTGTTTAGCTGTGACTGCTATAACTTACAGTACTTCTAACCAATGCATGGATTCACTGGCCTTACTTGGGCCTTCATTCAATTGCGATCTGGCCAATTGAATAGTGCTCTAAATAAGCACATAACATATATTTTTTAAATAATTTTTTAGTTCGTGAAAACCTTGCTTTTAGATAGATGCTTACTAAGTAAAAACGTACTTAAAAAAATATGTTATGTGTTTATTTAGACCCCTATTCAATTGTCCAAAATAGCAATTGAATGAGGGCCTTGGTATTTACATTACTAAAGTTGATTTAACATATCTAAAGGCAAAACCATCGAGCAGAAGTAGAGGAAAATTAACAATTGTGTCAATTGTAAATAGATCACAAAGTAACTTGGTATTTACCAAAGTACAGTTCCAATGAAGGTAACATCAGCTGATGACCATTTCCTGACTTGCTAGCCTCCTTATAGGATGCTGGGATACTCCGCACAGCTACATCAATCAACTGTTCTCATCTTCTAAATAAAAACACCACCAGAGTGGTCAAAATGCAAGTTCGCCAAACTCTCCATTTCAGGACCAAAGATTTGTTTGTTGCTATACAAATATTTAATACTTGTGTACTTTATTTTACACTGTATTTGGATAAATAGACTGCAATCTTGATTGATATTTTATACAAAGTGCTTTCAACCAAAGTTTCTATTTTTATGATGGCATTGGTTGAAGGATGAATACAGATTTAAACCTACAGATATAAGAATAGTGGGGGCCTCTCTTGAGCAATAGTCTAGAACTTTTAGTACTTTTATCCAAAGAAATGAATAGCCTGGGACTGCTGCTCACAAGTTTATATAGTTCAAGAACTAAAAACTGGCAACATGTTGGAATTTCACAGTATTTTTTTAAATTACTTTAGAAAAAAACATGATATTGTTGATATATTTATAAGCAAATTAACCGCTCATGCATATTAATTAGCTGCATTGATGTGCTAATTAGGTTTACAGTTTGCTTGTGTATCTCTGTACTGGCCAAAATACCAACCTGTAATGTTAGCTGGCAGTTAGACCCCTCTCCCGCCCTGAAACGCACATTAGCATGCAGGAGCCACAAAATCAATTATAAATATTTTAGAAATTATTTACTGTAGTGAAAAACTGCTAGTGCAATGTAAAACCAGTTTCAATGCTTTTTTTAAAATGAAATAATTTTAAGCTTTTAGGGTGCTTTGGGAAAAAGTACTTTCTATAAAAATTCTAAGCTCAAAACAGGGCCTCCATTTTCTTCAGTTATTAATATTTGAATACTGTTTCAATTCTGTTAATTATAGCTGAATTAAAAATATTATGAGAAATGTCTGCAGGTTTATAACAGTTCTCAGACAGAGTAACATATTACAAATATCCAGAAACGAAATACTTGATATAATCCTAAGATCATCATTTCCCCCAGAACCCTCTTGGGTTGTCTATATAGAAGGCTCTCTGTTCTTGGCAATTAACAGACATTTTATTTCTCAGAAAAATAAAATGTAATCTTGCCAAAAGCACTTCTATATGCATATTGTCTTACAGAATGTCATTCCCCCTTGTCATTCTAGATCCTGGATCTCTTTAATAAGAGCAACATCTGATCAATAGACATACCAACAAGTTATTTTGTCAAATTGTAAGGGAAAAAAAAGATTGCAAGCACTCTACAACCACGGAATAGTTTTCCATATTAAATTATCATTGACCTTCACAACTAATGCAATCAGCAAAACATGTGTATCTTTTATTTGCTTTTTATTGACATATGTCATTAACCATTTTCACATATGTGGGACTTTTATACTATTAAGGAGAAACATTTCCAATTCCTAACTTGTTCTTTGAAGCCTATTAAAAAAAACATGAAGTAATCGCTCCAACCTGAAAGCTGGCTCAATAGATTAGATATGACTTGGAGAAGTCTAACTTCAAAGGTGAGGAAGGGTTATACAGAACTCTACATTTTTTTTTGCATTATGATACTTAAAAGTTATAGGCAACATATGTATAAATAGAATATTAAGGCCGCTCCTTAACCCAGTAATAACAGTGCATAAGTAAATATATACCCCAATTTTGATACTTGACTAAACCTGTTTACGATATTTTTGCAATGCCTACTGCTGCTCCTACAATATATTTGGAAAGGATGTCTGTGAAGCAAGAGACATTTAACATACTAATTTATATGTTAATAGGAATATGTTAATCAATACTTTCCTCCAGGTTTATGCTTCAGTGAAATTGCTGGATCAGAGTTAGCATACACATTGTATTGTTCAAAGAATTCATTATCTGTTCAAATCATTTTTTTGCCTGCCAGAGAGTAGGTCAAGAGCTAATTTATGTTAATAGGAATCATTGGGTTCTAAAAAATAATATTTCCAATATCTCAGGGTTTTATTTTTCAATCCAAAACAAACCTGCAGTTGAAATAATATGCATAAGGTTAAATGCTGAAGTGATTATCTTGGTTTTTTGAACTAGGTTCTCAGAATAGACTTCTTACGTGAACGAGAACCAATTTCTAGCAACTAAATTGTAGATTGAATCAGTCTTGTTCTAAAGGTGGGCCATACTTGTGGTCATCACCATGATTGTAGCACTCTCGAATGACTAAAATAATGGAAACCTGATAATATTCTTATGATTGCTGGTGTAGGGATAAAGCAGAATAAAATATTGCTCATATCCAATGTGATCAGTATTTTTTTATATAGAGTTTCAGGCATATAATCAGAAATCTAAATTACCTAGAGGTTGCAACTTCGCCTGTCTTATATTGCATTGATGTACCTGTTAAATTCCTTTCTTATCCCAAGACTTCTATGTCTATAAATCAAATATAGAAAAATCTTCCCAATGTCTCTTTTCAAAGGTTAATACTAAAAAGACTCCATCTAAAACATATTAACAATGTCAACCTCTTGTAAAATTTGCATTTTTGTATTTGCAAGAAATAAGCTGTGCGCTTCTTGACAAAATAGTGGGTTGATGCTTAGCTTTGCATAATGTGTTTCTCTTCTTTACAACATAAGCATTGCCTGCTGTAAGCATAATGCACAGTATAATGAAAATAATAGGTAAGAATCCTCTGGTGCACAGAACATAAAATGAGAATTATAGAAAAATAAATATTTATTTGCCATTACAGTTAATCTCCAGAAATTTCCAGTACTGTGGCATTTCTAAGCACACATTGTTGGTACTATACAAAAAAAAAAACGAAATGCATAAAAAACATGTTCTAGTATAGATAGCACACATATTTACCCATGATTATATTGCTGTGGAAACCAAACAGTTTTCTCCAATATAATAATATATCATTTAAATTGTATTCTGGGCCAATGATTATAACCAGGGGATATACTCAGAGCATGCAACTGTTTGCGAAAAGGCACGTGGGAGACTCCCAAAATGTATGGAGGAAGGTGCTCTGGTCTGAGACCAAAAATTGAACTTTTCGGCCATCAAAAAAAACGCTATGTCTGGCGCAAACCCAACACACCACATCACCCAAAGAATACCATCCCCAAACATGGTGGTGGCAGCATCATGCTGTGGGGATGTTTTTCAGCAGCCGGGACTGGGAAACCTTTGAGAGTTGAGGGAAAGATGGATGTGCTAAATACAGGGATGTTCTAGAGCAAAACCTGTACCACTCTGTGCGTGATTTGAGGCTAGGATGGAGGTTCACCTTCCAGCAGGACAATGACCCCAAACACACTGCTAAAGCAACAGTGGTTTAAGGGGAAACGTAAATGTGTTGGAATGGCCTAGTCAAAGCCCAGACCTCAATCCAATAGAAAAATGGTGGTCAGACTTAAAGAATGCTGTTCACAAGCACAAACTATTCACATTTAAGAAGCTGAAGCAGTATTGCAAGGAGGAATGTGCAAAACTCCCAGTGGTAAGATGTAGCAAGCTCATAGAGACTTATCCAAAGTGACTTGGAGCTGTGATTGCCGAAGAAAGGTGGCTCTACAAAGTATTGACTTTAGGGGGTGAATAGTTATGCACATTGACTTTTTCTGTTATTTTGTCCTATTTGTTGTCTGCTTTACAATAAAAAAAAAACCTCTTCAAAGTTGTCTGTAAATTAAATGATGCAAATCCTCAAACAATCCATGTTAATTCCAGGTTGTGAGGCAACAAAACACAAAATAATGCCAAGAGGGTTGAATATATTTGCAAGGCACTGTATCAAATACACTACATTAATTTTGAAATGCATTTTATTACAGTAAGTACTTAATAATGTGGGTGCATGTTACACTAAATGTGGGTTTGTGTTACTGCAAAAGTGTTTCTCTTAAATGATAAACTGATGTGATTTATTTATTGTATGCTCTTTTGTACTTGACTTGTTAATTTTCAAGGCTTTTTAACACAGTTTGAAATAAATAATTACAACCTTTAATTTTCTATAATTTTCTATACCTGAGTGCTGTCATATGGGATGTCCCCTACATTTCTTGTTGCCTTGGAGACTAAGGATATGTGTGCTGCAGGGGCATTTTGGAGAGAACATCCTAAAGATAAGTCCTCCGAAGGATGCCTATGCCCCCATGGCCTCCTTGGGTCCAACTCCTCCCACAGCCTCCACTTCCCCCCTGTCCCCTTGATCATGCTCTGCCTGTCAACACCATCCCCTACCCCCAACCCTGCATCCCCCTCTACCATGGTACCTGCCTCCCACACTTGGCTCCTATTACCACACCTCCTACTCCTTCCCGTGCTCTGCTGCCTCTTCTGCCCCCTGTGGTCCTCTCTGCCCTCTACAGGCCCCTTCTAGACTTGCCCTGTCTCCTGTTGTTCCCTCTGCATCCCTCTGGTCCCCACTGCCCCTTTTGTTTCCTACTTTACAACTTCCACCTCTCTCCACTCTTCTTTCATATGTTGCTCCCATCTTCTCTTTCCCCCTTCTCCGACTTTCCACTCTCACCTTCCACTTCCCCTCTCTCTCCCTTGCTGCACTAGATCATCTGTTCTTGTCCTACATAGAGGTAGCAGATGTTTGTAAACAACTTGCAGCTCCTTATAAGCCTCGCCCAGTGACAGTTCTTGAGAGGTGATAGCACTCTTTACTGAGCATGCTCAGCCCAAACCACAATCTGACTGGTGAGCTTTTTGTTTTAGAGTGGAAAAACTATACAAACTGCATACTTTTTTTAATATTCAATTCCCAAGACAGAAATGTATGAGCTTTACTTTACACTGCATTACAGTGGTGCTTTAAACCATTCTTTGTTTTCTTTTCCCTCTTTTCCACCTATTATGTGGGCTGGCATATGAGGGCTAGGGTGTACTTTTGACCAAGGTTGGCTGTATTTTTAACAAAAAATCAGTAAGTGTGGGCCTTGCAAATCATTGTAAGACGTACGGCAAAGATATGACTGGGGTGTTAGCTGGCTGATTGCTACCTTCTTGCATTGCTGTGAGCCATGGGATAGCTTGCAGTATTCTAGCATACATTAATGGTATCCTATCACCTCAAAATCAAGTTGTTTTTTAGGTTATCCTTAAAAGTATTGTGACAGAGTTATTCAAGTGGTTATGTGAACCACATTCTCTGTAAAGCTCTCTTCCCCCAATAGGATTGCTCAGTTAGATAGCTGCACCTGGGCAGTCTTGATTTATGGCTGCTCCTGGGCTATGGTAAGGCTGACTAATGGACTGATTGTTTACAGTTTTGTCTGACCAGGAGAAAGACACATGCAGTGAGGCAGCAGCCTGCAGCTAATGTCTGGTTTGAGCAGAGTGGAGGCATGCAAATCTGACGACTATACAGGCAAGTGCTTTAATAAACTGTTGGACTTTGTGTTTTTCTCCACCCAGGGTTAACTGGATAGGAGTTGGTCAGTAAATAAAGTATGTATTAGTAGTCCTATTCATTTCTTTGATTTGCTTAGGTTTGTTATTTTTGTATCACTGGTTACATTGTGTTTCTCCATCAAAATGCCCGAAATATGGTCACAAACCCAGAGGAGACTGTCAACAAAGGAGACGGTCAACTCACAATATGAAAACCTGGCTATACTTTGTGTTACCCATTTCGTTCTACATTGAATTAATCCTGGGAATTCCATGTTGCTGCTGCTGAATTTATACTTAAACTAGAAACTAGCCCATCATGAATGGCAGTATCATATTGTATCTTCAATTGTCTTTTCTGTCTTTCTGTGTGCCCTCTTTCTCTCTCCCTCTCTGTGCGTCCTCTACCTCTCTGTGTACCCTCTCTCTGTACCCTCTTTCTCTCTCTGTACCCTCTCTTTCTCTCCACATCCCTCCGTCCTCCCCTCCCATTTCTCTCCCTCCTTTTCCCCTCCCTCTCTCTCCCTCCCCTCTCTTTCCCTCCCTCCCCTATTTCTCTCCCTCCCTCTCTTTCTCTCCATCCCCTCTATCTGCCTCTCCTTCTCTTTTCCCTCTCTCTCCCTCCCTTTCCCTCCCCTCTCTACCCTTTCTCTTTCAGTCCATCCCTCTCTCCCCTCCCCTCTCTACCCTCTTTCTCTCACTCCATCCCTCTCTCCCCTCCCCTCTCTACCCTCCCTCCCCTCTATTACCCTCCCTCCCTCTCTCTCCTCAGGCTCATCTGCCGCCTCCAACGCAAATGTGCTGACATGTCACTGCAGTGCATGCGCATATATAATGCAACTGCGCATTCATTAGTAGCTTGTGGGTAACGCCTTTGCAGGACGCACCACACAGGCAATACTTAAGGTGGATGAGCAAAATAGATTTTAATTATCACAGTGTGTAGTACTTATAAACAATACATGACTTATTTTATATCTAACTGATAATTCATGATAATCCTTGTATAATTTCAGTATAAGTGTAGCTTTCGCTATACCACTTCTACAGCTCAGTGTTGGTTAGGCTCACTGCTCTTCTGCTGTCATTATGATGATACTATAGGGTGAAGTTCATGGAAGTGATGAGCAGTGAATCTTACAGCTCACACAGCTACAAGTTAAAGAAGTACTCAGGGTAAAAATGTATGGTACTGTGTTTAGTATTCAGCAAATATTGCATATAGATGAAAAATGCCTGAAATTATAAAAGCCATCATTAAAAAAGCATGTGAAAAAATAAATGAACTATTCAAAAAACCTGATTCATATTTGGTAATCACTTATTGTCTGGGGAAATGTATTTACTTTTGTGTCTTAGCCAAAGAACATTGTTTTTGTAATACTAACACATACATCTACTAACGTTTCATCAAAGCATCTATGGCAAGAATCAACTTTAAACAATATAAAATCAAACAGGAAAATTGTCTGTAAGTGGGCCCAGAAATGTTTAACTATCTATGTAATAAGAGCAATGACTAGCTGTTGTTTAAAAGTGATTGTGCGTCCTAATCATCCTGTTAAAAATCAGTGAAATTGCAAAAATAACAGCTTTCTCTTGTTCCTTTTCTGAACCAATTCTGAACATCCAAAGAACACATAATTGCAAGATCTTAAGTAGACTCCACAATGTTTTTTTCTTTATTGAAAAAAAGGATGTGTGCACTAAATTAAAAAATGTTTCATGTGATCCCAACACACAAGTCATGTTCAACTTCCCATGACTAGTTATGGAACCCTTTATAAGATCCTCAATATAAATGATTGGGTTGGCAGCAGTTTAGGGTGAGAAAAAGTGGAGGGAATTGGGATGGAGGCAAAAAAGGAGATAAGAAAATGGAAGAAATTATGTGGTAGCAATAGAATAGAATGAATTTAAGAAGGCAGGGTGATGAAATAAAGGGGAAAGAAAGCGGCAGTGAACATTTATCTGAAGACAGGAATTTGTATCTTAAGAAGGCCAATGAAAAAGCATTAGTAACTATTATAACTTTTTCAGATAAAAAGGCCGCCCCATCTATGAATGAGAGCTATATATTTAATCAGTTGACCAGAAAGGGATACTTTAGACATTTGTTTTTTGTTTTATATGAATTACCTAAGGCTAGCAGCACAGGGAGGGGCTTAAACGATTAATGCCTAATTATGATCAAAAATACAGCATGTCACTGTCTACTTGCAGTAGAATAGTATAAAACTTTTCTAGTGTGAAGTCTGTCCCTGTGAAATTCCCCTTAGAATACAGTTGTGAAACATGGCAACCTGCATGAGAAAAAATAGGAAGAATGGAGAAAGTTCCAGAAGGTGAGAGACTGTTATTCTGGAGGCCTCTTAAAACTGAAGTTTACAGTATATTTCATATGGCAATTACCCTAAGGAGGATAAAATTAATTAGTAATTAATTCTGGTGCACTGTAGCTCATGTGATGACTAAACTGACACAATTTTAATTAGATTTAATTGTCGGCGCACACCTGTTTATTATAACAAAACTAGCGACTTGCCCGCCCACAAATGACGGCAATAAAATTTGAAACCATGGTAATGCTGTTTGCCACCGAATGTGAGGTTATGGCCCCTCTGAGCAGCTTCGGCGCTCATCGCGAGCCCCGTGCTGAGGGCCTTTGGTGCTCATTGTGTGGCTCACAATGAACACCTTTGGCGCTCATTGCGAGCCACAACTTGCTAACCTTTGCACTCATTGCGTGCCTCTCTCACTGTGTTATTACCTTGAGTTAGGTGTCACTGTCTTTTATTAAGTGTTACTGCCTTTGATTAAGTGTTACTGGCTTGAGTTAAATTTTACTGCCTTGTATTAAGTCTTAGTGCTTAGGGCTGGTATTTACGTCCTGCTGCCGTAGTTTCCTTATGCTGCATTTTAGGTCCACGGCCTCGTTTTCGGTTTGGTCATTTTTTTTCCCGCCTTGACAATTTTCGATAAAAAAAAGCCAAAACATGCCTCAAATTAACTTGCAACCTCACTCACAGAGCTGTGTGTGAGTGTGTAAGTAAATTCAAGGCATATTTGTCTGTTTTTTCAGTTTGGAGGTTCAGACGTTAAATGTGTATTTTTGCGGGTCGTATTTTCTCTGCCGTCGCTAAGTCCCAAGTCGTACTGGCCGTCATTTTGTGGACGTCTGCAGTCTTTTTATATAAGTCCCACGTGTCTGGCACTCATGTCCACCAGCGCAATGAGCGCCTTCAGCGCTCACTGCCTAAGTCGCAATATATGTGATAACTAAAAATATATATATAAATATATAAATATATATATAAATAAATAAATATATATATATATATATAAATAAATAAATATTTATATACTAGCGTATTGCCCGTCAAAAAATGACAGCAATGAGATGTGTATGTTTGGAAAGTTGTTTAGTTATTAATATACATATGGAATTGTAAGGTAGCTAATGTTGTTTTGTGTGTACTACTGAAATATATAATACAAATTAATAAATAAATATACTTTACCTAGTTTTATGCATTGTGTTGAAGAGCTGGCAATCTGTGTTGATGTTGCTGCAGCATTAGTGGTGTGGAGGTGCTGTGTAAGCGTGATCAACGTGTGCAGTGTAATAGTGTGCGTGCGCGAGCCGAAACCATTAGCGTAGTTGTTTACTTCCGCATTATTGTAAAATGGCGGGTAATGTGTGGTATGCGTCTTAGCGGATTATCCGTACGTGTTTTCCGTGGTTATAGTGCTGTAGCCTCGTTTTCGTTTTGTTCGGCCGCCATTTTTTCTCTCGCTTCGAGAATTTTTTATTGTCTAAACTCTTTTATTTTGAGCTAAATGAAGGTGTAACTTGGTTTTTTGAGGTCGTGGATGCTCCCTCTTGCTGTCGGTAAGCTTTTTATGTATGTGCTGTGTGTATTTATTGTATTTTTGCTTTATTCCTGTCCGCGTGTTGCGTCCGTTTTTTGCGATGTCGTAATGTGTGGTATGCATCTTAGCGGATTATCCGTAAGTGTTATCCGTGGTTAGAGTGCTGTAGCCTCGTTTTTCGTTTTGTTCGGCCGCCATTTTTTCTGTCGCTTCGAGAATTTTTTAGTGTCTAAACTCTTTTATTTTGAGCTAAATGAAGGTGTAACTTGTTTTTTTGAGGTCGTGGATGCTCCCTCTAGCTGTTGTTAAGCTTTTTATGTATGTGCTGTGTCTATTTATTGTGTTTGTATTTTTTTTCATGTTTGCGAGTTGCGGTCGTATATTTTTGCTAAGGTTTAACGGCTCGCCTGCAATGAGCTGCTGCGGCGCTCATTGCCAAAGTGCTAGGGTTTAACGGCTCACCTCGCTACGCGAGGCTCGCCTGCAATGAGCGCCTGCAGCGCTCATTGCCAAAGTGCTAGGGTTTAACGGCTCGCCTCGCTACGTGAGGCTCGCCTGCAATGAGCACCTGCGGCGCTCGTTGCCAAAGTACTCCAGGTCAACGTCTCGCGCGCCTGCGGCGCTCATCGCTAAGCCCGCTAAAGTACTACGGTTTAACGACTCGCCTCGCTGCGCAAGGCACGCCGGCCGATGAGCGCCTGCGGCGCTCATCGCTAAGCCCGCTAAATCGTACAGACCATGCAAACAGCTTGACGACGATTCGTAGCAGGACAATTATAATATATGATGTGTATATCTAGCACACTGATTCTTTCCATGGGATTACTTTAGGGTTGATAGTTCCCCATATTGTGAAAACACATTGTAACATATTATATGGAATAGCTATATTCTCACTTAATTATTTGGATTCTCTGTGTTAGTAAGACATTTTTTTTGATTATTTACAACACCATTCCAAACAGGGTCCTATGTAAATATAGTTTTACAGGTGCCTCCAGGAATTTAAAGGGATAAACAGGGGTTTGGCAATAAAAAAAAACATCATCTCGATAAGCACGAAAATACAAGGAAAAAGAGCACTATATAACGAATCACTGCTCAAGGGGTTGCGTTACGCAGGCTGTACCTGTATTAAAAAAAAAATATGGCTAGAGCAATTTCTCTATGTATACAATCACATGATAGAGAAACTAAATAATTAAGTGAGATTATAGTTATTGTATACAATTTGTTACAATGTGTTTACAAGATATAGGGAGCTATCTAACCGAAAGTAATCCCAGGGAAAGAATTAGCATGCTAGAAATAAACACAAGGCACACTGGGCTACAGCGGATTCTTTTTTTAACAATTCATTTTTTATTATAGTGAGGATACTATGGAATAAATAGCCTTAAAAGGCTTAAACATACAAACCGAAAAAATCTTAAACATACAAAAGATTCCAGATCATTGTTTTGGAAGCTAGAGTATGTTAATCACACCAGATTTCATTTAGGTTTGCATGTATTTGAACAAAGTCGAGCTTAAATGCAGATCTGTAATTCAGTAATCTATCTAAAGTTTTTACCAATGTGCGTGACATAGTTAGCCCTCTTTCTTATCCTCACATCATTTCTCCTTCTCCCTTTTCTTACATTCAAATGATCCCTCTCCCCAACCCTAAATCCAACTTTCAAATTAAATGTACTTTTAACCCTTAATCCATCTTTCAATATTTTAACAAACGACTCAACCAAACTATTTTGCTCTCTAGTGGTAGTTGAAATCAGTTTAATAACAGGAATGTAAGATTTAGACCCCCTTTAAGTAAACACTTTGTATCTTAGATATCACAAATCAAGGTAAATAAGCATTAGCATATGTCTATATAACACCACACTTTTTTTCCATTGCTGGTACTGGCAATCAGACACTTCCATAATACTACTGAAGGTTTAAACGTCCCATGCCATAGTATGCAGCTTCTTCAAAGAGTATTATGCTGCTATCCAATCTTGAAAACATTTGTGATACAAAGAAATATTTATGCTATTGTTTAACATATAGGTGAACATTTTAAGAGATTTGTTTGTTATTTAACGTAGTTGATTATTCCTATAAATATTGCTAACAGTACAGCAAATAATTGGATCAACTCTGTTATTTCACCAGCTAATAATGAAAATGTAAAAAAAAATCACAAAATGTACAGAGGTTATATTTACATTAAAAAAGAGACTACCTTTATTTGTTTCTCACAAACAAAAAGTGGATGTGCTAGCTCATTCAAAGACAAGTTGCCAAGGATTCCAATTAGAAAGTTGAAATTAGTTATTAATGCAGTTTATAAAAAGAAAGAGGGGTGTCAATAATAAATAACTTAAGAATATAGGGCCTTGTTCAATTGCAAACCTGCAGTTGTCTTTATACTGGCTGTAAGTCTGTTTGAAATTTGCAACAGTTACAGAGCGATTCAATTGAACAAGCCCGCAACTTACGGGCCGAAAGCCTAAACCGTAAACCATGCACCTGTAAGTAGCATTTCAGGGCATGCTCATGATCAATTAAGCAAGGCTGTAACTCTCTATTTAGAAACAGTAAATAGCAAATGAGACAGTCATCATTACGTCAGTAAAACATGGAGGTTACACGTTAATCAATTATCGTTCAGAAGTCTGATATGCAATCAGACTCGTAACCCGGCAATGAACAAAATAATAAAAATGAATGACAATACTGTTCTAGTCCATTTGGGTGGCCTGATATGTATAAACTCCTTTATTCCTGGGATTGATATAATACAGAAATGAAACATAAAATACAATTATTTTCGACTGCTGATTTGCGAGCTTGAGACTGTTGTGCAATTAATTCTAATGTCTTTCATCACTTTCACCTTTATTTAAAGTGCAGTATTGATTTTTTATTTGCACTTACAGTGCTACGAACAGGTGTTTATCCCCCTTGCGAGTCCTCTCTGATACTCGTAGGATTTTCTTCTACATTTGCAAATCATGGGTGTGAAAACATTTGCGGGCTTGAGGAATTGTAGCAATTGAATTTGTGATTGTAACATTTATAAACTTGGACAATCAAAGCTTAGCTGGGTCGGAGTTAAGATTTTAACAACGTCAGTTGAATAGCAATTTAGTTTAAGGGCTACATTATGGGCTCCCGAAACTACAATTTTCTCAATTGAATAGTGTATAAAAAAGTACATGGGGAAATAGATCATCAATGTATAGTAGATTCATAGAGCTGCAAACTTAAATAAACAAATGTAATAGATATATGAGCTCCTAATAATATGCAAATACAATTTCTAACTTGACTCTGGAGTAAAATTGAGAAATATGAAAATTATATAAATAACTGGCAGTGAATTTACATTTTTAAAAGCTATTTTATTTATAATGAATTGCAATACTTTTTCTAAGCCTTTGAAGTAATATTTTATAATAGATTTATTTTGGTTAGAAATTTTAAAAGCTTTCAATTTGTGCATTAGATTGTATATGTCCATTTTAATGTGGTTATAAACTCTTCATGCTTGGTGGAGCTGTAAAGCATTAATCTATGCATTACTTGTGTCTGCGTCTCAAATTGTAGTTTTATTCAGCTACTGATTCCAGGATTTTAATCAATATTGTTCAAATAGCACTCTTTTTGCGGTATGCATTTTGACAAAAAAAGGAATTCATTATTTTCCTTATCATAGTTTGTCAAAGCCGGATTTGTTCTTTCTCTGCCTTTCACGTACCAAATCTAGAGGGATTTGAGTTTATTTTTCACACTAGATGATTTTGGTCTAAATACTGTTCTCCGCTCTTAAAGTATGCATTCTTAAACACTGAACCGTATCTTCTGATGTTCCACATCAAAGTATAACAATATAGGTTTACAAGTATAGATTTGGTTTTCCATTAGTTTAGGAGATTTAGAATACATTCTGTGATTCAGTACATGGTTCAAGCCCATTGCATTGAATGATGTCTAAGAATATCCTACACAATATGATACTCTTATCTGAACAATTTTCAGTTTGATGCCCTAGCTATGATCGACCTTTTTTTTTCACCGCCCTCTGTTTTTTTAATAAGCTACAGTTGAGTTACAATAATTTCTGCACTGATAACACAGATAACAATAAGACATAATATTATATATTAATATCACTTTAAATATCTATTAGAGGGAAAAGATAGCATGTTCGCATTTACAAAGTGGGGTTTAGCTTATTATTTTGTTTCCACTGATAATATATAACATTTTTTGATATAATGAAAATTGTAATATCACACTTAAAAACTAAATAGTAATAGCTATGAAATAACATACCTGTTAATAACACTGACAGGTGCAATATTTAACAGTTATTATTATGTTAATTTCCTTTTTTTTGTGTGTAAAGATAGGAAATAATAATAGCATAAAATATGTAATTTAGTATTCATCATTTGTTTGTTTTAGATATTAAATGACTGCTAAATAGATATTCCCTTCTGGATAGCAACCTTGTCATGGTCAAGGGGTTTATATACTTCAATAAAGTGAGCTATACCATGTAAGATCCCCCAAGATGGGCAGGTCATAGCAGAGAGGTCAGACAAATCGCAGTCCAGTGGAGAAGGAACTATCAACCCACTTCAGTATCTGTGCCAAGAAAACCATGTGGATAAGTATAACCAAAAACAGAGAGATGTGGGATGAGCATGGTGTGCTGTGACCAGATGATCACTGAGAGTGTGACATGACTGAAGGACTGAACAATAACAACAAAATAGCCATATTAACAGTATGCTCTTTTGAAGTAGTAAACAATAATGGCAGTGAGAAATATGTTTATTCTTATTTTCTAAATATAATTCAGCTTTTAACATATTAAAGCTATTAAAAGAAGCAGCTGATATCTTAGCAGATAAATAAATGATGAAATGGCTACTTACAGTACTAGTTAGTCTTTAATTTACTATCTTTAATATTATTATTTTTTATTATTATATTTTTGCATCTAAAAACATTGTAAACATTATCATCATTAAAGACATAAAATGGACTTTGTATTGTAGAAGAAGATGATTATGCTCTGGAGAACAGTCCGGAAGCCACATGGGAAGTGTCTGAGGGCTACATGAAACCCAAGAGCCACCCATTAGCTAGTCATCATCAACAATAATAATTTAGAATTGGTTATAAAAAATAAATTATGTAGGTGATTAGATTGTAGGAGGAGCCTAAGGTGAAATGTTTGACCTTTGAGAAAAGCAAGATTGAATTTATGTGTATTATAGAAGGCTACATTTTGTTTAGATACATCGTTCTTGGGTTAATAATACTTATTATGGGTCAGAGGACGGTTTATATAGTATACAATTAATGTTTCCTCTGTCAGTTAATACATTGTAATGAGAAATATTGAACGATAATGTCATTGCCTCAATTAGCACTTGTGGGAGGTAAATGCTGGAAAGCAGGTCAGAGATTATAAGGTCTAATTAATTAGTTATAGAGAAACAAAGCACTTAAACAAAACTCCTAAAAAATACATACTAATTTAAATACCCTGCAATACATAGAAAGGTCATAATTTCTTTGTAGATTTGAGTATTTATTGCTTGCTATAGACTAAAAAAGTATGTATAATTTTTCTTGTGTAATAAATACTTTTCTTATTCTATTATTAGAAAAGCTGTGTTTATTCATAGATCTTTAACCATCTCACGAAGCTTTGCAAAATGTATTGTAATATATATATATTATGAACCATTGAAAAAAAATCTATAAACTGCTTCAAACCTATTTCATCTTTGAATTTTAAAAATATATGTAACATCTTTGTATAATCTATTCATTCTATATAATGCAAAGGCATTATATCCCTATTAAGGCTTAGTTAAAATATAAAATAGTTGCATTCTTATTGCTCATCTAATAGTTTGCATATGCATTATGTATAATTTCTAGGCTATGCCCAGACCAATATAGACAATGTGTAAATTATTTTTTTATTTTGTTGGTTCTGGGAAAGTACATTTAGTCTTTTCTTCCTGACTTATAGAAATGTTGTTTTATCACCAAATGGAAATACAATTTTTAAGAAATTTTTCCTATATATGTGCGACAAATAATTTGAATGAAAAGTCTACAGTCCTAACATTTAACTCAATGCCTCTCTTTAAAAGGATCAAAAGAAAAATATATACATCTCCAAGCACTTCCTTTTATGTCAAAGAAGAAAGTGAAAGTAATAAGTTTATGTAAATCATATGGAGAAAATACCTCATATAATGGAAAAGGTCCTGTAAGGATTATTATGTTCTAGTTAGAAAGTGATGGCACTGTATACTATTATAACTGCAACTCTTGTTAAGATATATTATTATATACTAGTAACTTGCTCGTCATAAATGATGGTATCATATGTTATGTTTAATTGTCTGCACTGTCTCTCTCTCTCTCCTTTGTGTGCCCACTCTCTCCCTCACTCCCTCTCTGCCTCCCTCCCTCTCTCACTCTCTCTCTCTTTCTCTGCCTCCCTCCCTCTCTTACTCTCTCTCTCTCTTTGCCTCCCTCTGTCTCCTTGCCTCCCTCCTCTCTCTTCCTCTCTCTCTCTGCCTCCCTCTCTCTCCATCCCTCTCTCTCTCTACCCTCTCCCTCCCTCCCCTCTCTCTGGCTCTCTCCCTCCCTCTCTCTATGTTCCTCCTTCCTCTCCCTACCTCCCTCTTTGCCTCCCTCCATTTCTTTCTCTATGCCTCCCTCTCCCTCCCTCTCTCTCCCCCCCCTCTCTGTTTGCCTTCCTCCTCTCTCTCTCTGCCTCACTCTTTTTCCCTCCCTCTCTCTCTCCTTCCCTCTCTCTCTCTCTACCCTCTCCCTACCCCTCTTCCTCTCTCTTTGCCTCTCTCCCTCTCCATCCCTTTCTTATCATCATATTAATTAATTATGCAAGCAAAGAGACAATGTCACTATGAAAATGATTAACTGTTCAGATTAAGTTGATTGTATCTCTATCCCTCTACTTAATGCAAAACAATGAGTTACTATTTCTCCTAATGCTGATAAATTACAAATAGCATGATTACAACATATGAGTGAGTTGCAGCCTTCTATTCGTCTCCGATTGCGAATCTATTTAAACCGTAAACCATTTCCTTGGTCATAGCAGTTCAGGGTGGGAACCTGATCAATTCAGCAAGCCCGTAACTGCCCATTTTGAATCAGCCAGAAGAAAATGAGACAATGGAGGTTACATGTCAATCAATGAGGTTCGGGGGTCCGATATGCGACCAGACTCGCAAAACATTAAAATAAAGAATTATGAAAATGAATGCCAATACTGTTTTAGTCCATATGGGTGTCCTAATATGTATTAACTGAGACCGATTTTAACCCCGATATGACACGTAAAAATAACTTTTATTTCCTGACAATTTGCGAGCTTGAGACTGTTGTGCAATTAATTCTAATGCCTGTCATCACTTTCCTCGTTATTTACAGTGCAGTATTGTTTTTTTATTTGCTTTTACAGTGCTATGAATAGGTGTTTAACCCCCTTGCAGGTTCTCTCTAGCACTAGTAGGATTGTCTCCTTAATTTGTCATTTATGGGTGTGAAAACATTTGCAGGCTTGGGGAAACTGAGCAATTGAATAGCGATTTGCGATTTTAGCCTTGCGAAAGTGACAGATCAAAGGCTTCTGGAGGCTGTAAGTTATGAGTTTAACCACCATTTTTTCAAGCTCGTAACTCGGAAGCCGATCCGAGCCTGCCAAAAGACACCAATTGAATAGCAAAATAGCTTGGAACCTCACTTACGGGCCTCCGGATCTCCCGAAAGCTCAATTCAATGGGGCCCTTATTCTTTTTTGCACAACAGGCTGTTTCCTTATAAATAGAAATTGTTCACCACCTTGTATTGACTTTTATGTTACATTTGTATGTACTGTATGTTTGTATAATTATTGGTGTGACCTTTTCAGACATTTATTTTCAGTCTGCTTCAGTACAAAGCACAATGGACATACCCCAGTACAATACAGAGTCAATGCACTGCTTCTTACTAATATTGCCACAGTACATATTGTTTGCTGATTCTGACTTTTTTCCTTTTGGAACAATTATCTTAGTAATTCATGTTCCAGTTTTACTCTGAGCATTATCTAAGATAACTCACTGCTATTTTGAAGTAATTTAACATTACTTTTCTTCATGAATGTTACCAGTTTCTTAAAAAAGCTAATTTGTCATAAATCTGCTTCAACTCTAGTCCATTTGATTAATTTACTGGTTTTGGTTAGTTTTACTGAGATTACAAATTACAGAGAAAAGATCTGCAAAACAATATACACCATTTGCCTAAATTTAACCTCTTAGGTCTCACCAAATCTAATTCTCTGTGAGATTAATACAAAGGTTTTATTCTTACTGGAGACATTATAAGGGTTAATTACGTCTTACACAAGCAAATATATATAGTTCTATATTTCAGGTTGGCTTTACATGATTCTTTCTTCTTTACATTTTTTATTAATGCTCATATATTTGAAATAGTGCTTGTTGTTATATTTCCTTTGTGGAATTAACACTTTTATATTATCATGCCTTGTGGTGATTAACTTTTCATCACTACTTAACCCTTCTGGCTGCTCCTATTATGCAATTATTATTATTTCTAAAACTTCAAAGAGCTTATTACTAAGTTCTTTATAGTGTTTTACACTTTCTTTATATCTTGATGGTTAATAGTAGGCAATGATATAGAGACTTAACCCCATTTGCTTTATTCAGTTTTTTGCTTATTTAACCCAATTTATATTTGATGGCACTTTTTTTTTATTTTTTATTTTATGCCCAAATGTATCACTTCTTATTTGATAGGGTTAACTTTACAATAGACAAAATACCTCATGGTGAATTACCTTTGAGATTATACTGAAAGAGTAGCAATGTATTTGGTCACCTGGCTAGGATTTATCCCATTCCAATTTCTGAGTCTAATGCTAATGCTTGGGATAGGATCCCTTGTGGTTACTTCTGTGGTGCATGGAGGTTACATTACCGTTTAATTAAGATAGTGCATTTAAGGCCCATCTGGTGGATTGCGCTACATCTCCACCTGTAGTTGCTCTAACAGTTTTATCCAAAGTCAAGCAAACTTGCAGCCCTATTCAATTCCCTGAACATTTAAAACTGAAGCCCGTAACGTAGCCCGCAAGACTTGCGGCTATTAAATTTGCCCTGTAAGCAACCCACTAACGACTTGCAGGTTAAAGGCGAAAAAACACATGATGTCGAAATTTGAACTCAGCGGCCACAAGTCCTTTGTTTTGTCAAGCCCGTAATTGTTCGAAAATCGCTATTAAATTGCCACAAATTTACTGGAGTTCAACCCTGTAACCCGCAAATGGAGCCAAAAAGACAACGGGTACTAAAGAGGACCCGCAATGGGGATAAACTCCTATTCATAGCACTGTAAATGCAAAAATACACACAATACTGTATTTTCAATTAAAGGGAAAGTGATGTTTGGAATTACAATTGATAGCATAACATTCTCAAGCTTGCAAATCTGCTATATAAAATACTTTTATTTCTGTTTAATTTCCATGTTATATCAATCCCGGCAATCAATATGTTAATGCATATAATGCAAGTTGCATGGACTAGAATATAATATTTACCAATTTATTAATATTGCATTATTTCTGGAATGGTCATGGGTAAAGTTCCAAGTGGACAAAAGAGCTGCTGGCTCATATTTAAACAAAGTTGGTTCTATTTTCTCTCCTGAAAGTCAGAAAACATTCAACCTTCTTTGTATATTATAGGATTTGGAAGAAGTATATTCAATAGAATAAAGATAAAAAAACTGGATTATATGAGGTCTTCTGCTCCTACTATTTTGCATTTCCTACTAACTGGATTTAATCTGGGTCTCAGCAATAACACTTTAGGGGACAGATTACCACTATTTCAGATCGGACAGCAACTTGTTGGTCTCTTCACAATATCATCATCTGGCCCCTTAATGCTTTTATCAAGATCAAGCCCCCTTGGGCACTCCCTTTCTCCTTATGTTTCTCCAGAATTATGTGCAGATTATCTTCTGATTTTGAAGGTTAACTTCCTAGTGGCCATTACCTCTGCAAGAAGAGTGTGACAGAGCCCACCGCCCTATCTGCGGAGAAACCTTATCAATCCTTATTTAATAAGTTATCCCTTATTCTGTTCCTGAATTTCTCCCCAAGTGCTACCCAGATTCCATATGAACCAAGATACTATTCTTCCGGATATGCCATGCGATTCCGAAGATCATTGTTTATTGGACCTGCTACCTGGTCCTCCTTTATAATCTTCTTCAAACATTACAACCTGGACGTTTCTGCTTCCTCTCAATCAGAAAAGTTTTGAGACAAAAGCTGCTTCATTCAAGGGTGTTTTCTGTGACAAATGATTAAGTCTGTTGTACTTTATCCCCTTCCTGAAGGATCATAAGGTCCCCAATAGTCTTTAACACTAGCCCCAAATCTATCGACACTAAACAAATTACAAAAATATAAAAAAAACATAATTAAAATAAAAAAATTGTTACGGAAAATTAGAAATTATCAAAATAATTAAAATATTTATACATAAAATAAAGAATAAACTAAATGTGTAAAGGGAATAAAACCATAGTAACTAATGCTTCCCAATCTTGAGGGCCCTCCAGTGATGATCTTCAACTCTATTGTTGTTTGAAAAAAATCCTATTCTTTCTTGATTATAGAGCCTTAAACCTCTCATCCTTTTTTTCTGGTAAGACATTTTTTTATTCTAATTTTATAATTTTATTGTAGGTAGTTTAGGGGATTAGTATTAGGAACTACAGTATGGGAGTCCTTATGGACCACCATGAGGGGGATAGAGCCCATGGGTAAAAGTTATTTGTGGTAAGTGAGATAATGTTAGGTGCCATGGGGGTTCATAGGGACCTGATGGAGATAGGATAGTATACCATGGGAGTGATAAAAAAGCTCCACAAAGTTGTTTCTAAGAACTCCCGTAGATATTAGTCTTGCTTAAAATCCTAAGGGAGCCATTTAATTAAACCCCAAGTTAGTAGCCTTCTCTAAATAGATAAGCTTTCAGGGAGTATTTGAAATTGTGAAGAGTTTGGGAGAGTTTGAAAGAGTGGGCACAGAATTCCACAGCGGGTCTTAGAGGAAAGAGTGTGAGGAAATGATAACAGATCAGGAGAGATGTATGTCCTGGGTAGAGCCAAGCCACATAGAGGTGTATCTGTAGATTAGATCTGATATGTAGGAGGGCTCTATGCTGTGAGGGATTTGTAGTTGAATGTTGGGGCTTTGAATATCATTGATATGAGAGACCAGTAAAGGGAATGGCTGAATAACCAAAGCCGCTCATTGCACTGCAGTTGAGGCACGCAGGACTTAGGACCCATACGACTTAAGACCGACACCCATACATGCACCGGAAGACTGAACTGAAAAAAAACGAAAAAAAACACAAATATTTCTCAAATTAACTTAAACACACAGCACAGTGGGAAAGCCAGGGATCCTGTGAGTCAGCTTGCAAGTTAATTTGAGGCATATTTGCAATTTATTCACAAACAAAAATCGCCTATGAAAAAAAAAAAAAAAAATGGCTGCCGAAGAAACACAAAAGGACGAAAACGAGGCGCAAGAACGTAAAACTAGTCAAAGGACATAAAACTAGCCCGAAGGATGTAAAAAATAGCCCTAAGTAGTAACACTTACCGAAAAGCAGTAACACTTAATCCAAGCAGTTAACATTTAACACAAGTCAGTAACACTCAAGCGCAAGGCCTATAAACTAGACAGGGGGAGAGGCTTACAATGAGGGCCAAAGGCATTGAAACTCAGTGAGGTGAGATCTTGCATGGAACACCAGACCAAGGGAGACTGGCAGTTATTTTGTGATTCTTCCATTTGCGAATAATCGCACCAACTGTTGTCACCTTCTCACCAAGCTGCTTGGCAATGGTCTTGTAGCCTATTCCAGCCTTGTGTAGGTCTACAAACTTGTCCCTGACATTCTTGGACAGCTCTTTGGTTTTGGCCATGGTGGAGAATTTGGAATGTGATTGATTGCTTTTGTGGACAGGTGTCTTTTATACAGGTAACTAGTTGAGATTAGGAGCACTACCTTTAACAGAGTGCTCCTAATCTCAGCTCGTTACCTGTATAAAAGACACCCAGGAGCCAGAAATCTTTCTGATTGATAGGGGATCAAATATTTATTTCCCTCACTGACCTGCAAATCAATTTATAACTATTTTACATGCATTTTCTTGTGTTTTTGTTTCTTATTCTGTCTCTCACTTTTAAAATACACCTACCATTAAAATTATAGACTGATCATTTCTTTGTCAGTGGACAAACGTTCAAAATCAGCAGGGGGCCAAATACTCCCCCCCCCCCCCACTGTGTGTGTGTGTATGTACCGGTATATATATATATATATATATATATATATATATATATATATATATATATATATACATGATATATACATATATATATATATATATATATATATATATATATATATATATGATATATATATATATATATAATATAATATATATATATATATAATATATATATATATATATATAATATATATATATATATATATATTTTTTTTTTTTTTTTAATATATATATATATATATATATATATATATATATATATATATATATATATATATATAATATACAGTGGATATAAAAAGTTTACACACCCCTGTTAAAATGTCAGGTTTCTGTGCTGTAAAAAAATGAGACAAAGATAAATCATTTCAGAACTTTTTCCACATTTAATGTGACCTATAAACTGTACAACTCAATTGAAAAACAAACTGAAATCTTTTAGGTAGAGGGAAGAAAAAATATAAAAATAAAATAATATGGTTGCATAAGTATGCACACCCTTAAACTAATACTTTGTTGAAGCACCTTTTGATTTTATTACAGCACTCAGTCTTTTTGGGTATGAGTCTATCAGCATGGTCCATTTTGACTTGGTAAGATTTGCCCACTCTTCTTTGCAAAAACACTTCAAATCTGTCAGATTGCGAGGGCATCTCCTGAGCACAGCCCTCTTCAGATCACCCAACAGATTTTCAATCGGATTCAGGTCTGGGCTCTGGCTGGGCCATTCCAAAACTTTAATCTTCTTCTGGTGAAGCCATTCCTTTGTTGATTTGGATGTATGCTTTGGGTCATTGTCATTATAGCAGAAGCCTGAAGGTTTTGTGCCAATATTGACTGGTATTTGGAACTGTTCATAATTCCCTCTATCATCACTAAGGGCCCAGTTCCAGCTGAAGAAAAACAGCCCCAAAGCATGATGCTGCCATCACCATGCTTCACTGTGGGTATGGTGTTCTTTTGGTCATGTGTAGTGTTGTTTTTGCACCAAACATATCTTTTGGAATTATGGCCAAAAAGTTCAACCTTGGTTTCATCAGACCATAACACCTTTTCCCACATGCTTTTGGGAGACTTCAGATGTGTTTTTGCAAAATGTAGCCTGGCAATTGTTAACTTAAATATACATTGAATCCAGAGGAAGACAAACAGTAAAAACCCTCCTTGAAACATAGCCAATTGTATCAGAGAGGTAAAAAAATTAATTCCTTCCTGACCCCATTTACTGGCGATCAGATTACTCCCTGGATTAATGTTTAACATAAAAGACAACATTTACATTGTGACTTAAAACGTGGTTCAGCGCTTAACATGAACTTTGTAATATGTCTACGTAAGGAACTTAAAAGTATATTTTTGGAAACTTTAACTTTCTTATCTGTCTAAGTAAGCAACTTGAAAAAAATGTTTTCAAACTTGTAACATTATAAACAGTAACATAGTTAATCAAGATTTTAACATCATTTTAATTAAAAGTATAAACATTTGAATGTAAGAACAGTTGAACTTTAAATTAATAAGTATTGTAAACTTGAGGTAATGTTTTTTTTAACTCAAGAATTGTTAACTTAAATATACATTGAATCCAGAGGAAGGCAAACAGTAAAAACCCTCCTTGAAACGTACCCAATTGTATCAGAGAGGGAAAATAAATAATTCCTTCCTGACCTCATGAACTGGTGATCAGATTACTCCCTGGATTAATGTTTAACATAAAAGACAATATTTACATTGTGACTTAAAACGTGGTTGAGCTCTTAACATGAACTTTGTAATATGTGGAAGTAAATAACTTGACTGTATATTTTTTGAAACTTGAACTTTCTTATCTATCTAAGTAATGAACTTGAAAATATTGTTTTCAAACTTGTAACATTAGAAACAGTAACATAGTTAATTAACATTTTAACATCATTTGTAAAAATAATGCAAGGCAAATGTTTTGTGAGGCTAATCATCCGTAAATAGTACTTCCATTAATTATGACTGAATTGTTTATTGTTTTGTATTTTTCAATGGTTGACCTTTGTTTATTGCTGTGACTTAAAACGTGGTTGACCTCTTAACATGAACTTTGTAATATAACTAAGTAAGAAACTTGAAAGAATATTTTTTGAAACTTGAACTTTCTTATCTGTGTAACTAAGGAACTTGAAAAAAATGTTTTCCAACGTGGAACATTATAAACAGTAACATAGTGAATTAAGATTTTAACATAATTTTGTATTAAAAGTATTAACATTTGAATGTAAAAACAGTTGAACTGTAAATGAATCATTATTGTAAACTTGAGGTAATGGTTTTTTAACATGCAAGTTCTATCTCAAGAATTGTTAATTTAAATATACATTGAATCCAGAGGAAGGCAAACAGTAAAAACCCTCCTTGAAACGTACCCAATTGTATCAGAGAGGGGAAAAAAATCACCATGCTTCACTGTGGGTATGGTGTTCTTTTGGTCATGTGCAGTGTTGTTTTTGCACCAAACATATCTTTTGGAATTATGGCCAAAAAGTTCAACCTTGGTTTCATCAGACCATAACACCTTTTCCCACATGCTTTTGGGAGACTTCAGATGTGTTTTTGCAAAATGTAGCCTGGCTTGGATGTTTTTCTTCGTAAGAAAATGCTTTCAATACCCCAAAGCCCAGACATATGAAGAATATTGGAGATTGTTGTCACATGTACCACACAGCCAGTACTTGCCAGATATTCCTGCAGCTCCTTTAATGTTGCTGTAGGCCTCTTAGTAGCCTCCCAGACCAGTTTTCTTCTCGTCTTTTCATCAATTTTGGAGGGAGCTCCAGTTCTTGGTAATGCCACTGTTGTGCCATATTTTCTTCACTTGATGATGACGGTCTTCACTGTGTTCCATGGTATATCTAATGCCTTGAAAATTCTTTTGTACCCTTCTCCTGACTGATACCTTTTAACAATGAGATCCCTCTGATACTTTGGAAGCTCTCTGTGGACCATGGCTTTTGCTGTGGGACTCGACTAAGAACATTTAAGGAAAGACCAACTAGAGCAGCTGAACTTTATTTGGGGTTAATCAGAAGCACTTTAAATTATGGCAGGTGTATGCTGACTCCTATTTAACACGATTTGGAATGTGATTGCTTAATTCTGAACACAGCTACATCCCCAGTTATAACAAGGTGTGCAGACTTATGCAATCACATTATTTTTCTTTTTCTTCCCTCCACCTAAAAGATTTCAGTTGAGTTGTAAAGTTTATAGGTCATTAAAGGTGGAAAAAGTTCTGAAATTATTTATCTTTGTCTCATTTTTTTACAGCACAGAAACCTGACATTTTAACAGAGGTGTGTAGAATTTTTATTTCCACTGTATATATAATATATATATATATATATATATATTATATATATATATATATATATATATATATATATATAAAATATATATATATATATATATATATATATATATAATATATATATATTTATATATATAATATATATATAATATATATATATATATATCACATATTATAATAGTCAAACTACGAATCGTCGTCACGCCTTGCAAGCTCGCTTTGCGGAAGGTGGAGGCTCTAACATTGGCTGCAATGAGCCAAAGGCACATTGCAGGCCACAAATGAGGACCCTCGCGAAGCGAGGGGCCACATTTGCAGAGGTGGAGGCTTAAAGGTGCCTCACACGCGGTTACAAACACCCACACAAGCGGCACTTCACCGACGCACATTTACGGACTTAGCAGACAAAAATATGAGACATGGGACTTAGAACAAAAAAACCTTGCAACCTCGCAAAAATACGACCTTAACGGCTGAACTGCGCGCACCGGAAAACAGTCAAAACACAATAAATACACACAAAAACACATAAAAAACTTACCCACAGCAAGGGGGGCACCTAGGACCTCTGCAAGTGAAGTTACACCTCCATTTAAGTCCAAATTCACAAGTTTAGACACACGAGTTTAGACACACGAGGCTACAGGAACTTAAACATGTAAAACAGCACCAAGCACATGCGGCTTTTCCAAAAAGCTGTACAAGGTAAAGATACACGTTTACTAAGGACGGAAAATCATACACACCAGCCATTTATCAATGCGGAAGTACACAGCTACACTAACGGCTTTACCTTGCGCACACACCACATTTACACTACACACTGCACACATTGCTGACACTTACACCACAGCTTCAGAAAAATGCATAACTACACAGGATGCTTCAGGAACATAGAAACAGATTGTCAGTTCTTCAGCATAATGCTTCCTGCATATATTACTTAAGAATAGGTAAAGTATATTCATTTATTAATTTATACATTATCTTATTGGCATACAACAAGACATATACACACAAAAAAAACTCTAATAACAAAAAAAAAACAAAAAAAACAGCCTCGCAATGACCCCCGAAGGTCCTCACGCTAAAATATTCATAAAACAACATTACCTCACTTACAATTTCATGACCGTCATTTTTTGGCGGGCAAGTTGCTAGTATATATATACTAGCGACTTGCCCGTCAAAAAATGACGGAAATGAGATGTGTATGTTTGGAAAGTTGTTTAGTTATTAATATACATATTTGACACTTGTAAGATTTTAGTTATGATGAAATAAGTACTATTGTGATATTAAACATGTTTATTTTTGTAAAATGTTCTTTTGGTCAACAGTAACTGTTAAAGAATTTTGTATTAAAAGTATTAACATTTGAATGTAAAAACAGTTGAACTTTAAATTAATCAGTATTGTAAACTTGAGGTAATGGTTTTTTAACATGCAAGTTCTATGTGAACAATTGTTAACTTAAATATACATTGAATCCAGAGGAAGACAAACAGTAAAAACCCTCCTTGAAACATAGCCAATTGTATCAGAGAGGTAAAAAAATTAATTCCTTCCTGACCCCATTAACTGGCGATCAGATTACTCCCTGGATTAATGTTTAACATAAAAGACAACATTTACATTGTGACTTAAAACGTGGTTGAGCGCTTAACATGAACTTTGTAATATGTCTAAGTAAGGAACTTAAAAGTATATTTTTGGAAACTTTAACTTTCTTATCTGTCTAAGTAAGCAACTTGAAAAAAAAAAATCAAACTTGTAACATTATAAACAGTAACATAGTTAATCAAGATTTTAACATCATTTTAATTAAAAGTATAAACATTTGAATGGTTGAGCTCTTAACATGAACTTTGTAATATGTTGAAGTAAAGAACTTGACTGTATATTTTTTGAAACTTGAACTTTCTTATCTATCTAAGTAATGAACTTGAAAATATTGTTTTCAAGCTTGTAACATTAGAAACAGTAACATAGTTAATTAACATTTTAACATCATTTGTAAAAATAATGCAAGGCAAGTGTTTTGTGAGGCTAATCATCCGTAAACAGTACTTCCATTAATTATGACTGAATTGTTTATTGTTTTGTATTTTTCAATGGTTGACCTTTGTTTATTGCTGTGATTTAAAACGTGGTTGACCTCTTAACATGAACTTTGTAATATAACTAAGTAAGAAACTTGAAAGAATATTTTTTGAAACTTGAACTTTCTTATCTGTGTAACTAAGGAACTTGAAAAAAAAAATTCCAACGTGGAACATTATAAACAGTAACATAGTGAATTAAGATTTTAACATAATTTTTTATTAAAAGTATTAACATTTGAATGTAAAAACAGTTGAACTGTAAATGAATCATTATTGTAAACTTGAGATAATGTTTTTTAAACATGCAAGTTCTATCTCAAGAATTGTTAATTTAAATATACATTGAATCCAGAGGAAGGCAAACAGTAAAAACCCTCCTTGAAACGTACCCAATTGTATCAGAGAGGGGAAAAAAATTATTCCTTCCTGACCTCATGAACTGGTGATCAGATGACTCTGTGGATTAATGTTTAACATAAAAGACAATATTTACATTGTGACTTAAAACATGGTTGAGCTCTTAACATGAACTTAAAAACAGTTGAACTTTAAATGAATCATTATTGTAAACTTGAGATAATGTTTTTTTTAACATGCAAGTTCTATTAACATTAGAAACAGTGACATAGTTAATTAACATTTAACATAATTTGTGAAAATAATGCAAGGCAAGTGTTTTGTGAGACTAATGATATATAAACAGTACTTCCATTAATTATGACTGAATTGTCTATTGATTTGTATTTTTGAATGGTTGACCTTTGTTTGTTGCTATAGTAATTGTTTTAAATTTCACATATAGTTTGGTCTCTGGAAAAGTGGTTCTCTATATTGTTTTTTTTTTATATTTTTGCATTTGCTTTTAAATTTGTTTTGCATGGGTTTTATTTCTTTAATGAAAAGTTATAGTACTTCATAGTAGACAATGTTTTTAGTAAAAATACGTCCATCTTCTAATAAATCATCTTGACTTTCATTCTTTTCAATGTAAACTTTAATAGCCTGTGGATTTTTGCACCGTGATAACGCAACGTACCATTGGCCATGTGCAAATACTGGTTCTTGTAAGAAAATACCCACAGATTTGAACGTTTGTCCTTTTGATTTATTAATGGTCATGGCAAATGCCATAATGACGGGAAATTGTCTTCTTTGAAGTATAAAAGGGAGACTACTTTCACTTGGTGCTAAATCTATTCTTGGTATGAAAACTATCTCTCCTTTATGGGTACCATTTAAAATTTCAGCATCTATGAAATGGTCCTTTAATTGTAGAAAAATTAATCTTGTCCCATTGCACAGGCCTTTTTTGGGGTTCATATTTAGCAGTAACATGACAATTGCACCTTTCTTTAGCTAAAAAATATGTGGGGGCATTCCAGAAGGAGTTAGTGAGTTTATGAATTCAGTGGAAAAGTTAGCCTGACTTTCATTGTCATCAGCAAGTACAGAATCAGCACTGTGATCATTTCTTTGTGGTGCATTAATTTTTTTTAAGATGTCATTATTGAGGATTAATGCATCCTTATTTTTACACATTAGGATGACTTGGTTGGCAAGCTCTGAATATTCCTGGTTATTTATGCTACCTTGAAATATAGCCGATATAATATCTTGGTGACAAATCATATATGAGGTGGGATCTGCACAGTGTCGTCAGATAAATGTGGTATTTTTTCTGTTCTGCCTTCTCCAATTTTAATAAGCCAATCATTGAAATCAGTTTGGCCTTCTGATCTCATGCTTTGTTGCAGTTGAAGATGGGTAAAATGTTTCCATAGTGTGCTTGACTTTATACAGGTTTCGATAATATCAGTTCGATTTCCATGTACAACGACAGGTAATGTTTGTCTAAAATCGCCACCTAACAACATTACCTTTCCACCAAATGGAAAAGTATTATCCATGACTTCACGAAGCAAACGGTAAATACATTGGAGGGCATAGCATGACATCATTGTGGCCTCATCTATTATAATTAATTTACTTTTTTTCAATTTCTTTGCTTGTAATGATGTCATGCGAATATCTGACACAGAAGTTTCTAAAATAGGCACTGGCAGTTTAAAGCCACTATGTACAGTTCTTCCACCTTGTAACAAAAGTGCAGCAATTCCAGTAGTGGCAAACGGCAGTGCTATTTGACCTTGTGCTCGTACAGAACTCATTAATAAATTATATAGATACGTTTTTCCTGATCCGCCAGGTCCATCAAGATAGAAATAACGCTCTGTCACCATATCATCATCTATTGCATTTTTAATAGCATTAAATGCTTGCAATTGTAACGTATTTAAAGTTGCAAGTCTTTCTTCTGTTCTTTCTACTTGTAGTTGAATGTCATAGTCTTCAAATTTTATGTCATCTATAAGACCTGGATCAGGCAAATTAAAACTTGCACAACTTAATCCATGAGTTAAAAATACTTCTTGGATTTCCATTAACGCTTTTAAGTGTGCAATGGGTTCATTGTATCGTCGCATAAATTCTTCAGCCATATTACCTTTAAATGTCTTCCACAAAGCTAATGCATTTGGAGCATTTGAGAAGATACAAATAAATGCAAATTGTTCTCTCATCTGCCGTGGCATATGACATTGTGCTGCTTCTTCTAAACATCTTTCCCATTCTGTATCATCAGCTAGTAAGTTTCTATGTCTTGCAGCTAAATGGAAGGATTCATATACTATGGCCCTCATTCTATTATCGGCCGTAAAATGGCCGCAAAGCTGAGATTCCTTGCGGCCGTCTTACGGCCCCGTGTAGAGCTACCTTTACCTTGCAATTCAAATAGACGGCGCCGCAAGGATATCCCCCTTCCGGCCGGCCGCATATCATGCAAACGGACGGAAGCGTTTTCCCAGCGCCCGTAAATCTTGTTTTCCGGCCGCAAAGTCAGAAAACTGTAAATGCAAATATAAATTCGAGATGGCACTGTAAAGCTCCGTAAATGCTAGGCATCATAATCGGGGACATGAGGATTAATAGCAACACCCTCTCAAGCTTGCACATCAGCCCAAATCCGATATATCATTTACGGATTACTTTCCGTCCCGTAGACCCGCGGGCTCGTCCTTGTTAAAACCCGTACGGGTTCGGAGATGGAGGGCCGCAAACAAAGCATTGTAGAAGCCAATATATATTCAATACAGCACTGCAAAGCACTGTAAATGATGGGGAACATAATGGGGGGACATGAGGATTAATAGCAAAACATTCTCAAGCTTGCACATCGCCAAATTGTACTTTGATTTTAAAATCCGTACAAGTCCCACGGACTTCAATGATCAAGCCCGTAGCTCCTTATTCAAGCCTGTGCGGGCTGTCCTCCAAGCCCATAGCTCGTTCTTAAAGCCCGTACGTGCTTGGAGTTTGAAGGTATCCATTTTGTTACGGTTTTTGCAGTCTGCATGGTTTAAGCCTGTAACCCTAAAATGGAGGCCCAAGCATTACAGCCTCCAAATTAACAATTGTTCAAATTAGTTTAATATTCCTCATATGTTTGATTGTTCAACACACATACAGGTTCCATTGTAGCCTCTAAAACAGCCCTATAATAGAATATGTCACATCAATATTGGCGCGCACAGCAAATGTGTTTTGACAACATGTAGCTGACATGAGCGGTCCCACATCATTGCGCAGTTCTAATATTTTTGACTACTGCGCGTCGATGAAAGGGCGCAAGTGATATGACCTAATGCCATAAACCCTTCTAACCCTTGTAGCCGCAGCCTAATCCTAACCCTTACACCCCACAGCCTAATCCTAATCATTAGATCTGCTAGCCTCCTGTCGGGCCTGCTGTTGTTGATGCGCGCATGTGTCGGTGCGCAGATGACAGCGCACATTCGATGCACGCTATATAGTTGATCAACGATAGAATACACATCTCGCTCATCACATCTACATTAGAGAATGCAAATAGTGGCCAAATCAGACCGCCACTTGGCATATATCAAGTACCAGGGGAATATTTCATTATATGTGGTTAAGTTCTTTAGTTGTGTCCGACTCTCTGTGACCCTATGGACTGCAGCACATTCAGCTAGGTCTCTGCCTGTGCTGTTCTCCAAAGTTTGAAGGCCAAAGAGATTGGAGTGGGTTGTCAGTTCCTCCTCTAGTGGATTGGGATTTGTCTGATCTCTCTGCTATGACCTGCCCACCTACAGTAGCTCACAGTTTCATTCAGGTACACAAGCTGCTTCACCACCACCACCACTAAGCAACCCTAACCCATGTAAATTGATAAATAGCAGAACAGTTTGGAAGTTCACCAAATGGGAATACCTAGACACCTGGCACATGGCTCCCACCAGGATGGGCCTAGCAGAGATAATGCCTGATGGCGGTGAGTTTGCTGTTGATCCCAGAGCTTGCGGCCTTTCCTGATGGGTCAGAGTAGATATGTGTGGTGTATGTTCCCCTGGTCCCCTTCAGCATTGCTAAGTGGTGTGAAGGGGCTTGTGTACCTGAATGAAGCTGTGAGCTATAACATGTAGGGCCACTGTAGGTGGGCACATCAAAGCAGAGAGATCAGACAAGGTCCAATCCACTTGAGAAGGAACTGATAAACCACACCAGTATATTTAGCATGGAAACCGTGGATAACAGCACAGGCAGAGACCTAGCTGAATGTGCTGCAGCTCATAGGGTCACAGAGTGTCAGACACAACTGAAGAACTGAACAACATACATTACAATGTTTCCCTACTACTTGATATATGCCATGTGGCGGTGTAATTTGCAAAATAATTGTATTACCAAATGTAGATGTGATGAGCTAGATGTATATGCAATTAGATAGAGATTTAAGGGATCACAATAGAGCTCATGTGCGTGGCAAAGGGTTCATATGACCTGACTCATGTTTTACGCTTGCTATTGAATTGGGTAGTGTGGCTTCAATCATATTATGCATGTTGCAGCATGGTTTGTCATATTGGCATGTGCATGGCCATTACAACATATGATAACCAAAGGATATTTAGCCAATGCATGTTCATTATTGGGCAACTAACTGTATTCACACATATGCTAAGTGATGTTGGTGAAGGGGTTTGTGTACTTCAATGAAGCTGTGAGCTAGACTACATAGGACCAGTGTAGGGGGGTACGTCTTATCAGAGAGGTCATACTAATCCCAATCAACTAGAAAAGGAACTGGAAAACCACTCCAGTGTCACCTGTCCTATTCATTGTAGGCCCTCAGGGGAATGTTCCTACTCCACAGTATCGCTAATCAGACTTGTCATGGGTATTAACCCTATATTAGTAGTAGATATGATATTTGGAGTCATATGATATCTAAAGCTATTCTGACTCCTCAACAGTTTTAGATGTATTGATCTATTGCATGTTAACTATGGCTCATCAGTTTACATTTATAGGAATGTGACACTAATGTAATGCATGTGGATTTCACAGAACAAAACATATTCATAACACATGGACGCAGTCAGAAAGGTCTAACAAAGCTTTATTTTTTACACAGACCACAATCAGCAGTGGTCAAGATTGTGCATTCACATAACAGTATAACAAAGCTTTATTTGCTAGACAGACCACAATCAGCAGTGGTCAAGATTGTGCATTCACATAACAGTATAACAAAGCTTTATTTGATAGACAGACCACAATCAGCAGTGGTCAAGATTGTGCATTCACATAACAGTATAACAGCCAGGCAGCGGTGGTCTGGGCGGTGGCGGACACATGGGAGGAGAGGAGGGGCCAGGCTGCTCTTGACTGGGTGATTGGGAGATCCCTGTTGATGTTGGGCTGGGGACCATCGCCTGTCTGAGCAGCCTGACCTGAAGGTGTTCTGTCGTCATGTGGTGCCTCCTCACCTCCCTGGACAGCCTGGCCAGGCTGTGGGTCATATGCGACCGGAGGGCAGAGATGCTGGCCTCCATCCGGAGCTGGCTGGCCTCGATCCTCTGGGAGCTTGCCAGCTGCTCCTTCATGACGACCAGCATCTCCACCAGCACAGCCTGGCTCTGCGGCGACGACACCGCTGGGTGGGCCTGGTAAGGTGTAGTGGGGAGGTCCACAGCTGGAGCCAGGGGGGACAATGTGCCCGGTGGTGACCAGGCCAGCACACTGTGTGGGGAAGGAGGTGCTGTCCCAAGGGCGTGGGAGGGCCCCAGAGCAAGTCTTTGGAGGATGGGCATAGGCCCAGGGCTTGTGGCAGTTGAGCTGCCGAGGTCAATGACCAGCCCATCCTCTGACCCAGGGCCCCCGATCTTCCTTCCTCCTCCCCCTGTGCTGGAAGATCCTGGTACGGGGCCGATGGCCCCACCTCCTCTGCCTGGTCACAGGACCCAGAGCTCCTCCTGGATGCTGAGAGATAGAGAAGAAAGGTACCTGTCATTAGTATGTTGATTAGCGCATTGATATGTGTTCATTTCTAATTATCTGACATCTAGCCTTGAATATGGATGATTCTCCTCTTTGCAACTCTGATTAGCTATCTTATACTAGCTGTTATCTATTCTTAGGTTTCTGTTCTTGATGGTTCTCAGCTCACAACGCTATCTGTATTACGGCTGCTGTCTGTAACTGCATAGGCTGAATGGGCACACCAATACATGGACTCTCTATTACAGGGGTGTCCAAACTCTTTCCTGGATTGGAAGATATCCTTTCTGTGCACTGGTGAGTCAATCAGGATGACTGAAGAAGCGATTGACTCACCTGTGCGCAGCAGGGTTATCAGATCCAGGCATGTGTGTGGCCCACCAGGACCGAGTTTGGACACACCTGCTCTATTGCTTGATTACTGTTGTGGTGACCAGGAATGACAGAGATTTGTCAGCTTCATGAATTTAATGATGCATCCATCTATCCCTTGTTATTTCATGGAGCTGACATGTCAGTGTCATGTCCATGTGTAGTGTGTGTGATGCACATGTGGTGGCATGTTGCTGTATGTCATATTCACCTGCCATGGAGGCTGGGTCCTGCTGCTCCACCGGGCCTGAAGCTCCAGCTGCGCCCGAGGGTGCAAGCATGGCCCTTGCAATCCCCTCATGTCCCAGGTACTTGACCCTCCGCCCGTCATCCTCCTGGGCCATCTTCATCCTCACCACGGCCCTGATGTCGTCTAAACGGTGTTTTATGGACCGCAGACTCCGTCCACAGCCCGCCACACCATTGACTAGATTGACCACCTGCTGCCAAGCTTATAGCCCTGGGCCCAGCCTTGACTTCCCTACCCCCCAAGGTGATGACGGGGCGGGCAGGGATGGCCCCCAGGAGGGCCATGTTCTCCTACCGGCTATAATTGTGGGCCCTGGACCTGCCGCCAGCCTCTTGCTCTCCAGACTGGGGTTGAGGACCCTCTCCACTCTCCTCCTCCCTCCTCCTCCTCCTTCCTCCTCCTACTCTCCTCTCCCTCCACCCTCCTCTCCTCCCTCCTCTCCTCCCTCCTTCCTCTACTCTCCTCCCTCCTTCCTCTACTCTCCTCCCTCCTTCCTCTCCTCTCCTCCCTCCTTCCTCTCCTCCCTCCTTCTCTCCTCTCCTCCCTCCTTCGCCTCCTCTCCTCCCTCCTTCTCCTCCTCTCCTCCCTCCTCCTCTCCTCCCTCCTTCCTCCTCCTCTCCCTTCCTCCTCCTACTCTCCTCCCTCCTCCTCTCCTCCCTCCTCCTCTCCTACCTCCTCCTCTCCTCCCTCCTCCTCCTCTCCTCCCTCCTCTCCTCCCTCCTCCTCTACTACCTCCCCCTCCTCAACTACTACCTCCTCCTCCTCTCCTCCCTCCTCCTCCTCTCCTCCCTCCTCTCCTCCCTCCTCCTCTACTACCTCCCCCTCCTCAACTACTACCTCCTCCTCACTCCTCCCCTCCTCTTCCCCACCTCCACGCCCCGGGACTCCCTGCCACTCCTCTCCCCTCTGCTCCTCTCCCTCCATCACCACCTGAAAAGAAAGAGAAATAAAGAAATGTTTTAGTGGGTTTGCCTGCTCACCCCTCGCCCCCCATTCTGATCGCCTATAACACTATTTCTGCTTGGATATCAATGTTGTAACTAACTGCAGTAATCAACCTTAAGTGGACAGAGCCTGTGACAGCAGTGGGAGGGGTGTACAGCACCTCTCACTCTGGACCTGAGTGGCGCTGATGAAACACGCTAGATCAATACTTTCCTAAACAATGTGGAAGGGTCAGTTACAGTTTGCATATATACAAAGCATGTGGCTATTTACTGTGTGCTTCTATTATGTGTGGGGAGTGACCCATGTCTGAGGCCACTAATATCCTATCTGCATTATACTCTGCACATATTCCTGGGAGTGGTACCTATCCTGAAGCCATCTTCTGTACCAGAGGTAGTAGGAACTACATGGTCCTGCTGGGCTAGGCTGAAAATAAGTTCTTGTCAAGCCCCATTGAAGAAGCAGTTTGGAACACCTATGTGTATTGCAAATATGTGTAGAAATCTCAATCAATCTCAATCACAATCAAACTCAATCAATCAAAATCAAACTCAATCAAACTCAATCAAACTCAATCAAACTCAACCAAACTCAATCAAACTCAATCTCAATCAATCAAAATCAAACTCAATCAAACTCAATCAAACTCAATCAAAATCAAACTCAATAAAAATCAAACTCAATCAATCAAAATCTAACTCAATCAAACTCAATCAAACTCAATCAAAATCAAACTCAATCAATCAAAATCAAACTCAATCAAACTCAATAAAAATCAAACTCAATAAAAATCAAACTCAATAAAAATCAAACTCAATCAAACTCAATCAAAATCAAACTCAATAAAAATTAAACTCAATCAATCAAAATCAAACTCAATCAAACTCAAACTCAATAAAAATCAAACTCAATCAATCAAAATCAAACTCAATCAAACTCAATCAAAATCAAACTCAATCAAAATCAAACTCAATCAATCAAAATCAAACTCAATCAAACTCAATCAAACTCAATCAAACTCAATCAAAATCAAACTCAAACAAAATCAAACTCAATCAATCAAAATCAAACTCAATCAAACTCAATCAAAATCAAACTCAATCAAAATCAAACTCAATCAAAATCAAACTCAATCAAACTCAATCAATCTCTCTCTCAATCTCTCTCTCTCTCTCTCTCTCTCTCAATCTCTCAATCTCTCTCTCTCAATCTCTCTCTCTCAATCTCTCTCTCTCAATCTCTCTCTCTCTCTCTCTCTCTCTCTCTATATATATATATATATATATATATATATATATATATATATAGAGAGAGAGAGAGAGAGAGAGAGAGAGAGAGAGAGAGAGATATCCAGATATAATACGAAACATAAAAAACAAAATAACTTAACTCCCACCACCAAACTCCTCTCCCCACACCAAAAAACTCTCCAAACCTATAGGCCAACCACAAAAAAAACACAATTGTACTTCTCGCCAGTGTATTCAGTAAATATAGAAATTGGCAAAACATACAAATAAAATACAGCTGGATAGGATGCAAAGCATGTACAATGTAACTTACCTCCCTCCAAACTCTTTTGTGCCGTAAACAAATCTCAAACACTCCAGAAACCTATAAACAAGAAAAAAACACAATTGTACTTCTCGCCAGTGTATTCAGTAAATATAGAAATTGGCAAAACATACAAATAAAATACAGCTTGATAGGATGAAAAGCATGTACAATGCAACTTACCTCCCTACAAACTCCTTTGTGCCGGAAACAAATCTCAAACACTCCAGAAACCTATAAACCAGAAAAAAACACAATTGTACTTCTCGCCAGTGTATTCAGTGAATATAGAAATTGGCAAAACATACAAATAAAATACAGCTTGATAAGATGAAAAGCATGTACAATGCAACTTACCTCCCTACAAACTCCTTTGTGCCGGAAAAAAATCTCAAACACTCCAGAAACCTATAAACAAGAAAAAGAACGCAATTGTACTTCTTTACATCGTAATCCGTAAATTTAGTAACGTATTCCCGTAAAAAGAACTTAAAACGCGACTTGATAATAAAGCAACTTACCTCCTCTCACCCACCAAGCTCCGGGAACCGCGTACTACTTTGTCCGAAATCGCAACACAGTCGAGGCGTGGGCGCGTGTCATTCCTATTTATTCACTCACACTGTCAATCAAATGGTCTATCCCGTAAGTGATTGGCTGTGAGACCTGTGGCGCGATGCGTGATTCCGCTATTGGATGGTTCGTGCCGGGCGTGGCTAGTCCGTCCCCCTTCCAGCTTGCGTGCGCGCCTAAACGTCACAGCCTTCCTACATTCTGAAGGCCGCGATTCGCGCCTGGCTAGATTTAATTTACGGCCGCATCCGTTGAAGTCCACACGATGCACTTACGGCATTGGAATGAAACCAAGCTGAAAGGGCCCTAAAAGTATAAATGAAGCAATAAAAGGCATTCAAATTACTGGAAAAACAATCCCCAATGATCAAATATGTTAATAAAAGATATATTTTTATTGTCATGTACATCCTCAATATGGCGGCCATATTAACCCTTTAGCACTCAGAAAGGCTAGAATGTGTCCCTTAAACATTATCTAATTTACATCTCTCTTATCACATCTACTTTTTTGAACACAAATATTGGCTGTATTTCAACGCCACATTACATAGATCATGTAGCATGGGCCCAAATTCAAATGTGGGCCAGAATATTAGGGGTTACTAATTAAAATGGCTGAACCAATCCATAATCAGGGAACTTCATAACATGATGAAGCTTAGATACACCAGTGAGCTTTTCCATTTGTGAAATCCACCCGGATAATCACAGCTGGGGTAATTAGCAAGCTATATAACCACATCATCATCCATGAATTAGCAAGTCTAAACCATCATGGATAGCAGCAACCTGAGTGCGGTGTAAATGTATGTGAGTAGAGCGCAGCGTCGTAGGAATGGATATTTGTTTCGAATGTTGCAGAGTGGAAACCGGGCTGTCAGGCGTGCGACTGAGGAGTGGCTGAGGCGTGACAGAGAGGGGCGGCTGGGAGTGAATGTGGGTGAGCATGCTGATGCAATCCATGGTGGTCCGGAACCAAGCCAGGCAAGTGGCTCATCACAGGATATGCCTAGGGTCATGGTGGGGGGTCAGTTAGGGGAGAGAGCTCCAGTGGCACAGGGACAGGGGGATATGAGGGCACCTGCAGACAGGGAGGAGGACCTTGATGTGGGTGATCAGCTGATGGGGGGGGGGCAGATGAGAGACCCCTAGAGGGTGTGGCACATGAAGTGGGGGCTCCTGCACAGCCAGACCCACAGGGAGGTGAGCAGGCCCAGGAGCCTGCCAGGAGGCTTCGTGCACCCAGGGTGTACAGGGAGAGAGTCACATTAGAGGGGTTAACTGATGTGGAAGTGTATGAGCGTTTTAGGCTAACCCGTGCCAACCTGGAGGAGTTCTATGCGGTCCTGAGGGAGGACATGGAGCCTTCCTCACGGACCAATAGAGCCATCCCAGTCATAACACGAATGTTAGCCGCCATACACATCCTATCATCTGGTAATTTTCAGAACACTGCTAGCATAGTAGGAGGAATGTCTCAGGCAAGCCTTTCAAGGTGACTGAGCACATTCCTCCATGCTATCATTCCGAAAGCTGCCAAATACATCAGTTTTCCCCACACTGGGGAAGAGATCTTGAAGGTGAAAGCAGATTTCTTTCGAATGGGAGGTATCCCCAATGTGCTCGGTGCTATAGATTGTACACATGTAGCATTGATACCTCCTAGAGAGCAAGAAGAGCTGTTCAGAAATCGCAAACACTATCATTCCATCAATGTACAGGCTGTTTGTGATGCAGACATGCACATACAAAATGTGGTTGCAGGCTTCCCGGTAAGTACTCATGATGCCCATATCCTGCGTCAGTCATCCACCCATCTTTATTTTGAGTCTGGACAAGCTCCACCTGGGTGGCTACTGGGTGAGTACCCATAAAGGATCCCCTAACATATACATCATGTTCCACTGTAATGCTATTCCATTGTTGCATGCAAAATGCGCAACGACGCATGCGCCAACAGACAAAATAGTCCCTCAATAGCGCGCACAACATCTGCGCGCAGGAGTTGAGATAAGGACTTAAGGGTGGACTTAGGGGTTTTAGGGTTAGGGGTCTTTGGGCTAAGGCTTTGGATTCTGAGTGTTAGTGTTAGGCATGGGGTCTCAGTGGTTCGGGTTAGGTATGGGGTCTGACGGCTCGGGTTAGAGGGTTTTGGCCCATTAGGCAATAGATTCTACAACTTGCGCTCTTTGATTGACGCACATTTTGCCACACAATTTTCAACAGTGCGCTACTGTCGCCGGCTTCTGTCAGCGCCATATTGTCCGCGCTCATTTGCCGTGCGCCATAAAGAAGGTGTGCCGACTGAGCCATTGCATCGTAGCTTGTTGCTGTGCCTAACCCGATGTGACCTGATCATAGGAGTAGGAAGTTCCAACCCAGAGATCCCTAAACTAACGTCACATTAATCATTCATTGTGTATATTTACAGATGCTTTAACGAGCAGCACAACCTCACATTCATATCTACATCTCCCATTTTTGTTTCCTTCAGGTGATGCAGGATATAGGTGTTTGCCGTGGTTGTTGACCCCTGTGAACAATCCACGCACAGAGGGGGAGGAGAGGTACAATGCGGCCCATGCCAGAACCCGGAATGTAATAGAGCACACCTTTGGCCTCCTGAAGATGCGCTTCAGATGTTTACATTCCACTGGAGGGGTGCTACAGTATACACCAGTGAAGGTTTGTCACATCATCCTGGCCTGCTGTTGTCTGCACAATATAGCAGTACAGGCAAACTGTCTGGGGAACATTGATGATGCTCCGCTTGAACCGGCGGAGCTTCCAGTACCTCCCCCTGGTGAGGATAACGTTCAGGGGTCACAACTACGTGCCCACGTCATTCGGGAGTACTTCCCATGTAAGTCTGAAACTAATAACAACCAACTATAAAGTACCTTGATTATGGTTACTAATACATCTCTTTTCTCCTTCCCCATTGTCTTCCAGAATATCCAACAGTCCACAGTAGAGGATAGCTTTGTGATGTAACATATGTCTCGTGACGCATTCTTCATACTGGATTAAATACAGCCTGCTCTGATATCCGTTAATGGTAAGTATGCGCACATTCCCATACACATCATATATATTGATATCTGCCAACCACCAGAAGCTAAGCTAAATGGATGGTAAGATATATTCCACAATGTCAATGGATATAGGCCTCACAATTGTATTTGAAAACATCTTCACAGAACAGTAATGTTCCCATTGTCTGATCATGCTATTCCACATCCCATGGAGGTCAATGCAATTCCTAGCAATCTGGATATATGAACATACCAGCATATTGTAAATCATAATAAATGTACCTCATGGGATGCAAAGAGGGGATCTCTCCAGTTCTTTGTCAGCGAATGCTGGTAAAAGCATTCTCAGTCAGATAACAGGAATAGTCTCAATGATGTGTTAACTAGGAATCATTGTGCAATATATCATATGGATTGTGTGACTCATATCATCATATTGCCATTACAGAACTGTTGCCGTGTGTCAACACATTGTTTACCCACACAGACATGGGAAACGACCTGTACAGCAACAGAACATCAGCTACATCAATGTCGTCTACATTGTAAGTGAGTATTTGCGGGAAACATGTGCATATATGCATGAGAGGAAATGACTAATAACTCCATTAATGTAGGCCTAACTTTCTTTTCCCCAAGACATCCCCTATGTATTGCTGAAGCGGTCCGAAACGTTTATCGGACCATGCAGACGTGTCCTGGGAGAACAGATCTCTTCGTTGAATACTCCACTTGATCTATCCAATGTAGAGAACCACATGTGGATGTCCGAACATGTATCAATAAGTGATAGTTGGGATCTTCCATTTAATTACAGGCTGCACTGGTCTCTCTGTCTCTCTCTCTCTCTCTGTCTGTCTCTCTCCTCATCCCACCCACCCCTGTTTACCCTTAATTTATTGAGTCACACAAGTCTTCGACACATGAACAATTAGCAACTTCTGCTAACTATCCCAATTAACCCTTTACACTATGTTTTCTCTGGTCTTCTTCCTCACATCCCCTGCCTTTTCCTCAGACTCTTCGTTACTTCTCCCCTTTTTGTCTCCAACATTTTCATTTCAACTCTCATGCCCACCTCTCTCCTTTTATTCGCACATCAGCTAATCTTACTCAAGCTGTGGTTAGACTATGTGTCTCCTGACTGTCTCATCTGCAGATTACATTATCTGTCCACATGGGGCAGATACCTTATTACATAATAGTGCATCACACTTTACATCTGATCCCTTTCCTCTCCGACTAATGCATATCTTTTTACTTGACACAACTTCCTTCCTATGTATCTCTAACTTACTTATTAACCTTGCTATTCCTTATCTACTCTTCCCATGTCCATTACCTTTAGCTTGGAAGTGGTGATTTTCGAATCTTGTGGGGGCCTTTGGGAAGAAATCAGTTATCAACAGACTTTACGCTCAAAACAGGGCCCTCCATTTTCTGGCATTGGCAATATTACATACTGTATATTTTCGTGTTCTTCTCCCCTGTACAGCGCCACGGAATATGTTTGCACAATACAAATAAATGATAATTAGACTAATCCTAATATTCCCACATCAGGACAAATTAGTCTGGGCCATCATTATCATCTGACAGATGGTTAGCTTGTACGAAATCACAATGCATAACATGTGTGCCGACATACCTGCATCTGTTGGTGGCTGCTCATATGGCATATGTAAGGTTTCCACTAATATATTATTTGTGTGTTTGTATTCCAGATCCCGGTCAGAACAAGGCATGACGATAAACATCATGACAATGTCCTCATGTATGTGCATGTGTCCGTTTCATTGCTTTGTTGGATCCAGTTTGATATCTGATGACCTTGACTGAATAGCCGATATGTGTCACGAGACAATTTCACTATGCAATGCAGATGTGATGTGACATCTGTCAGCTGATGTTCCTGGTATATCCACAGCATGTGTATGCTCATATAGTCTATCTAGATTCATAGGTACCTATTGGTTTAGACATTCTATCCTCTCCTCTACTTGGACTGTTGTGAAGCCTGCAGCACCAACCCTTCCAGATCTTTTCTTCAGTGCTGATGTGACCCTCCCTGTGCATATGGGGAAGAGTAAATCCAGGCTTGGGACTTAACAGTTAATGAGGTTACGTTAATCTTCAGTTATGCATATGCAACAACAGTGAGTATAGATGCTCAATCAGAGAACAAACTATCCTTGATATTGACTGGTTTGTTGTGAGTTCTCTGCAATAACTAACATCTGACTGATATGGTCCTGGCCAGGTCACCATCTTTTTGACCAAGGTTATCTATGTGCTTCTTATTGTTGCGTGAGAACTGACGTCATGGGCTCATAGCATTCACTGATTGAGCACTTATACTTCTGATGTTGCATCAGAGTGTCCGTTTAACACACAAGCATACATTTTGCTCTCCCCATATGTATATCACCTTATTCTGGATTATTGTGGTCTTTCCTTATTGACTGTTATATATATGTAGTAACAATAATGAGATCTATTATATTGCCTAATGTTGGGTGATACACTGTAAATCCCATGATCATCTATATCAATGTAATTTACCCTGCCTGCATTCTGCTCTCATATCCCTATTTCCCTGTGTTACTTGGATTTTGTATCCTACCCCCCTCCACCATGATCCTTTGCATACCTGTGTTGATTAGTCAACCTGTGGCTTTGTGGCAAGCTTGCTTTGTTAATTTCTGTAAATAGTAAATATGATTTATCCAAGATGTTGTTTGTGTCTGCCTCGTCAATGTTGATACCATAGCATTTCTGTAACATCAATGAAAGGACCTTCAGACTCCACATCTGTGCTCTGCACCATCAGTTAGGGGTGTCAATAGAATTGTCACAGTGTGTTTGCATTACTGATTTCAACCATGAGGGAAGGTTGGTATTAACAATCTATATAACACAGAAACAGACAAATGAGACAGGTGTCCGTAAGTGGCTCACATCCTAATAGTGAACATACAGGGCCTCATTCAATTGCGATTTGGCCAATTGAATAGGGCTCAAAATAAGCGCAGAACATATATTTTTTTTAAAAGATTTTAGTTAGTGAAAACCTTGCTTTTGGATAGATGTTTACTAACTAAAACATTTTTCCAAGAATATATGTTATGTGCTTATTTCGAGCCCTATTCAATTGGCCAAATTGCAATTGAATGAGGGCCACAGTATCTAACAGAAGTGAGTACACCCGTCACATTGTTGTTAATATTTTAGTATATCTTTTCATGTGACAACACTGCAGAAATTACACTCTCCTACAATGTAAAGTAAGTTTGCTGACCCATCAATAACTCAATACACAGCCATTAATGTCTAAAACATTGGCAACAAAAGTAAGTACACCCCTAATTTGAAATGTCCAAATTGACACTATATGTCAATTATGTGTGGCCACCATTATTTGCCAGAACTGCCTTAACCCTCATGGCCAGGGAGTTCACCCGAGCTTCCCAAGTTGCCACTGGAGTCCTCTTCCACTCCTTAATGATACATCAGAGCTCGTTGATGCTAGAGACCTTGCACTCCCCCACCGTCAGTTTGAGGATGCCCCACAGATGCTCAATATGGTTTAGGTCTGGCGACAAGCTTGGCCAGTCCATCACCTTTACCTTCTTTAGCAAGGCAGTGTCGTCTTGGCGGTGTGTTTAGGGTCGTTATGTTATGTTGCCCTGCGGCCCAGTCTCCCAAGGGAGGGGATCATGTTCTGCTTCAGTATGTCACAGTACATGTTTGCATTCATGGTTCCCTCAATGAACTGTAGCTCCCCAGTGCCGGAGGCAGTCACGCAGGCCCCGACCATGACACTCCCACCACCAAAAGTATACATCTATACTGAGCAAAAGTAGTTAAAATAATACCTAAATTACAGATAAATGGATAAGTCACAACGAACACAAAAACATTGATATGAGATGAACCCCTCATTTTGAACCTAAACAGTGATGCAGAGAGAGGGGAGGCAGCATCTGACATCATTAGGTAAATGCATATAGGGGGAATTCACACAACATATTATATAAAACATATATAGACATGCATATATGTTTGGTCTGGGCCTGCATGCATGCTGCCAGCACTGAGAAGCTACAGTTATTTGAGGGAACCCATGAATGCCAACATGTACTGTGACATACTGAGAAAGAGCATGATCCCTTCCTTCGGAGACTGGGCCGCATGCCAGTATTCCAACATGATAACGACCCCAAACACACCTCCAAGCCGACCACTGCCTGGCTAAAGAAGCTGAAGGTAAAAAGTTAATGGACTGGCCAAGTAGGTCACCAGACCTAAACCCTATCGAGCATCTGTGGGGGCATCCTCAAATGGAAGGTGGGGAGTGTAACGGAACCCATGACTGTTTTACCCTGTTTTATGGTTATGGTTAAAATATGATCCTACTGTTATACTGTATGTATGTTGGTTTATGCTCTGCAGAATATTAGCCCATACTATTGCAGACCTTGGCATAATAGATAATCCTATTACAGAGACTCCTCATAGGATAAGGAAGTCTATTGTATAAAGTGTTTTCATTATCAGACATAAGAACAAAGAAGGATGATCTAATCAATGTCTGATTCTATCAAAGCAGCCAGGTAGCCTCCGGGAGGTGTGACCCACCTATTGTCCCTCTATGTGTGTTGTGTGGCCAACTATGGGGGATGTGTGTATTGCCTGTGGGAAGAGATGTGTATATATATTTCTGCACAACAAAATAAAGTCAGTATTCATTTGACTCCCAATTGAGTGTCGTCCAATATGGGAGGTTGGGAATGGTGAGACTGTAGTGCTTCTTGGATATTGTACCGTATACCAGCGGAGATATTGGACTGCGTGTTCCAACTCCGTTACAGGGAGTGCAAGGTCTCTAACATCCACCAGCTCCATGATATCATCATGAAGGAGTGGAAGAGGACTCCAGTGGCAACCTGTGAAACTCTGGGGAACTCCATCCCCATGAGGGTTAAGTCAGTGCATGAAAATATTTACACTTTCACTTAGGGGTGTACTCACTTTTGATATTTACCCTGAATGAATATCTCCATGTGTCAGAAACACGAATATCATGCATCACCGTTGGAATCAAACTCAGGAATATTACCTCCACCCTCAGCTGCACTAGTGGCTGTTACCCCAACCCTACATTAACACAGGGCTGGTATATTGAAGGAAGATGTATGTACTAATACAATAACGTTGTTGTGTAGCATTCATTTGGTGTTTAACAATCATGGTACAGTACAAATGAAAACAAACAATGATAATGTGAGCAATACATAATATTTAATCTTATGCTTGCAAATTATAGAAACAAAAAAAGAAATTTGGAGGCAAACATTCCGTCGATTTGAATCTAAAGAGATAAGAACAAGACATCAATTAGAACAATATACGCATTGACTGCAACACCTCAACGTCAATAGATCTTGGACATCAATTGCTTCTATATGCAACATGAACATGTTCTCACCTATTTCCTCTTTCGCTTGTGTGGTTCCTGACTCTCCTGGCCTTTGGCAACCGTTGCCCTAGGCCAGCCACGACCTCGTCGAAGGGTTGGCGGCTCTTCCGGCCTGGATGCTGGGGGCAAGGTCTGGGAGGTTGAGGAGGTACCCTGTTCTTGGGGATGGCCTTCTCAGGCCATTTCAGCCCTTCGGGCATACTCCTCCATCACACGGTGATGCCGCCTCAACTCTTCAAACATCCGGTTATTGTGCCGTCTCATCTCCAGCATGAACTGTTGATTTTGCTCCCGCTCATGCTGGAGATGAGCGAGGAAATCGTGGCACTGGGCCGCTGACAGCGCCGGACTACCTGGCGAGGACCCAGACCACTGTGTCCTCTGGGTGGAGGCACAGCTGTGTGGAATGTGCTGCCTGGCCGGAGTGGCCTGCCGGGCTGGAGTGGCCGGAGTAGCCTGCGGGGCCTGCGGGGCCGGAGTGGCCAGAGTAGCCTGTGGGGCCGGAATGGCCGAAGTAGCCTGCGGGCCTGCGGAGCCGGAGTGGCCAGAGTAGCCTGCGGGGCCGGAGTGGCCAGAGTAGCCTGCGGGGCTGGAGTGGCCAGAGTAGCCTGCGGGGCCTGCGGGAGCCACATGCCCTGCCGGGGGCCCATGCTCCAGGGAACCATTTCTTGGGGATCCAGACTGTGGGCCCAAATGGGATGGGACCACATTGGATGTCCCCACATTTGTCCAGCCCACATTGGCTGGGAGCCAGGCGGCTCCATTATCCTGGCTGGAGGGGCCATTGCTGGAGTCAATTGGTGGCATCTTGTGGATGGCCCAGGTGGACTTTCTGCTGGTGGTCCTGCTGCAGGTGGTGTTGCTGCAGGTGGTCCTGCATCTTGGCATGGTGCAGGAACCTGAGGAGGCAGGGGACGCCTGGCTGGTACTGAAAAGAGACAAGATTTGGATTTGAGTATTGTTGTTTCCATACCTCTGAGATCATAGTGACTTTGAATTGGCTGTGAATGTTTGACGCAAATCAAAATTGATCTGCATCATTAGTATTGTGGATCCTGGCTGGGATCTTTCCTGTTATGTGACAGTGACTGCTGGCAGCAGCAGTTGGACCAAGGGGCTTATAGATGGCGCTGCCGCTGTTACATACATCATTTTCACCTTACACACAAGCCCAAAAGCACTAGCCCTCATCCTAATCCGAAACCCTTACCTTAACACCACCATAACCCACTAAATCTGCATGATTATATAATCTCCAGGAAAATGCTGTGACATGTAGAGGCTGCTCACTGCTGCTACCAGCAGTCACGGTCAGATAACAGGAAAGGGCCCATGGCTCATATGACTATATGTAATGCTGGTGCGGTGTGCCAACTGCAGTTAATTAGGACACGTGCTCATCTGAATCTGTTGGCCAGTGTGTGAGACAGACCAATCTGTGACCAATCCTCAGCAATGTGAGTTAACATGTTAATGTAACATGGTCCAGATTATGCTGTTACACGACACAAACTTGCAGTCCATCAGAGTCTGTATCCGCATATGCTGCAGTGTGCACATCCATACATGTAGTCTCATGGGGATGTACCAGCTATACCGGACCTATCCTGTTGTATGTGCGCATCTCTGGAAGTGCACCGCCACCGACTCTAGCTACGCCAGCCCAGCAGGCCAGGTAAGTGGTTATGGGTTTCGGGTTCTGGCTACAGTTAGGGGGGTATGGGTTAGAGTTAGAAAGTGGGGTTTAGGGGGTTAGGGTTAGAGGGTTAGGGGCTTTGGGTGTACCAACTATTTTTGATGGCTACATGGGGACGCAAGCGCAGCTGCATCCCTAGAGTCGGCGGCGGCACTCTTCCAGCACATACTGAAATGCCCACATAAAACAGGATACATCCGCTATACCTAGTTTCAAAATCTACATGGGTTCTAAGCAGTAGGAGTGTTAAGCCAAACAGCTATGAATGGGCAATTTTAACATGGAGTAGAGTACGACAGGGGAACTCATGACAATAAACAAACAATTACAATGGAGTTGTCATGTATGCTTTAATTGCACTCTGAACCAACAGCAAATATAACAGTAACATCAATAGATTTGCAAAACGGTATCATAATCAGTTGTGGGAGGAGGTATTGGACATATATTTCATTGCTAACAATTCTGACGAGTATATTTCTTTACACTGGATTTACATGATTTTTGCGGCCTCATATATCTGTAGTCACAACCAGATATCTTACAGTACAATTCAACATCAGTTATCTATCTGTGTGGGGTACATGTGCGTACATATGAGGGTGTTAATGTGTACATGGTACTCACATTGCAGGCTTTGTGACCAACCCGTGTCCACCAGGCCAAGGAGGCCCACGACTGCCGCTGGCTGGATCATGTCGCGCACTGTGGCCTCCCAACCAGGGTATGTAAATGTTTCTGTCAGCCCACCACCGGTTCCACATGCCACATTGGCCTCATTCGCCATCTTCTTTTTTACATCAATGCGGCAGTCTTGGTACCGGTGCTGGACAGACTGCCAGGTACGATTTGCATACCCCAGCGAGGAGACCTCAGCCGCTTTTGCCCTCCAGGCATCTGTCCTTTGCCTGGGCCTCACTTCGCTCCCACCGGTTAGGATGGAGTGGTGTGCTTGAACTCCTCTAACAAGCGTTTCAATTTCCTCTTGGTTGAAGTTTGCTGCCCTTTTGCGTGCAGCAGCAGCAGCTTGCTGGCCAGCCTGTGGCTGGGGGCCCTGCTCTCCCTGACCATCACTGCCTTCTCCCTCCATCTCTCCTCCTCTCTCTCTCTTGCTCTCAAAACCCTCCAACTCCAAGACCTGTGTGTCCACTTGCACAGCATACAACACAGTCACAGATTTACGAATTTACCTCCCTTTTAAACTACTTGTGGCCTTGATTGTCCTCTTCCTATTGGTTAATTGCTTTCAGGTTTGATTTCAGGATTACCGTCTTGAGACTTTTGGCCGTAGCTTCTTAGTGAAGCACGTACGGGTTTGGCGGATGATTGCCCTCCAAGCCCGTAGCTCGTTATTCAAACCCGTGCGGGCTTGCATGATAGATTAAGTTAAATATATTTATTTGCGGATTTGAGAGTAGGGGAATGTTGAGCTATTCATTCTAAAACCAAACATCACTTTCACTTCTAATAAAAGTACAGGATGGCTTTTCTATGCTAAGACTTTTAAGTAAGCCCTTTACGACCCGTAGGTCTATTTTACCCATTTACGGACTTGACGGAGGCTAATCCTGCAGCCTTTGCGGGTCTGAGATGCTCCAAGCCCTCGGGACATTGTCCACGGATATGTGACAAGAATTTAAAAATTAAAAAATTACGGATTTGAGTGTAGAGGAATGTTGTGCTATGAATGCTAACACCTACAATCCCTTTATAGTCTCCTCAGAGTGCAGGATGGCTTTATTATGTGCTTATTTGTGTGCCTACGGGACCTTTTTTGTGCAAGTAAGCTGCGGCTCGGTTTTAGCCTTGCAGAGAGGGTTCCCGTAGCAATTGAATAGCAACCGGGGCTTTCTTGCGGCCGAAACTCTTGCGGACGTTTAAGATCAAAGGCTTTCCTCCGGCTCGTGCAGCCGCAAGGGATAGCAAGGCTCCGGCCGCAATCCTGCTGGAATCCCCGACCGGAAGGGAATAGAATAGGCGAATAGGCCCCGCATCTCCTACAGCCGTTAATAGAATGAGGCCCTATGTCATTAACAGTTATTAAGTGTTCAAAACTTTGTGCTCCAGGAATATTTAAAAGTAATATTCGTAAGCAAAAACGTTCAACATCTCTTGGACTGACTGTGTAAATTCTTGGGATTATTTTATTTCCTCTGCTTTTTCTATGTCTCCATAATCCATTCACAAAAACATAGTGATATGGAATTTCAATATATAAGAATTGTGTTGCTTCTGAATCTGTGGAATTTAATTCAAACCACGCAGTTAGTGTAGTGTGACGAAGTTCACTTTGTGCCAATGCATTACTTTCATTTCCAGCATGGAAATACACTAAATGTCTTTGTGGCAAATGTATTGCTTATCTATATACTGCATGTGATCTATCATGCATTTCAAATTGTAAAAGCCGCCACATAGCTTCTGGCGCACTAACATAGCGAGCATCTACATGAGATGCAAGTTCATCATGTACTAACTCACTACTTTCAGGGTTGTCTGCACTTTTGACGACTACAGTAGCTGCATCATAGCCTTTGTAAATATATTTGTAGACATATTTAATGGATTTGATGGAAGTGCAGGCTTCTACATTAATGTGGGCGTTATACTTCATGAGTAAATGTGGATTGTAGGGTACTACATATCTATTGTCAACTTTTTGGCCACGAATAATGGCACTATCTCCTTCTCTTCTTTTATAAAGTGGATAGCCATCACAATTGGCATACGTTTTGTCTCTATAATCTTCTGGAAAATCTTTGGAACATTTATTATTTTCCATACATGGTGATTTTGGATTAAGCTCACCACAGGGTCCATGAATCATGCGATGAGTAACAATCTCATATAGTCTACCATATAGTTCTAGATCTGGTAGTTCAGCAACAATGACTGCATCCACTTTGTCAGAAGTATCTAATTTATCTTTTTCTTGAAGTATTATAAGAAGATGTGCATGTGGAAGCCCCTTTTTTTAAATTCAATGGTATTTACATAAGCAAGACATTTGCCAAATAAGTGACTTATAGTGATGTCACGTATTAATTCATTTAATTTAATCTTAAAAACTCTGGCTACTAAATCTGGTCTATCGGAAGCACTTTGGCCAAGAAGAACATTTTGTGTAATTTCTGGCCATTAGGGATTACATGTAAATGTAAGAAATAAATCGGGTTTGCCAAATTTGGTGACAATAGCCATAGCATCATTGTATCTTTCTCTCATATTTCGAGGAGATCCTTGAAAGGAAGATGGTAAAATTATGGCTTTGCCAGCTGTCATGTCTCTGCTTGTAGCCACCTCAGCAACATAGACCATTAGTCCAGAATATTGTTCTTCACGTAGTTTATCTTGTTGATATTTGATAAAGTTTAAATTATTGGCCTCAACTTGCAAATAGGAATCAATAATCCATTGTTGCGTTAGTTTTCCACCACATAAAATTGGATTAAATATATTTCGAATGACAATTTGAGCTACTTTAAATTCAAGCATAGAAACTAGTGATGTCGCGCACATCAAATTTTGGGTTCGTGAACAGCGAACGTGAATTCCAGCAAATGTTCGCGAACGGGCGAACCCGGCGAACCGCCATAGACTTCAATGGGCAGGCAAATTTCAAAACCCACAGGGACTCTTTCTGGCCACAATAGTGATGGGACAGTTGTTTCAAGGGGACTAACACCTGGACTTTGGCATGCCGGAGGTGGATCCATGGCAAAACTCCCACGGAAAATTACATAGTTAATGCAGAGTCTGCTTTTAAGCCATAAAGGGCATAAATCACCTAACATTCCTAAATTGTTTGGAATACCATGCTTTAAAACATCAGGTATGATGTTGTATCGATCAGGTAGTGTAAGGGTTACACCCGCCTCACAGTAACAGACCAATCTCCACGTTTAATGCACCGCAAACAACCGCAAACAGTCCCTTTGCACAACTGCAAACTCCCCATTTGCACAAGGTTGGATACCAAGCTAGCCATGTCCCGTTCCTTGTCCTCACTGATGTCATTGAAGGTCTCTTCCTCCACCCAGCCACCAAGGGTCCCCAAAAGGTGACAACAAGCCCCCTGGGACGCCTGCTGTGTTTGGTCTTCCACCTCCTCAAAGCCACCTTCCACCTCTGACTCCTCTTCTTCAGACCCAGAGTCTGGGGGCTTCCACTGCCCAGCATGGAAGATTATACACAGGTCAGAGTCTGGGGCTTCCACTGCACAGCATGGAAGATTATACACAGGTCAGAGTCCGGGGGCTTCCACTGCCCAGCATGGAAGATTATACACAGGTCAGAGTCTGGGGGCTTCCACTGCACAGCATGGAAGATTATACACAGGTCAGAGTCTGGGGGCTTCCACTGCCCTGCATGGAAGATTATACACAGGTCAGAGTCTGGGGGCTTCCACTGCCCAGCATGGAAGATTATACACAGGTCAGAGTCTGGGGGCTTCCACTGCACAGCATGGAAGATTATACACAGGTCAGAGTCTGGGGGCTTCCACTGCACAGCATGGAAGATTATACACAGGTCAGAGTCTGGGGGCTTCCACTGCACAGCATGGAAGATTATACACAGGTCAGAGTCTGGGGGCTTCCACTGCACAGCATGGGAGATTATACACAGGTCAGAGTCTGGGGGCTTCAACTGCACAGCATGGAAGATTATACGCGTTGCCTCTGCCTGCGTTATTATAAGGTGTGTACTGTTAAGTAGTACTATTCCTATCGGTTTAATCCCTGTTACGTCCACTATTAGGGGACGAGTATATGGCATTGATTTGTGGAACAGGGAGATGGAAAAAGATGCTTGGTCGGTCTTCGCACTTCAAATTTGGAGCACTGCGCGTGTAATCTAAGGTGCCACCAGATATGAGTGTCACTGTGCACTGGCAAAAGTTGGCAGAGTAGGCGCTGTAGGACTCACACACACGCCTGTAGGCAGGCAACTGATATTCAATCGATTACAGTCAAAAAAGTGTTGTTTAATGTCACTGTACACTACGGTTGCACCAGATATGACGTATCACTGTGCACTGGCAAAAGTTGGCAGAGTAGATGCAATAGACTGCACACGCACGCCTGTAGGCAGGCAATTGCTATTCAATCTATTACAGTCAAAAAAGTGTTGTTTTATGTCACTGAGCACAATATAAGCTGTGAGCCTGACACAGGCAGGCAACTGAAAAAAGATTACAGGAAAAAAATGGTTGTTTTCAATGTATGTTATACCACCAGGTATGAGTAGTGAAAATAAGCACAATATAAGCTGTTAGGTGTTAGCCTGTCACACACACACACGCTGGCAGGCAGGCATAGATTACACACAAAAAAATTATAAAATAAAATAAATGATGTTCAAAGTTTCCTGAATGATAAAGTATAGGGGGCAAACCGAAAAGCACATGTGTTCGCCTTTCGTGGCGGAAGCGAACATGCAAAAATCGCTGCGAATAGTTCTCCGGCGAACTGTTCGGGACATCACTAATAGAAACATTATTTCGGATTCTGGCTTTAGCATTTGGGTAACTGGGAAGTGTTAATTTTGGTTGCCAACCTGCCTCTCCGTATGGGAAAAAAATGGGATATGTCATTGGATCTAAATTTGGACTTAAGTTACTCATATTAATGAATGGTTGCTCCTCATTTCTGGGATATATTCTAATGTCTCTTTGAAATGGTGGTTCTCCTTCATCATTTTGAAACACCATTGCAACCTCATTTGATGTTGGCAAGTTATAACGACGTTTATCAGTATGTCTGTCTCTTTTAAGCACCATATTGACCTTTGGCATTGGTAATTGATGTCTTTGTGCATGAAGTTGTTGTTCATTTTCTACCTCTGCCAATTTTTTATAACCTTTAGTGTAGGGGTTATTGTCCATAATGTTATCTAGCTTTATAAAAACACTGGTTAAGCATTTTTTATTTTCTTCCAGCTGTCAACAGCTTCTATTGTATCTAGGACATATAGTTGAGCGAATTTTCTTTGCTCTCCTTCCTCTGGATGTAAATGGGAAGTCCGATGATAAATTTGGCCTTGGACTTTAAAAGAGTAAGGACCATGTCCTGGTACATTAGCAGCTAATGTTGCCCCCATAGATGCAAAGGATATGGCACTATTGTAGGATCTTATGTTTGTCTTAAAATTTTTGTAGTTTTGAAAAGTAGGTTCAGTCATAATGTTTTGTAAATAGATTGGAAATTATTTTCTTTCTGGAAGTTTGAACTTGCCTTTTTGACAGCAACTAATAAATTGGCCATCTCTGGGTCTCTCCTGTTTAAAATAATAAGCCTTACAAAACTGACATTGAGTATTCATGTCCCCACATATATGAACCTCTACTGCTAAAGACTTGAGTAAAGGACAATTTGCAAAGCATATAGCAGTTTGACTTTCAAATTCATCAGGTGAAATGTCATGTGATGTTTCAACAACTGGTTCTAAATGCTTTGTTTTTTTCGTGGCTTTTCTTGGTATATCTTTTATTGGTTTAGGTAAAATGTCATGTAATGTTTCAGGAACAGTTTCTAAATGCTTTGTTTTTTTGGTGGCTTTTTTTGGTATCTCTTTTATTTTTTCAGGTAAAATGTCATCTGATGTTTGAGGAACAAGTTCTAAATCCTTTGTTTGCTTAGTAGCTTTCTTTGGTGTATCTTTATTTTTTGCAGCTGATAGTCTTTTGCTTGCAATTCTTTTGCGTTCTTTTTCTCGTCGAATTTCCTTCTGCTCCAGTGTCTGCTGGCTGACTGCTCTCTGTCGTCGTTCTCTAGCTTGCCGTCTTATCTTTTCTTGTTTACTCTCGTTATCAGCCATGTTAATCTGTAAAAAAAAATAATGTATCATTAGATTATTTTGAGATGGTAAGTTTAGTTTTCAAATTATTTTTTTCAACAATTTGTTTCTATGTGATTCAATTTGATTGTAGCGGTACTTTCTTTGTATTGTTAAATAAGTGTTTTTTATTTTTTTGCTTTTACTTTCTGTTGTAGGTTGTAATTTTTGCCTTACATGCATAGCACACTCAAGGTAATTACACTATAGTTTCTTGTAGATAAGGTAGGCGTATTTTTTTGGTTTGTTAATTTTTGTTGTTGTACTTTTGGCTTATAGGGATAGTAGAGGGCAGAAATTAGTCTTTGTAATTTATCGTACAGGGGATTGTTATAATAGTATTTTTATATTTTCTTTAAAGGCTTATATGTTGGAGCTCTGAAAATGTTTCTATTGTTTTTTTGGGTGTTACTACTATTTGTAGTACTATTCTATTTTATGTGTATGGTTACGTTTTATGCTTAATATTGTACATTAGGACTGGTAATTTAGAATGACAAATTTCATTGAGTCTATGTTTTGAGACTTTTCTGGACTATGCTGTTTTTTTTTTGGCTTATAGGGATAGTAGAGGGCAGAAATTAGTCTTTGCAATTTATCGTACAGGGGATTGTTCTAATAGTATTTTTATATTTTATTTAAAGGCTTATATGTTGGGGCTCTGAAAATGTTTCTATTGTTGTTTTTTGGGTGTTACTACTATTTGTAGTACTATTGTATTTTATGTGTGTGGTTAGGTTGTATACTTAATATTGTACATTAGGACTGGTAATTTAGAATGACAAATGTTATTGAGTCTGTGTTTTGAGACTTTTGTGGACTATGGATTTACTGTTAAACATTATTGTCTAAAAAAGAATAATAAGAGGTAATAAGAGAAATGTGTCAGTTATATTTTGGTAAAAGTTATAGTTAGTGGTTGTTATCCTTTTTTTTTTCTGTTGAGATAGATGCAGAGCAAACATGATTATTTAGTTTTCTCTTTTTTTACTTGTTATACTGTACCTTGGTTGAAGTGTGATTTCAAGCAGAATCTTTGTTGGTCCTCTGTTGAAAGTCTTCGTCCGATGGTCTTCACGCAGTGTCTGTTGTAAAAGAAAAATGTTATTTCATTTGAATGTATTTGTAATGAATAGCATATTTCATTCTTTTGGTCTATTGTATCTGTTATGGTGAATTTTTCAGCTATACTGTTTTTTGTGCAACCTTTTAAAAATACTTTAATTGTATTTGTATATTTCAGTTATCCTTTTTTTATACTGTAATTATTAATGATTTTCTTATTTTGGATATGATGGCAATGTTTTTAGCATTATCCTGTTTTGTATCCACCACTTTTGGTATGCTAATTTAGGCTTCTTTGTAAGGCTTATAGCTTCTTAAACAGTAAAGAAGAATATTAATTTACTTTGCTATGTGTTTGTGTGATTTTTGGTACAATCCTATTTTGTGTCTACCATATGTTGCATACTTTATTTGCGTAATTAGTCTTTTTTTTGTGTCCACCACGTTTGGTATGCTAATTTGGTCTTCTTTGTAAGGCTTATAGCTTCTTAAACAGTAAAGAAGAATATTAATATACTTTGCTATATGTTTGTGTGATTTTTGGTACAATCCTATTTTGTGTGTACCATATGTTGCATACTTTATTTGCTTAATTAGTCTTTTTTATGACAGTTAAATGTTTTTCTACAGTGAAAATGAATGTTTTTTCTATTTTGGATATTATGGCAATGTTTTTAGCATTATCCTATTTTGTGTTCACAACTTTTTGGTTGCTGCATTTGTTATATTGGCGGACATTAAACATATATAGTTCCTTTATTTATTCGACTTGTTATACTTTACCTTGATTGAAGAGTTGTTCTTGTCCGAATGACAGAGGGTCCCCTCCTGCCAATCTTAATCCGCCGGTCTTCTTGTAGTGTCTGTTTGAAAAAGAAAGTGAAATGGTTAATTGTATATTTCTTCTTTTTGATTTAGCAAAGCATGGTCTTTTTCAGCATGTAATATATTTTTCTATCTTACCTCTTCTTCTTTGTTTGTGTTCTTTAAAAGGGATTCTGGTTCACAATGCACGGTGCAAATTCTTGAGTGACGCTGTTGATGCAGAGTCTGTTTGAATAGTAAAAAAAGGGGAAAGATTCAGCTTTAGGTTACATATTGAATTGCAGTAAATTAATGTCATCTAAATATACTTGTTTAATTAGTTTCAATTAACATTAGTTTGTTTTAGGGCCTACACACATAAATGTGCGTGTCACATATCACTATACATGAATCACATTTTAATAGTTAAAGTTGTTTTTTTTTTTATGTCATTTAAATATATTTGTTTAATTAGTTTGGGTTAAGATTAGTTTGTTGTAGGGGCTATACACATATATGTGCGTCTCACATATCACTATACATGAATCCCATTTTCATAGTTAAAGTTGTTTTTTTTTTTGTCCTGTCTTGAGAATAGAATGTAATATATTATAGCTTACCTCTCAGTTGTAATTTGCACAGTGTAAAGTAGGAAATTAGGAAACAATTCTCTTCTCAAGTAACAGCAGCAGTTAACTATTTTTTTAACCAAAAAGCCAATGGGTACTAGAGAGGACCCACAAGAGGGTTAAAGTTCTATCCATAGCACTGTAAATGCAAAAATACACACACTACTGTATTTTCAATTAAAGGGAAAGTGATGTTAGGTATTAAAATTAATAGCACAACATTCTCAAGCTTGCAAATCTGCAATATAAAAAACTTTAATTTCGGTTTAATTTACGTGTTATATCAATCCCGGCAATCAATGTGTTAATACATATAATGGAACTGCGGGTTTGATCGATCTCGTTATTGAAATCCATAAGGTGTGCCGATGCCGCTACAGGCTTTGAATTTAATGGGGCTGTAAATCTTTCATATATTTATTTTTAAGTTGTTGGAGGCCGTCCATAATGAGATGTTTGATAGACAGATAGGTAGGGACATGAATTATTTAGTGGGAAGAGGAGATGGAGATATGGGTACCATCAGCACAGAGATGATACTGGAACCCTATAAATCTTATTAGTTTGCCAAGGGAGGCAGTGTAGATTGAGAAATAGCATTGGAGAATTTAAGATAGAATTTTTTCGTGGAGTAAGTCTGCATGAATATGCGATTTCCTCCAGTTGTATTCAGCAATGCGGGCTCACCTTTGGAGGTAACGTGTTTGCTTTGAGAGACATTATTTTAGCCGAACACATTTGGGATAGCATAGTGTGGTGGGAGTAATTATGTTATTTAGATGAAATTTTATAGTTACACTGTAAAGCAGTAATGTTTCAGGACCTCCCTATATTGATAGGACCTCTTAAGACTGAAATGTGTTTAAATATTTAAAATCAAAACAACACAAATATATATTATAGTTTATATTTATGCAAGGGCTGCTCTGTGCCAGGGATTTACTGTAATATACTGTATAGATATTAGTGCAAGGATACCTGATAATGTATTTAAAAAAATAAAAATTATATATATATATACAGTATATATATATATATATATATATATATATATACAGTATCTTTTCATGTGACAACACTGAAGAAATGACACTCTGCTACAATGTAAAGTAGTAAGTGTACAGCCTGTATAAATTTGCTGTCCCCTCGAAATAACTCCACACACAACAAAAGTGAGTACACCCTGTGGTAATGTGGCCTTTGGCTACTGGTTTCTTCTATGACTTCATATAAACAAATCGAGTACCAAGAGTACCAAAGTGCTTTTTATCTATTTTAATAAAAAGTTTTCAAACATAAACAAAAATAGCTTATTTTCAGCATGAAATAAACATCTACTTAAACACACTGGCTTAACATCAGCAACACCCTAGCTAGCCATGAAGCAGCTTCTCAGCCTTCAGGTCAAAACATAGAGTCTTGAATAGTCATATTCAATAGTTTAAAGCATCCTTTCTCTGCAGACAGCCGTCTTTCAATTTTATACCATAGGATGGGGTTCTGGCCCGCCCTACTCTCCAGATACCCCAACCTCCAGGCACCCTTGACACCCTCTTTTAGTGAATGCTACAAATCTGTTAACTTCACAGACTTCTCCCTGGGGTTATCAGACTCTGTAATTGTACCTTGACATCCAGTCTCTCTCTCAGCTGTAATGAATCCTCTGCTCCAATCGATGGGATAGCATCAATCAGTCTCCTCTGTAAAAAGTGCTGTGGTAAAATCCTTGCAGCAGCTCCTCTGCAAATCCCTTTTTCCTCTACAGCAAACAGTCTCCTCTGTAAAGGCTCTTTGTGGCACAAATCCTCTGCAGCAAACAGTCTCCTCTGTGAACTTTTGGTTTTCAATGTCTGCTTTCAGCAGACATAGACACTGCCTTTGCTCTCACTGGCAGATGCATACAAGCTTCCTTCTTAGCTTGTAGTGAGGCTCTGGCCTCACTCTGCTAGGCCAAACAGAGCCTAATTGCAATTAGTCACTTAGCACAGCTCCAGGAAGTTAACTCTCTCTTTCATGGAGAGAACTCTTCATTACGTGTCTTGCTCTCACCTCTGGTGGGTACTATGTTACAACCCCTAAGTGGAAATGTCCAAATTGGGTCCTAAGTGTCAATATTTTGCGTGGCAACCATTATTTTCCAGCACTCCCTTAGCCCTCATGGGCATGGAGTTCACCAGAGCTTGATAGGTTGCCTCTGGAGTCATCTTCCACTACTCGATCACATCACAGAGCTGGTGGATGTTAGAGACCTTGCACCCCGCCCCCCCCCCCCCCCTTCCGTTTGAGGTGTATACATGTTTGGTCTGGGCCTTCATGAGTGCTACAGTTCATTGAGGGAACCATGAATGCCAACTTTTACTGTGACACACTGAAGCAGAGCATGATCTCCTCCCTTTGCAGGCTAGGCCTCATGGCAGTATTCCAACATGATAACGACCCCAAACACACCTCCGAGTCGACCACTGCCTTGCTAAAGAAGCTGAAGGTAAAGGTGATGGACTGGCCAAGCATGTCACCAGACCTAAACGCTATTGAGCATATGTGGGGCATCCTCAAATGGAAGGGGGGGGGGATAGCAAGGTCTCTAACATCCACCAGCTCCGTGAGTGCATCATGGAGGAGTGGAAGAGGACTCCAGAGGCAACCCGTGAAGTTCTGGTGAACTCCATGCCAATGATGGCTAAGGCTGTGCTGGAAAATAATGATGGCCACACAAAATATTGACACTTTGGGCCCAATTTGGACATTTCCACTTAGGGGTGTACTCACTTTTGTTGCCAATGGTTTAGACATTAATGGCTGTGTGTTGAGATTATTTGAAGGGACAGCACATTTACACTGTTATACAGGCTGTACACTTATTACTTTACATTGTAGCAGAGTGTCATTTCTTTAGTGTTGTCACATTAAAAGATATAATAAAAAATTTGCAAAATTATAAGGGATGTACTCACTTTTTTGAGACACTGTATATATATATATATATATATATATATATATATATATATATTAGTGCAAATAAGCACTGTAATGTAAATATGCATATGTATTATTACAATGATTGTGTATGTAATGATATATAAAGTTTTGATGTTACAGTATGTGAAATTCCTAATAACTCTATCCTATATATTAGTGTAAAATAAATGACAAGCTATGAGACCCTTATTCATAGCAAGGTGGGGTGTGCAATTTAAGAGGTTTTGTGTGGGCTGTGAGTTTAAAAAAACAAGAAGTTTTACACACATATAAGGAGTGAGGTTAATTTCAGCATTGATTTTAGATCACCTCTGAAGATTGAAATATTTTTTTTCTTGCATAAAAATGAACCATACAGTTATTAAAAATGCTCTTTGTTCAATTGTATTAATATAATATTTTTAATTAAGTGACTAATTCATTGTATCCACTTCAATGTAAATGTGATGTTTAATTTACACTTCACTTACTTCTATCAAGCCTAATAAGTAACAGGGTATGGCTTTCTGGAACTTCCCCGCTGTGTCCTCAGACCCTGTCCCAAGGTAAAGGACCTCACTCTACCAGTGTCTACTGTTACTGCAGGCAGACAGTGACATGCTGTGTGTCTGCATGTGGCAGCATTGCACTGGTAATGTGAAGCCTGTTGCCTGTGGGTTTTGCCTTAACTCACAGCTGTAAATCATCGTACCCTACAGGAAAGTGAAAGGGAAGAACTGGGAAGGCTAGAGAAGGTAAGAATCGAAGGATTCTTAGAAATAAGTGAATTGTAAACTTTATATGGCAATTATATTGAGCAGGATGAAATGAATTAAACCACATAGTTAAAACTAATTTTTTATCCATTTTGAAAACATGTATTTTAGTGAGTCAATGTTTTTGCCTTTATTAAAATAACAAGTCCTGCCGAGATCACCAGTCTGTAGTTCACTGATTTTGGACATTAATTTACGCAGAAACACAACTGTCAGCTAAATATTCTCTGGCTAGTGCCCAAGCAGCATCACTGTCAGTTATCTCAATATAACAGTCATATTGTCACAAATTATAGAATAAATAACTATATTTATTAAAAACAGCTCAACAGCACTGCTTAACACCATTTAACCTGAGTCCAGGCAGCTTCTATGACAACATTATTTTCTACATCCTTAGTACAGGCCTAAGAAAAAAAAGTACCACTTTTTCATTTAAATAGCACTAACAAACTTTTATGATAAATATGTCAACATAGTTTTAGCAATAATATTAGAATTAACAAAGTGTGAAAACTAGATGATATTTCTCAGGCTGACAGTTTTCAGTTATTTGTTTGTTTTTAATATTTAATTAAAATAAATAGAACTCAAATTTATATCTATATGGAGATAAATTATTAATCACAACAGCCATAAAAGTAGATCATTTAAATATTAGCAGCCTTATTAAATTGCAATTCGGCCAATTGAATAGGGCTCTATGTAAGAACAGAGCATATTTGTTGTACAGGAACTTTTAGTTAGTGAACTTCTATCCAAAAGCAAGGTCTTCACTAACTAAAAACTTCTGTAAAAAAGATATGCTCTGTGCTTATATAGAGCCCTATTCAATTGGCCGAATTGCAATTTAATAAGGCTGTAGATCTCCAATTGGTAGACCAAAGGTATGTATGTCACCAATGTATGCCCCTGTGGTAGCCACTGTTTCATGTGGTTTTTGAAATCACTTAAGTTTAGTGCAGGAGGTCAATAAATGAGCCAACAAATCAAATCTATGTTCTACACCCCATAAATTGAGAGTCACCCATTACCCCAGGCTACTGTTGGTAATACCAGGCTCAGTTCAAATGTAAAAGCCAGGGCCGCCCAAGCACCCCCAGCCCCCACACACATAGCCTGCTGTTCCATTAGCTGCACTTACAATAAAAATATTTCATTTGTTATTATTATATTATATGTATTATTTGTAACACGCCAATATATTCAACTAGCGAATTGCCCGTCAAAAAATGACTGCAATGGAATTGTAAGGTAGCTAATGTTGTTTTGTGTGTACTACTGAAATATATAATACAAATGAATAAATGAATATACTTTACCTATTTTGAAGCATTGTTGAAGAGCTGCAATCTGTTCTGATGTTGCTGCAGCATTAGTAGTGTGGAGCTGCTGTGTAAGCGTGGTGAACGTGTGCAGTGTAATAGTGTGCGTGCGCGAGACGAAACCATTAGCGAAGTTGTGTAGTTCCGCATTGTTCTAAAATGCCGGCTAATGTGTGGTATGCGTCTGTAGTGGAATATCCGTAGGTGTTTTGTGGTGTCTTGCGTGTTTCTTGTGGTGTTTTGCGTGTTTAGAGTGCTGTAGCCTCGTTTTCGTTTTGTTCGTCGGCCATTTTTTCTCTCGCTTAGAGAATTTTTTAGTGTCTAAACTCTTTTATTATGAGTTAAATGAAGGTGTAACTTCATTTTTTGAGGTCCTGGATGCTCCCTCTTGCTGTAGGTAAGCTTTTTATGTATGTGTTGTGTGTATTTATTGTGTTTTTCATTTTTTCATGTCCGCGGGTTGCGGCCGATTTTTGCGAGTCCGTAATGTGTGTTAACGTGTCTCGTATGTTGTTTGCGTTGCGCCGTAAAGTTTGCGAGGGTTGCAGTTGCTTCGCAAGGGCCGCAGTTGATACACACACAATATACACACACATATATACACACACAATATACACACACATTATATATACACAAACAATACACACACAATATACACACACATTATATATATATACACACACACACACACATTATACATACACACACACACACAATATATACACACAATACACACACACATAATATCTATACACACACACACACAATACACACACACATTATATACATACACATGGTGTTAATGATCAGTGTATAATTAGTTTATATGGCAGGTCTCAGTGATTGCACATGTTCCTCAGACCCCATTATCTCCCTGTCACTCACAGTCAGCTACCCAGGCCCGGCTCCTCCAGCTCTGAGGCTTGCTCCAGTCCGCGGATCCACAGTGTTTCCTGTTCCCCAGGCCGGCCCTGCGCGGGGCATTGTGGGGAGGAGGTGGCTGCTCCATCCCAACAACTGGATTGCCGGGCCCCGGGATGGTGCGGCTACTGGCAGTGGCGGCGTCGGGCCTGCGCGGGGCATTGTGGGGAGGAGGTGGCTGCTCCATCCCAACAACTGGATTGCCGGGCCCCGGGATGGTGCGGCTACTGGCAGTGGCGGCTTCTGGCGGGTTTCGGCTAGTGGCAGTGGCGGCATTGTGGGGAGGAGGTGGCTGCTCCATCCCAACAACTGGATTGCCGGGCCCCGGGATAGTGCGGCTACTGGCAGTGGCGGCGTCTGGCGGGTTCGGCTAGTGGCAGTGGCGGCGTCTGGCTCCCCCTCCGGAACCCGAACCGGGGCATTGTGGGGAGGAGGTGGCTGCTCCATCCCAACAACTGAGGCCCTTGCCCGCAGCCCTCACTTTGCGAGGGCCGCGGGCTCGCTACGCGAGCCCGCAAGCGTGAGCAACGGCCTGTACGCTCACAATTATATATGTGATAGCACTATACATAAGTTAACTACAAGTCAATTTTTTTTTTTAACACATTGCAAAAGAATGGAGGGCCCTTTATTTAACATTACTAATCAAATGTACACATTGCTTTCTCTAAAGCACCTACCAAGATTGAAAACTCAAAAACTTACAATATAAAGATTTTGTTTCTCTACACTAAATGAGTATGTTTCATTGTCTTGGGAATTTAAGGTAGAGCTTTCTGTAAGGACATAGCCTCACACATGGGTGGTAGTGCTACTCTGAAGATAGAGGCAAAGTCAGGTGTCACAGACCCCTTTTTCTCTGCCTGGGTGTTGGGCTATTGAGCCACCATAAAAGCACATACTGCTTGGCTCCAGCAATGGATTATCTGCATAAACACCGCCATTGTCTTTGTAAATCTGCTTTGTTCCATTGTTTGCCAAATAAAGTTAATAATGTCTGATATGTGCTTGAGACATCAGGATGTGTATTGGAGGTTAAGCCTATTACTCTCAGGAAACTACTGTTAGACAATAACAAGAGATAAACTCCACATGGGGTCTGTCACACCCTCTCATTGTTACAGTGTGTACACCCCCTCTGTGTCTATCTGCTATAAATATTGCTGTCATTTAAAAAATAAATCAGTTCACTCTGAAGCATATCTAAATTGTATGTTCTCTTATTTTGTTCCTGGTGCCTGCAATACTTATCTCCACCCTCTAAGTAACCTGACCTGATTAATACTACAGGAAGGTTACTGGGACTGCTGGAAGTGCTGATTACTGATGGAGAGACTCTGACTGATACAGAAGCCAGATATCAGGGTGCTGGTGCCGAGATTTCAAAGAACCCAACGGTTCTTGTGGGAAGATAACCTGTAGTCTACAACAGGTGGCCCTGGGCTAGTATAGCCCCTACTCTTGGGTTGTCACATCAGGCAGTCAAGCTACCTGGCCAGGGTGGAGAAGGATAGAGTTATTAGGAATGCCACATACCGTAACATCAAAACTATATATATCATTGAATACACAATCATTGTAATCATATATATATATATATATATATATATATATACATATTTACATAACAAGGCTTATTTGCACTAATATTTATATATATATATATATATATATATATATATATATAATTATTATTAATAATATTATTATTATTATTATTTATTTATTTGTTTATTTTTTAAACGTTATCAGGTATCCTTGCACTAATATCTATATATTACAGTACATCATCGCTTATAGATAGATAGATAAATAGATAGATAGATAGATTTTAGCATAAATGCAGAGATATTTTTATATCACATATATAGTTGTGAGCATGCGAGCCGTTGCAACGCTCTGCCTTGATGTTGGGCCTCAGTTGCTGGCATGGAGCGCCAAAGGCGCTCCTTGCCAGCAACTGCGACCCTCGCAAAATTTACGTCGTTACGCAAGGAAAATACCTGACACGTTACGACCCATTACGACCTCGCAAAAATCGGCCACAACACGCGCACAAGAAAACATGAAAAATAAAACAAATACACACAACAAATACATAAAAAGCTTACTTACAGGAAGAGGGAGCATCCAGGACATCGAAAATTAAAGTTACACATCAATTTAACTCAAATTAAAAGAGTGTAGACACTAAAAAATTCTCTAAGCGAGAGAAAAAATGGCCGCCGAAAAAAACGAAAATGAGGCTGCAGCAGTCTAAAGGCGCAAAACACCACCAAACACCTACGTTTTTGCCGAAAAACAACTATGAGATTAAAAAACATGGACGCGACCACAAAAACATTACAAACACAATAAATACAAACAACAAACATAAAAAGGTTACTCACAGCAAGGGGGGGGGCACCCCGGACCTCTGCAAGTGAAGTTACACCTTCATTTAAGCACAAATTTCGGAGTTTAGAGACCCGAAAATCACCTAAGCAAGAGAAAAAATGGCTGCCGAACAAAACGAAAACGAGGCTAAAGGTCCCTAAACACGCAAAACACCACCATAAACACGCAAAACACCACAAAACAGCTACGAGTATTCCACCACAGCCGCATACTACACATTAGCCGCCATTTTAGAACAATAACTTATACAATGCGGAAGTACACAGCTACGCTAACAGGTTTGGATCACGCACGCACACTATTACACTGCACACATTCATGACACTTACACAGCAGCTCCACAGCACTAATGCTGCAGCAACATCAAAACAGATTGCCAGCTCTTCAACAGAATGCTTCCTCCATATATTACTTGATAATAGGTAAAGTATATTACTTTATTAATGTATTATTTATTTTATTATTATATTATACACCAAACAGCATTAGCTCACTTACAATTTCATTGCCGTCATTTTTTGACGGGCAATATTCTAGTATTTTAATAAGGCACAGAGCAGCCCATGCATAAATATAAATTATAATATATATTTGGGTGGTTTGATTTTAAGTATTTAAAAAAGTAAAGGTTCAGTCTTGTGTATATAAATATTGGGAGAGAACAATTATTTATTTTTAAGTAATTCTTAAAGAGCATGAAAAGCTAGCATTCAAAAAGCTATCCATTTGATTCTAATACATTAGAAAATCAGCATTGTTTCTATTGTATACTTAGGCAAATGAGAAGCTCCTTAACACTAATTAGCTGCTTTGTTATACTAGTTAGGACTACATTCTGCTTGTCAGGAGTGGCAAAAATAATGCCCCTTTAATATTATCATGCAGATAGATCCCTCCCCTTATCAAGCAATTAAGCCACAAATTAGAATATTTAGCCACACATTTGTATAAAGGTGCTACAAATTCAATACTGAATGTAAGGAATGATATGCTGTACAATGTAGAGACAGTTGTTAATGCTCTTAAAGATGAGATCAAATTGTATTCGTCTGACAAGTGTCCCTTTAAGCAAATCATTACAGCCTTATACAGACGTTCATCTATAATTTACAGCATGCATTATACTCTCTCCACCCATTTTGTCTCTCTCTATCTCACTATGCAAGGCATGAATCACACTCTACAACACTTAAAATCCCACTTATCTATTGGTTCAGTATCAATTTCCAAAAAGCAAAAAACATTTTTCACATACCTTTCAACAATTGGCTGAATTATATGTTTCTTTAATAGAGGGTCTTCCCAATCATACCCAGATATCTCATCCACACTAAGTTACTGTATTAGTTCCCCAGTGAGTATATGAACACCACATGATGTCTTCCAGGGCTTCAAAACTGTAGTAAAGTAGAAGTGTTTGTTCTACATTTTAATGAATAAAACACCTAAAATCCTGAAGCAACACTAATATTTCTAATAAAACAACATAGGTATATTTGGCACATGGAGCTATGAATCCTGAGCTCAGTTAGAAGCTTACACCATTTTTGGACAAATCCCTGATATATGATTTTTTAAATATATCTTTGTCATGATCATCCAAGACCAGGAACTGCTACAGCTGTTTTAATGACTTGAACACTTTTGCTAAAAGAGTTTGGATCTCTGAGTTTGTTACATTTTACGTATATAAAACCTGTTACGTGTTACATGAGTGCATCTGCTAACTGCCTGCAAAAAGAGGTGATTAGCAGACCCCTAACATGGTTTAACCTTATTACTCACTAGCGAATTGTAAGTGAGCTAAGGGTGTTTGGTGTATATAATGTGGCTGATTTAGCGTCATTCCTTTTCTATGTCGTGCGACTTTTTCGGAATATCCGTAGCTGTTTGGTGGTGTTTTGCATGTTTATGGTGGTGTTTCGCTTGTTTAGGGACCTTTAGCCTCGTTTTCGTTTTGTTCGGTGGACATTTTTTCTCTTGCTTAGGGGATTTTCGGGTCTCTAAACTGCAAAATTTGTGCTTAAATGGAGGTGTAACTTCAATTGCAGAGGTCCTAGGTGCCCCCCCTTGCTGTGAGTAACCTTTTTATGTGTTTGTTGTTTGTATTTATTGTGTTTGTAATGTTTTTGTGGTCGCGCGGGTTGCGTCCTTGTTTTTTAATCTCGTAGGTGTTTTTCGGCAAATACATAGGTGTTTGGAGGTGTTTTGGTCTTTAGACTGCTGAAGCCTCGTTTTCGTTTTTTTTCGGCAGCCGTTTTTTCTCTCGCTTAGAGAATTTTGTAGTGTCTAAACTCTTTTAATTTGAGTTAAATTGAGGTGTAACTTTAGTTTTCGAGGTCCTGGATGCTCCCTCTTCCTGTAAGTAAGCTTTTTATGTATTTGTTGTGTGTATTTGTTGTATTTTTCATGTTTTCATGTGCGCTTGTTGCGGCCGATTTTTGCATGGTCGTAATGGTTCGTAACGTGTCTCGTATTTTCCTTGCTTAACGGCGTAAATTTTGCGAGGGTCTCAGTTGCTGGCACGGAGCGCCTTTGGTGCTCCTTGCCAGCAACTGAGGCCCTCGCAAAGCGTGAGCAAAGGCTCGTATGCTCACAACTATATATGTCATTAGCTGGACCACCAAGCAGTCACCACCCATTTCCCTAGTCAGACTAGCCCCTTAGGCAGCATCATAGCCAACTGTTCTCAAAGAAGTGAGCCCCTCTAGGATTGTTGCATTCTCGAGTGGGCAGTCAATGGGAGAAGCTCCTACCATAGGTTAACCTGAGTGTTTGTAAAATGACAAGGAGGAAAAATGAACCTACTAGTGAAAAATTGTGCAATGTTTGTGTTCGTGTGCAATGTTTGTGTTGTGCCAATTCAAGCCCATCAAAAGACTACGTTGTGACAATTTTCTTTTCTTTTAATCTGTAGACTGTCCTTATGCTTTGTTCATCGAATCTCTGGCCTACAAATGTATACATTTTATTACTGCTAACTTTCAACTCAAGAAGTAGGATACTGGGAATTAAAATTGTAGATTTTTCAGCAGCATAATTGCAGAAAAAGTATATAATTACAAGCTGTATTTTTTGTTTGTTAAATGTATGGTGCAGTGGTTAATATAGTTAATATACAAGTACTGCTTGCTGCATTGGCATGCAAGAAAAGCAAGTTTGTTATTGTTGCTTATTCTTTTAAGAGAGCTAAGGAGCCTTTCTAATCTGGATATGAGCGGATTTACAAGTCAAACTGACACGCAAATCACTGTGTAGTGATTCCAATCTCTAAAAAAAAAAACAGCTCTATGCGATGAACATGCTCAATGGTGTAAAAAGTAATACATTCACAATGAAGGTGTAGCTAACCCGTTGCCCATGCTTATTCCAATCCTAAATCTGATTGCTATATACAAGTTAAGGACAGCACGTAAGTGAAATTCTTAAATATCCTATGTGTGATTCAAACCACCTGTAAAGGCTGAAACAATTATCCCAAACAGCCCTGAACTTCATTTAAATCTTACTACTATTACAAAAATATGCATCTGTCTATGTTTCTGGTTTTGCTTATCCATATGGTTTTCATGGCAAATATACTGGAGTGGGTTTCCAATTCCTTATCCAGTGGACTGCAATTTGTCTGTCTGCAATGACCTACCCATCTTGGGTGACCCTACATGGCATACCTCACAGCTTCATTGAGGTACACAAGCCGCTTCACCATGACAAGGTAGCGATCCAGAAGGGGGTATGTTCCATACTAACCACATAATAGACTAGTATGATTTGTGATTCTGCATACATCTGTGAACATCAAATATTGTCAATAATAGAGTCAACATATATCAACTGGAATGGTATAACTGACTCCAGTGAATTAGAGGTTAACAGAAATCTGGAAAGCCATGTGGACTTCAAAAGGTGGTGTAATGCATTGTCAATAAAAAGACTAGCCAACCCCAAACATTAGTCATTGCCAGCATGGATCCAGTTCAGAGTAATGAGAGTAATTTGGAATGTAAGCTTGATCAGAAGGTATGTCATGTACACACGATTGTTGCATGTTAGACACAAGGATGTGAGACGTGTTACAATGGCAAGCTTGAGGCATGAAAAATGGAGAGGATGGCAGGGAATTTGGGTGAAAGGAAGTCTGTAATCCATGCTAGAGGTGGACCACAACAGCAAAATGACTATGGAGCACAGGTCTTGTACAGGATTATGTTTGATGAGCAGGTAAGGGAAAGAGTGTTGGTGGCACAGGGACAGGGGGATATAGGGGCACATGTTGAAAGGGAGCATGACATTGATGTGGTTTTAGATTATGAAGAAGGACAACAGCAGCTACAGCAGGCCTAGCCAGCTTGGGCAGGAGAGGGGAAGCTGCATGACCAGTAGTCGGTGGAGAAGCACAGGGAGCCCAAGGAGGCTATGGAGGGGCAGTGGTAGCCCAGGGAGGCTGAGGAGGGATATAAAGAGGTCCAGGAGGCTGTGGAGGGGCAGGAGGAGTTCATGAGGTTCAGCAGCACCTAGAGTGCACAGGGGATAACTGATGGTGAAGTATGTGAGCATTTCCGGCCAACATATGCCAATCTGAACAAATGGAACCTTGTATTCCTGCATGCTGTCTTCAATAGGCTATGTTTGTCAAACAGCCATCTGTCCTGCAGTGATATTGCCACTATAGTGTGACTTTATCCATTTTACATACACAAATGTGTCATTTTGTCCTGAATAAAATGTTACTAAAATGTTATTGAACAATATCATCTGTGGCATTAAGGTGTGAGATTTGCATTTGTGACACATATCAAAAATAATATTATATACTAGCGGCTTAAACGTAAAAAAATTATGGTAATAAAATTTGAAGCCATGGTAATGCTGTTTGCCACGGAATGTGAGGTTATGGCCCCTTTAAGCAGCTTCGGCAATCAACGCGAGCCCCGCGATGTGCGCCTTTGGCGCTCATCGCTTAAATCACAATGAGCGCGTTTGGTGCTTATTGCGTGCCACAACTTGATAACCTTTGGCACTCATTGCAAGCCCCACAATGAGTGCCTTCGGGTCATAGGGATGAGCGCGTATGGTGCTCATCTCCACCAGCGCCTTCAGCGCTCATTGCTTGGCTGCAACCACACCCTCACTTACAAGGCCTGCACTTGCTGCGTAAGCCCGTAATTTTAACATGACGTTACCAACAACTTTTGGCAAGCCCGCACTGCTCACAACTATATACAGTATGTGATGCATGACAGGAAATATGAATTAATGTTTTAGACAAGGATATTATGTATACTTCTAGTACAATTAAAATGGGTGTTACATCAGTTGAGAAATGTCAAACAATACTTGCAGCCACATTAAATTCCAAGCCCATAGCAGTAACGGTACACTGCAAAGCCTGAAGGTTTGAAATTCTGCGTTGTTACAGAGCTATTACATTCAACCATGCCGCATCAAATGGGCTGGAGCCGCAAGCCCGTAAACCCTTCCCGAGCACACAAGCTGTTATGGGGCTGGCCGAGATGCGTTCAGCCATTACGATTCAAACCCGTAATCACGGATTGCGACGCAGGCATAACAGCCAATATAAAGCGAGGTACCGCAATTAATGCCACAGTAAGGGGTTTTAAAGGGTGCAAAAAACATAAATTATTGACTATGCAGTAGCTGAGCAAGTGAACACACAGGTCTAGGCATTGGTTCGTTTGTGAGCATTGGAGAGAGAGAGAGAGAAGAAGAAGCTCTGTGAGTTTTTTTATATTTTGACCTCTAATATATATATTAATCCTTAATTTACAACACACATTATTAACGATATCACATAATTCACACGCAAGGATTTACACGTACACATAGCGATACAAAGTCTTAGGCCACAGCACATATACACCCCCCCCCCATACCTCCACCTACCCCCAATACAATTACTATACTACACATAATACTAACATTCTTGTTTTACCACATACACATCCATGTATATATCATATTTCATTTGATAAATCATAGGAGGGTAGAGGAGGGGAGGAGGAAAGTGAGGGGAGAGAAGAAAGGAGGAGAGAGAGGGGAACACCGGAGGGGGAGAGTAATGATAGGAGGAGAATAAAGAGAGGAGGAGAGTGAGGAGAGGAGGAGAGGATGAGAGGTAGAGGTATGGAGAGAGGGAGAAGCAGGTGGATGAGAGCAGGAGCGGGGAGGGATGTGCCCCCAGATGTAGTCACACAAAGAGCAGGGATAGAGGGTCAGGGGCCTGATCCCAGGGGGAAGGTAGTGGGGATGAGCGACCGGCCTGGGAGAGAACAGAGAGGTCAGGAACCACAGAGGGCAAGAGGCTGTGGCAAAGTACAGGGGCCCCCGATTATAGCACAGAGTAGATGGGCATCCTCCTCAGGGAAATCCGTGCCCTCTATCGAATCATACATGGTGGGAGAGATGTTAAGCCTTGCCAGAAGGCAGAGGCCTGGAGTCCGAAAGCTTCAGCTGTTGTGGCATTAGGGGTTGCAAACAGGGATGTAAAGTCTGTCAAACACAGATATGAAGAAAGCAGGCTGAAGGTGAAGAGGAAGATGGCAGAAGAGGCAAGAGCTGCATGTGCAACCGGCTGTGGCCCACCAGATAATATCACTTACTGTAGATGGGAGCAGTCCCTGAAGGAGTGGACTGAGCCAGCGGCAGTAGTGGGCCTACAAGGACAGGTGGACATGGGTGTGCCAAGAACCATGCAAAGTGAGTATCATATGACACTACACACATTGATGTATAAACTAGTGGGGGATGGGGGGGACAAACACCCTGCAGATATTATTATGATTGTATGTATGTATAATTAAGCTTTTTCTCTGGCTGGTGTATACAACGAGCTGTATCCCCCTATAATTATTCTGACTCCTACACCCCTGCCCACACACATAGATAACTGACATACCATAGCACTGTAAGCCTTATGGTTATGACTGAAGATATATGGGGCATCCATAACCATGTAAATCCATCAATATATCAATAAAAATGTATGACCAATATCTGCAGTTGGAACTGATTCTGAGTACAATTTCCTATTAGATCAAGATTGATTAGACATTCAAAAGAGAGTACATGTCTGGGTGTGCGCACTGGGCATATGGGGATATAAACTCTGTAGGACTGCATGTGCGTGTGATATACTGTCAGAACCTGGACCATGTCTCAGCTGCATATTAACAACCATTGCTGGGAACATGTCACAGGTTGGTAAGTCTCACACACTGCACAGCAGATCCAGCAGAGCACGTGTCTGGTGCACATGCAAATGGCACACTGCGCCTGAAGTACACATATTCACATGAGCCATGATCCACAATTCTCATTATGTCGGCCATGGTTCATCTGTGTAACACAAGCACCACAGTCAATCACAGGTGACCGTGATGTCAAGGATATGGGAACACATAGCTGTCAATTGTGTAGGGAAAGCAACTTAAATATATTTTTTCTTCCATTTAAGTACCCAGGAGGACAAGGCCGATCACAGAGGAACAGGTAGAGGCACCACTGGAGGCGGAAGTGGTTAAATGAAGAAGGCCAGGACATTCCAAGGGGCCCGGGACTATCCACAGAAGCTGGCCATTCACGATCACCGTCATATCAGGAGTGGGAATCACTGCCCCACGTCCTCAAAAACATCATCCAGCCATGCACAGCTGTTCCAGCTCCTTCCACCGGCCATGTCCTGGCCCCAGCCATCATCACAGCTGCCACCTGCTACAACAACATTGCAGCCATGGCAGGCCACAACCACTCCCACACAATGGGGTCCCCCAACATTGCCTCCTGCAAAATGGGATCCCCCAACATGGCCTCCCACACAATGGGCTCCCCCAACATGGCCCAACACTCCAGTCCTCCTGCCGAAACCTTAGGGTCTGCTGCCGACACCTCAGGCACTGCTGCCATCCCCTCCTGCCCCAAGGCATTCACCTACGGCCCCAAGGCCGTCACCTACGGCCCCAATGTCGACACCCCCGGCCCCAATGTCGTCAACATTAGCCCCAATGCCGTCAACACCACTTAGTTTGAGGGAAATCATGGCATATTTCACCAAGGAGAACATGAAAAGTAAGAAACAACAGACTGAGAGGCTCAGACTGCCCAGAAGGCAGTGTTGGCTCACATACTCCCTCCTGGTGAGCAACAGATCGCTCCATTCTGAGGTAAGGAGGCACAACCGAAGGATGGAGCGATATAAGGAATAGGCAATTCAGGATAGACAGCAACTAATCGAATTAGCCGAATGCCAGCTCATACCTCTCCAGCCTTCGGCAGTGGCCTCCTTATCTAAGACCTGACCACCATCTCAACCTGATCCCCAGCCCCCCAACGTAGTGATACCCCACGCTCCAACACCACCTAGATGTGGAAGAGTGAGACGGGGTGCAGGCCCGGAACTTGGGGTCCTAAGGCTACGTAAGAGTAGGTCTTAGGATCATCCACGAAGTCATCCCCTTGATCACTCCCCACTGATTTGTATAGATGTTGTCATACTAATGGTTGGCTATGGAGTGTGTACATGTCGGTTAAGTTTAACATTTCAACAATTGGTGTTCAATTTGGATTGATCTTGAGATAAGGTGTTGTAGTTAATCAGAATATTGTTATGATTGATATCTTGTTCTTGTCTCTGTAGGTGTTAATAGACAATCTCATGACCATGAAGGCATTTTCTTCATCTTCGAGCAGTACAATACCATCATGTGAGTGAATACTCAACCCAGTTCCCAACAGGCATTGGATCAGTGTCATTCGCCACTGCAGATGGATCTAAAATGCAATATATGACTACATATCTCTTGACTAATGAACATGACTGGTGTGAGTTTCAGTCATAATGAATAGTGTCCCGGCTTTAGAGTTGCACAGTCCCATTATGATCTGCTAATCTAAACCAGTAGTTATACATGTGTTTTTCTTGCATTTCATCCTGTTAACAGTATGAAAGCGGATTAACGTATTTCATATCATCCTCAAACAAAATGGATAATTTCCTTGGTTTTACATCAGGATCAATGTGCATGTGCTTAGGGGTAATGTGAACAGTGTAATCTGTCTGGCCTTGGTACCACCCATATACCAGTGAGATGTGATATCAGCATGGCACAACTATTCCATGTAGATAGTGATAGTGCTCTTTGTTAAATGATTGCCTTGTTGTATTACACATCCTCAACATATTCCGGGAACGTTGATTGAACAGGACAGAATCAATATGGTTATCTCTGCTCGTAGATGACGTTCATGTTGATTGGTTTATTGTAGTGTCCAGAGCAAAAACAATGTACTATAATAACAGCTTATGATTGTTCTCTTTATGTTTTACAGATTCCTATCATCTATTTTGGAATCATCATTAATGCATGAAAACACACTCAGCCACATTAAATTTGAAGTCTGTAAGTGCAAAGTGCGACCCGAAACGACTGCAGGCTTGAAATTTGGCCGAGTTACAGAGCCATTAAATTTGAGCAGGGCGCGAGTTACGGGCTTGAGACGCAAACCTGTTAACCATTTTTTGAACGTTGGATGCGCGGCCATAAATGTGATCAATTAGCCAAACACGTAGTTATGGGTTTAGATGGAGCTAATGGCAACAGAGATCGTCATAATTACGTCACTGAAAAATGGAGGTGAGATTTCAAAGTCTTAGGGGTTTTAATTACGAGTTAAGATTGGACCCACAGAAATAATACAATGTTGATAAAGCCATAAATATGATATTCTAGTTCATTCGAGTTCCATTATATGTACTAACATATTGATTGCCAGATCGAGATAACACAGAAATTAAACATGAAAAAAAGTATTTTTATATTGCCAATTTGCGAGTTTGAGAATGTTGTGCTATTAATTCTAATACCTAACAGCACTTTCCTTTTTATTATATGTACAGTAGTGTGTGTATATTTGCATTTACAGTGCTACGGATTAGACTTTACCCTCCTTGCAGGTCCTCTCTAGTACCCATTGGCTCCATTTGTGTGTTATGGGGGTTGAACGCCCATGAATTTGTTGAAATTTAATAGCGAAATTGGAACGTAGCAGTTACGGGCTTGACAGAACGAAGGATTTGGGGCTGTGAAGTTCCACGTTTCATGTTCCATAGGCTTTTTTTGCTCTTCACTGGCAGATCGGCCAATTGCCTAGCCGCAACTCTTGCGGGCTACATTAGGGCTATTGTTTTACTTGTTAGGGGAATTTAATAGGGCTGACTGTGTGTGGAATTGATTAGTATCACATGATCCATGATTTCTAGCATCTGTTTAATATAGCAGATGGAGACCATATGGTTGCTGTATGCGCATTAATGGTTATTGCCATGAAATGAAGTGTCATATGATGTTCCAATTTCACATCTGATTATGGTTACTGTGGTGTCCTGACCACATGTGAACCTAGTAGATGCTATGCATTATACTTAAGATGCCGTCTAACATTTAAGCCTTTTGCCATTCAGGTATCTGCACACACCAAACCCATGATATGTATGCACGGTCGTATACATATTAACATGTGCTATGTGTATCAAATAAAGTATGATGATGTTATATTTTCTGTGTGTTTGCACCATATCATGCTTTAAAATCTACAGAATCCAGAATTAATGAAGTCTTAATGTTTTATATATACTGTATATATATATATTTTTTTTATATATATATACATATATATATATATATATATATATATATATATATATATATATATATGTGTGTGTGTGTGTGTTTAGAGATATACATATCCTACATTAATCTGTACCTTTCTAATATAGATGAAAGTGTCAGACAGAGAGGCGTGAGATCATGAGTCATGTCAATATACTGTACATGCAGGGTTGTCTGTAATGACTTTAAGGGCTTAACTAGAATGATGGTATTCATCTTCATTCATGATTATTATGTAGTAATGTAAACATATATTGAACAGAATATTTACACCCCTAAATGATGGTGATTAGCACATCTGTTGACTTTCAGGGTAATTTAATTTTTGCTTTGGAAAAGCTATAGTATAAACATCAGCAAGGCTAATATTGCTGATAAATAATATTTAATATTACCACAAATAATAACAAACATACCAACAAAGCCACACAGTTACAAATTATTACAGGTATGCACAGTATCATGTTGGAGGTGGGAAGGATACAGAGTTCTAGTAACACAGGGAAATAGGGACATAGGAACAGAATGCAGGCAGTGGGGATGACTTTGATATGGATGATCAGTTGAGGGGAATTTACAGTGTATCATCCAACATGAGGTAATATATGTTACACCATATTATTACAGATACCAAGGGAAATATAACATTTATTAAGCAAAAACAACAATACAGAAAAAGGAGTTATACTCATGGGGATAAGTACACTGTAGGCTTGTGTGTCCAACAGACCCTCCTATGCAATTGCAGAGGTATAAGTGCTCAATCAGTTAATGTTACAACCCCAATAGGTTAGTTCTCTGTCAATGCTAATCCGCTATGAGAGCAGGCTCTCCATACCTAAATTTGGACACTCAGATGGGGACCTTACCAGGGCCATATCAGTGTGTTCTAACTTATGTGAGAGATTCACTCCCGACAAACCGGCCAATTTGAGGGCAATTATGTTCTCTGAATGAGCATCTTTATTTTCTGTTGTTGCATATGCATAACTGAAGGTTAAGGTAACATCATTAACAGTTATGTTCCAAACCTAGAGTTACTCTTCCCGATATGTACAGGGAGGTTCACATCAGCACTGATGAAGAGATCTGGAAGGAAGTATAATGCAGCTTTAACAATAGTCCAAGTAGAGGAGAGAATAGCATGTCTAAATCAGTAGGTACATATAAATCTATGTAGAGTATGTGAGCATACACATGCTGTGGATATGCAAGGACATCTGTATTGTAGTCTGCAATTGAAGCTTTACATATATTAGCTCATCAGTAGTAAGAATCACACATCTCACTGGATGCAACACATGAACGATTATGGCACGTGAACATACATGATGCAATGTGACAATGGCATGGTCATGGAATGTCAGGATGGTCATCATCAAGCATTGTTCTGACTGTGAGGAACGTGACACATCTTTGTGATCTGTAAGAAACATACAAGGAACATGTTAATATTAACATTACACATGCTATATGAGCGCCTACTTCATCACATACCAAGACATGCTGGTAATTTCAAACAGATGTTTTGACTGATATGTTCTAGCATATGAAACAAGCTACTCATCTGGTAGATGAGGAGGAAGAATATTTCTAATTACAAATTTTGTAGGAATATCACACCTATTACACATTAATGCATTATGGTAGAGCTACATGTGCTGTTTTACCTTGGACGTGGTCCAGAGATCATCCACAAGGTGACTTGTTCCACCAGGACACATGCACTGCGGATCTACTGAATATCCGTTGGGACCGCGTATACATTATGTATGGCATGTATTCTTGAGATTGAAAGGTAGGGCTACATTCATGTAGCAGTTGTTCTGTTGCTGTACATGTTGTTTTTCTTTGTCCATGTTGTTAAAAGATGAGTTTACACACAGCAGCATTTCTGTAATGGCAATATGATTTGATTATTTGAGTCAACAGTTTTCCACTGTAATAATTTTGCTTTCAACATTGAGTTAAATATGGTTAGTGATCACAGATTTTGATCTCATGCAGTACATATATTCTTGTTACATACCTGCAGGTATGTTGTTATTTACAGATTGATATGAATAGTATTGATCCGTATTGGATGTGGAATTTCATTATCAGATGATGTGAACTTTACTGGTCTATAGTGTGTTGAGGTTTTCATATACAAATGTGGGGCATATATACATTGACATTGTGGCAATATAATCCCCTACATTTATCTTTGCTATTGATGTTTTGAATTGTCAGTACTTATGATGTGTATGGAAATGTATGCTTACCTGTAACTGACAGCATGGCATGTTCTAGTGTATTCATTGTTAATCAATAGTGCATCATGAGACATATATCATATCAGGGAAACCTTCTCTACTGTGGACTGTTTTATATTCTGTATGACAATGGGAACTGAGAAAAGTGTTTAGGAGTTATGTATATTCAAGCTACATTATGGTTATTTCTTATTGGGTTTGTACTTACATGTGAAGTACTCACGAATGATGCAGGCATGTTGTTGTGACCCCAGATTATCCACTACAGGTGGAGGTAAAGGCTCTTCCTCCCCATGTAGCAGAGCAGCATCAATGTCAATTTGAGAGGCTTGGCTGAGACATTTCTCCAGCTATGTTCAGGGTGTTCGGGAAACTACCAGAGGCAAGGAGGTGTATTGAGGCTAACATCTGTGTCATTCCTAGTATAGCTCTATTGGTCTGTTCGCAAGGCTCAAGGTCCTCATTCAGGACCGCATAGAGCTCTCCAAGACTGGCACGGGTCAGCCTAAAATGCTCATACACCTCCCCATCAGTTAACCCAATGTGAGTCTCTCCCTGTATACATTGGGTGCCCAGACTCTCCTTACAGGCTCCTGGACCTGCTCACCTCCCTGTGCCTGTTGTTGTGCTGGAGCCAGCACTTCCTGAGCACCCAGTTCTGGTTGTGCTCCCCCCAACAGCTGATCACCCACATCAATGTCATCCTCCCTGCCTGCAGGTGCCCTCTGTCCCTGTGCAACTAGAGCTCTCTCTCCTCCATGATCCTCTACCATGATACTATGCATGGCCTGTGGTAATTCACTTACCAGGCTTGGTTCTGTCCCAGCATGGATCCCATTACCATTTGTACCCTCCTCTCCTCCACTCCTCATCCACTCCTCAATCACACATCTTGCATCCGGATCTCCACATGCTGTGCAAACAATAGTACCTCAGATGGGACCATGCATTCATATTCTCATGTATCTCTCTGTCATGTTGAGAAAAAAATGCTGTTTCAGACGTGCGGATGACTTGTTGGGGATGGGATTATATATCTTGTTTATTACAGCAGCTGTTAATAGGCAGGTGGATTTCATGTTTGGAATAGGTAACCTGTGGATCTGAGACTTATCTGGCATTCCAGCTGATGATTGCTCTGCTCCATATATAGATCACACTCACTGTTTGACAAATGATGTTACTGACAATGGTATCAAATTATTTATTGATTCAGTATGTCTCCAATTGCATTGCTATAGTTAATGTTTTGATGTTTGTTTTACTGTAGTGGCAGGCCTCAACGTGGGCTTTGCTGTTCACATGTATTTCTTGACCTGTGATTTTCATTTGGATTGATATATTACATTGCTTTTTTGTGCCTCAGTGTTTGATAAGTGATGATATCTCCTATTTTTCAATGATTGTACATGGTTTTATATAAGTGTGCTATCTCTTTAAATGCTGCATCAATTCTTTTTGGCAATGTGTATAGCAGTGTTTCACAAGATAATCCTCAGGGCTAGCTGGACAGGTCAGGCTTTCTGTTTAACAGTGTGTAAACACAGGTGAGGCAATTATTACTCAACAAGAGACTCTGATTTGGGCACCTGGGTTGTCATGGTTAAGGATTTCATCTGGCCTGTCTGTAGAGTATGGAGAAAATACATCCACATATATACATAACATTACAGTACATTACAAATATACCTATAACTACAATTCTATTAACAACTAAATACAATACATTACCCTATATATAAAACATTACCCCCTTTCCATGCAAACTTATCCCCTATCTACCAAACATTAACCCCTAATTGCAAAACATTAATGCATTACCCCTATCTATTAAACAGTGACAACAGCAAATTAAAAAAATAAACATCTTCAAAGTTGTGGGCATGTTCTGTAAATTAAATTATGTAAATCCTCAAACAATCCATGTTAATTCCAGGTTGTGAGGCACCAAAACATGAAAAATGCCAAGGGGGTGAATACTTTTGCAAGGCACTGTATGTCAACATAATTTGGTCCATGTTCATCTTCTCTATTGATAGGCATGACTAAGTTAACATTTAGATCAACAGATTTTTACTGCGGAATGTATCTGGTAAGGATTACATGAGATGCAGTCCCTATCTTCTCCTCCATCTAGTGGTGAGGTGGGGCTGATGGGGGATAATAATATTGGTGGTTAAGCTGGTGGTGATGGTTGTGGCAGCGTCATGCTTGGAAGGTTCCTAGGTGGTGGAAGCATTGGTGATCTCCAAGGTGCTGGTAGAAACCATGGTGCTGGAGGAGGAATTGGTGGTGGAGGTGTTGGGGCATATGATGGCAGAGGCATTGGTTGTGCTGGTGGCCACGATCTTGAATCCTGCCAGTAGGAGGTCCCAGGTGCAGGATCTATCTGTGGGAGGAGGGGACAGTGGGGTCAAATTCAGCCTTGATAGCAGATAGTCCTGTCGGTTACCCCACTGACCACATGAAGGAATCATCCTCCTCATACACTGGCTCCTCTTGTGTTGACTTCCTCCTCCTAATATTGTGACTCTTCTTGCACATATTGTTTCTCTTCATACCAAGCATCCTGGCTCTCCTCCTGCTTGTGCTCATGGTTAGGTTCTGTTTTGGCCTCCTCCAATTGGACATCTGATGTCCCAATTGGACATCTGATGTCCTTTGAGCTGAAATGAGTATATCAGCATTGTATGATCATATGCGTTACCATTTATGCATTACTGTGTCCCTGACTTCATGATGTGTTGAAAATTAATTGTTAATTTTATTCCTATTGAAGGAGTTTGTGTTTGCTACAAATGATTACTGAAGTAATCAATTTGTATTACAAGAATATGTGCAATAGGCCAAATGAGACCCTAAGCGTACCATACTGCATAGGTTAGCAATAAAGCGTACAAAGTTCCCAAAACTTCTCCTTTGACTCTCATAAAAGAGCACTCTATACAGAGAATATTTTAGATGGTTCTCTAAAATATTTGACCGATGTTGCTGATACTATGTATGCCAGCAGTAATCACTAATGAAGGCCAAGAGTACTTGCTTTTTCTCTCGTGCTGAGATGATTTTATTGCCATTCCCTTGTATGTGTAGTCAAACTGATATGGAACAGTCAATGTCTCTGTTATAATAGCAAGATTGACTTTTTTGCAACTGATTTCTAACTGGGTATCATACCATATAGAAGGCTGTTCATTGTTTCTCATTATTATTTCTATAAGAGTGAAGCTGTTAACATTATTTGTCTGCTTCTGCTTTTTCTCTCCTTACGGACATATGACCATATGGTGTGTGTTTTTTCTGATGCTTTCTATGGGGACTTAATTTAGCAGATATGCTGGCTCAGCAAGGAATTCTTACATTTTCCAGTCATAATGTTTTGATAAGACTGTAGGCACTATGGCTCATGGGACAAATGCAAAGCATGATGCAAAGGTGATCATTATATGTAATTTTATTATGCTTTCCCAAAATACATGACACAATATCCTATAATCTACAGGGGAATTTTATATTAGTAAGCTTTTTCAAGATGCTAAAGTAAAAACATGTTTTCTGTATGAATATATTCATAGCATTTATAAACAGTTGTTATTTACTGTAAATGTTTTCTGAGTTAATATACATTTTATAAGCAACTTGAACTGACTACATTATGTCTATATCAGTGCGGTGCAAAAGTAGTCCTGGCCCATGGTCTACCAGATAGAGTAATATAAAACACTTGTGGCATCATATATAAATGTCCATATCTTTAGTTATTTCACTCAATATATTAAATACATTAATTTATATATTTGTTCATGATTTGTTTTTTAAAGAGGCCCAATAACTCACAGTCAATAAAACTATGCTGATTTATAACATCAATTGCTCAATCATCTATTATTATTATTATTATTGTTTATTTGTAACGCGCCAACATATTCCGTAGCGCTATACATAAGTTAAGTTACAGGCAATGACAAGTTCAAGATTCACACATTGCAAAGAGTGGATGGCCCTGTGTTTGAGCTTTGAATCCGGTGTCCATTGCGCTTTCCCTAAAGCACCTTGCAGGATTGAAACTCGCAGACATACAATCTATAAATGGTTTATGTTCAAAAACGTACTATATTGTCATAAAAGAGATAATTCTCAGAGTGGTAGAAAATTGATATGTATTCTTTTTGTATATACAATTTTTCATAAGGAGCCATCATGGTTGTATTTATTGATATCAAATATAGTCCAATAATTTACAGCAGTGTTGATTGAACCAATATTCTTCTCACTTACATGCACCTTGATTTACCCATTTCACTGTCAATTCAATCAATAAAATCTAAAAAGAAAAAAGAAGAAACCAAGAACTACTATACAAAATAGCATTATCAACAGAAATTCCAGTTTTTCTAGTATGTTTCTACCTGTTTTTTCTGATATCAATTTTCTGAGCTTTCCTTCTAAATAATAAACTTTACAATATTGCTTTAAACAATTTATACTTTCCAGTACAAAATTCTACATTTAGTTCTGCAAAAATCAGTGTTATTACAAAAAAAGTAATCTAATTTAATCATAAAACTTTCTGTTGCTATATATAGCAAGACACAAGAGGGTAGTAGAGGGCAAAGGCTCAGCAAATAGAACATACAAATATTTATAAATTCTAAAACAGAAAGCTTGCTAAACATATATAATAATTGCTTAATAGTATATGTTTCTTTGCACAGTCTACTACATAAAGTTTGCATTGGAAACTATCAATATGAAATTAAAATACAGAATAATTATACCTGTTTATTTTTTATATTTTGTTTGTATTATTCTTCCATGTCCGCAATGAGAAGAACTTTCAAATATTATTTTCATCAGAAAAAGAAAAGGAAAGCACTGGCAACAAATAATAATATAAAATGAGGAAAATCTCACATAAATACAATAGAGAAATGCATAACCATAAAAATAATTCAAAAATAAACACAAAGATCAGTAGCAAACAAATCTGATGGTAATACAAATATTAATAAAAATATAAGTTAATTTATAAGCTAACAATAAAATACTATATTTATGCATGCACTAGAAGGGCTGCTAGAGCATTTATATATGCACTTATTTTGTATAAAATTTCACTTATTTCAAATTTGTATAATTTTGCCTTTTAATACAAAATACATAGTGACTCTAAAAATGTATGTAGCTTGGTCTATTGTGATCCAAAATGTATTTAATAAATAGTTGTTTATAAAAAAATCTAAATGCACACTGTTAGCTGTATATCCTTAGTTTCTTTGATTGTTTTGTTAGTACACACAAGTACAGGGAGGGGCAACAACTGAACTTGGCCCCTCCTGCCCTAGTCCCATTGATAACACACTCATTCTTAATGCACCCATCTATAGTCTTTTCCCCATGCTGATTTTACCACTTTAGTAGAACAGACCAGCTTGTCATCACTGTCTGGTAAGTTTATTCATTATTTATTATGACTACTATAATCAGGTAGTATGCGTTTGCTTTAAAAAAAAATTACATTATTTAGACTTTTTTTTTGTTTTTATGTAGTTCACATAAATGAAAAAGTTAGATCTAACAACACATTTTGGAAGGGAATAATTCTGTTAAAAGCATAAGAGCTCATAAAATAGAATCATATTTTCACTTGTTTACCATGCTTACTCCACAATTGAAATTTGTTATTTTATGTATTTTACATCTCAAGCTACAAGTGTTCTTTGCAAGTTAATCAATGCTGAGTATATTTGTTTATCATTTGCAAGTGCATTACAAACATTAACTAGCTCTTCTGCTCATAGAAAATTCTGTATATGTTGTTTTTTAAGTGACTTTATTCATTAAATTATGTATGCTTAGTTATCTACTGCAATACATATCTGTCTATTTAAAATAGAAGTTGACTATAATTTTTTATAATTGAAGATGCACTGACTCATTACTTCTTTTATCTTGCTTCTGTGTTTTAGGAATTTTGGAATTTTAAGTAGTGCTTTCTGCTCCAAAGCTTGAACAATTACGTATGCTTGAACGCACTTGAATTGCAAGCCATTAGCAATATTGAACTGATGAGATGAGGCTGTCCCGAGTTATTTCATTCATTTTTTTTGTCAACTGCCTGAGCACTTTTCAGGAGGTGTTTGCCAAAAAAGAGAAAGCAAGCAACAAACGAGGAGAGACACAAGCCTTCCAAAAGAATGGGCAGTTTGCAACCAAACATAACCATGAGTGCTCCTGGGAGATAACCAATGAAGACGACATTGTTACCCTATCTCTAAGCTGCAATGAACATGGCAATAACAGCTACAAGTGTGCATATAAAGGGGAGCCACAGAAATGTCCATTATATAGCACCAAAGCCAAACAGTACTGGAAGCCAATCCTTGCAAAATTTAAGAAAATGAAAAATGTATGTGAGAGCAAGATCTTAAAGTCACGCATATGTAAGAAGGCTGCAGCAGTAGATTCACAACTTGTGAAGATCGGTACAGAGGTGGTAGCAGATATGGAGAAAGGGAAAACCAAAGGGAAGGGTCGGGTGAAAGAGCCTGCAAAGGGACCAGAGGAAAGATCCCAGATTCCAGAAGAAAATGAAAATGTTGGTGCAGAAAAGAAAAGTGATGCCAAGAAAAAGAAGCTAGAAACAAAGTCCAATCAAAAACCAGATCCATCCAACCATCCATCAACACAAGATCCACCCAATGGAGCCAGAGAAGTGAACGATGACATAATAGAGTTAAATGAGGATATTGCTGAAGAATACTGTGCACAGAAATGGCATTCTGTATGTTCATTCTTTGTGAATTTCTGGAATGGTTAAAACAAATAGTATTGTTTTGTAGACATGGGGTGGATGAGAGCTAATTATTTCAAACTAACAGTCATTAACACACACAAATTCCTTTGGAATGTTTTATTCCTAACATGACTGACAAATCCCCCAATGCTAAAACAAGTGCAGACTTGTCTGCATTTACAGACTGTTTTGTAGACTATTCTCTACTGGGACTATACCACCTAACAATAAGCTTAATCCCACAAAGGATACTTTTAAATATTTCAGATCATTATGATTAACTGGAAATAGTTATTTGTTTAATTCTCTAGAACATTTTTGTTGTGTTTATGTTTTGTAGATTCTGGATGCTTTAATAAAGTTAAGATTTTTAAATAACATTGTCTTCATCATTATGTAATTATCAGATACACCAACTATATACATATAAATGATGAAACAATTGCCTTTTCTAAGCCATCATTTAAACATTTTGGTGCCAAATAATATTTCTGTAAGAGTTTTTACATCCTATGCTACTTTATAAACCACAAAGATAAGCAGCAACGTTTTTGGCATGCTTTAATTATATTTAATGTGAAATATGGTACGTCTATGTGAAGGATGCTTGGTTAACAGGTAAGATTAAAATAGAAAACGCCAGAAACGGGATGCTGTGGGCATCTCAGAGTATCAATCAAGTGTATATCTTTGTACTTCTATTATTCTAGTAGTTGTGTTCTAATATTGTGGATACATTGAAGAATAAACTCCATTGAGTAATATAACAAGCTGAATATGAAGTTAAATAGCTTATTAAACTATTTTGAATACTTAGACTTTAGGTTACATTTTATTCTTCCCTCCCTTACATGTGTGTGTGTGTGTAGTTTTCAGTTTTTCCCCTCAACAAAAAAAAAAACAGGCTTTGAGGTTTACCAGAAGATCACCATAAAGCTTGCACTCTAAAAGGGGCATCTTCAAGATGGCAGTCCAATGGTTACTAGGTTATAAACCTCTGTTACATTGTTCTTATTAATTCTAGGTCAACCAAGTCCTTCAGAATCAAACAGTGTACACTCTTGTCCCTACTAAAGGTTAAAAAAAACTGTTTTCTAACTCAATTAGACCCTATATCCTGGTGTTAAGGAATCCTTTCTTCACCAATACAATCTCCAAATCCAATTCATTTTACATATCTCATAATCCAAAAAGAAATGGGTTATTTTACTGGGTCATGAACCAGTAGAATGACAAGCAAACATTTGTTTATACATTCATTACTTACCCTTCTGGGTTTCAATCATTGCTTCAAAATACAGTAACTTAATCATGTCAAATAATTACTATCACCAGTATCCAATTTATCATCTCCCAAACTAGCAAGTCAATTACTTACACACCTTAATTTAAAGTGATGCAGGAAAAGTCCCATTTAAAAAGTATACATATACTGTTGCATACATTAAAATAGATATAAGAACAATTTGGGATAAAGTGTTAAATAAGAGCTTGATTAATTTTCTCTTACGGTGTGGAGGAAAGGTGATAAGACATTTTTAAATATTAAAGTTGTATAATTTCTTCCTTTTTTTAACGTTCATCATCACCCATTGTGAGAGATAATTATTTTAAGCTCAATTCTATCACTTTTATTAAACATTAATAACAGGAACATACTTTTCATTTCTTAAATAGTTCAAACCTTTGCTGTGTTAGGTAAGTGAAAAGTTGCAAGGGAGAGGGAAAACAAACACTTTTGTCATAGTCCCATATCTGGTTTTACATTTATTTGATGATAATCATGGGCGGTGCTACCGCAGGTGCAGTCGGTGCTATGCGCAGAGGCTCTTAATCTCCTGGGGGCTCCAGTGCAGGCTGTATTGTTTTAAAATAAATGGACTTAACACATTTTCTGTAGTGTAGGGGCCCACCCTCAGACTACAAGTCCCCCCATAACATATCCCTGCAGCCCTAGGTCCTCTCCCCTTCCACAGTGCAAACAGGACCCCTGGGAGGAGCCAGGCTCTGAGGGAGGCTCAGTTGCAGGCGCGGGGGAGCGGAGCATGCAAGAAACAGGTAAGTGAGAGATAGGAGAGGGGAGAAAGGGCAGGGAGATAATAAGAGAGGGGGAGAGAAAAGGAGAGAGGGAGAGAGAAAAGGAGAGAGGGAGAGAGAAGGAGACGGGAGAGAGAGAAGGAGAGGGGGAGAAGAGAGAAGGAGGAGGGAGAGAGAAGGAGAGGGGGAGAGAGAGAGGAGGGAGAGAGAAGGAGAAGGTGTAGAGAATGAGAGGTGGGAAGAAAGAAGGAGGGGTGAGAGAAGGAGAGGGTGGGGAGAATGAGAGATGGGGAAAGAGAAGAAGAGGGGGAGAGAGAAAGAGGGAGAGAGAAGGAGAGGGGAAGAGAGAATGAGAGGGGAGAGAGAATGAGAGGAGGAGAGAGAATGAGAGAGGAAGAGAGAATGAGAGGGGAGGGAGAGAAAAGGAGAGGGAGAGAGAAAGAGGGGGGAGAAGGAGGGGAAGAGAGAAGGAGGGGGGATAAGGAGTGGGAGAGAGAAGGAGAGGGGAAATAGAAGGAGAGAAGAGGAGATGAGGAAGAGAGGGAGAGGGGGAGAGAGAAGGAGGGGGAGAGGAGAGGGAGGTGAGAAAGGGGGGAGAGAGAAGGAGAGGGGGAGAGAGAAGGAGAGGGGGAGAGAGAAGCAGAGGGGGATAATGAGGGGAGAAGAGAGAAGGAGGGGGAGAAGGAGGGGTGGGATAGAAGGAGAGGGGGAGAGAGGAGGAGAGAAGAGGAGATGGGGAAGAGAAAGAAGGAGAGGGGGATAGAGGGGGAGAGAGAAGGAGAGGGGGAGAGGAGAGGGGGCAGAGAAGGAGAGAGAAGGAGGGGGGATAAGGAGTGGGAGAGAGAAGGAGGGGAGTTAGAAGGAGAGAAGAGGAGATGAGGAAGAGAGGGAGAGGGGGAGAGAGAAGGAGGGGGGAGAGAAGGAGAGGGAGGTGAGAAAGGGGGGAGAGAGAAGGAGAGGGGGGAGCAAGAAGGAGAGGGGGAGAGAGAAGGAGAGGGGGGAGAGAGAAGGAGAGGGGGAGAGAGAAGCAGAGGGGGATAATGAGAGGGGGAAGAGAGAAGGAGGGGGAGAAGGAGGGGTGGGATAGAAGGAGCGGGGGGAGAGAGGAGGTGAGAAGAGGAGATGGGGAAGAGAAAGAAGGAGAGGGGGATAGAGGGGGAGAGAGAAGGAGAGGGGGAGAGGAGAGGGGGAAGAAAAGGAGAGAGAAGGAGAGGGGGAGCTTGATCAGCTTGTGTATAATCTACCCTTGCCTTTGCATAAAAGCTGTGTAATGCAGCGGGCATAAGCTTAAAGGAAGCCATGTTTAAAATGGTCTATGGATTGAAGAGGGAGGCATTTGTGGGCACATTTACATGTCCCTGCTCAGCTTCCCAGAATGCAGTGTAATAACTGTTTTTATTGGAACACAGATGTACTATTTGTTTACTATATATTTAAGGATCTACAACCACTGCTAACAGACACAGAATTAAAACATATATTCCCCAAACCCCCCATTCTTGCATTTAGGCAGCTACCAAATCTCAGACAAACATTGGTGAACAGTAGATTGGCCAATGAAGAGCTTAACATAGAAAATGGCACAAAACCTTGCAATAAAAATCCTGCAAAGAGGACACAGCCACGCACAACAAGAAGACCTATAACACGTCATCCAATGTAGTGTACATGATACAATGTACTGCATGTAAGAGAGGCTGCTACATTGGAGAAACCAGCGAAAAATTACATATAAGGATGAATCTACACAGACATTCTATCAATAAGCACAATGAGGAGATTTACTGTACTCCAGTTAGACACCATTTCACCCAGAATAACCACTCCATGAAAAATCTCAAAATCAAAATACTCAAAGTTTTTTTTTTTTTTAAAACACTAAGGAAAGAAAGACATTTGAAATTAAAATGATTATGTTCTTTAACAGTAATAAGTCAGGCCATAATGTAGACATTGAATTCTTATCTCATCAAAATTTCCTATAACCTCCAACATTCATGATTGTAAATATATATGTGTGTTTATCGATTATTATTTTTTTGGTTCTCTGCCTTCATCCTGAGGTTGGTTACAGCTCTACAGGTTCCTTAGATGTGAAACTTTTTACGACCCCAATTTAGTTACTCTGGTCTGCACCCCCACACACTTGCACGGCTGGCTGATCGGAACATTATTTGTTAATCCTGGAATTTTTTGCTGTATTTGTGAATCTAAAATCAGTATTGACTCTGACTCGACAAAGAGAGGAACGCTCTCAAAAACTCATCATGAAACCTATGAATATGTTTGTCCAATAGAAAAGGTATCACTATATACTGCAATACTCTGATTATTCATCTGGATTACTGGACATTCACTGCTACCTTACTCTTTATAAATATATATATATATATATCACATATATTGTTTCAGTGTGGGGAATGTTTATGATGTTGGTAAAGTTTTCGGCCCTCGCACAGCGATGGCCACAACACGACTACGAGGCTGCGGGACTTAGGCTGCAATGAGCACCACAGACGCTCATTGCGAGGCCCGTGGGACCCGTAGGATTTTCCATCCCACCATCCCACACCCTCAGGATCCCCTCAGCCTCCCCCCCTCCCAGATCTGTCAGCCTCCCCCCCCCCCCCCTGGATCCCTTCAGCCTTCCTCCCCCGATTCCCCTAAGGAGAGTGAGTGAGGGGGCAAAGAGAGACAGGGGAGTGAGTGAGGGGGCAAAGAGACAGGTGAGGGAGAGGGAGGAATGAGACACAAGGGAAAGAGAGAGGAGGGGGGAAATGAGACACAAGGGAAAGAGAGAGGAGGGGGAAATGAGAAACAAGGGAGGGAAGGGGGGCAAAGAGAGACAGGGGAGGGAGAGAGGGGAGGGAGAGAGAGGGCAAAGAGAGACAGAGGAGTGAGTGAGAGGGCAAAGAGAGCCAGAGCCCAGACCTAAATCCGATTGAAAATCTGTGGGGTGATCTGAAAAGGGCTGTGCACAGGAGATTTTACAGATTTGGAGTGTTTTTGCAAAGAAGAGTGGGCAAATCTTTCCAAGTCAAAATGTGCCATGCTGATAGACTCATACCCAAAAAGACTGAGTGCTGTAATAAAATCAAAAGATGCTTCAACAAAGTATTAGTTTAAGGGTGTGCATACTTATGCAACCATATTATTTTATTTTTATATTTTTTCTTCCCTCTACCTAAAAGATTTGAGTTTGTTTTTCAATTGAGTTGTACAGTTTATAGGTCACATTAAAGGTGGAAAAAGTTCTGAAATGATTTATCTTTGTCTCGTCTTTTTACAGCACAGAAACCTGTTATTTTAACAGGGGTGTGTAGACTTTTTATATCCACTATATATATATATATATATATATATATATATATATATATATATATATATATATATATTGTGGTAGTTTGACCTGCAACCCTCTAGATAAACAGCAAGAAGTGAATGTATTATTTTAATCTTTTTATTAAAAGTCCAAGAAGTACACCACATTATGGCTTACATCAGCCAAAGGTATGACACAGTTCTCTTGTAAATATCTTCCTCAGTAGAAAAGGGGAGCATTTGGCCCGCCAGTCTTTTAGAAATACTCCAACCTCCAGGGATCCTTAAACAGTCTTTTGAGAGACTCTGTCCAGTTTGCAGTTAGACTGCTGCCTTCTCCCTGGGGTTACTTTACACAGATTTTTGTAAGGAAAATATAATCCTTGACTCACAATCTCTGGAACACAGCTTTCTCTGGAACACAGCTTTCTCTGGAACACAGCTTCCTCTGGAACACAGCATTCTCTAGAACTCAGCTTCCTCTGGAACACAGCTTTTTCTCTGGAACACAGCTTTCTCTGGAACACAGCTTCCTCTGGAACACAGCTTTCTCTGGAACACAGCTTCCTCTGGAACAGAACTTTCTCTGCGCACAATCTTTGGTACACAACTGCAATCAGGAACAGACAGCAAGCTTCTTTCTGTAGCTTGCTCTTTGCTGCTAACAGCAGCTCACCAACAGGAGCATATTTCACACACCGCTTAGGCCCAGGCCTAAGTGAGAGAGATTCCACCCATCTTTCTGCTGTTGTCTTAAAGGCAATCCACAGCTGGGCGTCAATTAGCCTCTGATCACTGCCCGGAGTTAACGCTTTCTTTTTCCAGAGAAATCTTCCAGCCTCTTTAATTAAACCCACCTCTGGGGACATTCTTTGCTTCACTCTGTTACAATATATATAATGTTATTGTTGGCTCCAGAGTGGGGCATGGAGGGCCCAATCTAAAAAAAATATTTGGACCACCGCCACAGGGGGAGCTCTCCATTCACTAGCTCCACCACTGATGATAATGTTTCCTACCTAATATGCACATTATATTAATCATTTAGTAATCATGATATTTGTCTCTGAACCTTATAATTATAACTTTCTCAATGTTCACAACCTAGTTGTTAAATTGCAAAATTTTCTATCAAAATTAAATAATAATTCATGTAATAGAAAAACAGCATTATCTTCTATAATATTGTTAATTAGTTCTAGGTCAAATATAGAGTTTGTTCCATGTTTTATTCTGTCAATAGCACAATATTTAATACATCTTAACAGTATACAATTTTGCTTACTGGTAAGATTGTTTTCACATAAATTTTAAGCAACCACAGAAGTACTTGAAGAATTAAACTTGATAATGGGCATAATATTTTTAAAAGTTATATAAAATAAAAATAGACTTTAATTTCTTGCTTTCAATAAGCCATGCTGTCTATAATCCTTATTTTATTACTGTTGCTTTCCTCCTTAAAACATTTGTCCATTCTAGATAGTGTACTTAAAATATGGGAATTGATATGCTCAAAATCAGGCTAATTGAGGAGTTTAAATCTCCAACAAATATTTTTAATTCTGACATGCTTCCTAACCAGAATATCTATTCTGGTTAGGAAGCATGTCAGAATTAAAAATATTTGTTGGTTAACTTTACATGGCGTTACAAAAAACCCAGAATTAATAAAGTCACGCTGACCGCTCCAAAACAAAAAGGTGGGTTGGGGTTCCCAGATTTACTTAGATTTTACAGAGCGGCAAGATTAGCACAAATGACGAATTGGCATAAAAAAGACAACTACCCTGTTTGGGTGGAAATTGAGAGACATGTTTTTGGAGATCACCATCTAATCCTTCCCCAAATCTTATGGTTGAGCCTACACCACAAATTACAACTTGATAAGCTGTCATCCTGTATAGACAACTCCATAAAGATCTGGCGAGAGAGTAACAGGAAATCCAACCTCTTGAAAGAAGGTTCAGGATTGACCCCCCTCTGGTCCCCACACAAAGACTATCGCTTTGACAGACGAACCCAAATGAGCTGGTGGATAGACAATAAACTAACGGTGGTAGCGGACATGTGGGATATAAATAGAGAATTCCCCTTAACAATTTCCGTTAACGTGATCAATGCACCCCCCAAAGAATGGCTCAATCTGATAGGGGTTAACGAGGTGCTCACACACACAAATAAGTTAAGTAGTCTTAGGAACAGATCGGTAACTGAACGATGCTTCCTCAACAACCCTGGGGGGAAAGGTAACATTTCCACCTTCTACAAAATACTCTCTGACACCAATACTCCCGCCAAACTCCCCTACCAAATAGCTTGGGAAACAGACTTACAGGTTACGTTAGAAGACAAGGAATGGGGTAAGATATTAAAACAAGCAAACAATGTCTCTCTCAACATAACACTTAAGGAGAACGCCTATAAAACAATAATGAGGTGGTACCTCACTCCGACTAGGCTGCATCGTGCAAATCCTGCATACCCCGCCAGGTGCCCTAGAGGGTGCCCCAATGAAGGCACCATGCTACACATGCTCTGGGAATGCCCCAAAATTCGCCAAACATGGGATTTTACCTATGACACCTTAGAAAAACTATGGGGGACACGTCTAGCACAGAACCCAAGCGAAGCCCTACTGGGTCTTCCAATCAGGGGTCTTTCAAAAAATGAGCAGTTCTTGACCAGTCAGGTGTTTCTAGCAGCCAGATGTGTTATCGCAAAACACTGGAAAGCCACTTCTCCATCGAACACTGAGGTGAGGCAGAAAATAGGATACATACAAAACATGAGCTCACTATCGGCCGAAGTAGACAGGAATTACAGACGCTGGGCCTCCTGCTGGGACACCTGGACGCTGCGGGATCCTCTTGGAGGTTAGTTCTATTTCTAAAACTCTCACTCATCTATTAGTAAAGGCACAAATTCTGCACAAAACGACACAAAGGGCCGCTAGGGTAGGACCCGTCTAGGTCCTCAGGTACTGTTTCTAGGCTGGTCCAAGTTTGAATGTTACGAATGCTATGTTTTGAAATCTAGTTGTAAGGGAACTCTGAAACAAACTTCTCGACTGTTTGCAATTTGTATTACTTCAAACGTTATATGTTTATTCATGTTATGTTTTTTTCAATTTATAAACAAAATAAAGGAAAAAATTGAATTTAAAAAAAAAGAAATTAAAAAAAATATATATATATATTTTAGGTTTGAAATGTACTTATGAAACTAATGAATCTCACATAACCTTTCTGGATCTTGATATTTTCAAACACATGGATGGAACTATACAAACATCGGTTCATAGAAAACCTATGGCTTCAAATTCTTTATCAGCCTGGTCCAGTATACACCCAGTCAGTCAGTACCTTCGGGTAAGAAGAAACTGTTCCTCTAAAATTGAGATTAAAAGACAAACGGACATCCTTAGGGATAACTTCAAAGCCAGAGGTTACCCTAATAGATTTCTAAAGTTGGTATTTAAGAGGGCTCTCTTAACCAACAAAAATTATAAGATCAATACATTTTACAACTGTGGATCTTCTGCTGTAGTTTATGTTATGCAATGTTGTTGCAAAAAGCTATAATCATCTTTTTAAGTTATTATTAAAGCACCAATTTTATATTTGTGAATACAAGCATACATGCTTGCAAGCTTTATGAAGTGGGGAAGCAGAGATGCCTAAGAAGCTGGAGGTTGTGATGGGTGGCCCAGAGGAATCTGAATAGGAGACACCAGAGAAATTGCTAGAGACATAATTAGAGGTCAGAAGTATTGCATTTAATGAAGATGCGGAGGTGGGTGATAAGTCCCTTACCCGTATAAGGTGGATAATAGATTGTGCATATGGACTGTATCAAAGAGTGGGCTCAGCCATAGAGTAACAACTCCAGCCGAACTACAACTGGCTTACCGCTGTTTGCATACTATAGTGTATTACTACACATTTGGCCCTTGTATTACAAGAATGTTGAATAAGAACTGAGGCCGCCTATAAGGTATATACATAGAGCAACAACTCCAGTTAAATTACCACTAGCTTATTTCTATTGCATATTACTGCATATTACTGTACACTTGCTCTTTGTGAAACAAGACTGTCGGAATAAGACCTTTGATGGCCTATAAGGCAGGGGTGTATAGGCTGTATCACAGTAAGGTCACAGCCATACTACTATTATATACTATGAATATGAAAATTCTCTAGTTATGCAAGGTTGTGGAGTTAATTTAATAGAATAGGTCCGATTAGGTATAAGAAGAGATGCCATCTCCATCTTTACATGCTTACATTTCTGAAGATTGGCTAAATAGTCTTGCATGAAGACTCCTAAAAACATCGGTAGTGGTCAGCCAAATGTGTATGTTTGTGGAAGAATGTTTGGTAGCAATTGTTTAAAAGGCAAAGCAATATACACAAGTCAATGCAGAGAGAGACTACGACCTGAATTTGCAATTGGATGACATTGGATCATGGTAACAGATGGAATACCCCGGTAAAAAGAAGGATTGCATTTGCAGAGTATTCCAAATTAAAAGTGGACCTACTTTGTCTTCAAGAAACGCATCTGAAAAGTAAATTCTTACATCTGCTAGACAATAAAATGTTTGGATATAAAGTGGATTCTTCTTTTAATAGTAGATCCAGGGGTGTATCCATATTATTTAGTATAAAATTGTATGTAAAGGAACATTTCTGTAAATGAGATGAGTCAGGCAGATATATCATCTGGGTGTGCCAAATTAATGATAACATGTTTACATTGGTTAATATACTGTATATGTACCATATAAAAATCAAGAAAGTTATATAAAAAAATTCTAAAATTAGTAAATAAACTGAGAATAGGGTCAGCCGTAATCTGCAGGGTAACCAATCTTACATTAGATCTGCTTAAAGATAGATCATCAATACCCAATAAGAAAGTAAATACACGGGCACATAGAGCTTGGAATATGAACAAAATGTTAGTCAATATGAGTTGGTACTATATATGGAGAATGATACAGCCCCCAAGATAGAGATTATACATATTTCTCTAAAAAAATATTGTACACACTCAAGAATCAACTATTTTTGGGGGGAAGTTTCGACTCTTTACAATATAAGAGACAAAAACCTATACTAGTGCCACTTGAGACCATTCTCCAATCGGCATTACAATAAAGGGCGTAAAAAGAAAATTTATAAATAGAAGCTGGAGACTGGAATCCCTATTATTGAAAGGGGAAGAGAACATAAAAGAGGAATTACATGATTTCTTTAAGATTAATTCGTTTTCAGGTTCATCACCCTCAACACTATGGTGTACGCATAAATTATAATTATGATCTTTATTTAAAGGGTAATCTATTGGATTGGTCACAAATACATCATGGATATAATTTAAGGAACAGCATGTGGCTAAGCTTCCTGGCATTAAAAAAAATACTGAAACAAATTGGATTTAAACAAAAACAAATGAACCCCTTAACTACTTTTGGTATACAATCAAGATTTTGCACATAGAATATCGAAATGCCAAAAAATAGTGGCAAGGATAGAACTGTTTGATAAAACAAAAGGCTTGATTTTATGGGGAAAAGATTTAAAATCCGTCTATGCTGAAGAAATATGATTAGATGCACTTAAAATAGTCAAATCGGCAGCTATTAATAAATTCTTAAGAGAGCCAAAGGTTAAATGTTAGAAAGAGTGTGACATCATAGGAGATATATATCACGTCTGGTGGAATTGTATAAAAATAAAGTCTTTTTTGGGGAGGTGCTTGGCATGGATTAATGCAGTACAGAGAATTGATCTCCCATACAATCCAAAACTTATTTTTCTTCATGTAAGGATAAGAGAGAAATTTCCTTCTTGTAAATTTGTATTATCACATATTTTATTAGTTATGAAATGGCTATTAAGTAGATAATGGAACTCGGAAGATCGTCCCTCTTTACAAGAAATTGAGCTTTAATCAATAGAAACAGAGATTTTATGTATCATAACAGCATAGATAAAGGAATTAAGAAGGGATTAATGGCCAACTGGCTTATATGGGATGCATATGTAGTTAAGCAACATATTGAGAGTCCATAAGACTGTGAGACTATAAGAAATAGGCTTGGGTAAATATTAGAGCTAAGGCTAACTCTCTGCCAGAAAAGATTTTGAGAATTTGCGTATCTCGATATGTGTAAGGATGATACTTACTTTAAAATGCTTGTTTATTTCGAAAATATGTATGATGTGTATGAAGGTTATGTTTTTGTGCATTTTTATATATTTTTGAAACGAATAAAGAAATTGGAGGGAAAAAAAAATCATGCTATTTGCAAATTGCACTAACCAGTCTGTAAAATTATTGCCAAATGTAGGGTTTTCTACGTTCCTTCTGAATATATGTTCATGCTCCCTGTTAATTCAAATGACCATAAGTGTTGTATTTCCTCCTTTTGGGTATTTCTACTAAAGGATGATCTGGTGGTGAGAAAACTGATTGTAAGCTTTGCTGCTGCAAGGTTAACTTGCAGACGTATATACCTACATTTTGAGTGACATTTTTTCATGTACATATATGTTTTTTATGTAAAAGTCTCAAAAACATCAAATATATTAGCTGCATTATTATGATTTTAACTATAATATTATGTGTTTAAAAATAATTGAGTGTATTAGTTGATTATATGGCTGACTGCTTCATAACAGCTTAATATCCTAGAGAATAAAAAATAACAGAACAAAAGAACAATGAACAAATAAACAAATAAACAAATAAAGACTAAAATCAAAAGTGTAATTTGTGTGTCTTCTTATTTCTTCTTCAATGTGTCTGGTGTTGCTCCAAAGAGAAGTAAGTTCTAAGGGGAATAATGTTTTCAAATTGTATTTACAAATAGAACAGTTCAGAATCAACTCACATTTGTTGATGCATACCAATGCAAAACACATCTATTAGCCACTGCTCCTCTGAGATCCCTCAAGCTCATGTTCATGGTCTGAATAACCTCATCAATCCATCTCCTCCTCTGCCATCCCCTTCTTCTTGTGCATTCAGTCTTTCCCAACATCAGTCTTCTCTAGGGAAGCTTGTCTTCTGACAATATGTCCTAACTATTTGAGCTTTAGCCTCAACATTAAATCTTCCAAGCCTTGGGATAGGGAAGCAGGCTGACCTTTTCCAGTCCACTTGCCACTGTTTTCCAAATATGTTGGCATGTTGCAAGCAACACTTTCACAGCATCATCTAGTAGGATTTTGAACAGTTGATCTGGAATTCCATCAACAAAAATGTCAGGGCATCCTTGTTATCAGAAAGGCTTCCTAGGGCCCATTGCATTTCACTCTCCAATACAGGGGGTGATCTACCAGTGGTGCAGAGGACAAGGGCCCTCCTCTGGGGGACCCAGAGCTGTGTAATTTTTGAATACTTTTTTTAGCAATGTTTTTGGGGGGTAGGGGCCCTCCTGGGGCCTCCCACCCTGGCCCAACCCCAGAAGGCCCCACTGCCCCCCACCCCGGGGCCCTCCTTTGCATCCTTGACCACACTCACCACCCAGCCTGAAATTTGTGTGTGCCTGTTTAAAAAAGAGCATTTTTACTGAAGATCCAACAGATGGCAGTGATGAGCATTTTCTTTAGGGATATTCTTTGTTGTTGTTGTCCATGGTTCTTCAGGCATTCTATCTTCTATGACTAGTACCTTAAATATATTCTTTACTTTTTACTGCATATTCACAAAGGATATTATTTATTTTATATCTACTTGGTATGATGATTTTCCTCTTTTTCCTCAGTTTAATTCTGAACTTCGCAATAAGAAGCTCATGGTCTGAGACGCAGTCAGCTCCAGGTCTTGTTTTTGCTCACTGTATAGAACTCCTTCAACTTTGGCTACAAAGTATGTAGTCAATCTGATTTCCCTATTGTGCACTTGGTGATGTCCATGTGTAAAGTTGTCACTTATCCTGTTGGATCATTTTTACAGAATTCTACTAATCTAATAATTCTACTAATCTCTGACCTGCTACAAATTGTTGCAAATTATTCAAGATATCTTTTCTTGAATATCCTCAAACAATTCGCCAACTTTTCTCTTAAGCATCCATGGTTGGAGCAGATATTTGGATCACTGTGTTGTTAAATTTCTTGCTTTGAATTCTAATTGGAATCATTCTGTAATTTTTTTGGAGGGTTGTATCCTAGCAATGCTTCGGCCCCCTTCTGACTAATTATGAGGGTTATTAAAAAAAATCTGAACAAAGTAGAAGGTCTGGTGGTTGTCAGATATGAAATTACCCATTCCAGTCCATTTGAGTTCACTAATTCCCAGGATATCAATGTTTAATCTTGTCATCTTATTTGACTATGTTCACCTTGTCTTGGTTCATACTTCTAAAGTTCTAGGCTCCTATGCAGAATTGTTCTTTCCAGCAGCGGACTTTCTGTTCCTCTCCAGACACATCCACACCAAGACATCCTCTCGACACTGAACCCACCACTTCATTAGATCTGGTGCTACTTGTACTTACCCCTACTCTTCCCCAGTAATGTTATAGGAACATTTTGACTTAAGCAGCTCATCTTTCAGTGCCAGATTGTCATGTCTCTGGTTGTGCTTATTCATAATGTTGTCATGGAAAGGTACTGGAGTGGGTTACTATTTCCTTCTTCTGGACCGAAGCATGTCTGACCTCTCTGCTATGGTCCTACATGGTATAGCTCACAGCTTTGTTGAGGTAGAGAAGCCCCTTGGCAACAACAAGGTAGCAGTCCACAACATACAAGTTTTCAACTGGTATATATGTTTATACGTCTTGTAGAAAGCACTCGCTTTCTTCCACACATAATATTCAGGGCTAGTTCCCATGAATCATGCATTGTAATTTGTAAATGGGTAATCAAAATTCCAATGTTTGGTTTGTATACCAAACAGCGCTACTCTGATGTTCTCATACTCATTCTTTTTATTATGTACTAATTATTATACATTTTGCCATAGTTATATGGGCAGTGAACCTGTGCAGCACAGTGCTATAGTACTTCTACAGAGAGATATATACCCACTGTTACAAGTCATGACACCATTTTTGTTATGTGCTGAAAAATTAAGTTGTGACTTCTGTTATAATAAACTAGTAAGGCAGATAGCACATGTATAATATATACAGTGTTGTGTTTAGGGCTGCACAGTCTCAGAGGGTAGTAGGCTGAAGATGTAGGGGAAGTGCCATGGAATAAAGTTTTCATATGCACAGAGATGCCAATATGCAGTGACATTTCAGTCTCTAAGTGTACCTGACACTTTCTAGTATACAGTGGTGGGGAGTATTTGATCCCCTGCTGATTTTGAACATTTGTCCACTGACAAAGAAATGATCAGTCTATAATTTTAATGGTAGGTGTATTTTAACAGTGAGAGACAGAATAACAAAAATAAAAAGAGAAACACATGTCAAAAAAGTTATACATTGATTTGCAGGTCAGTGAGGGAAATAAGTATTTGATACCCTATCAATCAGGCTGCCAGGTGTCTTTTATACAAGTAATGAGCTGAGATTAGGAGCACTCTCTTAAAGGGAGTGCTCCTAATCTCAGCTTGTTACCTGTATACAAGACACCTGTCCACAAAAGCAATCATTCAGATTCCAAACTCTCCACCATGGCCCAGACCAAAGAGCTTTCCAATGATGTCAGGGACAAGATGCAAGATCTCATCTTGTAGAGTTTCAATGATCATGACAACGGTGAGGAATCAGCCCAGAACTACACGGGAGGAACTTGTTAATGATCTCAATTCAACTGGGACCATAGTCACCAAGCAAACAATTGGTAGCACACTATGCTGTGAAGGACTGATATCCTGCAGTGCCCCAAAGGTTCCCCGGTCAAGAAAGCACATGTACAGGCCTGTCTGAAGTTTGCCAATGAACATATAAATGATTCAGAGGAGAATTGTGTGAAAGTGTTGTGGTCAGAAAAGACCAAAATCGATCTCTTTGGCATCAACTCAACCTGCTGTGTTTGGAGGAGGAATGCTGCCAATAACCCCAAGAACACCATCCCCACCGTCAAACATGGAGGTGGAAACATTTTGCTTTGGGGTCAGGACAACTGCACCGCATCAAAGGGACGATGGAGGGGGCCATGTACCATCACATCTTGGGTGAGAACCTCCTCCTCTCAGCCAGAGCATTGAAAATGTGTGGGTATTCCAACATGACAATGAACTAAAACACGCAGTTAAGGCAACAAAGGAGTGGTTCAAGAAGAAGCACATTAAGGTCCTGGAGTGGCCTAGTCAGTCTCTAGACCTTAATCCCATGGAAAATCTGTGGAGGGAGCTGAAGATTCGAGTTGCCAAACATCAGCCTCAAAACCTTAATGACTTGGAGAGGATCTACAAAAAGGAGTGGGATAAAATCTCTCCTGAGATGTGTGCAAACCTGGTGGCCAATTACAAGAAACGTCTGACCTCTGTGATTGCCAACTAGGGTTTTGCCACCAAGCACTAAGTCAAAGGGGTCAAATACTTATTTTCCTAATTGACCTGCAAATCAATTTATAACTTTTTTGACATGCGTTCTCCTTATTTTTATTTTTTGTTGTTAAAATACACCTACCATTAAAATTATAGACTTATCATTTCTTTGTCAGTGGACAAATGATCAAAATCAACAGGGGATCAAATACTCCCCCCCCCCCATGTATATAAACATAAAAGTATGATCTCAGAAATAGCAAGGGGATAAAAGTAGTGATAACTGGGCTGTTGGGGGAGCACAACATATGAATAAGTCTAGGGCAGCATAAAACCTAAATACACCCATGAGAATATATTACTAGCGACTTGCCCGTCAAAACATGACGGCAATTAAATGTGTATGTTTTGAATTCTGTTTTGAAGGTAATATGCGTATTTGACACTTCTTAACTTTTTCTTATCTCTAAAGAAGTACAATTCTTATATGAAACATGTTAATTTTTTTAACATGCAACTTTTTTGTGACAAACTGTTAAATGATGTTTTTTTTAAAGTAGTAACATTTTAATGTAAGAAACAGATCAACATTAAGGTAAGAACAGGTCAACATTGTATTAATGAGTATTGTAAACTTGACATAATGTTTTTTAACATGCAACTTGTAGATTAGGAACTGTTAAACAAAATATATATTGAATCCAGGAAGGAAATTCCTTCCTGACCCCATTAACTGGATTAGTCCCTGGATTAATATTTTGCATTGAATGATACATTTACATTGTATAACAAAACCTCCTCCTCCTGTTAACATGAACTTTAAAATCTGCAATTAAACAACTTTGCCTTTTTTTTTCAAAACTTGTAACATTATAAACAGTAACATATTGAAGTAACATTTAAACTGTAATTGTTGTAAAATGCAAGCCAAGGGCCTCATTAAATTCCAGCCTCGTAAATAAGAGGCTTCTACTTAAGCCCTACGTACTGCACAGTTTCTCTGACTTACAATGCTATTAAATTAGCCCTGCTGAGAGCAACGTATGAGCTACGCAGCAGGGCCGTACGTATCTACACTGCGTAAATGTACATGAGGAGTGACAGCCTGCGAGATGATATCGCAGGCTCCCACTCCTCATCAAGTGCTGCGGGGGTCCTAAAAGGGACCTCCACGGCAGTCCCCCACATAAGCCCTGCCGTGGGGGGTACTCCAAAACCCCCCCAGGCACCTAAAATTAACCCCCCCTCAATGCGGGGGTCCCCGTCGGGACCCCCGAAGTGTCCTCACATGAACACCTTGCTGCAGGGGTCCATAGGAACCCCTGCAGCACCCCCACATTAACCCCTTGCAGCGGGGGTCCCCGATCGGCACCGATCAGGCCCCCGCTGCATTTAAAACTTTTAAATTCCCCGCCGCGGCTCCTTAAAGGGCCCGCGGCACACTATTACCCAATCCCGGCCGCGGCACCTAAAATTAACCCCCCTCTATGCTGGGGGTCCCCATCGGGACCCCCGAAGTGTCCCCACATAAACCCCCTGCAGCGGGGGGCCCCGATCGGCACCGATCGTGACCCTGCTGCAATTCAATTTTAAATTTCCCGCCTTGAGGGTCCTCAAAGGACCGTAAAGGTCCTAAAAGGACTAGCACTAAAAATATTAACCCCAGGCAACTATAATTACCCCATTAACTCATGGTGGTCAATCTAGACCACCATAAGGCCTAAATTAACCCATTAACTCATGGTGGTCAATACACACCACCATAAGGCCTAAATTAACCCATTAACTCATGGTGGTCAATACAGACCACCATAAGGCCTAAATTAACCCATTAACTCATGATAGTCAATACATACCACCATAAGGCCTAAATTAACCCATTAACTCATGATGGTCAATACAGACCACCATAAGGCCTACATTAACCCATTAACTCATGGTGGTCAATACAGACCACCATAAGGCCTAAATTAACCCATTAACTCATGGTGGTCAATACAGACCACCATAAGGCCTAAATTAACCCATTAACTCATGGTGGTCAATACAGACCACCATAAGGCTCTATTTAACCCCATCAGTCCCATAAGGGTATATTATTACCATTATGGGCCTGTTACAACACAACATTAACCACATAAGTGCCATGATGGTCCTCAAGGACCATCATGACACTAACTACAAACACTACACTATAACCCCCAATAAACCATTTAATCTAAACTAACCCCCCTCTACACTAATCTATTAACACTTACACTACCTACCTACACTACCTACCCCCTAATAAACCTCCCCAACACTCTAATTACAAAAAACAAAAAACCTACCTTACAGAAAACAAAAAAAACTACAGTACAGAAAACAAAAAAAACTACAGTACAGAAAAAAAAAATTACAACCCCACCCCCCACTACAGAAAACAAAAAAATACATTACAACCCCACCCCCCACTGCAGAAAATTAAAAAAATTACACACCTGAAAAGGAAAGACAGATAAACACAATACAATACATACATATAATACATTACATACATTACATACAATACATGACATTACATATAATATATTAAATATAATATATTACATATAATATATTAAATATAATATATTAAATATAATACATTACATACATTACATACAATACATGACATTACATATAATATCTTAAATATATTACATATAATATATTAAATATAATATATTAAATATAATACATTACATACATTACATACAATACATGACATTACATATAATATATTAAATATAATATATTACATATAATATATTAAATATAATATATTACATATAATATATTACATATAATATATTAAATATAATATATTACATATAATATATTACATATAGTCCAAATCAAATACCCCCTATCTATCTAACATACAATCTATTTAATTTAAAATAAATCCTAACTATATCAAATACATCCCCCTATCTATCTAATATACAAAAAATCCTAACTACATACACAGACCCTAATTCTAAAATAAAATAAAATAATTACAGTCCTAACTACATAACACAGACCCTTATTCTAAAATAAAATAATTACAGTCCTAACTACACAGACCCTAATTCTAAGCTAAAATCAATAAATTAAGACCACTTACCTTTAAGATGTTGCTTCAGATCACTAACCTATGGGTCAAACAAAACAAAAAAATTAGTACAAAACATTAACATCCAATAAATAAACATTCTATACATTCTAAATAATATACTCACCTTTACAGCACGTCCCGTCATTGTTTAGCTCTTCCGGCGTGGCCCTGTTAAAAAAAACAATACATGAATACATTAATACAATATATAAACAATAAATAAAATACACATATAAACATCTAAATATACATTTAACTTACCTCCCCGCGATGTCCTCGGCCTTCTCTCCTTCAGCCCCGGCTGGGCCGCGGGACCATCCGCGCTCTAAAAAAAATAAATAAAAAAATAACGGAGGTCTGCATTGGCAGACCTCCCCGACGCTAATGAACCTCCCGGAGCAGTTTCCGGGAGGAAATTGGCATTGGCGGCTTGTGATTGGCTGAAAAAGCTGTCAACCAATCAAAAGTCGTCAATGTAGGAGCCAATCAGGATGCGCAGATGTCTTCTACCAATCACTCCGTGGGGGTGTATCCCATAGTGATTGGCTGAAGGCATCTGAGCCTTGTGATTGGTTCCCAGAAAGATAGACAAGTGTTTTAGCCAATCAGGGTGGGATATTGGGGTGTATCCCATCCTGGTTGGCTCACACATTGACGACTTTTGATTAGCTGAAATTGATAGACAGCTTTTTCAGCCAATCACAAGCCGCCAGAGACCCCTGCAGCATTGGGATGTCTATAGGGTGCAGGGGGGAGCCTCACACTGCTGTCTCGGGCTGTTCCGTGGCTGCACGTAGAGGCTTTCGGATCCCTTGCGTGGACTTTTTGTCCACGTAGGGATTCTTACGATATGCGAGACTCATGCATAGATTTAAGGCTACGTAGCTCTCTCGGAGCCTATTCTCTGCCATTTTCTCGCAGTCATATCGCAAAGCAGGCTGCGAGAGATTCGGTACTCGCAAACAGCAGGAAAACTGCCTTTGCAAGATAAGATTTCATCCGCAGCTCGAATTTAATAGGGCCCTAAGTGTTTTGTGGGGCTAATCATGCAAAAAGGCTACTTCCATGAAAGTTTAATGAATTATTTTGTTGTTGTTGATTTTTGATTGTTGACATTTGTTTGTTCCTGTTGTAATCTGTGAAAATGGCACATAGATTTTTCTATGTGATATAGTGGTTCTCTAAAAAGAGAACGCGAGACGTTAAAGTTCGTCCGCGGTGTGTAACCACTGTTCTCTATGTGTTTTGCCATTGTATAGAGTTTCTTATGGAAATAGTGGTGCTCTAAAAAGAGTCTGAGTGACATAAAATGTCATTCTTGAAATTAAACCACCGTTCTCTATATTTATATTTTTGTTTTTGTTGTTAAATTGTCGTTCAGGTAATTTGTTATTTTTGGTTGCTGTTTCTGTGCCATGTCTTGTCTTTGGTGTAATAAAAGTTACAATACTTCATAGTAGACAATGTTTTTGGTAAAAATGCATCCTTCATCTAATAAATCACCTTGACTTTCATTGTTTTCAATGTAAACTTTAATAGCTTCTGGATTCTTGCACCTTGAGAAGGCAACATACACCTGGCCATGTGCAAATACTGGTTCTTCTATGAATATACCCACAGATTTGAAAGTTTGTACTTGTGATTTTTTTAATGGACATGGCAAATGCCATGATGATGGGAAAGTGTTTCCTTTGAAGTACAAAAGGGAGGCTACTTTCGCTTGGTGACAAATCGATTTTTACTATGAAAACTCTCTCTCCTTTATGGATTCCAGTTAGAATTTCAGCATCTATGAAATGGTCCTTTAATACTTGAACAATTAATCGTGTTCCATTGCTTAGGCCTTTTTTGGGGTTCATATTTCGCAGTAACATGACAATTGCACCTTTCTTTAGCTGCAAAATATGTGGTGGCATTCCAGAAGGAGTTAATGAGTTAATGAATTCAGTAGAAAAGTTTGTCTGACTTTCTTTGTCATCACCAAGTACAGAATCAGCACTGTGATAATCTTTTTGTGGTGCATTAATTTTTTTAAATATTTGATTATTAAGGAGCAATGCATCCTTATTTTTGCATGTTAGTATTACTTTGTTAGCAAGTTCTGCATAGCCCTCGTTATTTATTTTACTTTGGAATACAGCCGATATAAGATCTTGTTTGCAAATCATATTTGCACAGTGTCCTCAGGTAAATTTTGGATTTGTTCTGTTTTTCCTTCTCCAATTGTAATGAGCCAATCATTGAAATCATTTTCTCCTTCTGATCTCATATTTTGTTGTAATTGAAGATGGGTAAATAGTTTCCATAGTGTATTTGACTTTATACATGTTTCGACAATATCGGTTCGATTTCCATGTACAACAACAGTAATGTTTGTCTAAAATCGCCACCTAACAACATTACCTTTCCACCAAATGGCAAAGTATTATCCATGACTTCACAAAGCAAACGATCAATACATTGTAGGGCATGGCATGACATCATTGTTGCCTCATCTATTATAATTCATTTACTTTTTTTTTTTTTTTTTTTGCTTGTAATGATGTCATTTGAATATCCGACACTGATGTTTCCAAAATAGTCACTGGTAGTTTAAATCCACTATGCACAGTCCTTCCAACTTCTAACAAAAGATTTCAGTGGTTGCAAATGCCAGCGCTATTTGACCTTGTGCTCGTACAAAACTCATCAATAAATTATATAGATAATTTTTTCCAGACTGGCCAGGTCCATCCAGATAGAAAAAACGCTCTATGACCATGTCATCATCTAGAGTATTTTTGATTGCATTAAATGCTTGCAATTGTAGTGTATTTACAGTTACAAGTCTTTGTTCTGTTCTGTCTGTTTGTAGTTGAGTGTCATAGCCTTCAAAGTTGATGTCGTCTGTAAGACCTGGATCTGGCAGATTAAAACTTGCACAACTTAATCCATGAGTTAAAAAGACCTCTTGGATTTCAATTAATGCTTTTAATTGTGCAATAGCCTCATTGTATCATTGCAAAAAGTCTTCAGCCATATGTGTTTTAAATTTGTCCCACAAAGCTAATGCATTTGGAGCATTTGAGAAGATACAAATGAATGCAAATTGTTCCCTCATCTGCAGTGGCATTTGACATAGTGCTGCTTCTTCTAGACATCTTTCCCATTCTGTATCATCAGCTAGGAAGTTTCTATGTCACGCAGCTAAATTAAATGATTCATATACTATGTCATTAACAATTTTTAAGGGTTCAAAACTTTGTGCACCAGGAACATTTAGAAGTAGTAATCGTAAGCAGAAACGTTCAAGGTCTCCTGGACTTACAGTGTAAATTCTTGGGATTATTTTATTTCCACAGATTTTTCTTTTTCGCCATAATCCATTAACGAAAACATAATGGTATGGAATGTCAATATATAACAATTCCCTTGCCTCTAAATCTGTTGAATTTGATTGAAACCATGCAGTTAGTGTAGTGTGGTGATGATCACTTTGTGCCAAAGCATTTGTTTCATTTCCAGCATGGAAATACACTAAATGTCTTTGTGGCAAATGTACAGCTAATCGATATACTGAATGTGAGCATCGTGCATTTCAAATTTTAGAAGACGCCACATTGCTTCTGGCGCACTGACATAGCAAGCATATACATGAGATGCAAGTTCATCATGTACTAACTCACTGGGTTCGTTATTTTCAGCACTTTTGACCACTACAGTAGCTGCATCATAGCCTTTGTAAATATATTTGTAGACATATTTAATGGATTTTATAGAAGTGCAGGCTTCAACATTAATGTGTGCATTATACTTCATGAGTTAATGTGGATTGTATGGTACCACATATCTATTGTCTACCTTTTGCCCTTAATAATGGCAGTTTGTCCTTCTCTTCTTCTATATAATGGATATCCATCACAATTAGCATAAGTTTTGTCTCTATAATCTTTTGGAAATTCTTTCGTACATTTCTTATTTTCCATACATGGTGACTGTGGATTAATATCTCCATATGGTCCGTGAATCATACGATGAGTTACAATCTCATATAGTGTACCATGTATTTCTGGATCTGGTAGTTCAGCAATAATTACTGAATCCACTTTGTCACCAGTATCTAACATATTTTTCTTGAAGGATTATAAGAATATGTGAATGTGGAAGTCCTCTTTTTTGAAATTCGATGGTATAAACATAAGCCAGACATTTGCCAAATAACTGAGTTATGGTTATGTCACGTATTAATTCATTTAATTTGATTTTAAAGACTCTTGTCACTAAATCTGGTCTATCGGAAGCAGATTTGCCTATTAGCAAATTGTGTGTAATCTCTGGCCATTGTGGATTACATGTAAATGTAATAAATTAATCTGGTTTGACAAATTTCGTTACAATAGCCATGGCATCATTGTATCTTTCTCGCATATTGCGAGGAGGTCCCTGGAAAGAAGATGGTAAAATGATGGCTTTGCCAGCTGTCATCTCTCTGGTTGTAGCAACCTCAGCGACATAATCCATCAATCCACAATACTGTTCTACACGTAGTTTATCTTGTTGATCTTTTATGAAGTTTAAATTATTTGCCTCAACTTGCAAATAGGAATCAATGATCCATTGTTGTGTTAGTTTTCCGGCACATAAAATAGAATTGAATCCATTTCGAATGGCAATTTGAGCTACTTTAAATTCTAGCATGGAAATATTATTTAACACTCGTACTTTTGAATTTGGGTAACTCTGAAAGCTTAATTTGGGTTGCCAACCTGTGTCACCATGTGGAAAAAATATTGGATATGTCATTGGATCTAAATTTGTACTTAAGATACTTATATTAATAAAAGGTTGGTCCTCATTTATGGGATATATGCTAATGTCTCTCTGAAATGGTAGTTCTCCTTCATCATTTTAAAAGACCATTGCAACCTCATTTGATGTTGGCAAGTTATAACGGCATTTATCAGTATGTCAATCTCTTTTAAGCACCATATTGACCTTTGGGATTGGCAATTGATGTATTTCTGAATGAAGTTGTTGTTCCTTTTCTACTTTTGCCAATTTTTTATAAGCTTGAGTGTAGGGGTTATTGGCCAGAATTTTATCCAGCTCAATAAAAACAATGGGTAAGCATTTTTTATATTCTTTAAGCTGCATACGTTGCTCAACAGCTGCCATTGTATCTAGGACATATAGTTGAGCACATTTTCTTTGCTCTCCTTGCTCTGGATGTAAATGTGAAGTACGATGGTAAATTTGTCCTTGGACTTTAAAACAGTAAGGGCCATGTCCTGGCACATTAGCAGCTAATGTTGCACCCATAGATGCAAAGGATATGGCACTATTGTATGATCTTATGTTTGTTTTGAAATTTTTGTAGTTGGGAAAAGCAGGCTTAGTCATAATGCTTTGTAAATATGGTGGGACTTGATGTCTTTCTGGAAGTTTGACCTTGCCTTTTTGACAGCAACTAATGAACTCGCCATCTCTGGGTCTTTCCTGTTTGAAATGATAAGCCCCACACAACTGACAGAGAATATTCATCTCACCACAATTATGAACCTCTACAGCTAAAGACGTAAGTAAAGGACAATTGGAAGAACATATATCAATATGAGTTTGTAAGTCATCATTGGAAATGTTATCTGATTGTTCAGCAACAGGTACTAAATACTTTTGTTTTTAATTGCCTTCCTAGGGGTAGATTTTAGTTTTTCAGCTTATACTCTTTTGCTTGCAAGTCTTTTGCATTCTTTTTCTCGTCGAATTTCCTTCTGCTCCGGCGTCTGCTGCTTTGCCCATGTTTTTTGTCGTTCTCTAGTTTGCCGCCTTATCTTTTCCTGTTTCTTGTCAGCATCTGAAATATTAATCCGTAAATAAAAAGAATGTATTATTATTTTTGTTCCTGATTTGAATTTGTTTAGTAAGTGCATCTTTTTGTTTTGCAGTCCTATCCTGTTTTGTGTCATTATAGATTTAGGTTGTGTGTTTCGGCTTATAGGTTATTGTAGATAAAAGTGGCTTTATAGTATAACATTTGTATGGCTTCCTACTATTTGTTGTCCTTTTATTTTTTGTGGCCGTTAGTTTTATAGGTGGGGGGGGGGGGCGAGCAGAAAAGAGGCTTTATTCTTGAATTTTGTAGGTGTTACTAATATTTGTTGTAGTATCCTATTTTCTGTCTATGTTTAGGTTGTGGGTTTAATGTTGTAGGTTAGGGCCCAGAGAAGAGGATTTATTCTTGAATTTTTTATGTGTTACCACTATTTGTTCTACTATCCTGTTTTCTGTCCGCCACGTTTGGGATGATAAATTTAACTTATGGGTTAGTGTTACAGGTTGGTGAATACAAAATAGGAATCCTTGTTACATTTTAAATGTGTCAACAATATTTTTTCAAGGATCGTGCCTTGTGTATCTCATCATTGTTAGTAGTTGCTTATTATTTTGTTTTATTTTTCATGTTGACATTGGTGCACAGCAAACATGTGTCTATTGTTTATATTGTTTAACTTGTTCTACTATACCTTGGTTGAAGTATTAGTTGTGTATTAATGCCACAGGATCCCCTGCTGCAAATCTTCCTGCGACAGTCTTCAGGCAGTGTCTGTTGTAAAAGAGATTTTTTTTTTAACAAAAGCGTCTTCTTTTTTCAAAACCAATGTATTAGCATTTTCTTTGTTGTGTCTAAAATAGTGCAGATTTGACAGTGTGTGTGAAACTGTGCAGAGCTACAAATTATTTAGTACTAACCTGTTTTGTGTACACCACTGGTGTAATTCGATTCTTGGTTTAGTGTTGTAGTTTAGGGCACAGAAAACAGGATTAGTATTTTTTCAATTGTATATGTGTTATTAATATTTGTTATACTATCCTGTTTTGTGTCCACCACTTTTGGAATGATAGATTTCGGTTATGGGTTAGGGTTAGAGGTTGTTGCAGACTAAACAGGAATCATTGTTCCATTTTCTATATGTTACTAATATTTGTTATACTATCCTGTTTTATGTCCGTCACTCTTGGGATACTAGATTTGGCTTATGGGTTAGGGTTAGAGGTTCTTGCAGACTAAACAGGAATCATTGTTTCGTTTTCTATATGTTACAAATATTTGTTATAGTATCCTGTTTTGTGTCCGCCACTTTTGAGATGCTAGATTTGTGTTATGGGTTAGGGTTGGAGGTTATTGCACAGTAAACAGGATTCATTGTTTCATTTTATATGTGTTATCAATATTTATTGAAGTATGGTGTTCTCTGTTCCCTATAATTTGTATTAGGGGCTTCTTATTTGTTTTATTTTCATTTTAACATTGGCGCCCAGCAAACAGGGTTTTTTTTTTTTTCGTTTTTACTTGTTATACTATACCTTGATTGAAGTCTTTTTGGTGTATCAATGACAGAGGGTCCCCTACTGCCAATGTTGCTGCACCAGTCTTCACGCAGTGTCTGTTTAAAAATAAAAATAAATTGTTTATTGATTTTTTTGGGGGGTCTTTGTAAGAGCATGGTCTTTTTCTGAATGTAATGTATTTTTGTATCTTACCTGTTCTTCTTTCTTTGTGTTGTGTAAAATTGTTCAGCTTTCACACTCAACGCTGCAAATTCTTCAGTGACGCTGTTGATGCAGAGAAATGAAATGTTCATAAAAGGAAAATATTGAACTGCAGGCTAAATATGTATGTGTCAATTTTTTGGGACGAAATGATTTTATTTGTTAAAATGAATATGAGTAAAATCCTTATTTTTTATTTTTTGTAGTTAAATTCAGCTTCTTATAGGGCACATACACATATCTGTGTATTTGAAATGTTACTATACATGAATACAGTTGTTGTGAATATTTGAAATCCCTTTTTTTTTCTGGGTTTCTTAATGAATTAAATGTATTATAGCTTACCTCTTTGTTGTAATTTGCAGATTGTAAAGTTGTAAATTGGTAAGTAATTCTCTTCTGAAGAAACGCCAGCAGTGAACTGTCCAGTCACACTGTTCATCACCTGAGGAGAAATGTAGAATTTTCTGGAAAGTGTGCAGTATTTATAAACTTTGAGGTGGTTGAAACCGTTAGAAAGCAATACGCATGCGCTATTTGCGCTCCATCCTTCAATTTGCGTTCCAGCCGGCATTTTGTGGCTAATAGTTATGTGTTGCATGTGAAATGGTGACGAATTTCACTGTAGTACGTGCCGCATAGTGTGTGTTACGTGCCGCATGAAGTGTTCTTGGGTGTTCCTTACGTTTTGCAAGTAAGTGTAGTATTTTTACGTCCTTAGCCTCGTTTTCGTTTTTTTCGTCGACCATTTTTTCTCTCGCTTCGGGACTTTTCGAGTGTGCAAAGTGTTTAAATGTGATTGAAATCGAGGTGTAACCTGCCTTGAAGATGTCCCCCCTTGCTTTGAGCAATGTTTTTATATTTTATTTTGTTTTTTTTTTTGTGTTTTGAGTATATTCCACTGTGCGCAGTGAGTCCGTTATGTCCGTGTTTTTGCGAGTCCATAATATTTTTACGAGTTGTATTGTTGTTGTTGTAAGGACGCACTTTATTTTCCTAAGTCCCGCTTTTTTTTGTGTAAGTCGGTAGTTCGTCATTGCGTTTTGTAAGCGGTTCTGAGGAGCCATAGGCGCAAGCCCGCAAGCGTTAGCAAAAACACGCATGCTCACAACGATATATGTGATAATATACATAACACATGACAATTAATACTATGAAGAGGATGGTTGTATATTAATACCGCCATGAGATTTCACATCCCTTGTGGTGAAGCATGAGTATCAAACGAACACAAAGCCACCAGCGACTGATACATCCCAATACACATCTTTGCATCGCTACTAAGCAGCAATTGATACCCTTTCTCAACCATATCAACAGTTAATATATCCCACTAGCGACTTGCCCATCAAAAATGACGGCAATAAAATGTCGCAAGGCTGCGATTCCTTGCGGGGGTTCCGTTATCTTGCAATTCAATTATACGGCCCCGCCAGGATCTCCCCTTATGGCCGGCCGTATATCTTGCAACCGTCCGTAAGCTCAGAAAACTTTAAACGCAAAAATAAATTCAAGACGGCACTGTACAGCTCTGTAAATGCTAGGGATCATATTGGGGGACATGAGGATTAATAGCAACCCCCTCTCAAGCTTGCCCATCAGCCCAAATCCGAGTTTACATTAACTGTTTATTTTCCGGCCGCAGCGTGGGCGGGTCTGAGGTGCTCCAAGCCCTCGGGACTTTTTACATGGATTTTTGACATAAATTAAAAAAATTTTTTTTTACAGATTTGAGTGTAGGGGAATGTTGTGCTATTTTTGCTAACACCTACAATCACTTTATAGTCTCCTCAGAGTGCAGGATGGCTTTATTTCGGCTTTATAATGTGCTTAATTGGTGCTAGCAGGACCTTTTTCCTGCAAGTAAGCTGCGGCTCGGTTTTAGCCTTGCAGAGAGGGTTCACGGAGCAATTGAATAGCAACCAGGATTTTCTTGCGGCCGAAACTCTTGCAGCCGTTTTAGATCAAAGGCTTTCCTCAGGCCCGAGCGGCCGCAAGGGATAGCAAGGCGCCGGCCGCAAGCCTGCCGGAATCCCCAGCCGGAGGGGAATAGAATAGCCGAATAGCTTGCGGCCGGTCTTTGCGGCCCCGCATCTCCTACGGACGATAATAGAATGAGACCCATAGAGTGCCATTGACAGACAAAACCATTAATTCTGCCATTTTAGAGTCATAATGTTGTTGGTTGGGAGTTACTGACTTGCGCAGAACAAAATGGCTCCGATTGTCTATGTGGTACTTGCTTCGCGAGCAAGTTATTTGCTTGGGCCCTCATTCAATTGCAATTTGGCCAATTGAATAGGGCTCTAAATAAGCACATAACATATATTTTTTAAATAAGTTTTTAGTTAGTAAGCATCTATCCAAAAGCAAGGTTTTCACTAACTAAAAACTTCTTTTAAAAAAATATGCTATGTGCTTATTTAGAGCCATATTCAATTGGCCAAATCGCAATTGAATGAGGGCCATGGAGAGCAAGTTACGATTTAACGGAGGCCATTTTTTCCCCACTTAGCCGATTTTCTATGTCTGAAAAATGCCAATTAAAGCTTATATTAGCTTGCAACCTGACTCACATGCTTCCTGGCTCTCCCCCTGTGCTGTATTTGACATTGTAAGTTAATTTTTGATTTAATTGGCGTGTTTTTTGGCGTGTTCCGATGGTTCGTGAGTTACACACTTGAAAACCATGTCGGCCGTTAAGGTTCTGTTCTACAACCTTCCACTTCAATAAGCGCCTTCGGCGCTCCTTGCAGCAAAGTGCTACGGGCCTCGCTCATTGCAGCTAAGTTGTGCGTGCCTCGCGATGAGCTCCATAACCCAGTAATTTTTTAACATTGCATGACGACAGCTCGCAATTACGACAAATATAATATGTGATTGTGTTCTAAAATTTAACTTTTTTATCAATGCATTTATCAATAGATTGTTTGCGATCATTATTTGATATTGCCTTAAAGAACAAATGAAGTCTAATATTTACAGGGTCATCTTTTAAAGAAACTATCTTAAGACATGTATTTAGAAAGTAAAAGTAAATGTATTTAGAAAGTAAAAAATAGATAAAGTGTTTAACTATGAAATATAATGTATAATTATTCTTTTACTATGAGGTCAAATTCGAAATAATTGCATTCAAAGGTGGATATATTAAATACTTTATTTATTTATTTTAACTTTATAAAAAATGTAGTCAATTATCAAGTCATGTTATTTAAAAAAAAAGTAACATACCGTATATACTCGCATATAAGCCAACCCGAGTATAAGCCAAGGCACCTATTTTACCACAAAATACTGGGAAAATTTAGTGACTTGAGTATAAGCCGAGGGTGGGAAATGTGCTGCCCTCTTGTGCCCTCATCCTCACTCCTCAACCTCCCTCCTCATCCTCCCTCCTCAACCTCCCTCCTTAACCCCCCTCCTCAACACCCTTCCTCAACAACCCTTCTCATCCTCAACCCCCCTACTCATCCTCATCCCCCCTCCTCATCCTCAAACCCCCCTCCTCAACCTCCCTCCTCAACCCCCCTTCTCATCCTCAACCCCCCTCCTCCTCCTCAACCACCCTCCTCAACCCCCTCCCCCTCCTCAATCCCCCTCCCCAACCCCCCTCCTCCTCCTCCCTCCTCATCCTCCTTCCTCATTCTCCCTCCTCATCCCCCCTCCTCAACCCCCTTGTTATCATCAACCTCACCCCCCTCCTCAACCTCAACCCCCCTCCTCATCCTCAGGGGGGTTTAGGATTAGGAGGCGGAGTTGAGGATGGGGGGTTGAGGAGGGGGGTTGAGGATGAGGAGGGGGGTTGAGGATGAGGATGGGGGGAGCGATTATGAGGATGAGGGTGTGGTAACTTGTCTTCCTTGAATGGTAATTCAGGACCTCCTTAAACAGGTCTAGGTAGGAGGGCTGAGAATCTTTACTTCCCTCCCACAATTGCTAAAGGAAGTCATGCATGGACAGGATGTGATGTAAATTACATCATCTCAACTAAGGATATATCCAGGCAGGAAACTGGTGTTGTTTCCTGTTTTCTTCCTGGATGGTGTTGGTGATGGTTGATGGTATACTGATGGCGATGGTCTAACCGTGGGTAAGATCAAGCGTTTGGGGAAGGGGATTATATAGGTAGATAGATTTAAAAAGGGGTGTTGCTCCGTGGGTCTGGGCTGTGTGTTTGTGATACATTTATAGTATTGTGTTGTTGCCTTTTAATAAATACCTTTTAATGTAGACGAACCTTGCGTAATATTTATATATATTAATTTGGTGATACACCACATTTGGCGACCACGAATTTTAGACTTCTACAAAGGTTATTTATGAGGTAATATCACATTAATAGATAGATTTATTTTTGGGGGGAAGAAAAAAGTACTTTGTCTAATTATCCTCTGCATGGGAAATCAAGTGCTGATTGTGTATGGAGTCTAGTTTGGGCCTACATTTTAATATACAAGCTTGGGCATCAGGCCTCAATTTTGAATATATTAGCAGGCCTAGTAGTTTTTCAGGCCTTCATTTTTATTTTATTGTACCAGACTACCAGCATAGGCCTCAATTATTATTATTTTTAATCCTTTATATCGTATTAGCTTATTTTGCTACATAAAACAAAGATATCATACAGGTTGTTTTTGTGGGTTTCAAATATCTGAGTGAGTTGACTTTCAGAGTACAGGCCTAGCCCTGCATTTGAATACAATATAGTAGGCTCCATGCGGCTTTTTATTGTATTTGAATGCTGATTTCCTTTGTATCCTAGTTTGGGTCTCCATTTTAATATACAAGCTTGGGCATCAGGCCTCAATTTTGAATATATTAGCAGGCCTAGTAGTTTTTCAGGCCTTCATTTTTATTTTATTGTAATAGACTACCAGCATAGGCCTCAATTATTATTATTTTTAATCCTTTATATCGTATTAGCTTATTTTGCTACATAAAACAAAGATATCATACAGGTTGTTTTTGTGGGTTTCAAATATCTGAGTGAGTTGAATATCAGAGTACAGGCCTAGCCCTGCATTTGAATACAGTATAGTAGGCTCCATGCGGCTTTTTGTTGTATTTGAATGCAGATTTCCTTTGTATCCTAGTTTGGGTCTCCATTTTAATATACAAGCTTGGGCATCAGGCCTCAATTTTGAATATATTAGCAGGCCTAGTAGTTTTTCAGGCCTTCATTTTTATTTTATTGTAATAGACTACCAGCATAGGCCTTAATTATTATTTTTAATCCTTTATATCGTATTAGCCTATTTTGCTACATAAAACAAAGATATCATAAAGGTTGTTTTTGTGGGTTTCAAATATCTGAGTGAGTTGACTATCAGAGTACAGGCCTAGCCCTGCATTTGAATACAATATAGTAGGTTCCATGCGGCTTTTTGTTGTATTTGAATGCTGATTTCCTTTGTATCCTAGTTTGGGTCTCCATTTTAATATACAAGCTTGGGCATCAGGCCTCAATTTTGAATATATTAGCAGGCCTAGTAGTTTTTCAGGCCTTCATTTTTATTTTATTGTAATAGACTACCAGCATAGGCCTCAATTATTATTTTTAATCCTTTATATCGTATTAGCTTATTTTGCTACATAAAACAAAGATATCATACAGGTTGTTTTTGTGGGTTTCAAATATCTGAGTGAGTTTTAAATCTTATATATATATATATATATATATATATATATATATATATATATATATATATATATATATATATATATATATATATATATATATATATATATATATATATATATATATTATTTCAGGCTTGCCTTTTAATACACTATAGGCTTCCATACCTTATACTTTTTGGGTGTCTTGCATATCCTAGTTCAGGTATATCTCCTACCCTGCAGGCCTTGCTATTATATTTTAAGTTAATTAGCAAGTATTACCTTCACCATACTAAGGTAAGTATAATTTGCATTGTGGGCACTAGTCTATTTTTCCACATATTACACCTGGCCTACTGAATAGTCATCAACTATTGTTGGCTAATCAGAAGCGTGCTACTTTAGTCGCAAATTGATTTGGGTTCTTACTTGGGTGAGTAAAAGAGTAGGAATGTCTTTTCAAAGGGCCAAATACTTTCCCACAGAAGTGCGTGAGTACTTTAGGAAACATATTCAAAAACATGATGGTCCATATGAGCTTCCAGAGCCAGCAAACCCAGACAGTGAAAAAGAGGAGAGATTAATGGATGTTCTAGCACAAATTGTAAATAACAAAAAGTATAGAACAAAGAAAAGAAAAAGTTTGGTCACACAAGCTGTTGTAGCCACAATAGGAGGCCTAATAGACTTAGTTGTAGAATTACGGAAGCATAATTTGGAAACAACAAATAAAATGGAGGAAGCAATGGACAAAAGGGATTGTTTAAAAATTGCAGCTTTGAGAACAACTACAATTGTTGGGGAACTAGAAAGGGAGTTAAGGGAAATAGAAGAGCAGAGGGATGCTTATGGAGTAAAAATAACAGAACTTCAAAACATAATAATGGACTATAAAAATAAAACAAAGTTAGAAGGGATAAAAGGAGTCAGAGACATTGCCAAAATATATCCAGATCTGGATATGTTCGTGGCACAAAATAAAGAACCAGTGCCGAAAATGAACCAAGATAGAAAAGAGTTCTTATGTTATTCTGTTCCACAAGTAGATACCATACCACAAGCACCAGTTATTGTTTCAGAATTATTTAATGCAAGGCAAACACCTACAGGATTTTCTATGCAGACTCGACCGATGTCTATGGCAGATAAAGACAATTTCCAGAAATGGTGGGGAAGTATGCCAACTAACAACTTTAATACGTTTACACATTGGTTTATGAGGGGAGCAGATAGAGCTAAAAAAGGAGGTCTTAACTTAGAGGAATGGACAGAACTGTTAGAATACGCTATGGGTCCTTTGGCTAGTAGACTATTGGGATTTAATAACAGTGTGTCTGATGAGGCAGGAAGAATTGCTGCAACTAATTTCTATCTACTTAGCATAGAGAAAGAAATAGCAAATATTACCATGAGGCCAACAGATGGTCCTAGAGAGGTAGCTCAAAGGATATTTTTTTGGTATACTCTACGACAACCTCAATAGCCTCTAGTGCTGGGCTCACCAGAACATATAGCAAAAGTAATGGAAGCCCTTCCCCGGGAGTGTCAAGAATTTGTCAGTCTTTTTGATCCAACACCAACAGACTTGGAAATGGTACTAACTAGTAGTGGTGGATCAAGCATCCTTTCACAGAACAGGCCTGCTCTGTTTCAGCTGTAAGAACATTTAAGGTCGAGTCTGGTAGAGAAATAGATGGTAAATGGAGAAACCAGACGTGGGATGTACCCCAGAACAAGAAGGATGATCAAAACTGGAGACCAAAACAGAACCTTGACAAAAGATGGAGAGATCCACCTAGGGACTATAGGAATAGGGATGGCAGCAACTGGAGGGCTAATCAGGAGGGAGAGAGAAACGGTAATATAGGCTATTGGGAACTCAGGAGACAGAAGGATAGGATAGAAGAATCACATACTTAAAAACAAGGTAGCTGAGTCAGAGAGGAAATTGAAGGAAAGTGAGGCAAAGATGCAATATAGTGTTATAAAAGAGGGACGGAGTAGAAGTGAGTCACAATGACAAATCCCAACCCCTGCGCCTCAGCATCTCATTCACTCAGCTAATTTAACCATGGATGAGGCAGGTCGGCCTACCATTTATACAGTCATCGCAGGGGTAGTGAAAAATATGTTGGTAGATACAGGAGCAGCAGTTACAATGACCAACAGGGTCAAAAATGGGGATTCTTCAGTAAGTATTATGGGAGTTACTGGGAATCCACAGGAGGTTAGAGCAGGTCTAATTGATGTAGCAGTTGGAGGAAAAACAATACAAGTAGAAGCAATAGTGGGTTGGCCAGAGGAAATATTGGGAATAGAAGCTTTAAAAAAAGGAAATTTCATTGTAGATCTTGCCAATTTTTGTTTGTGGAAGACAGAAAAGGTGAATCAGGTAAGTACAGAGTTGACGAAAGGGGTTGTGCTCCCAATGGCATATATTGTCTCTCCGATAAAAAGTCTGGAAAAAAACAAACTGAAACTAGACGGACAACCAGAATGGCTGCAGAAGCTAATCCAAGACATACCTGTTTGGGCTACAGATAAATTAGACTGTGGAAGAATGAAAGGAATGGTCTTGTTGGAAGGAGGAGACCCACAATGGCAAAAGCAATATCCAGTCCCAAGAGAATTAGTGGCATCAATCACCGAGATGATAGAAATGCTGGAGAGACGTGGAATAATTAAATCTGGAAATGGGTATGCATGTAACTCACCATGTTGGCCTGTGAGAAAAGCTGTGTTAAAAGGGAATGGAGATGAAAAAGCAGCCTCATCATGGAGACTTACCATTGATTACAGGGCCGTGAACAAACTTGCAAAAAGAATGGCCCCTGTTGTTTCTGTTTATTGTGAAATGATGTCCAAAATTTCACCAGAAATGAAAGTATTCAGTGTAATAGATGTGGCCAATGGATTTTGGTCAATTCCCTTAGCTGAAGAATGCCACTACCGGACGGCGTTCAACTGGGAGGCCCGACAATATGCATTCACAGTATTACCACAGGGATATTGTGACTCCCCAGCTATTTTTCACACATACATGAAAAATGCATTGACAGCTTTCCCACGTCCAGATCGTATCATTCAATATGTTGATGATGTCCTCTTACAATCCCCGAACATGGAAGAACACAAAGAAGACCTGGCAATATTATTACAATGCATACTGGAAGCTGGACTTAAGCTAAATGGGGCAAAGGCACAATTGGCATGCCAGAAAGTCAACTTCTTAGGAGTAACCATATCAGGAGATGGACGATCAATTGATCAAGATAGGGCCAAAGTTATTGCTCAGTTACCCATTCCTACAGACCGTACAGCGCTCCAATCATTGCTTGGAATAATGGGATTTTGTCGTGAATTTACCCCACGATATGCTCAACTGGCACAACCCCTTTATGAAATCCTGAGAGCACAGAATTGGGATTGGACAGAGGAACACACATCAGCAGTACAAAAATTAAAGGCTGAACTAGGGAGTGCACCAACTCTGGCATCTCCAGACCATGAAAAAGAATTTAGACTATATCCAATTACAATGCCAGATTCACAAGGAGCAGTCATCACTCAACTGCGGGGACATGCAGAACGTCCAGTGGCTTTTGGATCTCAGATGCTGTCTGCCGTAGAGCTGAAATTTGGATGGTGTGAGAGATTGATCTTAGCAGCATACTGGGCAATTAGAAGATTTAAATACCTATTTGGCACACAGACAATAATAATCTGTACACATCATACTCCATTGCAGATCCTCAGACAAGGCAGCCTGGTAATCAGCCACATCAACAATGCCCGCATTCAGAAATGGACTATGGCACTGCTCGCTGATAACATTTCAACTCATGCCTTAAGAGAACCAAAAGAATGGGTGGCTGGAATTTGCATAAAGGGAGAAGCTCATGAATGCCAGATCTATCCTGAATCAACATGCCACGCGGTGTTCAAAGATGCCACTCATCTTGTGATGACCTCAGATCCTGTATGGTATACTGATGGCAGCTGTCACTATGCACAAGGAAAAAGAATATCAGGAATGGCCGGAGTAAAAATGTTGGGTAAAGATATCATAAAAGAATTTGGATTTAGAATCAAAGCATATTCAGCACAATATGCAGAACTGGCTGCAGTCATTGAAGTACTTCAGCAAGAGTCTGGAAGAAGTGACATATTGACAATTGTTTTGGATAGTGACTGGGTGTTCCGAGTCACATGCCTTCTGCTAAAATGGTGGGATAGTAACCAATTCCTTGCCACAGATGGATCCCCTGTTAAGTTCCAAGATCTATGGCAGATGGTAGAAAAGTTATCACAAAATTTCAAAAGAATTAACATGATCAAAGTACGGGCACATAAAAAGACAGGGCCACACCGAGAGGGAAACTACCTTGCTGACCGGTATGCAAAAGAGGCAGCTGTCCAAGCGGAAGACTGGAAACCCCCCACAAAAAACACATTACAAATAGCTTCTACTACAAGGAGCAAATCTACATTTATTTCAATTAAGATGAAGCAACTGCAGGAATTACAAGATCAAGATGAGGAACTAAAAGATATTCGGGAGAAATTACAAAAGGGAGAAGAAGTGATATACGGGGGCAAAAAAGTGATGGAGGAGCAAGGGCTAATATGTATATCAGAAACCGGGGAACCGATTTGGATTGTACCACAACAAGTGAGAAAAGACTTACTCCGATGGATACATGGATCACAAGCAGGAGGACATCCAAAGATCAGAGAAGCAAAAGAGAGGATTCAACATTTGGGATGGTGGATCGGGCAAAACAAGGATCTTGAAGAATTTGTGGATAGTTGTATTATATGTGCAAGATTTGACCAGTCCAACAGGAAAAGAAGGGGAGAATTAATGAGACAGACACTTGTAGGCCCATGGGAAAGAATTCAAATTGATTACACCGGACCATTGCCAACAACCACAAGAGGAAATAAATATATTCTCATGATAGTAGATAGCTTCTCAAGATGGATGATCGCAATCCCAACAAGAAACTGTACAGCACTAACCACAGCCAGGAAATTAGTAAGCGATGTACTGACAGTGTGGGGAATTCCAAAAGTCCTTGATTGCGACAATGGAGCGGCATTCATAGGAAATGTAATGAAGGAACTTTGTAGGATGGTGGGTATTGAACTGAAACACCATATCCCATACCATCCACAGGCAGCAGGTCAAGTTGAGCGAATGAATGGCACCATAAAAAGAGAGCTGAAAAAGCTGGTGGCAGAACATGGGCAAGCTTGGGACATATACATACCTTTAGTATGAGCCCGACTTAGATCAAGGCCCTGTAGATCAACAGGATTTTCACCGTATGAAATTTTAATGGGTAGACCAATGCCCTCCTGGAAAAACTGGATGACAATACCTCCACCTGTAGCTTTACAAACCGCTGCAATCACAGATCAATGGGTAAAAGAGTTGGCCACACACTTGGAAATTGTTCATAAATCTGTGGCTGTGGAAGATGAAGAACAATACCAACATCGAAAGCGATGGTATGATGCAGCAGGGGATCTGACATCATATGAGGCAGGGGACAGAGTTATGGTGCAGAATCAAGATGAACACCTTCCTTGGGGAAGAGCAAAATGGAAGGGACCATATACTGTAGTAGATAAATTAGGGACCTCTGTATACTTGATTGATCACGCAGAGAAAGGAGAAGACTGGCTGCATGCATCACAGCTTAAAAGATTTAGGAAGGACAAAATATGGAATAGAGGTTACGTACAAATTGAATAAATACATACACATTGTTTTTTTTTTATTGTTTTTTTTTATTTCGTTTTTTTTTTTTTTCTTCTGTTTGTGTATGTATATGTCTCTAATGCTGTTTTTATTTTTAATGTATATGTTTCTAATGATGGAATCTAGTGTTCCCACAGAGCAAGGCTGTATAAGAATGAAGATGCATGTCAACAGAAGATTGTGGTGGATCCTTGTTACAGGATGGATAAGTATAAGCTGTATCACAGTAGGAATGGGGAGACAGGCAATAAGGTCAGAAGATACCGCAAATAAGGGAAAGAGTTTGTAAAGATTGGAGTTACCTTATGTTCAAGCAGATAGATTTATTTGGCCCAGGGAATTGGAAGTAAAAGAGAGTGGAGGGTTACAAGTAAACATTATTTTGCCACATAATAGCACCAGGGGATTAGAGGGACATAACTGGGAATGGGTTATAAGATATGGACAGATAATGAATACAGGAAACTTTAAAGGAAGGACTAAAATAACAACAAAGGTACAAGGGAGGGTTACAAATATTACAGTAGTAGTGAGTAACTTAACATTAGAAGAAGGTGGAGAATGGGACGCTGCAGTTATAGCTGCCCAGCCTGACCTAGAGGAATTTTGCAATTTTGATACTGGAAAGGGGTGTGTTCTAACAATAGATTAAGTATTTGTCTCTGTAAAGGAGCTGCAACGTTGTAAAGATCAGAAGAAGGTACCATGGCCAATAGGCGGATTGGTGGTGGTACCAACACATGAAACAATTGTGCAAGGGGTTGGGTGGACTTACTACCCAATAATTCTAAATTTTAATGATTTTTCTATTCCTCCAAAGTGCCCGGAATCACAGCGCCAGTGGTTTAAGCAAAGTATACAAGAGACCATCATTGAGTGGACCGGAGCAGGGAGTCGAGAAAAACGGGACACACTTGCAGCCCTTTTAGGAGGAGTCGGAACTGGATTCGGAGTATGGAATTCAGCAGACATCATTGGACTGAAGAGCAGGATAAACTCCCTTACTGATGGCATGGGACATGCTATGAAAACAGGTGGAGTAGCTGACTCCCTTATAGTGAGTAGACTGACAGACAATGTTGATGACATACACACCACACACCATTGCCAACAACCTGCATCTAGTTGAGGAAAATATTGCTTCCATTGCTAACAGCATTAAGAATGAAATAGTGGGAACTGCCATTTTCTGTTCTATGATTGGAGGAAAGCTGTTGGCAGATTTAAAGGAAACTATTAAAGACATCCAGGAAAACAAGTGGGCAAGACAAATCAATGCAACAAGGATTATCACGTCATTGAAAAGAAAAGGAGTGGACATAAATACAGCTATTTTGAAGGCCCAGATCAATGGATGCCACATGGACTACAATCTGGGACAATAGGACTAATCCTGGCAATTCCCCGTTGGGAGGGGCAGGCAGAGCAACTGAACTTTATACATAGCATTGGCACGTTAAGTGATGGAATCTACAAGCAACACTTCCCATCAAAAAGACTGGCCACTATTACAGGATTGGAGATGGATGAAAGCTGTTGCAGGAAATCTCAACACCGATGGCTGTGCAGTTGTGTTTGGGACAAAGGAGCTGAGGAGGATGGCTGGGTGCAGTTGATAAAAGAAAACCTGGTGCAAGAGGTGATCCGCATAGGGGACATTGCATGCTTTATCGGCCACTCTGAATATAGGACAGTTGATGAAATATGTTTGGTGGAAGAAGGGTCTTGTATCATGGTAACCACTACTATACATGTAGGAACTCATACACTATTTCCATCAAGAAACCTTACCACTGAAATGATCAATTTTACTGCAAATGCAGATTGGACAAATTTGACAATGAAGCTTTTTCCCCCAATTCCAAAGCTTACCTTGGAACTTCATGAGTTAGTAAAACGTACCAAACAACAACTACACCCCATCAGCTTACTGCTGGAACAACAGAAAAAGGAAATAGAAATTACTACAAAAAACGTTGAGCATCCCTGGTGGGGAATTCTTACCAATGCAGAGACACATCCAGTCCTACGAACACTGTCGCTGGTACTCATGTTCATTCAAGTATTAACGACAATTATAATAATATACTTTTGTGTTGCAATGAAACAAATGAGGAAGAAACTTGCAAGGAGGATATATAATAATGAAATTTAAATGTTATTTTTATTTTTTTTGTCTTTTTTCTCTTCTTTCTCTCTCTCATACATTCTTCAATAAAGTTTTACATTGCACATACATAAACATTTATCACACACTCTCACCTAAATTCTATAAGTTCTGTTTTTGTGTAATATGTGGATTGACAGCCATAGGAAAGTACAGGAAAACTTATGTCGCTGAGGGAACTATTCCGGAGGGACGGTGGGTTGAATTTCTCCTGTATATCAGGTTTTTGCTCCCACTAGGTTCTCTTGTACTAGAGGGATAACTAGAAAACTGAGCAACATAGAAGAAGAAAAAGTGAGGGAATGTGGTAGCTTGTCTTCCTTGAATGGTAATTCAGGACCTCCTTAAACAGGTCTAGGTAGGAGGGCTGAGAATCTTTACTTCCCTCCCACAATTGCTAAAGGAAGTCATGCATGGACAGGATGTGATGTAAATTACATCATCTCAACTAAGGATATATCCAGGCAGGAAACTGGCGTTGTTTCCTGTTTTCTTCCTGGATGGTGTTGGTGATGGTTGATGGTATACTGATGGCGATGGTCTAACCGTGGGTAAGATCAAGCGTTTGGGGAAGGGGATTATATAGGTAGATAGATTTAAAAAGGGGTGTTGCTCCGTGGGTCTGGGCTGTGTGTTTGTGATATATTTATAGTATTGTGTTGTTGCCTTTTAATAAATACCTTTTAATGTAGACGAACCTTGTGTAATATTTATATATATTAATTTGGTGATACACCACAGAGGGGATCAGGATGAGGATGGGGGGTTGAGGATGATAAGGGAGGGAAAGAGCCATGGGGGGGAATGAGACATGGGGGGGAAAGAGAGATACGGGGGAAAGAGAGACATGGGGGGAAAGAGAGACACGGTGGTGGAGAGACACAGAAGGGAGAGAGACACAGGGTGGAGAGATACGGGGGGAAAGAGAGACACAGGCGGGGTGACTCGAGTATAAGCCGAGGGGGCCTTTTTTTAGCCTTAAAAAAGGGCTGAAAAACTCGGCTTATACTTGAGTATATATAGTAAATCTTGGCCTTTATTTACTTCTAATGAACAATGAAAATTTTAAGTTTTTCTCCAAAATGTTCTGTTCTAGTATTTCTTCCTTTTATCAGTTGATTATAGATTGGTACCCATGAATTTCTTCTCTATGTATCTACATTAAATTGTGTTAATATATTGTTGTGTATCACTTCTACTAAATGGCATTTATCAAATGTGCATGTGAATGGCTCATATAGGGCGCCAGCACAAGGCCCACATGAGAGCAAAGTTTAAAATGAACACTTGCCACAGAGGTCCTTAATTAACCCTTTATGCCATGTGGGTCCATATAGACCTTTATGGCACAGAATTTTAATCTGTATGTTGTGGCATGTTCAGTCCCAACAATACATCAGGGGTTTACAGACAGCTAAATGTCACAAATTCCAATATTAATTTACTGTAGGAAAATGCATTTTCTAAGCAGTTAAATTTATAAAGTATGTGTTAATACCTATACTGTTAAATTATGCCATATTTGGAACGTCTCATGTATCTTTTTTTTATTGTGGCATTGTTTTATCTCGATCACAGTATCTTTGCCATTTTCCTTGTTATTTGAACTGCTTTTGTGCATCTTTTTATATTAGCTGCACCTTTTTATGTTTCCTCAAAGAAGAGTAACCATTTCACCAACAGCACCAGCTCTCGCACTTTACATTTCTACAGTATCTGATGACACTTTATCTTACACTGCTCCAGAAAGGGAACTTTATAAGAAGGTAGTGAAGGTTCAGCATGACTTTTGCAGAGAGCTGTGAGTTGGCTTGCTAAGAACTTTGAGCCCTATTCTATTTGAGACAAGTAAACTACTGACAAACATAAATTTGTCTGGGGGAGCTTTTTCAGCAAAGTTACACATTTATACAATGCTCCACACAAGTAATATTACTGATCCCACCCGCAACTTGTAAACCCAAGCTTTGAAGTAAAATTACAAGGATCAGGAAAAGGAATAAGGGTGTGCTAAGTAATATTACTGAGCACAAACACACTCACACTTATGAGAATCCCTAGGGATTTCCTCCATCCATACATGAGGTGAAGAGAAACACTCAGGATATCTTCTGATTGCTAATTCAAATGATCATCCAGAGATGATCAGAGATGCCCTGGGCCTCATTCTTCTGCTCTGGGCCAGGCTGGCTATCCATGTTGATTGAAGAGGTTCAGGTCCTCTTTATTCTTGATTGAAGACCACAATCCTCACTTCTGGGCCATGAAAGGACCTTCCCAAAAAATCCTGCTGCTCTATAAAAAAAAATAACTAAAATAACAAGCTCCTCCAAGCTCCCCACTGCAAATGGCTATTGCCACACTTTCTGTGAATTAAATAGAGTTTTAGAGTATTCTGAATGGATGAAATAGATGTCCATCATATTTCATCCAATCTGATTCCTCAGGTTGAGGGATCTAAATGGTAGATAGGGGTTAATATGGAAACCATGGGCGTTTGTATAGACCCCCATGGTATCCAAGAGGTTATTAGGGGTACCAAGGGGGGGTGTATAGACCCCCATGGTACATGGTTTAATCATTATGTCTTTTAAGGAGTAGGGGTTAATATTTAAATGCCACTGTGGTCCTTGATGGACCCCCATAGCAAGGGTTAATAGATTAGATGCAGCGGAGATCCTTGATGGACCCCCGTGATAAGGGTTAATAGTTAGATGCCGCAGGGGTCCCTGATAAGCCCTCCCTGCATTGGGGTTAAGTTTTAGGTGCCACAGGGATCATTTAACCTATGACACTGGCTTAATACTTAAGATATATGAACAAAGTTACTGAGGCCCAAAATTCATTATACAGTATATATATAACTATTTTAGAGAAAAAACTCCTATCAATTTACATAGTTATCTGAATATTCATACTCAAGATTTGCGATTTTTAACAATGTGTAAACACAAAAAAGAAAAATAACTTTTTCAAGAATCGCAGTTTATCTTCCACTTTTATCTTTTACTAAAATTTAACATTTATTGGTATCACTAAAATCTTTTATAGCACATAAGAGAACTCACATGAAAATGAATATTAAAAATATACTTGAGGTTAAATAACTAGCTAACTGGAAAACCCTTTAAAGTGATTACTACCACATTTCCCTAGTACCACATGAGTTAAAAAATATAATGTGCAAGTTCCATTCAAACTAGCTTTTTGCTTTGGGATATTTGCTCTAGTGAAACTTCCTTATATATTGTTGTATTGAGTTCTTTGGAATAACATAAGATAACTATTCATATAGGGAACTGGATATTAACATCCAATTATAGTACTGAGTATAATTCTTCTCCCAATATGATACTATTATAGTTAGAGTAGTATAATTGTTCCAGAATATAGCAACTTATCAAAGTATTTGGAAGAGTGTCCCTATATATAGATGTTTATCTGTATTCGTTCTTATATCTTTGGGATTCACTAAGGTCTCTTCTGGATATAAATCTCACTATAGGAGCTACAGTAAACTAAGCTAAACAGGGTAATCCCTCCATGGGGGATTCCCCATTTTATTTTTTTATTTTTTATTGTTTGCCCAGATGTGCTCTTTGTGAAGTGCACCATGCATTCTGTGCCCATTAGTGCCGTGACACAGATGAAGCCTTCAGGCCCCCCCGCCTTGAGGGCTTGAGGACCACTTTGTTCTTCTGGGCTCTTGCCAGTAGGTCCAGAAGAAACTCGTATTCCACCGTCACCCTAGGAATGAGGGGGATCTTCCACGTCTTCGGCCGGAGCCCTTAGACGTGGATTGTATCTTCGCCAGGGTGGACAGCTGCCACAAACTCCGCCCAGGCCAATCTTTAGGGGTCCCCGGCCATAAGGTCCCACCCTCAAGGAGGACTAGCAAGATCCTTTAGGCTCCACCGGTGAGTGGATTGCGCCTTGCCATAAATGTGATCTGAAACAAAAATCTTAAAAAACGTGCCAAAAATTGGTGCCATAAAATCAGGAGTGATGATGCCAGCACCAGATAGGGTAGATGCCACCTACCCCATCTGGCTTAGTGCGAGGCCAGAGAGACCTCTCTCACAGGCCTTCTCTGGGGTGCACAATAAACTGCTCCCCCAACCCGTAGGCTGAGAGCAAAAACAAAAATAAGGGAACACTCCACGAGCCTTAACGTCCTGGCCGGGGGGCCCAAAATAAAAAGTCCTTGTGCACGTGCTATTATGGGGGAGTGAGAGCGGCTCCCCTAAGCCTAGGCATTCAGAACCTACTCGGCCCCTTGCCACACCAAGGTTGCCCCCCTCTTCATGACTGTGGCAAGTTCAGCCATCTCAGAGGAGGTACTACACTTGATCTTAGCCAAAAGGCTGAGAAGCGATCTCTATTACTCAACCCATTTTAAATTAATATTTTTCAAGAGTGAGTTGCCCTCCCATTGTTTGAGCCTTTGATCGTTTGATTATCCAATCAAAAATCTAAACACAAGGAAGTTTGAGATTGGCTGAATAACATCATGTGATTAAATATGTGGCTATGAGATAATTTGATTGGATATGCAAGTCATATAACTTTAGTGAATAACATAATGTGATTAAATGGGTGTTGTCTGTTGATAAAGCCGATGTGGCTATGAGATGATTTGATTGGATATGCAGGTCATATGACTTGAGTGAATTACATAATGTGATTAAATGGGTGTTGTCTGTTGACAAAGCCTTTGTGGCTATGAGATGATTTGATTGGATATGCAGGTCATATGACTATCCAAACCCACAAAATATCCTTTTCATATATCTACAATTACTTTGCAGATCAATTTATGTAATATATGCATTAGCATAGATTTGCTTTATTAATCCTTCTTTTCATGTTAATTAGAATTCCTGTCAAATATATAATAGGTGTCTAAAAAAGTGTTACAAGGGCATGAATCACCCACTTCTCTTTTTAAAACTGAGGATCATCATATCTCCTGACCGCAGTGTATCATCCAATATCAAATTGGTGGTATTCTGATCTACTATATAAAAGACTTAAGTCTGAGCCCAATGTAACTAGTCATAACTTAACATAAAAATCACATAATAGATGATGTAACCAATAATTTGTGGTTACAAGAAGAACTGATATGTCAAGCTGTGTCTATTATATCTATTGGGCTCCCCATACATCCTCTCCAATGTATCAAGAATATAAAATATGTATTTCAATATTATTTTGTGATTTAAATATTCTAAACAATTTTGATCTCACATTGTCACAAATATAATAAAGTGTCTAGTTACTTGCTCCCTACTCTCTCTTAATACTTTAGGTGCCATGGGAGTCTCAATGGACCCTATGTTATGTAGATGTGGGACAAGCGGTGATCATATACTGGGGGATAGGTTTTGAGCAGGGAAGGGAACAATCGGTAGTGAGCAGGGAGGGGTAAAGCAGTTGTAAAGGCATTTAGTCCTGATGTGTGAAAATCAATGGGGAAGCCAGTGTAATATTGCGGTAGGGGTTACCTGCAGGGATCTCACACTCGCAATCATGCTGAGAGGAATGAACAGAATAGGCAGGGAAGGTTACTGTGCACTTTTTGCTTGTGTAACTTTGAGATATAGGGAATTGAATGAGGCTCTTTGTGGAGTATGGCTTATTAGAGAGAGCATGCCCTTCCTATAAAATACAGAGTCCATTCTATCTATCTAAAATGACCAAAGGAATACACCATTATACCTCGAAAAAGTCTCCTTGTTATCTGTACATCAATTACCAATTAATTCCTTTCCTACAAGGATTTGAACATTTCGTATTGGGTGAAAAAAAAAATTAAATCACTGCTCTATGCACTCTATTTTGTTGTGTAAATTGTTAATATGAATTGTTAATAATTCTAACAAAAACAAAGTGAAAAAAAGATCAGTAGTTGGTGCTTTTATAGTCTAGTAATAAAACGTTGAACTTCCATGTTACATTACTTCTAGGAATAGATTTTTCTGAAGAGTACAGTGTTGAGATTCTCAGAAATATTAATATAACATTGATGAAAGTATAAGCTGATATAATATAATTATAAGACATTTTGAACAAAGCAATCACCTTTGTTCCTAAAATATAACCTCCAGCAAAAAAATATGTACAGCCAAGATTCACAGATCACTGATAATTGAATTTTAGAACTGTTCTGATTTATTGGAAAAATCCATCTTAAACATTTTAACACATGGCCTATAGGTATAAATCTGTCAAAATATTTTGTATTTCTCTACTAAGATTGCAAATGTTTAAAGGGACATGGAGGATTCCCTGTTTTGTATGTATATTTTATTAATTTTAGTTAAATGTTGCTTTGGATTACTTGACAAAATGTTATTAACATATAAAGCCATGACTCAAACTCTGTATTTTATGGTAAACTATGTATAAAAGGAGTAGATTATTACCAACATTAAATTCAATTGAAATTATTATGTTCTGTCCATGTTTTCCAATGCTGAAAAGTTGGTCTTCCTGCTCCAACATACAAGAAGACATTTTCTCCATACAGAATATTTTTTTTTTCGATTAATGCTTGGTGTTTGCTTTTGAAGCCAGTGGGCCACTATAATATTTCTAGCTATAATTAATATGTGTATACTTTGTTTCATTCATCTCCATCTATGCCTTCCAAAGGCCTATTTAGTATTACTTGGTTTAACTAAGCTGTTCTAAATATTAAAATAATGTACCTAAGTATTCATTTGAATAAACAAAGAACATTTATTATCAAGCTCATAAACTCTCGGTTTTTAGGTTTCAAGTAAGTAAAAACAGAGCTTTTAAGTACTTGTTAATAAAATTATGTTTAAATGTGCAAATATATGACAGGGTAGATTATTTCATAAAAAAAAAAAACTTTCCAGTTTCCTTTAAAGGCTCAACGTAGCACCCTAAAAAGAGGAGCTAGATATTTTAATTAGGCATTGATCATTAATAAAATTCATATCCAAATGATTTAAAAAGCTGTACTCAATATATTTACTAGTAACTTGCCCAACATAAATTATGGTGTCATAATTATGTTATGTTTAACTGCCTGTCAATGTGGTACTTGCTTCGCGAGCAAGTTTTTTGCTTGGGCCCTCATTCAATTGCAATTTGGCCAATTGAATAGGGCTCTAAATAAGCACATAACATATATTTTTTAAATAAGTTTTTAGTTAGTTAGCATCTATCCAAAAGCAAGGTTTTCACTAACTAAAAACTTATTTTAAAAAAATATGCTATGTGCTTATTTAGAGCCCTATTCAATTGGCCAAATCGCAATTGAATGAGGGCCATGGAGAGCAAGTTACGATTTAACGGAGGCCATTTTTTCCCCACTTAGCCGATTTTCTATGTCTGAAAAATGCCAATTAAAGCTTATATTAGCTTGCAACCTGACTCACATGCTTCCTGGCTCTCCCCCTGTGCTGTATTTGACATTGTAAGTTAATTTTTGATTTAATTGGCGTGTTTTTTGGCGTGTTCCGATGGTTCGTGAGTTACACACTTGAAAATCATGGCGGCCGTTAAGGTTGTGTTCTACAGCCTTCTACTTCAATAAGCGCCTTCGGCGCTCCTTGCAGCAAAGTGCTACAGGCCTCGCTCATTGCAGCTAAGTTGTGCGTGCCTCGCGATGAGCTCCATAACCCAGTAATTTTTTAACATTGCATGACGACAGCTCGCAATTACGACAAATATAATATGTGATTGTGTTCTAAAATTTAACATTTTTATCAATGCATTTATCAATAGATTGTTTGCGATCATTATTTGATATTGCCTTAAAGAACAAATGAAGTCTAATATTTACAGGGTCATCTTTTAAAGAAACTATCTTAAGACATGTATTTAGAAAGTAAAAGTAAATGTATTTAGAAAGTAAAAAATAGATAAAGTGTTTAACTATGAAATATAATGTATAATTATTCTTTTACTATGAGGTCAAATTCGAAATAATTGCATTCAAAGGTGGATATATTAAATACTTTATTTATTTATTTTAACTTTATAAAAAATGTAGTCAATTATCAAGTCATGTTATTTAAAAAAAAAGTAACATACCGTATATACTCGCATATAAGCCAACCCGAGTATAAGCCAAGGCACCTATTTTACCACAAAATACTGGGAAAATGTAGTGACTCGAGTATAAGCCGAGGGTGGGAAATGTGCTGAGAGAGAGACACGGGCGTGGTGACTCGAGTATAAGCCGAGGGGGGCTTTTTTTAGCCTTAAAAAAGGGCTGAAAAACTCGGCTTATACTTGAGTATATATAGTAAATCTTGGCCTTTATTTACTTCTAATGAACAATGAAAATTTTAAGTTTTTCTCCAAAATGTTCTGTTCTAGTATTTCTTCCTTTTATCAGTTGATTATAGATTGGTACCCATGAATTTCTTCTCTATGTATCTACATTAAATTGTGTTAATATATTGTTGTGTATCACTTCTACTAAATGGCATTTATCAAATGTGCATGTGAATGGCTCATATAGGGCGCCAGCACAAGGCCCACATGAGAGCAAAGTTTAAAATGAACACTTGCCACAGAGGTCCTTAATGACCTCCATGGCACCTAAAGTTAACCCTTTATGCCATGTGGGTCAATATAGACCTTTATGGCACAGAATTTTAATCTGTATGTTGTGGCATGTTCAGTCCCAACAATACATCAGGGGTTTACAGACAGCTAAATGTCACAAATTCCAATATTAATTTACTGTAGGAAAATGCATTTTCTAAGCAGTTAAATTTATAAAGTATGTGTTAATACCTATACTGTTAAATTATGCCATATTTGGAACGTCTCATGTATCTTTGTTTTTATTGTGGCATTGTTTTATCTCGATCACAGTATCTTTTCCTTGTTATTTGAACTGCTTTTGTGCATCTTTTTATATTAGCTGCACCTTTTTATGTTTCCTCAAAAAAGAGTAACCATTTCACCAACAGCACCAGCTCTCGCACTTTACATTTCTACAGTATCTCCATGACACTTTATCTTACACTGCTCCAGAAAGGGAACTTTATAAGAAGGTAGTGAAGGTTCAACATGACTTTTGCAGAGAGCTGTGAGTTGGCTTGCTAAGAACTTTGAGCCCTATTCTATTTGAGACAAGTAAACTACTGACAAACATAAATTTGTCTGGGGGAGCTTTTTCAGCAAAGTTACACATTTATACAATGCTCCACACAAGTAATATTACTGATCCCACCCGCAACTTGTAAACCCAAGCTTTGAAGTAAAATTACAAGGATCAGGAAAAGGAATAAGGGTGTGCTAAGTAATATTACTGAGCACAAACACACTCACACTTATGAGAATCCCTGGGGATTTCCTCCATCCATACATGAGGTGAAGAGAAACACTCAGGATATCTTCTGATTGCTAATTCAAATGATCATCCAGAGATGATCAGAGATGCCCTGGGCCTCATTCTTCTGCTCTGGACCAGGCTGGCTATCCATGTTGATTGAAGAGGTTCAGGTCCTCTTTATTCTTGATTGAAGACCACGATCCTCACTTCTGGGCCATGAAAGGACCTTCACAAAAAATCCTGCTGCTCTATAAAAAAAAATAACTAAAATAACAAGCTCCTCCAAGCTCCCCACTGCAAATGGCTATTGCCGCACTTTCTATGAATTAAATAGAGTTTTAGAGTATTCTGAATGGATGAAATAGATGTCCATCATATTTCATCCAATCTGATTCCTCAGGTTGAGGGATCTAAATGGTAGATAGGGGTTAATGGGGAAACCATGGGGGTTTGTATAGACCCCCATGGTATCCAAGAGGTTATTAGGGGTACCAAGGGGGGGTGTATAGACCCCCATGGTACATGGTTTAATCATTATGTCTTTTAAGGAGTAGGGGTTAATATTTAAATGCCACTGTGGTCCTTGATGGACCTCCATAGCAAGGGTTAATAGATTGGATGCAGCGGAGATCCTTGATGGACCCCCGTGATAAGGGTTAATAGTTAGATGCCGCAGGGGTCCCTGATAAGCCCTCCCTGCATTGGGGTTAAGTTTTAGGTGCCACAGGGATCATTTAACCTATGACACTGGCTTAATACTATAGATATATTAACAAAGTTACTGAGGCCCAAAATTCATTATACAGTATATATATAACTATTTTAGAGGAAAAACTCCTATCAATTTACATAGTTATCTGAATATTCATACTCAAGATTTGCGATTTTTAACAATGTGTAAACACAAAAAAGAAAAATAACTTTTTCAAGAATCGCAGTTTATCTTCCACTTTTATCTTTTACTAAAATTTAACTTTTATTGGTATCACTAAAATCTTTTATAGCACATAAGAGAACTCACATGAAAATGAATATTAAAAATATACTTGAGGTTAAATAACTAGCTAACTGGAAAACACTTTAAAGTGATTACTACCACATTTCCCTAGTACCACATGAGTTAAAAAATATAATGTGCAAGTTCCATTCAAACTAGCTTTTTGCTTTGGGATATTTGCTCTAGTGAAACTTCCTTATATATTGTTGTATTGCGTTCTTTAGAATAACATAAGATAACTATTCATATAGGGAACTGGATATTAACATCCAATTATAGTACTGAGTATAATTCTTCTCCCAATATGATACTATTATAGTTAGAGTAGTATAATTGTTCCAGAATATAGCAACTTATCAAAGTATTTGGAAGAGTGTCCCTATATATAGATGTTTATCTGTATTTGTTCTTATATCTTTGGGATTCACTAAGGTCTCTTCTGGATATAAATCTCACTATAGGAGCTACAGTAAACTAAGCTAAACAGGGTAATCCCTCCATGGGGGATTCCCCATTTTATTTTTATTTTTTTTATTGTTTGCCCAGATGTGCTCTTTGTGAAGTGCACCATGCATTCTGTGCCCATTAGTGCTGTGACACCGATGAAGCCTTCAGGTCCCGCCGCCTTGAGGGCTTGAGGACCACTTTGTTCTTCTGGGCTCTTGCCAGGAGGTCCAGAAGAAACTCGTATTCCACCCTCACTCTAGGAATGAGGGGGATCTTCCACGTCTTCGGCCGGAGCCCTCAGACGTGGATTGTATCTTCGCCAGGGTGGACAGCTGCCACAAACTCCGCCCAGGCCAATCTTTAGGGGTCCCCGGCCATAAGGTCCCACCCTCAAGGAGGACTAGCAAGATCCTTTAGGCTCCACCGGTGAGTGGATTGCACCTTGCCATAAATGTGATCTGAAACAAAAATCTTAAAAAACGTGCCAAAAATTGGTGCCATAAAATCAGGAGTGATGATGCCAGCACCAGATAGGGTAGATGCCACCTACCCCATCTGGCTTAGTGCGAGGCCAGAGAGACCTCTCTCACAGGCCTTCTCTGGCTAAGTGCTTGTGGTGCACAATAAAGTGCTCCCCCAACCCGTAGGCTGGGGGCAAAAACAAAAATAAGGGAACACTCCACGAGCCATAACGTCCTGGCCGGGGGGCCCAAAATAAAAAGTCCTTGTGCACGTGCTATTATGGGGGAGTGAGAGCGGCTCCCCTAAGCCTAGGCATTCAGAACCTACTCGGCCCCTTGCCACACCAAGGTTGCCCCCCTCTTCATGACTGTGGCAAGTTCAGCCATCTCAGAGGAGGTACTACACTTGATCTTAGCCAAAAGGCTGAGAAGCAATCTCTATTACTCAACCCATTTTAAATTAATATTTTTCAAGAGTGAGTTGCCCTCCCATTGTTTGAGCCTTTGATCGTTTGATTATCCAATCAAAAATCTAAACACAAGGTAGTTTGAGATTGGCTGAATAACATCATGTGATTAAATATGTGGCTATGAGATAATTTGATTGGATATGCAAGTCATATGACTTTAGTGAATAACATAATGTGATTAAATGGGTGTTGTCTGTTGATAAAGCCGATGTGGCTATGAGATGATTTGATTGGATATGCAGGTCATATGACTTGAGTGAATTACATAATGTGATTAAATGGGTGTTGTCTGTTGACAAAGCCTATGTGGCTATGAGTTGATTTGATTGGATATGCAGGTCATATGACTATCCAAACCCACAAAATATCCTTTCATATATCTACAATTACTTTGCAGATCAATTTATGTAATATATGCATTAGCATAGATTTGCTTTATTAATCCTTCTTTTCATGTTAATTAGAATTCCTGTCAAATATATAATAGGTGTCTAAAAAAGTGTTACAAGGGCATGAATCACCCACTTCTCTTTTTAAAACTGAGTATCATCATATCTCCTGACCGCAGTGTATCATCCAATATCAAATTGGTGGTATTCTGATCTACTATATAAAAGGCTTAAGTCTGAGCCCAATGTAACAAGTCATAACTTAACATAAAAATCACATAACAGATGATGTAACCAATAATTTGTGGTTACAAGAAGAACTGACATGTCAAGCTGTGTCTATTATATCTATTGGGCTCCCCATACATCCTCTCCAATGTATCAAGAATATAAAATATGTATTTCAATATTATTTTGTGATTTAAATATTCTAAACAATTTTGATCTCACATTGTCACAAATATAATAACGTGTCTAGTTACTTGCTCCCTACTCTCTCTTAATACTTTAGGTGCCATGGGAGTCTCAATGGACCCTATGTTATGTAGATGTGGGACAAGCGGTGATCATATACTGGGGGATAGGTTTTGAGCAGGGAAGGGAACAATCAGTAGTGAGCAGGGAGGGGTAAAGCAGTTGTAAAGGCATTTAGTCCTGATGTGTGAAAATCAATGGGGAAGCCAGTGTAATATTGCGGTAGGGGTTACCTGCAGGGATCTCACACTCGCAATCATGCTGAGAGGAATGAACAGAATAGGCAGGGAAGGTTACTGGGCACTTTTTGCTTGTGTAACTTTGAGATATAGGGAATTGAATGAGGCTCTTTGTGGAGTATGGCTTATTAGAGAGAGCATGCCCTTCCTATAAAATACAGAGTCCATTCTATCTATCTAAAATGACCAAAGGAATACACCATTATACCTCGAAAAAGTCTCCTTGTTATCTGTACATCAATTACCAATTAATTCCTTTCCTACAAGGATTTGAACATTTCGTATTGGGTGAAAAAAATTTTTAAATCACTGCTCTATGCACTCTATTTTGTTGTGTAAATTGTTAATATGAATTGTTAATAATTCTAACAAAAACAAAGTGAAAAAAAGATCAGTAGTTGGTGCTTTTATAGTCTAGTAATAAAACGTTGAACTTCCATGTTACATTACTTCTAGGAATAGATTTTTCTGAAGAGTACAGTGTTGAGATTCTCAGAAATATTAATATAACATTGATGAAAGTATAAGCTGATATAATATAATTATGAGACATTTTGAACAAAGCAATCACCTTTGTTCCTAAAATATAACCTCCAGCAAAAAAATATGTACAGCCAAGATTCACAGATCACTGATAATTGAATTTTAGAACTGTTCTGATTTATTGGAAAAATCCATCTTAAACATTTTAACACATGGCCTATAGGTATAAATCTGTCAAAATATTTTGTATTTCTCTACTAAGATTGCAAATGTTTAAAGGGACATGGAGGATTCCCTGTTTTGTATGTATATTTTATTAATTTTAGTTAAATGTTGCTTCTGATTACTTGACAAAATGTTATTAACATATAAAGCCATGACTCAAACTCTGTATTTTATGGTAAACTATGTATAAAAGGAGTAGATTATTACCAACATTAAATTCAATTGAAATTATTATGTTCTGTCCATGTTTTCCAATGCTGAAAAGTTGGTCTTCCTGCTCCAACATACAAGAAGACATTTTCTCCATACAGAATATTTTTTTTTTCGATTAATGCTTGGTGTTTGCTTTTGAAGCCAGTGGGCCACTATAATATTTCTAGCTATAATTAATATGTGTATACTTTGTTTCATTCATCTCCATCTATACCTTCCAAAAGCCTATTTATTATTACTTGGTTTAACTAAGCTGTTCTAAATATTAAAATAATGTACCTAAGTATTCATTTGAATAAACAAAGAACATTTATTATCAAGCTCATAAACTCTCGGTTTTTAGGTTTCAAGTAAGTAAAAACAGAGCTTTTAAGTACTTGTTAATAAAATTATGTTTAAATGTGCAAATATATGACAGGGTAGATTATTTCATTAAAAAAAAAAACTTTCCAGTTTCCTTTAAAGGCTCAACGTAGCGCCCTAAAAAGAGGAGCTAGATATTTTAATTAGGCATTGATCATTAATAAAATTCATATCCAAATGATTTAAAAAGCTGTACTCAATATATTTACTAGTAACTTGCCCAACATAAATTATGGTGTCATAATTATGTTATGTTTAACTGCCTGTGCTGTCTCTCTATGTGCTGTCTCTCTGTGTGATTTCTCTGTCTACCTCTCCCTCTCTCCGTGAGACCTCTATCTCTCTGTGCGCCGTGGCTCCCTCTCTGTAAGCTGTGTCGCTCTGTCCGCACTCTCTCTCTCTTTGCGCCCTCTGTCTTTCTCTGTGCACTCTCTCTGCGCTCTGTCTGCTCTCTGTCTCTTTCTCACCCCACCCCTTCTCTCTTCCCTTCTCTCTCCCTCCCTCCCCCTCCCTTTCTTTCTCCCTCTCTCTCTCTCCCCTCCTTTTCTCTTTCCCTCCCTCTCTCCCCTCCCTTTCTCCACCTTCCCTTTCTTTCTCCCTCCCTCTCTCTTCCTCTCTCTCCCCCTACCTCCCTCTGTCTCCCTCCCTATCACTCCTTTCCCCTTCTCTCCCCTCTCCCACTCCATTTCTAACTCCCTCCCTGCCTCCTTTCTCCACCTCCCTCTCTTGTACCCGTCTCTCTTTTCCCCCTGCCTCTCTTCCCCCTCCCTCTCTTCTCTCCTCCCTCTCTTCTTCACTCCCTCCCTCTCTTCTCCTCCTCCCTCTCTCCCCCTCTTCTCCCCACCCCCTCTCTCCGCCACCCTCTTTTCCCCCTCCCTATCTCTTCTTCCCCTCCCTCTCTCTTCTCCTCCTCCTCCCTCTCTCCCCCTCCTTCTCTTCCCCCCTCCCTTTCTTACCACCTCCCCTCTCTTCCCCTTCTCTCTCTCTCCCCCCTCCCCCGCTCTTCCCTTTTCCTCTCTCTCCATCTCTTCTACCTCACTCTCTCTTCCAACACCCCTTTCTCCCTAACCCCCTTCCTCTGTTCTCCCCCTCCCTCTCTCCCCCTTTCCCCCCTCTCCCACATCCCTCTTCTCCCCTCCCTATCTCTTCTACTCCTCCATCTCTCTTCTCCTCTTCCCTCTCTCCCCCTCCCTCTCTTCCTGCTTTCCCTCTCTTCCCCCCCTCTCTCTCTCTTCCCCATCCCTCTCTCTTCCCTCTCTCTCTGTTTATTTTTTTAGACCTTGTAAAACATTTTGCACTAGTTTTTGAAAACAAATCAGGAGTCCTTTAAAGACTGATACATCACAATATATTCTTTTGAAGCTGACATAAACCTGCACCTGTTCCATAGAATAGTATTATTGCTTCACCATTAAATCTCACAGGAAGATCAGTCTCATTAATAGATTCAATCCTATAAAGCTGTGGTGGGCTCAGTCCTTTGAGGGGCCCTCATCTGCCTGGATTTCTGGATATCTCTGCTTATATAGGTTCTGTTTGCATTTGAGATACTCACTTTCATTCATTATGATTTTATTACCTATGCTGAAAAAAATAGATACTTATCTCTTGGCTTGTTTTAGACCTTCTAATGACTCACTGGTGTATAGCATCTACAGTAGATGCATATCAGTATGTATTACTGCACCAGTGTTAGCAAACTCCTAAAACTAAAGTACAGCTCTAACATGACAATTACCTGCTTTAGAGGTTGTCACAACACTGGAACCCTCATACACATATGGTTCTGAAACTGTTCCAAAAATTTAGAGGTTTTGAGGAAGAATTAGGAATTCAGTTTTAGGTTCGGAATGTACAATGCCTTGCAAAAGTATTCACCCCCTTGACTTTTTACCTAGTTTGTTACATTACAGCCTTAAGTTCAATGTTTTGTTAATCTGAATTTTATGTGATGGATCAGAACACAATAGTCTAAGTTGGTGAAGTGAAATGGAAAAATATATACATAAAACTATTTTTTAGAAATAGAAGACAGAAAATTGGCATGTGCGTATGTATTCACACCCTCTGTTATCACGCCCATAAAAAGCTCTGGTACAACCAATTACCTTCAGAAGTTACATAATTAGTGACATGATGTCCACCTGTGTGCAATCTAAGTGTCACAAGATCTGTCATTACATATATACACCTTTTTTGAAAGGCCCCAGAGTCTGCAACACCTAAGCAAGAGGCACCACTAACCAAACTCTGTCATGGAGACCAAGGAACTCTCCAAACAAGTGAGGGACAATGTTGTGGAACAGTACAAGTCAGGGTTAAATTATAAAAAAAATTATCCAAATCTTTGATGATCCCCGGGAGTAATCAATTCTATCATAACCAAATGGAAAGAACATGGCACAACAGCAAACCTGCCAAGAGACTGCCACCCACCAAACCTCACGGACCGGGCAAGGAGGTCATTAATCAGAGAGGCAACACAGAGACCTAAGGTAACCCTGGAGGAGCTGCAGAGTTCCACAGCAGAGACTGGAGTATCTGTACATAGGACGTCAATAAGCCGTACGAGTTGGGTTTATGGCAGAGTGGCCAGAAGAAAGCCATTACTTTCAGCAAAAAAAATAAAATGGCACATTTTGAGTTTGTGAAAAGGCATGTGGGAGACTCCCAAAATGTATGGAGGAAGGTGCTCTGGTCTGATAAGACTAAAATTGAACTTTTCGGCCATCAAAGAAAACGCTATGTCTGGCACATCACATCATCCAAAGAACACCATCCCCACAGTGAAACATGGTGGTGGCAGCATCATGCTGTGGGGATGTTTTTCAGCAGCTGGGACTGGGAAACTGATCAGAGTTGAGAGAAATATGGATGGTGCTAAATACAGGGATATTCTTGAGCAAAACCTGTACCACTCTGTGTGTGATTTGAGCCTAGGACGGAGGTTCACCTTCCAGCAGGACAATGACCAAAACACACTACTAAAGCAACACTTGAGTGGTTTAAGGGGAAACATGTAAATGTGTTGGAATGGTCTAGTCAAAGCCCAGACCTCAATACAATAGAAAATCTGTGGTCAGGTTGAAAGATTGCTGTTCACAAGTGCAAATTATCCAACTTGAAGGAGCTGGAGCAGTTTTGCCAGAAGAAATGGGAAAAAAGGCAAAAGGTAAGATGTGGCAAGCTCATAGAGACTTATCCAAAGTGACTTGGAGCTGTGATTGCCGCAAAAGGTGGCTCTACAAAGTATTGACTTTAGGGGGGTTGAATAGTTAGGCACATTGACTTTTTCTGTTATTGTGTCCTATTTGTTGTTTGCTTCACAATAAAAAAAACATCTTCAAATTTGTGAGCATGTTCTGTAGATTAAATGATGCAATCCTCAAACAATCCATGTTAATTCCAGGCAACAAAACAAAAAATGCCATGGGGGGGGGGGGGGGGGGATAAGTTTGCAAGGCACTGTATCCCTTTTTTGGTTTCTGGCAATTTATCTATCCCATTACCCTATGTGATGTTTCTCAATACCATAGAAAACTCCAGTTACACTTATTTTATTGTTAGGACGTCTGAGCCAAAAAGTCATATGTTTTCATATCACTACCCAGAATCCTTAGCTACAGTAGAAATACTGTGGGAAAAGCAGGTCTTTTGGTCTGTGACATTAAAGTGTACTCATATTTCATTGTCAGTTAAAACCTTCCTTTACTATCATCGTTTTTTTGTAACATATTCCATAGTGCTATACAGGGGATAACATTTCAAAATAAATACAATTTAAACACAAACCAAAAAATATGATGGGCTTGTCCTTGAGTTTACAATCTAAAGTACACATTGTTTTTGTCTTGAGTACAGGTTACTGTTTCAAACAAAAAGCATCTGAAATTACATCTTTAAATCACAGGATTTGACAGCTGGTTTTATTTGTTCTTCAAAACAAAGATACTTTCTACAGTATTAGGCTCCCAATGGATACCGTACAATCATGTCACTATAACCGTATCTTTGTCATTCTTCTTGTTATTAGAATGGCTGTTTTGTGTTATGTTACATTGGGGAAGAGGGGAGGGGGGATTTACTAAGCATCTCAGTTGCATCTGATGCATCTCCACTATTTCATATAAAGAAAAAAAAACGTTTTCACCTTATCTCAGCTCTTTTCATCTCGTCTCAGGTGAGAAAGTGCTTATTAAATTCCTCCCATTTTGTGTCTTTTCTATATTAGCTGCACCTTTTTATTTTTCCTTAAAGGATATTTAATCTTATATCACCTGCTCTCGCTCAAGACATTTCAATATCTCCATGACTCTTTATCTTATAATGCCCAATGACTCTTCATATCTGTATAGCTTTTTCAATGGTTTAGATGATAACAAAGGCCTCCATTCTAATCCCCTATTTTGCAGATTTCACCATTTTTAATAGCACACTAAATCTCACTAGCTATGTTAATCACCTGTCCCGGAAACATTGCCTGAGAACTGCTACGAGTGATTGCAGCAAGTCTAAGCCGAAAATGATGGCAAACTTTTCCACAGATTTTTACACTGACAAAAGATTATCAGTTACCCTAACTTTTACACCAAAGCCCTATACTTATAAGACTATACACATCACTGGCAAAATAGGGCAGTGTCTAACATAAAAAATATTATGTGTACTAAAGAGGTTTTAAAATCATTGTTGAGTGCCGCAGCAGCAGTTAAAGAGAAAGTATAGCACCAAAAAACAATAGAAAATCATGAATATTTGAAACTTAACACATGTATATTGTCTAATGCTTTGTCTAATATATATATATATATATATATATATATATATGTATTGTCATGATTTAATTGTTTAAGGACTCATATTGTCAGTAATTTATGAATATGGCCAAGGGAGCAGGACATTGTTGCAGTGGGATTATGTGTTATTGTGTGGTTATATGTTGCCTGTACATGGTTATATATATAGTTTCCTGCCAAGCTCCTGCTGCCGATTTTATACCATATACCGCAAATTATAATGCTCAATTAGAATGGGGGCCATAGTTTCCAGGTTAGAAGAACAGTTTATTACAATACAGATTTAAACATACAGATCCAAGTGGAGTAGGAAGCCCTGCCCTGACACTCGATTTTGTTGCATAAAATGTTTCTATAAAACCTATTTTTAAAACAATCAGTAGTCGCTGCTTTTATATCCTAGTAATAAAACATTTTTGTTTCTATTTTACAGAATTTCTAGGATTTTTCTGAAGAATACAGTTTTGGAGAGGCACCAAGATAACATTGATGAAAGTATAACCTAATAAAACATATTGATGAGACATTATGAAAAGCAATCACCTTTGTTTCTGAAATATAACGTGAAGCAAAAAATAAAAAGATATGCAGCCAAGATTCTCAGATCACTGAATTATAGAACTGTTCTGACTTGGAAAAAAAATCAATCCAAACATATTTACACAAAGTCTATAGGTATGAGTAGAAAAATTGTATCAAACAATTTTAGTTCTCTATTAAGACTGCAAACTTTTAAAGGAACATGGAAGGTTCACTCTTTTAATATTGAAGAAATATACCTAAGCGTTTATATGCATGGAGAAACAATATTTTATAAAGAAGCTCAAACAATTGTAGATCACTGGAGCCCGTAATGGAGCCTGTACACGAATTTGCTATTCAATTGGCATCTTTTAGCGAGCCACGAACAATCTATTGGTTACAGGCTGAAAATCCCTGCGGTTGTCATAATCGTAATTTACAACCCATCTAAGTCTTTGATCTGTCAAGCCTGCAAAAGTTACAATAGCTAAAATCACAAATCAATTTTCAATTGCTACAATTCCTCAAGGCCGCAAATCTTTTCACCCCAGATAGGACTTGCAAGGGGGGTTAAACACCTGTTTATAGCACTGTAAATGCAAATAAAAAATCAATACTGCACTTTTAGACAGGGAAGGCTATGTAAGACATTACATTTAATTGCACAACAGTCTCAAGCTCGCAAATATTGCAATATTTTTTTTTATGTTTAATTTCCATGTCATATCAATCTCGGGAATCAATGATTTAATACATATCAGGCCACCCACCTGGGCTAGAATTGGACATTGCAGAATTGCAAGTCTGATCGTACATCAGACTTCTAAATGCTAATTGATTGATGTGTAACCTCCATGTTTTACTGACGTAATGATGACAGTCTCATTTACTATTGGCAGTTTCTAAATTGGTAGTTACGGCCTTGCTTAATTGATCATGATCAGCTTTGAAATGCTACATATGATTGCATGGTTTACAGTTTCGGCTTTCGGGCCTATAAATTGTGGGCTTGTTCAATTAAATAGCTTTGTAATTGTAGCAAATTTCAAAACCGCAGACATACAGCCTGTATAACATAATCTGCAGGCTTACAATTGAGTAAGGCCTTGTATGTTTAAACAAGCAAGTATACAGTAGGGTACATTATTTAAATATTAAAAACAAGGATCTCTCCATGTTTCTTTAATGGCTCACTGTAGTGCCCTAAAAATAGGAGGATATTTTAATTAGTCATTGATCATTAATAAAATTCATATTCAATGATGGAAAAAAGCAGTACTCAGTATTGAACTTATTTTCAAAGTTTAGACTCAGATGCTGCTGTTAGTCATCCACTATAAGGTCAATGGGGAGAGGCAGCTTTCTCTAGAAAGCAGTGCAACATTTTCACGCCCAGGTTTTGTCACGGTTGATCTAGCAACCTGATTCAGAATAGATCTATATATTCTCCTGAACAGGGGCGTGGGAACTGGCGTGACCAATCTCCCCCAGGTTAAATGAATAGAAGACACAAAAAATACCAAAATTAAGCTTAATCGTGCATTACCAGATTTGCCCACTAGATTCTATGTAACAGTGTGTCTTTCTCATGAAAGTTTTGACCCATAATTTAATATATATATATATATATATATATATATATATATTGAATTATATTGGGGGGGCAAAGGCAATGAGAATTTAAAAAAGAAATTACACAAAAAAGTTTTGAGGGGCACTGCAGCAATGAGGCCCCCAGAGCAGGGCCCCAGTGCATTGCACCAGGAGCACCAGTGGTAGACCCGCCCCTGCTTCCTGCCCTGGGAGTTGAGTTGAATTATACCCCCAGGATATTTGGTGGCTCCTATTCCCATGCTCCTGAGACTTCCCGGCTGCTTCTGAAAGGTCCAAGTGCCTATACCCATTTCTTGATCACGTCTAGGGCATCCTCAATGATGATGGTTGGAGGATAACTGAGGGGGCTTGCGCTCTGAGAGAAGAAGAGCTCCTTATTAAAAATGTAGGCAGATATAAGAAGCAAATTAGATGGGTCTAATGGTTCTCATTTGCCATCAAAACGTATGTTTCTTTATGTAAGCTTAATTTTTTTTACTAATATATCAGGGAGCCTCACAAGCACTTAGCTAATGAGATGTCTGTTCCCATGGCTGGATTTGTCATAAGGCAGCTGCTTAGTTCTGCCTTATTTACAAAGGTGCAGTAATGCTGGTGGAGATAGAAGAAATAATTACATCCTAACAGCATGTAATCCTTTCAGACTGGGTTTTTGTTGTCAGTGTCTGGTTTTTATACAAGGTTAAAAATAAACACAGAGTAAAGGAGGGATGGGGACTACAGGGCATAACAGATGCCTTCCAATAAACCAGGGAAACAATCAGCGGAGTGCTGGGATCAACGCTGTTCCCATTGGTGGACCCATTTGATAGAGTCCAATGGAAGGGTAAACAGGAACTTGAATGCATTCAAATTAGCCAATGTATATGGGAAATAACATGGGGAATATCTGGCACTGGGTAGTCTGAGGAGATGTAGCTAATAACTCCTGAGATGGGCTGGGAGTTACGAAGGCTGGTAGCGTGAACATAAGTAATGCAACATAACCCAATCAACGTGATATGAAATACCACTTTGGCAAGCAGAACACTTGCCGGGGATAGTCAACATTATTATGAGTAAGTGGCTGTGGTAATTGGTGGACATTGGCTTGAGAAATTATTTCAACTATCCAAAGATATGCTTGGCCCTTAATTATTTTAAGTATTGGCCCAATTTCCACTCCACCCTTCTCAGGCGCTGTGGTGCTAGATTACTGTGGGAACTAGATTAATTGACAATATTCCTTCAATTCTTTGAAGTATTGTTATGGTTAACTACAAGTCACTGACCTTTTGATGTTTAGTCTGTGGTTAACCATAAATGTAACCTAGTTTCCCAGGCCACTTATGTTCATGTAGACAGGGTAGGGAATCTCAATAACAGCAATTCCACCAAAGCAGTAATTCCACTGTGCAGTTTATATTGATAGCAATGACTGTTATGATTAGGGGGGTCGTGGTCTGGCTAAGCAGGGGCCTCTTAAAGGGCTTGTGTCCTAGTTTTTATTTTTAAGCCAAAATTGGTTTTAGGGGCCTTTCCTAAGGGTCTCTAGTAGGATCAGAAGGGCCAACAAATTGAACTATGCCCTTAAGTGTGATGTCCTCTAAAAAAATAAAGTCAGCTGCAGGTTTTTTTTCCTAATGTTTCATTGAAGGCCCCAAAACCTTACTATATTCACTATTAGAATCTATTAATCACTGTTCCATGTACATGTATGCGTGCTCTAACACCAAGCAATGAATTGCCTCAGAGGAAACAACAGACTCTGTACAGAGCCTCCCACACTAGAGATATGCCCCAACACCAAAAGAGTCCATCGATCCCCAACCTTAGTCCTGTCCCTGCATTAATGTCAGAGATTTGACCTTGAGGCTGGTGAAGCAGGGACACATATGCTACATACCTTTTATTCTCTTTATCTCCTTGTAATAATAATAACATTAATAATAAAAACAACACATTTTTATATATATTTTCTCCAAGCGACTCAAAGAGCTTAGAAGAGGGAAGAAAAACAAAAAAAGGGAGAGTGTTGTAGAGTGTTCTAGAATCTTGGTTCTGCATATTTAAAAGCTTGATACCCAGAGGTTTATGAGGAGATTCTGAAGATGTTTTTTCAGCTGTAGATCTCAGAACATGAGTTGGGATCTTAAGGAGAAAGGAGCTCCTTCAGATAGCTGGGGCCCTCATCGTGTAGAGCAGGGGTCACCAAACTTGGTCCTGGAGGGCCGACCCAGGCCTGGATTTGTGGATATCCTTGCTGCAAACAGGTGAGTCAATCAGGATGGCTGAAGAAACAAGATTCTCACCTGTTTGCAGCAAGGATATCCACAAATCCAGGCATGGGTCGGCCCTCCAGGACCGAGTTTGGTGACCCCTGGTGTAGAGCTTTGTATGACAGCCGACCAAGCTTAAAATGTATGCAGTCTTTTGCAGCGAGCCAGTGTAGGGTATGGAGGAAAGTTGTTAAGTGGCAGGAACATACCTAGCTTGTTAAAAAACTTGCAGCAGCATTCTGTAAGCAACTCGTTATTTGTCAGTCCCAGATAAAAGCAGTTTCAGTAGTCCAGTTGTGAACATATAAAAGCACAAAACAAAAGTAGGGAGGTCTTCTTGGGGTATGAAGTGTGTTATGCTGACTATGTTCTTTAGATATAAAAATGAGAAATTGATCACAACTAACACCACTGTTTTTGTGTTAGATCACAATCTAGAACTAATACAAGGTTGGGTACTTGTTCAGATTTTAACATCTGGAAAGTCCTCAAGGTGAAGGTCCACTCCTGTATTGTTCAAGGAAGCTGCTGTCATCTAGCTGGACCAGTAGAACAACTTGGTCATTTTTGTGCTCAGCCTCAACCAGTTTTACGCCTGGAGATCTTCTAGAAACTTTTGGGGGCAAAGGTTTGATGTACTACATCTGGGTCAAAAGGCAGATACAATTGTGTGTCATTGGCATAAGAGTAATGTGTTCCAAATATTACTTTGAGCACTCCACACCCAGTTCAAATAACCAAGCACTCTCTCTTTCTCACATACCCCACATTGCATCTAAAAAAACAGTTCTCCGTTGTTTGTGTCTTCTGTGTGTAATACACTTGTAAAGTCTAGCAACCTCTCTCAACCCATTGAAAACTATTATCTCACTTAAAAAGAATGAAAAAAATGTTACATATGTGTTCAAATGTAATTCCCAGGAATAATATTCCCTTTAGTGCATAACACTACTAGTAATCAATATAATTGCAAATCCAGGGCAAATATGAAAAAAATATTTTTTAGTTACACAACGACAATATTATCAAAAACTAACTTCAAATTAGTAAAAACAATACATTTAGAAGCCCTTTATAGAGTTTCATTCTTAACAAGATTTTAACCAGTTTAAGGTGCAGACACACAAGAGCACACAAATTCTTCACTGGTAAATCCTTCTGGATCTCTACCTTGTAGTGGCGAAGGGGTTTGTGTACCTCGATGAAGCTATGAGCTATATAATGTAGGGTCAGCCAAGATGGGCAGCTAATGGTAGAGAGGTCAGACAAATTGAGGTCCACTGGAGAAGGAACTGCCAACCCACTCCAGTATTTTTGCTAAGAAAACTTTATGGACAGGCACAACCAGAAACATAACGATATGGCACAGAAAGATTAGCCCCTCAGGTCAGAAGGTGCCTACCACATTACTGAGGAAGAGCAGAGAGCAAGTACAAGTAACACCAGATCCTATGAAGTGGTTGGGCCAAAGCCGAAAGGACACACAGGTGCGGATGTTTCTGAAGGGGAAAGGAAAGTCAGATGCTGCAAAGATCAATTCAAAATAGGAACCTGGAATGTTAGAACTATGAACCAAGGCAAACTGGATGTGGTCAAGAATGAAATTTCAGGGTTAAAAATTGATATCCTGGGAATTGGTGAACTTAAATAGACTGGAATGGGACATTTCACATCAGACAACCATCAGACCTTCTACTATGGTCAAGAATCCCACAGAAGAAATGGAGTAGCCATCCTAGTCAATCAAAGAGTGGCCAAGCAGTGCTTGGTTACAACCCAATAAATGACAGAATGCTTTTAATTCAAATTCAAGGTAAGCCATTTAATATCACAGAAATCAAAGTCCAGCTCCAACCACGGATGCTGAAGAGGCTGAAGTTTTCCAGTTCTACGAAGACATTCAACACATCATAGATATAACACCAAGAAAAGATGTTACCATCATCATAGGTGATTGGAATGCTAAAGTAGAGAACCAAAGGACACCTGGAATAACTGGCAAATTTGGCCTTGGAGCACAAAATGAAGCAGGTAAGAGATTAGCAGAATTCTGTCAAGATAATTCTCTGGTCGTAGCAAACACCCTCTTCCAACAGACTTCGAGACGACTCTACATATGGACATCACCAGATGGACAACATTGAAATCCGATTGGCTATATACTTTGCAGCCAAAGATGGAGCAGCTCTATACAGTCAACAAAAACAAGACCTAGAGCTGACTGTGGCTCAGACCATGAGCTTCTTATTGCAAAGTTCAAAATTAAACTGAAAAGAAGAAGGAAAACCAACAGATCAGGTAGATATGAAATAAATAATATACCTTGTGAATATGCAGTGGAAGTAAAGAAAAGATTGAATGAACTAGACATGGAAGACAGAATGCAAGAAGAATTTGGACAGGAAACAGCAACAAAGAATATCCCTAAAAGAAAGAAAAGTAAGAAGTCAAACTGGCTGTCGTATGAGGCTTTGAAAGTAGCACAGTAAAGAAGGAAAGCGAAAGGTAGTGGAGATAAGAAAAGATTTGTCCAACTGAATGCAAAATTCCAGAGGATAGCAAGAGGAGACAAGGAGACATTCTACAATGAGCGATGTAAAGAGAATGAAGAAGATAACCGAATGGCTAAATCAAGAGATCTCTTCAAGAAAATTGGGAACCTAAAAGGCACATTTCATGCAAACATGGGTGTGATAAAAGACAAAAATGGTAGGGACTTAACAGAAGAAGATCAGATAAAGGAGAGGTGGCAGGAATACACTGAAGATCTATACATGAAGGATCTTAAAAGCAGTGATGACCTCAATAATTTGTCCAATGAGTTGGAGCCAAACAGCTTGGAGAGAGAAGTGAGATGAGCCCTAGGATGTCTTGCTCATAATAAGGCTGCAGGAGGTGATGGAATCCCAATTGAACTATTCAAAATTCTACAGGATGATGCTGTAAAAGTGATATTTGTCTTACACGGTTGTATATTGTCACCTTATTTATTCAACTTATATGCAGAATACACCATGTGTAAGACTGGTCTGAATGAATCCAAAGCCGGAATCAATATTGCTGAAAGGAATATCAACAACCTCAGATACGCCGATGATACTACTCTGATGTCTGAAAGTGAGGAGGAATTAAAGGACTTATTGATGAGGGAAAAAGACGAGAGTGCAAAAGCTGGCCTGCTGCTCAACGTTAAAAAGACAAAGATCATGGCAAACGACAATCTCACTTCCTGGCAAACAGACAGGGAAGAAGAGGCAGTGACAGATTTTATTTTTCTTCGATCCAAGATCTCTGCAGATGGTGACTGTAATCATGAAATTAAAAAAACGTTTGCTTCTGGGGAGGAAAGCTATGGCAAGCTTGGAAAAGCTTGTAAAAAGTAAAGTTATTAAACTATTAACAAAGGTCTGCATCGTTTGAACTATGGTATTCCCAATAGTAACATACGGATGTGAGAGCTGGACCATAAAAAAATCTGAGCGCCGTAGAATTGACGCCTTTGAATTGGGGTGTTGGAGAAGACTGCTTAGAGTCCCTTGGACTGCAAGAAGATCCAATAAATCAATACTTCAGGAAACCAAGACAAACTATTCACTAGAAGGTATGATCATGAGGCTAAAGCTCAAATATTTTGGCCATATTATGAGTTGGCAGGGTTTCCTTGAAAAGACTTGGATGCTGGGAAAGATTGAAGGCACAAGAAGAAGGGGACGACAGAGGCGGAGATGGATAGATGAGGTCACTGAAGCAATGAACATGAACTTGATGGAGCTCAGAGGGGCAGTGATTGAGAGATGCACCTGGTGTGTTGTGGTCCATAGAGTCACAGAGAGTTGGACGTAACTGAACGACTAAACAACAACAACAAAATCCTTCTAGTACTGAAAAAAACATAGAGCCTTTAGTCTATTTTTGCCTTCTTACGTAGTTCACCAACCCAGTGATGTAATGTCTATTTTTTTCTGAAAATGTTTTTTTGCACCAGGGTCTGCCATACACTAGCTCAGCCACTGTACCACTTCAAATTAATTTTCCCTCAGCTAACAAATGGACTAGCTACTCAATGGCCCCTTTTAAATTCCAGAAGTTACAGAGTGATTAAATTAGAAAAGGCCACAACAACATGGTCGGAATTCAAATCCGTAAACCATGCAGGCTTCCTTTAATTAAATCCCCTGCCGTGGGCCCTTAAAGGGCCCTCGGCACACAAATAGTTAACCTATGCCGTGGGGGTACTCCAAGTACCCCAACGGCACCTAATATTATCCTCTAATGGGGACTCCACAGTGTCTATACATTAACCCTGGCTGCAGGAGTCCCAATCGGACACCGCAGCATGTCTATTTCAAATTTCCCACATACCGGGTCCATAAGGATATGTGACATGCTGTGGGATAAGGATTGGAGAGGGGGGAAGTGAGGAGGAGGTTATGGGGGAAAGAAGAGGATGATAAGAGGGAAGGAGGAGGAGGATGAAAAGGGGGGAAGGAGGAGGATGATAAGGGGAGAAGGAGGGGCCCGCAAATCAGCAATTTTTGTTACAGTCGTGAATATAAGCCACACCCCTAACTCGCTCTACAAGGCTTGCATGCCAAAGATATTGGAGTGGGTTGCCAGTTCCTTCTCTAGTGGACTGAGATTTGTCTGACCTCTCTGCTATCACCTGCCCATCTACACTGGCCCTACATGGTATAGCTCACAGCTTCATTTGGATACACAAGCCCCTTCACCACCACCACATAGCAACCCACACTAATGTAAATTGATGAATAGCAGAACAGAATGGGAGGTCACAAAATGGGAATGGCAAGACATGTTGGCACATGGCCAATGGCAATGGCGTGGGACTTACCAGGATGGGCGTAGCAGAGATTACCCCTGATGGATATGAGTTGGCTGTTGATCACTCTTTGGACTTGGTCTGTGTATTAACCCTTTTATATATGATATTTAGTATTATATAATATCTAATGCTATTATGACTATTATTCTTTTTATATGTATTTATCTACTGCATGTTAACTAGGGCTCATTAGTTTACATCTATAGGAATGTGACACTAATGTGATGCATGCGGATGTCCCATGACCCCAACCATTGAAAACACACTGACACAGTGAGAGCAAGAGGCTATTATTGTGAAAAGAGGGATACCTACAGGAGGTAATGTCATAGTATAGAATAAGCATGATGCATAGCACCTATCAGGGTCACATGTGGTCACTACACCACTGCAACCGGAATCTGAACAAAAAAGGATTATCACCAATCACTCCATTTAATTGAAGAAACCATTAATGTGCATAGCATTTATAACTTGTCTAGATCTGCTCAATGAAAGAGAGGATTCAGCCACTGGACTGTGTAATCCAATCCAGTTTCACACATACAGTGTGGTGACAGAACAAAATAAAAAATAAAAAAGTGGTCAACTAAAAAAAGTCTGAGGACGATAAAAAAAAAAAAATTCAACATGTATGTACACTACAGTGCTAATACTGTACTTGTAACAATATACCAACTCACCTGATTCCCATCTGCAAGCATTATTAACTATTAGCTAGGTCTCTGGATAATCAAAAATATGGGAAAATACCCATTAATACGGAGAGGACACAAAGGTCTGACAATTTATTGTCACTTACATCAGACCCAAAGATCTGTTCTCAGACCAAAATTGAGTTCAGGATCACCTGCTTAACTAGTGCATATATTAATACTGGCTGTCATTAACATGCCATTGTGAGACTTTGTCCACCGCCATAGCAGTATTAGTCTACATTTAAGCTAGCAACAATCATGTCTGAGATATCTGGCTTATTTATAGCTTTAAGATTGTGGGAGCTACATGTTAAGGGGGGCTGTCATTGAAGCAATGTCTAATTGACAGGCACAGGGAAAGACTTACACCTCATACATTTCCTCCACAATGCTCGCAGATGCAAAAGATGCCTTCATGGACCTATATTGTACCTAAAACAAAAAAAGAGAAGAAAGGAAAACAAAACCTACAAAATAAGGCCTGAAAAAAATCATAGGGACTGCATCATCTCTTCTCAACAGCATTCCTCAGTGACCATCAATTGGTGACATGTTAAACAGAAACTTACGTGTCCACAGAGAAGAGGATCTTGGACCATGTGATGGGAGGTAGCCATCTGCATACAAAATGTCACCATCACATATGCCAAGATCCAAGACTCTGTAGCCAGGCTAGATTAGGTTAACATTGTGACCAATCGATTGTCACTGCGGTGTGCTGTTGAGAAGTAACAAACATGTCTGCAGCCTCTATGTCCTCCTCCGCCTAGCCACAGGGCCCACATCCTCCTCGGCCGGCACCTTCCTGCCGGTGGTGGTGGTGGTGGGGGGTCAATGGCACAGCAGTTGGTAGAGGCATGGTGGCAGGAGAGGAGGGAAAGGGCTGCTGGTGGCTGAGGGCTGATTCCGGGGTAGAGGAGGCGGGGTTGGGAACCAGTCCTAACCTTAGCAGCCGGCCAGGTAGGGCTCAGGCATAAGATGATTTGTCAACTTCATGGATTTAATCGCTTGTAAATCCCATGAAGCTGACATGTCAGTGTCCTTGTTGGTCATCATGTACATGTGTAGTGTGTGTGATGCACATGTGTCTGTCTCAGAGCGTCCCTGGTGACCCTCTCCCACTCATTATAAGGCACTCCCCCCTGCAAGAATGACGGGGCGACCCCAGATAGCACAGAGGAGGGCCATATTCTCCCGGTGCGTATATTTGTGGGCCCTGTGCTTGCCCTTAGCTTCTTGCCCTCTCAACTGTGGATGGGGACCTTTTTAGGCTCTGCCGGGTTGGCCTCACTACCTTCTTAGAGCATTTCACTGTGCGAGGAGTGCCCTAGAACAATGGCTGTCTGAATCTCTGAGAAATTGTTTGCTAGTCCTCAGGATCAAAGAGGGATGAAAAGAGTCTAGCACTGTAAACATACCATTACCATTAGGTACCGTTATAAATGGATCATTGGAGAGCTTATTTGAAGTTATTAGCATTCTGTTCCAAACCTTATAAAACTATATGATCATTTAGAGTGTCACATGTGTCAGACCCTGTTAAAAATGTTCTTTAATCTCTAATGTGTTCCCCATGATAATTGGAACGTAACCAGGTTGTCCTCAGATCAGAAAGGTTGAGAACCACTGTTTTAGAAGCTTCCTCGCTTGGCCACATGTACCAATAGCAAACAGGGCTTTATATACAAACTAGCGACTTGCCCGTCAAAAAATGACGGCAAAAAGATTGTACGGCAGGTAATGCTGTTTGGTTCAGACATTAATTTTGTTGGAGTTCCGAGATGCTTTGGCTGTTGGTTTTTTGTGTGCTACGAGCAATGTTCTTTTTTTTTTTTGTATGCTAATGAAATAATTGATAAAATAATAAATGAATATACTTTACCTATTTTGAAGTAATATATGCAGGAAGCATTGTGCAGAAGAGCTGGCAATCTGTTTTGATGTTGCTGCAGCATATAATGTGTATTTTCAGTGCTGTGCAGCTGCTGTGTATATGTCAGCAATGTGTGCAGTGTGTAGTGTAAATAGTCTGCATACGCAAGGAAAATCCGTTAGGGTAGCCGTGTACTTCCCGATTGTGTAAGTTAGTGTTGTAAAATGGCGCCTAATGTGTGGTACACGGCAGTGGCTGATTTAGCGCCCTTGTTCTTTGATCGCGTCTGCCTTTTTCGGAAAATCCGTAGGTGTTTGGTGGTGTTTTGTGTCTTTAGGGTCCTGTAGCCTCGTTTTCGTTTTTTTCTGCGGCCATTTTTTCTCTCGCTTAGGTGATTTTCGGGTGTCTAAACTCTTGTATTTCGACTTAAACTGAGGTGTAACTTCAGTTTCTGAGGTCCTGGGTGCCCCCCCCTCTTGCTGTGGGTAAGCTTTTTATGTGTTTCTTATGTGTATTTATTGTGTTTTTAATATTTTCATGTCTGCTGGTTTCAGGCGGTAAGGTCGTATTTTTGCGAGGTTAGTAATGTTTTTTTTTCTAAGTCCCTCGTCTCGTATTTGTTTCTTGTAAGTCCGTACATTTTACAAGGTCCGCAGTTGCTGGCAAGGAGCGCCTTTGGCGCTCCATGCCAGCAATTGCGGCCCCGCCAGCCCGCAGCGTTAGCAACGCTTAGCATGCTCACAACTATATATGTGATAAATGCATACTGTGTTGATTATATCTTTATATCTTAGGTTTGGCTTTGTATAGTGATGGGGAAATATGAATTACTTACAGTAATGAATATATTAAGTAAATATAATAGAGATTAATTTTCTCAGTGTCTGTTAGAACAGACTATAGGGCATATATAGGGCAAATTCACTAGGCACTGCAGGGGCTGCAAAGGGCTTTACTGAGACTAAGGTGGCCACTTTGCCCTTAGAAATAGTCCCTGCGGCTTCTATTTATTCTCTTCAGAGACCTTGCAAAATGTAAGACTTTTTTCTATATATTTTTCTCTTCTGTTATGTAATTCATCAGATATCTTCTGCTATTTTTTTAATTTAGTGCTCACAATCATATCATATTATTAGATGTATTTTAGTACTGATGTTATTGAAAGTTTCCATTCTGTACAATTTAGTAGTTTTAAACCACATTTATACTTTGAAATTGGTTTAGTATATTCAAACAAACGTGCATTATGCAAGGCGTAGTTTCGGTAACTTAACTTCTATATCATAATCTTCTAAAGGTTTATTTTGGGAAGTTCTAATTGCAAAAGTTAGAGGATGGAAATATACTTTATTTAACTTACTTTTAATATGAGGTATATTATGATGCAGAAGTATAGTTAAGCACATTCATTTACAATAAATAACAACAACTGGAAAATACATTGAGATAAAAAACATATTTTAATGTTAAAGATTAAAAGTTTATGATTTTACATAATTATCTTGTTTTCATATATCACACTTTAGATGGACAGGAAAAATACACATCTAAACAATGTTTATTTTATTGACCTTTACTTCAATTTCATGTAATAGTATCATGTTTATCATGTTTACTTGTTCCTCTGATCTGTCTTCACATTTAAAAACAGGATTACTGCCTGAGGAAATCAAAGTCTCCTTCTAATTGTATTTTCTTAACTCAATCAGTTCCAGGTAGCACCAAATGTATCAATTACTTTCAATCTTCCTGAATACCATTTTGTATCTGATAAAAAAACTTCTAGATAAAGATCTAAAGAATCATGCTTTTATAAATGTATTTTGATCGGTTTAAATTGAATTATAAATTATAAAAAAAAAAAAGAAAGAAGGATGTACTTATGTAGGGTTAGGTTGTACCACTCTGTCGATTTAGGCAGGTTTCAGGCTCATCATATGGGAATTTTGCAAGGATTTATATGCTTGAGAAAGAGATTATAAAGTATGGAGTGTTAGGGAAAAGGTCGAATCTAAGCAGGGAGGACACTGGTATCTCATCATTAATTCATGAGCAATTTTAAAATTCAGCTTGCTTATAAACCCTATATGTGATGGGCCACACAACCGCTGTCTTCAGTTGCCCCTTAATTTATAAGGCAAAGAAAAACATAACAATGCTATGTATGTAATTGTAGTTTTTTTACATCACACCATATGTGCATACACAGGCCCGGATCTACCTTTTTGGACCTACTTTTTTTGAGTGGGTACACAAGGTATGCACACATTCATTTTACCCTTTTCTGTGCGTGTACATCGCTCTCTTGCTGTGTGAGCAAATCCCCGACATTTCCTCATAACAGTAATTTTTGCAGCATATCTACACATACACACACAGAGCTATTATTTAATTTTATTAAATGCATTTCATGGTGGGCCATATTATTTATATTTTTCTATGGTAGGGCAGCAAGCACATGTTACACAAACATATATCATGATCACTTGTATCGCAAATAAAAAATGAGTAATTATGAGCGTTAAATGGCCACTGCACAATGAAACAGAAATTGTTTTAAACAATTGGGTCTGACTAAGAAACATAAGCAATCAGGAAAAAAGTCATATAGCTAGTTTTTAATTAGATACAATAAATGCTGATGCCTCTACTGGGCCCTGGGGGATTGCATATATATATATATATATATATATATATATATATATATATATATATATATATATATATATATATATATACAGTTGCAAGCAAAAGTATGTGAACCCTTTGGAATGATATGGAATTCTGCACAAATTTGTCATAAAATGTGATCTGATCTTCATCTAAGTCACAACAATAGACAATCACACTCTGCTTAAACTAATAACACACAAATAATTAAATGTTACCATGTTGTTATTGAACACACCATGTAAACATTCACAGTGCAGGTGGGAAAAGTATGTGAACCCCTAGACTAATGACATCTCCAAAAGCTAATTGGAGTGAGGTGTCAGCCAACTGGAGTCCAATCAATGAGATGAGATTGGAGGTGTTGGTTACAGCTGCTCTGCCCTATAAAAAACACACACCAGTTCTGGGTTTGCTTTTCACAAGAAGCATTGCCTGATGTAAATGGTGCCTCACACAAAAGAGCTCTCAGAAGACCTACGATTAAGAATTGTTGACTTGCATAAAGCTGGAAAGGGTTATAAAAATATCTCCAAAAGCCTTGCTGTTCATCAGTCCACGGTAAGACAAATTGTGTATAAATGGAGAAAGTTCAGCACTGCTGCTACTCTCCCTAGGAGTGGCCGTCCTGTAAAGATGACTGCAAGAGCACAGCGCAGACTGCTCAATGAGGTGAAGAAGAATCCTAGAGTGTCAGCTAAAGACTTACAAAAGTCTTTGGCATATGCTAACATCCCTGTTAGCGAATCTACGATATGTAAAACACTAAACAAGAATGGATTTCATGGGAGGATACCACAGAGGAAGCCACTGCTATCCAAGCAAAACATTGCTGCACGTTTACAGTTTGCACAAGAGCACCTGGATGTTCCACAGCAGTACTGGCAAAATATTCTGTGAAACTAAAGTTGAGTTGTTTTGAAGAAACACACAACACTATGTGTGGAGAAAAAGAGGCACAGCACACCAACATCAAAACCATATCCCAACTGTGAAGTACGGTGGTGGGGGCATCATGGTTTGGGGCTGCTTTGCTGCGTCAGGGCATGGACGGATTGCTATCATCGAAGGAAAAATGAATTCCCAAGTTTATGAAGACATTTTGCAGGAGAACTTAAGGCCATCTGTCCACCAGCTGAAGCTCAACAGAAGATGGGTGTTACAACAGGACAACGACCCAAAGCATAGAAGTAAATCAACAACAGAATGGGTTAAACAGAAGAAAATACGCCTTCTGAAGTGGCCCAGTCAGAGTCCTGACCTCAACCCGATTGAGATGTTGTGGCATGACCTCAAGAAAGCGATTCACACCAGACATCCCAGAAATATTGCTGAACTGAAACAGTTCTGTAAAGAGAAATGGTCAAGAATTACTCCTGACCGTTGTGCACATCTGATCTGCAACTACAGGAAACGTTTGGTTGTAGTTATTGCTGCCAAAGGAGGTTCAACCAGTTATTAAATCCAAGGGTTCACATACTTTTTCCACCTGCACTGTGAATGTTTACATGGTGTGTTGAATAAAAACATGGCAACATTTAATACTTTGTGTGTTATTTGTTTAAGCAGACTGTGATTGTCTATTGTTGTGACTTAGATGAAGATCAGATCACATTTTTTGACCAATTTGTGCAGAAATCCATATCATTCCAAAGGGTTCACATACTTTTGCTTGCAACTGTATATATATATATATATATATATATATATATATATATATATATATATATATATATACAGACTAGTATTACTTTCTAAATATATATTTAGCAAGGACTCTATTAAATCATATATATTTACAAATATTGCCCCTGGGTCAACGATAATTATAATATAAACACATAAATATTTAACCAGGATCAACTATAATTACACATCACAAATAATAGTTGTCAAACTACGATTCGTAGTCACGCTTTGCGAGCTCGCGAAGCGTGCTTGCAAGAACTGCATCCCTCGCGAAGTGAGGGATGCAGTTTGCTCCGCATAAGCTCGGAGACCTGCATTAACCCCACATTAACCATAGCAGTGGGGGTCCCGATCGGACCCCGCTGCCATGAAAATTTAAAATTCCCGCGTTATGGGTCCTTAAAGGACCGTAAAGGGCCTTAAAGGACCCGTTATAAAAGAAAGCAAATATACACTATCACCCTGTCACTCATGGGGGTCAAAACAGACCCCCATAAGCACTTAATTAACCCCCTCACTCATGGGGGTCAATACAGACCCCCATAAACCCCAAATTAACCCTGTCGCTCATGGGGGTCAATATAGGCCCCCATAAGCCCTTCATTAACCCTGTCACTCATGGGGGTTAAGACAGACCCCCATAAGCCCTTCATTAACCCTGTCACTCATGGGGGTCAATACAGGATCCCATAAGCACTTCATTAACCCTGTCATGAGCCCTTCATTAACCCTGTCACTCATGGGGGTCACTACAGACCCCCATAAGCCCTTCATTAAACCTGTCACTCATAGGGGTCAATATAAGCACTTAATAAGCACTTAATTAACCCCCTCACTCAAGCACCTAACTAACCCCCTCACTCATGGGGGTCAATACAGTCCCCCATAAACCCCAAATTAACCCTGTCACTCATGGGGGTCAATATAGGCCCCCATAAGCCCTTCATTAACCCTGTCACTCATGGGGGTCAAGACAGACCCCCATAAGCCCTTCATTAACCCTGTCACTCATGGGGGTCAATACAGGATCCCATAAGCACGTCATTACCCTGTTACTCATGGGGGTCAATACAGACCCACATAAGCCCTTCATTAACCCTGTCACTCATAGGGGTCAATATAGACCCCCATAAGCCCTTCATTAACCCTGTCAATCATGAGGGTCAATACAGACCTCCATAAACCCCTAATTAACCCTTTCACTCATGGGGGTCAATATAGACCCCCATAAGCCCTTTATTAACCCTATCACTCATGGGGGTCAATCAAGACCCCCATGAGCACTTCATTAACCCCCTCACTCATAGGGGTCAATATAGACCACCATAAGCCCTTCATTAACACTGTCAATCATGCGGGTGAATACAGACCTCCATAAACCCCTAATTAACCCTTTCACTCATGGGGGTCAATACAGACCCCCATGAGCCCTTCATTAACCCTGTCACTCATGGGGGTCACTACAGACCCCCATAAACCCCTTATTAAACCTGTCACTCATAGGGGTCAATATAGACCCCCATAAGCCCTTCATTAACCCTATCACTCATGAGGGTCAATACAGACCCCCATAAGCCCTTCATTAACTCTGTCACTCATGGGGGTCAACACAGACCCCCATGAACCCCTATTTAACCCTGTCACTCATGGGGTTCAATATAGACCGCCATAAGCCCGTCATTAACCCTGTCACTCATGGGGGTCAATATAGACCCCATAAGCCCTTCACTAACCCTGTCACATATGGGGGTCAATACAGACCCCATAAACCCTAATTAACCCTGTCACTCATGGGGGTCAATACAGACCCCCATAAGCCCTTCATTAACCCTGTCACTTAGGGGGTAAATATAGACCCTCATAAGCCCTTCATTAACCCCATCACTCATGGGGGTCAATACAGGCCCCCACAAGCACTTCACTAACCCTGTCACTTATGGGGGTCAATATAGACCCCCATAGGCCCTTCATTAACCCTGTCACTCATGGGGGTCAATGTAGACCCCCATAAGCCCTTCATTAACCCTGTCACTTATGGGGGTCCATACAGACCCCCATAAGCCCTTCAATAACCCTGTCACTCCTGGGGGTCAATACAGACCCCCATAAGCCCTTCATTAACCCTGTCACTCATGGGGGTCAATATAGATCCCCATAAGCCCTTCATTAACCCTGTCACTCATGGGGGTCAATACAGGCCCCCATAAGCACTTCATTAACCCCCTCACTCTTGGGTGTCAATACAGACACCCATAAATCCCTAATTAACCCTGTCACTCATGGGGGTCAATATAGACCGCCATAGGCCCTTCATTAACCCTGTCACTCATGGGGGTCAATATAGACCCCCATAAGCCCTTCATTATCCCTGTCACTCATGGGGTCAATACAGACCCCCATAAGCCCTTCATTAACTCTGTCACTTCTGGGGGTCAACATAGATCCGCATAAGCCCTTCATTAACACTGTCACTCATGGGGTCAATACAGGCCCCATAAGCACTTCATTAACCCCCTCACTCATGGGTGTCAGTACAGACCCTTATAAACCCCTAATTAATCCTGTTACTCATGGGGGTCAATATAGACCCCCATAAGCCCTTCATTAACCCTGTCAGTCAAAAGGGGGTCAATACAGGCCCCCATAAGCACTTAATTAACCCCCTTAGTCATGGGGGTCAATACAGACCCCCATAAACCCTTCATTAACCCTGTCACTCATGGGGGTCAATACAGACCCCCATAAACCCTTCATTAAACCTGTCACTCATAGGGGTCAATATAGACCCCATAAGCCCTTCATTAACCCTATCACTCATGGGGGTCAATACAGACCCCCATAAGCCCTTCATTAACTCTGTCCCTCATGGCGGTCAACACAGACCCCATAAGCCCTTCATTAACCCTGTCACTCATGGGGGTCAATGTAGATCCCCATAAGCCCTTCATTAACCCTGTCACTCATTGGTGTCAAAACAGGCCCCCATAAGCACTTCATTAACCCCCTCACTGATGGGTGTCAATACAGACCCCTATAAACCCCTAATTAACCCTGTCACTCATGGGGGTCAATATAGACCCCCATAAGCCCGTCATTAACCCTGTCACTCATGGGGGTCAATATAGACCCCCATAAGCCCTTCACTAACCCTGTCACTTATAGGGGTCAATACAGACACCATAAACCCTAATTAACCCTGTCACTCATGGGGGTCAATGTAGACCCCCATAAGCCCTTCATTAGCCCTGTCACTCATGGGGGTCAATACAGGCCCCCATAAGCACTTCATTAACCCTGTCACTCATGGGGGTCAATATAGACCCCCATAGGCCCTTCATTAACCCTGTCACTCATGGAGGTCAATGTAGACCCCTATAAGCCCTTCATTAACCCTGTCACTTATGGGGGTCAATACAGACCCCCATAAGCCCTTCAATAACCCTGTCACTCCTGGGGGTCAATACAGACCCCCATAAGCCCTTCATTAACCCTGTCTCTCATGGGGGTCAATCCGGCCCCCCATAAGCCCTTCATTAACCCTGTCACTCATGGGGTCAATACAGACCCCCATAATCCCTTTATTAACCCTGTCACTCATGGGGGTCAACATAGATCCCCATAAGCCCTTCGTTAACCCTGTCACTCATGGGGGTCAATACAGGCCCCATAAGCACTTCATTAACCCCCTCACTCATGGGTGTCAATACAGACCCCCATAAACCCATAATTAACCCTGTTACTCAGGAGGGTCAATACAGCCCCCATAAGCCCTTAATTAATCCCCTCACTCATGGGGGTCACTACAGCCCCCAATAAGCCCTTAATTAACCCCCTCACTCATGGGGGTCAATACAGACCCCCATAAGCCCTTCATTAACTCTGTCACTCATGGGGGTCAACACAGACCCCATAAGCCCTTCATTAACCCTGTCACTCATGGGGGTCAATGTAGATCCCCATAAGCCCTTCATTAACCCTGTCACTCATGGGGGTCAAAACAGGCCCCCATAAGCACTTCATTAACCCCCTCACTGATGGGTGTCAATACAGACCCCCATTAACCCCTAATTAACCCTGTCACTCATGGGGGTCAATATAGACCCCCATAAGCCCGCCAAGAAGCCTGTCACTCATGGGGGTCAATATAGACCCCCATAAGCCCTTCACTAACCCTGTCACTTATAGGGGTCAATACAGACCCCATAAACCCTAATTAACCCTGTCACTCATGGGGGTCAATATAGACCCCCATAAGCCCGCCAAGAAGCCTGTCACTCATGGGGGTCAATATAGACCCCCATAAGCCCTTCACTAACCCTGTCACTTATAGGGGTCAATACAGACCCCCATAAGCCCTTCATTAGCTCTGTCACTCATGGGGGTCAATACAGGCCCCCATAAGCACATCATTTACCCTGTCACTCATGGGGGTCAATATAGACCCCCATAGGCCCTTCATTAACCCTGTCACTCATGAGGGTCAATGTAGACCCCCATAAGCCCTCCATTAACTCTGTCACTTATGGGGGTCAATACAGACCCCCATAAGCCCTTCAATAACCCTGTCACTCCTGGGGGTCAATACAGACCCCCATAAGCCCTTCATTAACCCTGTCACTCATGGGGGTCAATACAGGCCCCCATAAGCACTTCATTAACCCCCTCACTCATGGGTCTCAATACAGACCCCCATAAATCCCTAATTAACCCTGTCACTTATGGGGGTCAATATAGACCCCCATAGGCCCTTCATTAACCCTGTCACTCATGGGGGTCAATATAGACCCCCATAAGCCCTTCATTAACCCTGTCACTTATGGGGGTCAATACAGACCCCCATAAATTCCTAATTAACCCTGTCACTCATGGGGGTCAATATAGACCCCCATAGGCCCTTCATTAACCCTGTCACTCATGGGGGTCAATATAGACCCCTATAAGCCCTTCATTAACCCTGTCACTTATGGAGGTCAATACAGACCCCCATAAGCCCTTTTTTTACCCTGTCACTCATGGGGGTCAACATAGATCCCCATAAGCCCTTCATTAACACTGTCACTCATGGGGGTCAATACAGGCCCCATAAGCCCTTCATTAACACTGTCACTCATGGGTGTCAATACAGACCCACATAAACCCCTAATTAACCCTGTTACTCAGGAGGGTCAATACAGCCCCCCATAAGCCCTTAATTAACCCCCTCACTCATGGGGGTCAATACAGCCCCCAATAAGCCCTTAATTAACCCCCTCACTTATGGGGGTCAATACAGACCCCCATAATCCGCTAATTAACCCTGTCACTCATGGGGGTCCATACAGACCCTCATAAGCCTCTATTCAACCCCATCAGTCCCACAAAGGTATAATAAGACCATTATGGGCCTGTTACAACCCAACATTAACCATATAAGTGCCATGACGGTCCTCAAGGACCATCATGACACCAAGTATAAACACTACACTGCACTATACCCCCTAATAAAACATTAAATATCAACTAAACAGCCTCTACACTAACCTACTAACACCTACACTACCTACACTACCTACACTAACTACCCCCTAATAACCCCCACCACTCTAATTATAGAAAATAAAAAAGCCTAAAGTCACAAAATATAAAAAATCTACATTACATAAAATAAAAAACCTAAGTCACAAAAAATAAAAAATCTACATTACAGAAAATGTAAAACCTAAGTCACAAAAATAAAAAAAGGAACATTACAGAAAATAAAAAACACCTTAAAAAAATTACACACCTGAAAAGGAAATACATATAATACATACAATACAATACATACAATATAATACAATACAAATACATAGCATACTTACAATATAATACAATACAATTAAATACAATACACCCCTATCTAATATACAATACATCCTATCTATCTAATATACATCCCCCATATATCTAAATAAATACCATAATCTAATATACATCCTATCTATCTAATATACATCCCCCAATCTATCTAAACAAATACCACAATCTAATATACAATGCATGCTATGCTATCTATATAAAACACATACCCCTAGCTAATATACAATAAATGCTATCTATATATAAAATAATCTAATTCTAAGCTAAAATAAAATAATTAAGACCGCTTACCTTTGCAGATGTCATTCAGATCAGGCACCTAGGGAAAAAAAATAAAAAAATGAGTGCAACACGTTTACAGTAAATACTAAACATTCTAAACATTCTAAATATTATACTCACCTTTCCGGCATGTCCCGTCCTTATTCTCCGTTGCAGCAGCTGTTAAAGAAAACATAACATTAATACATAAACATAAAAACAAAATAAAATAAACATAATCTACATTGTACTTACCTCCCCGCAATGTCTCCGGCCTCCTGCTCCTCTTCTGCAACGCTCTGTAAAAAAAAAAAATACATACATCCGCACTCACGGACATCCCCGACGCTAATGAGGCTCCCGGAGACTTTTCCGGAAGAAAATAGGCAATGGCGCCTTCTGATTGGTTGAAATCGCTGTCTATCAAATTAACCCAATCAGGAGGCGCCAATGTGTGAGCCAATCAGATTGACAGGTGCGTTATCCAATCAGCGTGGTGTTTTCGGGTGTATCCCTTTCTCATTGGTTCACAATTAGCGTCTTCTCATTGGCTGAATTTGATAGACAGCGTTTTCAGCCAATCAGAAGCCGCCATTGCCAATTTTATTCTGGTACACTCCGTAGGAAGCTCATTAGCGTCGGAAACATCCGCCAGGGCGAATGTATGTCTTTTTTTTTTTTTTTTTTTTAAAGAGCGCGGATTCTTCCGGAGCACAACACGAGGAGGCAGGAGACATCGAGGGTAGGTAAGTATAATGTAGATTGTGTTTATTTTACTTTGTTTCATGTTTATATATGTGTGCTGATGTAATGTTTTTTTTTAACAGGGGCCGCGCCGCAGAAGCAAAGATGGAGGACGTGACATGCTGGAAAGGTGAGTAGAATATTTAGAATGTTTATAATGTTTAGTTATTTTATGTAAACGTGTTGTATTAATTTTTTGTAATCTTTTTTACCCTTGGTTGGTGATCTGAAGAAACATCTCAAAGGTAAGTGGTCTTAATTATTTTATTGTAGCTTAGAATTAGAGTTGCTATATAGAGATAGCATGTACTGTATATTAGATAGATAGGGTGATGTATAGTACATAGATAGTATTTATTGTGTATTAGATAGATAGGGGGATGTATATTAGATAGATAGTATTGTATATTAGATATGGGGGACGTAGATTAGATAGGGGGATATATATTAGATAGGGGGATGTATATTAGATTGGGTGTGTATATTAGTTAGGGTGTATTGTATTGTATTGTATTTAATTGTATTGTATGTAATTGTATTGTATTATATTGTATGTATTATATTGTATGTATTGTATTGTATGTATTATATGTATTTCCTTTTCAGGTGTGTAATTTTTTTTTCTGTAGTGGGGGGGGGGGTTGTAATGTATTTTTTTATTTTTTGTAATGTTCATTTTTTATTTTTTTTGACTTAGGTTTTTTTTTCTGTAATGTACAATTTTTATTTTTGGTGATTTTAGTTTTTTTTATTTTATGTAATGTAGATTTTTTATTTTTGATGACTTTAGTTTTTTGGATTTCTGTAATTACAGTGGGGGGGAGGGGGTTATTAAGGGGTAGGTAGGTAGGAAGTGTAGGTGTTAAAAGGTTAGACCCCTATAAGTGACCGGGTTAAAATGGTGTAGTGCTTACACTTTGGATTCATTAGTGTGTTAGAGGGGTCTATATAGTTGAGGCACATAGTACACTCACATTGTGTGGCAAACAGCATTTCAACACTTTCTTTTATTGACCGTCATTTTTTGACGGGCAAGTCGCTACTATATATATATAATAAGTATAAAAAGTATTCACCCCCATTTACTTTTTACCTATTTTATTACATTACAAACTTAAGTTCAATGTTTTGTTAATCTGAATTTTATGTGATGCATCAGAACACAATAGTCTAAGTTATGAGAAAAATATATACATAAAACTATTTTTTAGAAATAGAAAACCCAACACATCACATCACCGAAAGAACACCATCCCCATGTTTTTCAGGAACCGGGACTGGGAAACTGGTCAGAGTTGAGGGAAAGATGGATGGTGCTAAATACAGGGATATTCTTTAGCAAAACCTGTACCACTCTGTGCATGATTTGAGGCAAGGACGGAGGTTCACCTTCCAGCAGGACAATGACACCAAACACACGGCTAAAGCAACACTTGAGTGGTTTAAGGGGAAACATGTAAATGTGTTGGAATGGCCTAGTCAAAGCTCAGACCTCAATCCAATAGAAAATCTGTGGTCAGACTTAAAGATTGCTATTCACAAGCACAAACCATCCAACTTGAAGGAGCTGGAGCAGTTTTGCAAGGAGGAATGGGCAAAAATCCCAGTGGTAAGATGTGGCAAGCTCATAGAGACTTAACCAAAGCGACTTGGAGATGTGATTGCTGTAAAAGGTGGCTTTGCGAAGTATTGACTTTACGGGGGTGAATAGTTATGCACATTTACTTTTTCTGATATTTTGATATTTCGGATATTTTGTCCTATTTGTTGTTCGTGTCACAATAAAAAAAATCAAAAAAACATCTTCAAAGTTGTGGGCATGTTCTGTAAATTAAATTATGCAAATCCTCAAACAATCCATGTTCATTCCGGGTTGTGAGGCAACAAAACATGAAAAATGCCAAGGGGGTGAATACTTTTGCAAGGCACTGTATATACAGTAAACTCCCCATTATCCGGCACCCACGGGGAGTCCCTATTGCTGGATAAGTGTAGATGCCGGTAATCGAGAATCCCTGATAAAATGGGTCTAAACAACCCTTAAAACCCCCAAAACCCTTCTTTAAAAAAGGCGTTAGCACCTAAACTGGGCAATTTAGGCCCAGAAAAAACAATTAGAAAAAAAAGTTAGTTTTTTTTTTTTGCAGTCTTGAACTGCCAAATAGTGCTGGATAGTGTCGGTTATGCCGGTTTAGCTGGAGTTTTTTTAATATGGGGAATTGATGCTGGTGCCGATTGCTTGAGAGTCCCAGTTAGTTAGGTGCCGGATAACCGGGATTTTACTGTATATATATATATATATATATATATATATATATATATATATATATATATACAGTATATATATATATATATATATATATATATATGTACAGTCAGGGTCTCCTATTATTGTAATATATATAGATAAATAAATATTAACCCAGGATTACCTGTAATCATACAGAATAAATAGCCATTCACACAGAATACCTACTTTCTATCAATATTTTTCCTTACAAAAAAACATTTTAGTGAAAAAACATTATACTGTATAAACTTACTTATGCTCCTTTGGTGCAGTTCCTTACTCTATACTACAGGAGGAAACACATGGGCTGAAGAAGGGAACGCTGTAGTTCCAGGCAATGCCACCTAGCATTTAGTTTTTAAGCCAAAAGAAAAGTATTTTAAAAAACAGACGTCCCCCATAGGGAAGTGTCCCTAGTTGCAATACAACTTCATCTGTTAACATGTTTTAAGTAATTCAAACACAAATATATGCTAACAAATAGCTTGTTTGGATTTGAACAAAACCACCTTGCTGTTAGGTTTATTCTTTGCATGAATGTAGCAGCCATACAACACTACCAAACATGGCAATCTTATGCTAAGGTCTTAGCCCTTAATTCATGGTTAATAAGTAGTAGGACCTGAGTCCATGTGAGAATGTCATTACTTTTAAAATATTTGCTTATTTACTGATCAAACAGTATGGATTTAAGACTTTGGCTTCATTTTCACAAATACTATAGAACTTTGTAAATTCTTCATATATTTCCTTGGGACACATATTAGCAATTCATGTCTGTATTGACAGATGGTGAGAGTTACATCAAAGGAGAAATACTCAATTTCCATTTCACATTCAAATACTCAATTTCCATTTCACATTCATTCTCAAATTATATTTGATAACATAGCAAAGTTGATTGCATGACCTTGCTTATTCCATGTGTTTGCAATGGGTGAAGAACCTCAAGATGTCCTTCTGTGTCCTCTTCCAGGTCAGCGACAAGGATCCGGATTGAAGATAAAAAGTGTAATACATATTCTGAATGGAAACTTACATATACAGTATATCAACTTGGGACTATAACTCAATTATTATCTTTATTTGTAACACGCCAACATATTCCATAGCACTGTAACTCAACACATCGGGCAGACAAACGTAAACATTTATATAAAAACATCAGATTCTTGCAACCATGACACATGATGTTAAGAAACAATCAGAATAATGTGTGTATAACAATAGTGAAAATGGAAACTTGTTAAAATATCTTATGTTAATGGGTATTTATAATGTTTGCATAACTTGGTCTGCTTAGATAAAAGTATTAGGCAAATGAAGAGTCACAGAAAGGATGTCACCAGGGGCTGAGCTACAATCGGTGCAGCCGGGGCTATGCACCAAGGCCTTGTTCTGGGGGTCCCAGTGATGACGGCAGCCTAACCTGACATGACCTGCCTCTGCCCCCCATGGCCACCTGTGGCCCCTCGCCTTGGTACCCCCAATCTGCATCCTGTGCCTGTACAGTAAGTGTCAACCTGCATCCTGCACCTTTAAAAGCTTAAGTACCTTATGTGTATGTAAGAGCCAATCTGCATCCTGTTCCTGTGAGAGCTAATGTGCATTCTGTGCCTATAAGAGCCAATTTGCAACCTGTGTCTTTAAGGGCCAATGTGAGTCCTGTGTCTGTAAGAGCCAATGTGCAGCCTCTGTCTGTAAGAGACATTTTGCATCCTGTGCATGCAAGTGCCAATCTGCAGCCTGTGCCTGAAAGAGCCAATCTGCATCCTGTGCATGTTAGAACCAATCTGTACCCTGTGTCTGTAAGTGTCAATCTGCATCATGTACCTGTGAGAGCCAATGTGCATCCTGTGTCTGTAAGAGCCAATCTGCAGCCTGTGCATGTAAGGGCCAATCTGCATCCTGTGCTGTAAGATCCAATCTGCATCCTGTGCCTGTAAGAACCATTGTGCATCCTGTGTCTGTAAGAGACAATGTGCAGTCTTTGCCAGTAAGAGTAAATCTGAAGCTTGTGCCTGTAAAAGTTATTCTGCATTATGTGCCTGTAAGTGCTAATCTGCCTCCTGTGCCTATAAGTGCCAATCTGCAGCCTGTGTCTGTAAGAGCCAGATTGCAGCCTGTGGTCTGTAAGAGCCCAAGTGCAGCCTGTCTGTGCCTGTAAGAGCCAAACTGCAGCCTGTGTCTGTAAGAGCCCAGGTGCAGCCTGTCTGTGTCTGTAAGAACCAATCTGCAGCCTGTGCCAGTAAGTGCCAATCTGCAGCATTTGCCTGTAAGAGCCAATGTACTGTACATCATGTGCTTAGAAGAACCAAAGTGAACCCTGTGCCTATAAGAACCAAAGTCCCAAGCAATAACTTCTTTCCACCTTCTCTACATCGCAACCATCCCACTGGGACCTCAAGTCCTCTTAGTACAGTTAAAGTAAAGTTAAATTCTATGTTATTTGATCTAATTATTGTTTTTTTTATTTATGTCTGTCTAGTTTTAAGGTTTGGTATCCAAAAACATATATATATATATATATATATATATATATATATATATATATATATATAGGGAATTTGAGTTGATACTGGAGAGGGGCTGGGAAGTGCAGAAATAAAATTGCGCCCACCTCCTCCTTGCACCAGGAATGAAGAACAGACTTTTGGGACCAATTTATGTTATATAATTGACAATGTGTGATGTTATGTGTTTAAACTCTATATAACATTTCATATAAATAGTTAACTAATTGATAATGTTGAGAGGTAATCTATAACTGATGTTGGTGGGCAGTTATTAAACAGTTTTACTATTGCTAGGGGAGACATAAAACAATGTGTTTCTGTCCATTTATTATTTTGCCAAGGCTGCTGTTTGCCTCCTCTGTCCTGATGGATCTCACATTAAAGGGATTTTTATATGCAAGTAGAGCGTACTCCTAGACTCTCCAAGAACCATTGGTCTATCTTCTGCTAACAGAAATGGTAAGGACCGTACGATGCTGCTGGGTAAGCTTGAACTAGGTTCTTGCTAAGCCCAATTAAGTAGCAGATCATAACATCTGGTGGCAGCGGTGGAGATCTCTATGACTACAGCAGAATAACAAGTATATTATTATTATTATTATTATAATTATTTTTATTTATATATAAAATATATAAAAAATAAATATATAAATAACTAGATAATTAGAAGTGACATAATTAGTGAAAGGATGTCCACCTGTGTGCAATCTAAGTGTCACATGATCTTTCATTACATATATACACCTTTTTTTAAAAAGTCCCTGAGGCTCCAACGCCTAAGCAAGAGGCACCACTAACAAAACACTGCCATGAAGACCAAGGAACTCTCCAAACAAGTAAGGGACAATGTTGTTGAGAAGTACAAGTCAGGGATAGGTTATAAAAAAATATCCAAATCTTTGCTGATCCCCAGGAGCCCCTTCAAATCTATCATAAAAAACTGGAAAGAACATGGCACAACAGCAAACCTGCCAAGAGAAGGCCACCCACCAAAACTCACGGACTGGGCAAGGAGGGTATTAATCAGAGAAGCAGCACAGAGACCTAAGGTAACCCTGGAGGAGCTGCAAAGTTCCACAGCAGAGACTGGAGTATCTGTACATAGGACGACAATAAGCCGTACACTCCATAGAGTTGGGCTTTATGGCAGAGTGGCCAGAAGAAAGCCATTACTTTCAGCAAAAAAACAAAATGGCACATTTTGAGTTTGCTAAAAGACATGTTGAAAACTCCCAAAATGTATGGAGGAAGGTGCGCTGGTCTGATGAGACTAAAATTGAACCTTTTGGCCAGCAATGAAAACGCTATGCCTGACGCAAAGCCAACACATCACATCACCCAAAGAACACCATCCCCACAGTTAAACATGGTGGTGGTAGCATCATGCTGTGGGTATGTTTTTCAGCAGCTGGGACTGGGAAACAGGTCAGAGTTGAGGGAAAGATGGATGGTGCTAAATACAGGGATATTCTTTAGCAAAACCTGTACCACTATGTGCGTGATTGTAAGGCAAGGACGGAGGTTCACCTTCCAGCAGGACAATGGCACCAAACACACTGCTAAAGCAACACTTGAGTGGTTTAAGGGGAAACATGTAAATGTGTTGGAATGGCCTAGTCAAACCCAGAACTCAATCCAATAGAAAATCTGTGGTCAGACTTAAAGATTGCAGCTCACAAGTGCAAACCATCCAACTTGAATGAGCTGGAGCAGTTTTGCAAGGAGGAATGGGCAAAAATCCCAGTGGTAAGATGTGGCAAGCTCACAGAGACTTATTCAAAGTGACTTGGAGCTGTGATTGCCGCAAAAGGTGGCTGTACAAAGTATTGACTTTCGGGGGGGGGGGGGGGGATAGTTATGCACGTTGACTTTTTCTGTTATTCTGTCCTATTTGTTGCTTGCTTCCATATAAAAAAATAAAAAAAAACATCTTCAAAGTTGTGGGCGTGTTCTGAAAACTTAAATGATGCAAATCCTCAAACAATCTATATATATATATTGAAGAGTGAAGCAGCCGTGAATGTCCAGTAATCTAGTAATTTATTAATTATTTATCTATATATATATATATATATATATATATATATATATATATATATATATATAGATTAATAATGAGTATTGCAATATAATTTGATACATTTTGTATTGTCCAATACAAAAGGTATCAAATTATATTGCAATACTCATTATCAATCTATATATATATATATAGATTAATAATTACTAAATTACTATACAGTATATATATATATATATATATATATATATATATATATATATATATTAATAATTACTAAATTATTCACGAAAATATTGATTCTGAGAAGACTAGGTGGTGAAACACTTAATTCTGACATTGCCTCCTCCTTCAGTGGTAACTTATGGGTAACTACTTTGTGAGTATTCTGTTAACCATATATGAAAGCAATTTACTAGGATATGAAAATAGACATATTCTGCTTTCATACAGAATTCCTCCTTAAGATAAGCCCTTTCCAGGACACAAAGCTATTGATTCTAATCAAACAATAATTAATTATCTTCTGAATTTCATATGCATCTTGTAAGTCAATGAAGATATGCTATGGAGGTTATATTTTCAAATAAAATTGGTTTAGGATTAACACATGTATGACAGGAAATATGGAGATTGGTAGACTTGTCAAGTTAAAAGAAATTACTTGATTAAGGATCTTTTAATGCTATTGAAGCAAGACCCATGATTGTTTGAGCTGCAGATTCTTAGTGGTCAGTCTTCACTGAAGCTCCTAAATTGTTAATAATAATAATAATAATAATAATAATAATGTATTTATAAAGCACAAACATATTCTGTAGCACTACATGGGGATACAGTGAAGATATAATATGTGACAAAAGTATCATAGAGGTACATACGATTTAGAAGGCCCTGCTCTCATAAGCGCTTTCAATCTAAGTGGGTTAAGACACAATAGGAAAGGGGGTTGATTTGTCTGCTTACATTGAGGCAGAAATATCCATGCATATGAGGTGGTCACAGTTTTGTTTTATTCCCTAATGTTAGTGGATGTGTTGGTAAGCTTCTTTGCATAGCTTGACTTTCAGGGAGTGTTTGAAACTGGGAAGAGTAGGGCAGAGTCTGACAGAGAGGGCTAGAGAATTTCACAGGTTGGGGGTAGTGATGTTCCGAACAGTTCGCCAGAGAACTATTTGCGGCGATTTTCGCATGTTCGCGTTTGCAACGAACGGCGAACATATTCGATTTTCGGTCCGCCCCCTATTCTTTATCATTGAGGAAACTTTGACCCTGCACCTTACAGTCAGCAGACACATTCCAGCCAATCAGCAGCATACACTCCCTTCCAGAGCCTTCTATCTGTATGACAGCCTCCATTTTAGAATCATTCTGTTGCTGCATTCGTTGAGATAGGAGATATATTCTACCTGCTCTTGATTTAATAGGGAAATAGATAGCCAGGCTGTGTATTTAGCTTTAACTACAAACCTGAAGGACTCCTTTGATATCTGCTGCAAGGACAGCAACCCAAAAAGCCCTTTTTAGGGCTAGAACATCATTTATTTATTATTATTTTTTTTTTCCTGCTGATTTAATAGTGAAATTGATAGCCAGGCTGTGCATTTAGCTTGAACTACACAGCTGAAGGACTCCTTTGATATCTGCTGCAAGGACAGCAACCCAAAAAGCCCTTCTTATTTTATTTTATTATTTTTTTCTGTGTAATCTTATTGCATATGCCTGCCTGCTAGCGTGTGTGTGATGCCTATTGCATCTAGTCTGCCAACTTTTGCCAGTGCACAGTGACACTCATATCTGGTGTCACCGTAGTGTGCAGTGAAATAAAACAACCCTTTTTTTACTGTAATCGATTGAATATCAGTGGCCTGCCTACAGGCGTGTGTGTGAGGCCTATTGCATCTAGTTTGCCAACTTTTGCCAGTGCACAGTGACACTCATATCTAGTGCCACCGTAGTGTGCAGTGAAATAAAACAACCCTTTTTTTTACTGTAATCGATTGAATATCAGTAGCCTGCCAAAAGGCATGTGTGTGAGGCCTATTGCATCTAGTCTGCCAACTTTTGCCAGTGCACAGTGACACTCATATCTAGTGCAACCGTAGTGTGCAGTGAAATAAAACAACCCTTTTTTTTACTGTAATCGATTGACGGTGACGGCTGCCAAGCATGGAATACGTGGCTCTGCAGAGGAGTTGGTGACACCGCCACGACTTGCAGGCAGGCCTGCTGCCACCTCCTCTACTCCTCCTACTCTATCCTCTTCCATAACCTCCTCGGCTGAGTCCTCTTCTGCTGCTGCTATGTCTTGCTCCACATCAACGGCACCCCTCCAGCTCCACAGGTACTATTCCACATACCGGATACGGCAGTGTCACGCCGTCTTGGGGTTGACTTCCCTGAAAGCAGAGAGTCACACCGGACCAGCACTCCTGTCCGCCCTGAACGCACAGGTGGATCAGTGGCTGACTCCGCACCAACTGGAGATCGGCAAAGTGGTTTGTGACAACGGAAGAAATTTGTTGGCGGCATTGAATTTGGGCCAGTTGACACATGTGCCGTGCATGGCACATGTGTGTAATCTGATTGTACAACGCTTTGTGCATAAGCACCCAGGCTTACAGGACGTCCTGAAGCAGGCCAGGAAGGTGTGTGCCCATTTCAGGCGTTCCTACACAGCCATGGCGCACTTTACAGATATCCAGCAGCGAAACAACATGCCAGCGAGGCTCTTGATTTTAGACAGCCCGACACATTGGAATTCAACACTCCTAATGTTCGACCACCTGCTCCAACAAGAAAAGGCTGTTAATGAGTATTTGTATGACCTGGGTGCTTGGACAGCCTCTGCGGACCTGGGATTTTTTTGCCACGTTACTGGACGCGCATGCGCAATGCCTGTAGGCTTATGCGTCCTTTTGAGGAGGTGACAAACCTGGTCAGTCGCACCCAGGGCACCATCAGCGACATCATACCATTTGTTTTCTTCCTGGAGCGTGCCCTGCCAAGAGTGCTAGATCAGAGCTTGAAGAGGAAGAGGAAGAGTTGTGGTCACCATCACCGCCAGAAACAGCCTTATCAGCATTGCTTGCTGGACCTGCGGCAACCGTGGAAGAGGATTGTGAGGAAGAGGAGTCAGAGGAGGAATGTGGCTTTAAGGAGGAAGACCAACCACAACAGGCATCCCAGGGTGCTCATTGTCACCTATCTGGTACCAGTGGTGTTGTACGTGGCTGGGGGGAAGAACATTCCTTCAGTGAGATCACTGAGGATGAGGAACGGGACATGACTAGCTCGGCATCCAACCTTGTGCAAATGGGGTCTTTCATGCTGTCGTGCCTGTTGAGGGACCCTCGTATAAAAAGGATGAAGGAGAACGACCTGTACTGGGTGTCCATGCTACAAGATCCCCGGTATAAGCAGAAAGTGCCTGAAATGTTACCGAATTACCACAAGTCGAAAAGGATGCAGCAATACCAAAATAAATTAAAAAGTATGCTTTACACAGTGTTTAAGGGTGATGTCACAGCACAACGGCAATCTAACAGCGGAAGAGGTGAACATAATCCTCCTCCTCCCACGACCACGCTGGCAAGGAGAGGGCGCTTTACAGACGTGTTGTTGATGGAGGACATGCAGAGCTTTTTAAGTCCTATGCATCGCCACAGCCCTTCGGGGTCCACCCTCAGAGAACGACTCGACCGTCAGGTAACAGACTACCTCGCCATAACTACAGATATCGACACTATGAGGAGCGATGAACCCCTTGACTACTCGGTGTGCACGCTTGCCCTGTGGCCTGAGCTATCCCAATTTGCCATAGAACTTCTGTCCTGCCCCACTTCAAGTGTCCTGTCAGAAAGGACCTTCAGTGCAGCAGGAGGTTTTGTCACTGATAAGAGAAGTCGCCTAGGTCAAAAAAGTCTAGATTACCTCACCTTTATTAAGATGAATGAGGGATGGATCCCAAAGGGACTGACAGTGGGCGATACATTCGATTAAAAAAGGCCTGATAGATGAGCTGCCTTAAGCTAATAATGGTCCACACGCTGCTGTATTTTATCCCTGAATGCCGGATGACTTGCGTGACTTATCCGCCACCAACTAGGGTTCAAGACGAAATGTTTTAGGGCACTTTCTGCCTGGCAAACTAACATCAATATTTCTGGTCGCTGCAAGAATACCTAATTTTTGCATTTAAATTATTTTATTTTAGAAGGCGTACAGCATGTAATGAAAAATAAAGCATTTTTGAACAGTCTGGCATAACAGTTGTGCAAAAATACATATTTACAATATAGACATTTTGTGAAAGTTAGCTGGCTATTCCTTCTTATTTTTACTTTTTAGGTTAATAATTGTTCTTATTTTTTACTGTGATTGCAATTTAAGAGATACCTAAAACATGGTAAAACAGACAATAGTAAAGAGTATATCTGCAGGAAACACCAAAGTCCTATTAGCTATCATCCCTCCAGCAGTATTAGCTTACTATTTACAATACCTAACCTGGGCAATCACCTTTGGGTTACCCTAGGGCAGGCTTCAGTAAGCAACCTCTCCTTTCCTGCGATGATTTTGCCACCGGTTGCTTCTGAAGGGTCTCCAGGGCTCCCCCACTCCGGTCCTTCCCCCAGTGTCGCTTCAACCAGTAACAAATGTTTTATATGTGTAAAGTGACCCAATGATCCCCCTTGATAGAGGTTTATCTTTACAAATTTTGGAGAACCAATTTAAGACTGGTGTCCCCTGTTTCTAGGTCAGGGAGTGTGTGAAATGCCTCAGCCTACAGTAATTTTAATGTTCTGACAGCGGTAGCTCATGCTTGTCCCTCAGTTCCTCATAGGTGAGCATCTGGCCCTTTACTAACCAGTCTCCCAGTCTATCTAGTTTCCTTGACCTCCACCAGTGTTGTGATGTTGTGCTCATGTGTTTTGGGGCCTGAGGGTGGTCAAGAATTGGGGTCATTTGGGTGGATCCAGGGAACAAACCCATCTGTTTCTTGGCCCATTTACAGTATGATAGTGAATGTCTGATTAGGGGGTTTGGTGAGTTTTTAAGGCTCTGAGGCAATTCTGATAGCCAAGCCACCTTGTCCCAGGTTAGGGGGCCTTAAAGTGTGATTCTCTAAATACACCCAGGCCGGTTGATGACATATAGAATGTGCTATTGGGAGGAGAGATAGGTGACGGAACAGGTATTAAACTGATAGGAATGAGTAGCACAACTTAATACACCACTCCTATCTGGTGGCACCTTAGATTGCACGTGCAGTGCCCCAAATACGAAGTAGGAGGTCCGACCAAGCATCTTTTCCCATCTCCCTGTTCAAAAAATCCATGCCATATACACGTCCCCTGATAGGTAACGTAACAGGTATTAAACTGATAGGAATGAGTAGTACAACTTAATACACCTCTCCTATCTGGTGGCACCTTAGATTGCACGTGCAGTGCCCCAAATTCGAAGTAGGAGGTCCAACCAAGCATCTTTTTCCATCTCCCTGTTCCAAAAATCCATGCCATATACACTTCCCCTGATAGGTAACGTAACAGGTATTAAACTGATAGGAATGAGTAGTACAACTAAATACACCTCTCCTATCTGGTGGCACCTTAGATTGCACGTGCAGTGCCCCAAATTCGAAGTAGGAGGACCGACCAAGCATCTTTTTCCATCTCCCTGTTCCAAAAATCCATGCCATATACACGTCCCCTGATAGGTAACGTAACAGGTATTAAACTGATAGGAATGAGTAGTACAACTTAATACACCTCTCCTATCTGGTGGCACCTTAGATTGCACGTGCAGTGCCCCAAATTCGAAGTAGGAGGTCCGACCAAGCATCTTTTTCCATCTCCCTGTTCCAAAAATCCATGCCATTTACACGTCCCCTGATAGGTAACGTAACAGGTATTAAACTGATAGGAATAGTACTACTTAACAGTACACACCTTATAATAACGCAGACAGAGGCAACGCGTATAATCTTCCATGCTGTGCAGTGGAAGCCCCGAGACTCTGACCTGTGTATAATATTCCATGCTGGGCAGTGGAAGCCCCCAGACTCTGACCTGTGTATAATATTCCATGCTGGGCAGTGGAAGCCCCCAGACTCTGACCTGTGTATAATCTTCCATGCTGGGCAGTGGAAGCCCCCAGACTCTGGGAGTCTGAAGAAGAGGAGTCAGAGGAGGAAGGTGGCTTTGAGGAGGTGGAAGACCAAACACAGCAGGCGTCCCAGGGGGCTTTTTGTCACCTTTCGGGGACCCTTAGTGGCTGGGTGGAGGAAGAGACCTTCAATGACATCAGTGAGGATAAGGAACGGGACATGGCTAGCTTGGTATCCAACCTTGTGCAAATGGGGAGTTTGCGGTTGTGCAAAGGGACTGTTTGCGGTTGTTTGCGGTGCATTAAACGGGGAGATTGGTCTGTTACTGTGAAGCGGGTGTAACCCTTACACTACCTTATCGATACAACATCATACCTGATGTTTTAGAGCATGTTATTCCAAACAATTTAGGAATGTTGGGTGATTTACGCCCTTTATGGCTTAAAACCAGACTCTGCATCAACTTAGTAATTTTCTGTGGGAGTTTTGCCATGGTTTTGCATGCCACAGTCCAGGTGTTAGTCCCGTTGAAACAACTTTCCCATCACTATTGTGGCCAGAAAGAGTCCCTGTGGATTTTGAAATTCGCCTGCCCATTGAAGTCTATGGCGGTTCGCCGATGTTCGTCCGTTCGCGAACATTTGATGGAATTCGCGTCTCCACATCACTAGTTGGGGGCTTCATGAGAAAAATCTTAGAGACAAGAGGGTGAGGAGGCGATGAGACACGTTTGTTGTGGGATGAGTGAAGTGGATGGTCATGGGAGTATCTTGAAATTAAATCTGATATGTAGGAGGGTACAGTGTTGTTGAAGGCTTTGTAGGTGAGTGTCAGGATTTTAAACTTAATTCTAGTAGATATGGGAAGCCAGTGAAGAGATGGCAGAGTGGGGCAGCAGATGAGAAATGGCTAGTTAGATATATTAGACAACAGAGGCATTTAGGATGGACTGGAGTGGGGAGAGTCTAGTAAAGGAAATACCTGTTAGGAGCAAGTTGTCAATGCAGGAAATGATCAGTGAATGAATAATGATTTTGGATGTTTCTTGTGTGAGAAAAGGAAGAGTTTTGTACATGTTTTACAGATGCAGTCAACAGGTTTTGGTAGGTGACTGAATGGGGGAGAGAAAGAGAGTGTTGAGTCCAGAGTAGTCCCAAGGCAGAGGGCTTGTAGTTTTGTGATGGATCAGTTGTTGACTGTAATGACATGTTTACTTTTTATGGTGGGACGCCATCCAGGGGAAGATGCTGGAAAGACAAATGATGACATGAGTTAGAAAGGGGGTATAGTTCAGGAGAGGCGATATAGATTTGGGTATCATCAGCATGGAGATGATACCAGAAATTAGTTTACCAAGGGAGGCTGTGTAGATTGAGAAAAGCAACGCCCCCAATACAGAGACTTGAGATACCCCAAACCTGAGTGGTAATAGTGATGAAGTTGAACCCAAGTTCGTAACACTAGTGGAGAGGTTATTAGATAGGAATGAATCTGGCAGTGCAGTATCACAGAGGCCAAAGGAGCTGAGAAATTGGTTATAGACTAGTATTTCTAGAAATTTGGAGGCAAAAAGAAGCAGATAAATAGGACAGTAGTAATAAGTGACGGGAAGGGAGAGGTAAATGTGCTAGTTACGAGACATAGCCTGAAGACGTGCATTGGAGCTGATGATAGAAGAGAATAGAAGAAAGGAAGGGGATGAGTTGTGAGCGGATGTGATCAAAAGGACATGTTATTAGATAAGAGGATTAGAGGAGGGAGACTATCGAAATGGAAGCTCTGAAAAGTGTGAACGTTTTGTGTGGTGCAGAGAGATTTCTTGTCTAATTGAAACTGTTGGGCTGAGAAGGTGGCAGGGAAAGTGATGGAGGTGGGCAGAGGAGAGAGTTGAATGTTGAGAATGGGTGATTGGGGTTGGATGGCAGAGTGAATATGAGGGATGAGAAATATGTTTGTTTGGAAAGGTGAAGAGCAGCATTCTATGATCGTAGAATTAATTTATAGAGGAGGAAGCCTGTATGAGTGCGTGATTTCTTCCAGTGCAGGAGTATTTTTAAAGGTAATGTGTTTAACTTGAGTGCCATTGTTGCAAATGAACAAAGCAGCAATAATAGGAACGTGTGGTTATGTTGAAGAGGAGTGGCTTTAGTGAGTTGAAAAGTTAATGAAAATCAGGAGAAGACAGATCACTATATCTTCTTAGAGACTGATGTGATGGGGGCGGAGTGGGTGTAGATATGAGACTGCAGGTTATGAGTAGTGGTCATCGAGAGGAAAATGTAAAGTGGTGAAATTAGAGACAATGCAGAGTTTAGAGAATACAAGGTCAATGGTGTGACCATGACAAAGTGATGGAGAAGAAGTCCACTGTGATAAGCCAAATGAAAGATAATGAAGAATGGGAGTAGGATTTGTGGCAATGTTTTTGCTTTTTTTTCATTTGCGTGTGGAGGAGACAGTGTTTTGAGGAAAGAAAGAAGTTCATGTGAGCAGAGATGGGGGGAAGAGAGAATTGTATACAAAATTAAAGGAATTGTGAGATATAAATTGCATAAAAATTGTAGATGTCAGCAAAACAAGTCTTATTCAGTGCTGTCCATTGTTCTGACTGGTATACAATATGATTAGACAAAATGACTGCTGAATTCATAAGGTACCTAATAATGGACATTTTCATGGCCTTGTTCAAGTTCAGGGGATTTTTTATAAGTGTATGTCAAGTTGGAAAAAAGTTCAGGACCGACGTGAACATGCATAGAATTAAAGGACCACTGTATTCAGCAAATTAAAATAGTTTATTTTGAAGAACTGCACTTGAAAAAAGGCAACATTGTCACAATCTGCTTCTTTAAGGGGGCTTGATAAGAACCTGGTTCAAACCTACCCCAGCAGAATCATGTGGTTCCTGTTCTCTGTGGCACAAAAGATGGCTTCTGAAGAGGTACAGGCAGAGAATACTGCATACAGGTTACAAGTTGCCCATGGTAAGATACTCCCCAAGTCAGGATACAACACACAGAAATAGTCTCACACCTTGTTTATGTGAAAACTATCTCTCAACCTTTATTGAATGAACAAAACAACATATTTATACTCTCCAATACCACACTCTTGTGTACATTTGTGTATGTGTGATGTCAGCCCATCTGGCTTGCAACCTTGGGCTATCAAAGCTCTTGAGATCAAATTCATCAGATATCTGTAGCTGGCTAGTGAAAAAAACCTTTATGTTAAACTCAAGTGTTTGCTTAGTACATACATCTGTCTTGTCTTCTATATAACAGTGGAGATGATTGCCATAGGCGCCCATACCTACGACCCCCTACGACTTTCCAACCGCAATTGCGGACCCTCACAAAGCAAGGAGCCGCATTTGCGGAGGTGGAGGCTCCTACGTCGGCTGCAATAAACCGCATGTTTATTGCAGTCCGCAAATACAGACCCTCGCGAAGCAGAGGTGAAGGCTCTATGGCGCCTCACAATCAGTTAAAAACTACCACATAATCGGGACTTGAAAAAAAAACATAAACACGCAATGACTAACAACGGACTTACACAAAAAAATACAAGCCGTGGGGCAAAAAATACGACTTTGCCGGACAACCTGCGCACACCGGTAAACATTACAAAACACAAAAATACACACAGAAATAAAATAAAAAACATTACCCACACCAAGGGGGGACACCCAGGACCTCTGCAACACTGCTCAAATCTAGAATTCTGTCAAATTTGCAACGTTTAGCTACTCAAAACCCCTAAGCGAGAGAAAACATGGCCGCTGAAAAAAACGAAAACGAGGCTCCACGACCCTGGACCCCCTAGCCACGTAGAAAAACCTGCATTAACCCCACAGGATCCGAGATTAGCTTAAAAACCCATATTAACCCCACATTAACCCTTGCAGTGGGTCCTCAAAGGACCCGTAATAAAAATTGAAAAAAACCCTCTCACTCATGGGACTCTATACAGAGCCCCATAAACCCCTAAAAAACCCTGTCACTCATGGGGTTCAATCCAGACCCCCATAAACCCTTCATTAACCCTGTCACTCATGGGGATCAATACAGACCCCCATAAACACTTAATTAACCCTGTTACTCATGGGGGTCAATACAGACCCACATAAGAACTTAATAAACCCCGTCACTCATGGGGGTCAATACAGACCCCCATAATACATTAATTAACTCTGTCACTCATGGGGTCAATACAGACCCCCATAAACCCTTAAGTAACCCGATCACTCATGGGGGTCAATACAGACCCCCCTAAACCCTTAATGAACCCCCTTCATTTATGAGGGTAATTACAGACCCCCATAAAACTATAATTAACCCTGTCACTCGTGGGGGTCAATGCAGACCCCCATAAGCACTTAATAACCCTGTCACTCATGAGGGTCAATACAGACCCCCATTAACCCATAATTAAACCTGTCACTTATTTGGGTCAATACAGACCCCATAAGCACTAAATTAACCCTGTCACTCATGGGGGTCAATACAGACCCCCATAAGCACTAAATTAACCCTGTCACTCATGAGGGTCAATACAGACCCCCATAAACCATATTTAACCCTGTCACTCATGAGGGTCAATACAGACCCCCATAAACCCATAATTAACCTGTCACTCATGAGGGTCAATACAGACCCCCATAAGCCAATAAATAACCCTGGCACTTATGGGGGTCAATACAGACCCCCATAAGCCCTTAATTAACCTCATAACTCATGGGGGTCAATACAGACCCCCATAAGCCCTTAATTAACCCTGTCACTCATGGGGGTCAATACAGACCCCCATAAGCCCTAAATTAACCCTGTCACTCATGGGGGTCAATACAGACCCCCATAAGCCCTAAATTAACCCTGTCACTCATGGGGGTTAATACAGACCCCATAAGTTAATAAATTACCCTAAAACTCATGGGGGTCAATACAGACCCCCATAAGCCCTAAATTAACCCTGTCACTCATGGGGGTCAATACAGACCCCGATAAGCACTTAATTAACCCCGTCACTCATGAGGGTCAATACAGACCCCCATAATACATTAATTAACCCTGTTACTCATGGGGGTAAATACAGACCCCCATAAGCACTTAATTAACCAGGTCACTCATGAGGGTCAATACAGACCCCCATAATACATTAATTAACCCTGTTACTCATGGGGGTAAATACAGACCCCCATAAGCACTTAATTAACCAGGTCACTCATGAGGGTCAATACAGACCTCCATAAGCCTCTATTTAACCCCATCTGTCCCATAAGGGTATATTATGACCCTTATGGGGGTGTTACAACTCTAACATTAACCACATAAGTGCCATAACGGTCCTCAAGGACCATCATGACACTAACTACAAACACCTCACTGCACTATACCCGCCAATAAACCATTCAATCTAAACTAACACTCCTCTACACTAACCTATTAACACCTACACTACCTACCTACACTACCTACCTACACCGTAATATATCCCCCACCACTCTAATTATAGAAAATAAAAAACCTAAGTCACAAAAAATAAAAAAAACTACATTACAGAAAATAAAAAACCTAACTCACAAAAAATAAAAAGTCTACATTACAGAAAATAAAAAAACCTAAGTCACAAAAAATAAAAAAAGTTACATTACAGAAAATTAAAAAAAAATACATTGCAACCCCCCCACTACACAAAAAATAAAAAATTACACACCTGAAAAGGAAATACATATAGAATACATACAATACAACATAATACAAATAAAATAAAATACAATACCCCCCTATCTATCTAACATACAATCAATTCTATCTATCCTAAATACATCCCCAAACCTATCTAATATACAATAAATCCTAACTATCTAAAATACATACCCCTATCTATCTAATATTCAATAAATCCTAACTATCTAAAATGCATACCCCTATCTATCTAATATACAATAAATCCTAACTAGCTAAAATACATCCCCCTATCTAACATACAACAAAATGCTATCTCTATATACAAACCCTAATTCTAAGCTAAAATAAAATAATTATTTGCAGATGTCCCTTCAGATCAGCAACCTAGGGGGAAAAAAAAATAGTACAACACATTTACAGAAAATAAAGAAACATTCTAAATATTCTAAATATTCTACTCACCTTTCTAGCATGTCCCCGTCCTTCTTCTTTTCTTCTTCTCCGGCGCGGCCCCTGTTAAAAAAAAGGTTACATTAGTACAACATACACATAAATATAAAAAAAATAAAAATAAACATAATATACATTGTACTTACCTCCCTGCGATGTCCATGGCCTCCTCCTCTTCTGCCCCGCCCTGGAACCGCGCTCTAAAGTTTTTTTGTTTTTTTTTAAATAACAGAGATGAAGGCATTTGCGCCTTCTGATTGGCTGTTGTCAATGTCAATCAGTATTACAGCCAATGAGAAGGCGCAGATGTCTTCAGCCAATCGCCCCGTGGGGGTGTATCCCATTGTGATTGGCTGATGGCAATATAGCCTTCTGATTGGTTTAAATAAAGATTGACAGGTGCATTATCCAATCAGAGTGGGATTTTGGGGTGTATCCCTTTCTGATTGGCGCCTTCTGATTGGCTGAATTTGATAGACAGTGTTTTCAGCCAATCAGAAGCCGCCATTGACAATTTTCTTATGGAAAACTCTGTAGGAGGCTCATTAGCGACTGGGAGGTCCGCGAGTGCGGTTCTCCGTTAGTTTTTTTTTTTAGAGAGCTGGGCCAGAAGAGGAGGAGGCCGGGGACATCGCGGGGAGGTAAGTACAATGTATATTATGTTTATTTTACTTTTTTTTATGTTTATATGTATATTGTACTAATGTAATGTTTTTTTTTAACAGGGGGCGTACCGGAGAAGAAGAAAAGAAGAAGGACGGGGACATGCTAGAAAGGTGAGTAGAATATTTAGAATATTTAGAATGTTTCTTTATTTTCTGTAAATGTGTTGTACTAACTTTTTTTTTCTTTTCACCTAGGTTGCTGATCATCTGCAAATGTAAGTGGTCTTAATTTTTTTTTTTTAGTTTAGAATTAGGGTTTGTATATGTAGATAGTATTGATTGTATGTTACATAGGGGTATGTATTTTAGATAGTTAGGATTTATTGTATATTATATAGTATTGTATGTTAGATAGGGGTATGTATTTTACATAGTTAGGATTTATTGTATATTAGATAGATTGAGGGATGTATTTTAGATAGATAGGATTTATTGTAAATTATATAGTATTTATTGTATGTTACATAGGGTTATGTATTTTAGATAGACAGGATGTATTGTATATTATATAGTACTGTATGTTAGATAGGGGTATGTATTTTACATAGTTAGGATTTATTGTATATTAGATAGATTGGGGGATGTATTTTAGATAGATAGTATTGATTGTATGTTACATAGGGGGGTATTGTATTTTTTTTATTTTATTTGTATTGTATTGTACTGTATGTATTCTATGTATTTCCTTTTCAGGTGTGTAATTTTTTTTTCTGAAGTGGGGGGTGTTGTAATGTATTTTTTTATTTTCTGTAATGTTCCTTTTTTATTTTTTGGGACTTAGTTTTTTTTATTTTCTGTAATGTAGATTTTTTTTGTTGGTGAGTTAGGTTTTTTTATTTTCTGTAATTAGAGTGGTGTGGGGGTTAATAAGGGGGTAGGTAGGTAGTTTAGATAGGTAGTGTAGGTGTTAATAGGTTAGTGTAGAGGGGTGGTAGTTTAAATGTAATGGTGTATTGGGTGGGTTTAGTGCAGTGTGGTGTTTGTACTTAGTGTCATGAGGGTACTGGAGAACCCTCATAGCACATACAGGGTAATTTAAAGGCTTCTAAATGTCCCATGAGGGTCTTTGAATACACTTATGGGACTAATGGGGTTAAATAGAGGCTTATGAGGGTCTGTATAGACCCCCATAAGAGACCGGGTTAAAATGGTTTAGTGCTTACACTTTGTGTCATGAGGGTCCTGGATGACCCTCATGGCACTTGTAGTGTTATTACATGCCTTCATTAGTGTGTTATATGGGTCTATACAGTTGAAGCACACAGTACACTCACATTGTGTGACAAACAGCATTTCAACACTTTTTTATTGCCCCGTCATTTTTGAAGGGCAAGTCGCTAGTATATTATAACTAGTATACATAATAAGCATGCACAGGCAACATATAACCACACAATAACACATAATCCCAATGCAACAATGTCATGCTGTCTTGGCCATATTCATAAATTACTGGCAATATGAGCCCTTAAACAATATCATCATGACAAACATGTTTTTAGAATGTAAAAAGAATATATAAAATACAGACTCTAATTTATTACTTTTATATTCAATTATGCTGCTCTGGAATCTTCCATTTTAGTTCCCAGTGAATTACTTCCTGAGGTGAGAGGAGACTTTCAAAACACAGGGGGTTTGTATTTGCACAAAAGGAATTTGGCAAATGCATCTGCCAGTGCAATGGATTGCCATTACAAGGACACATCCTGTTGAGATAGACACTGCTAGAAGCAGGTTCAAGAAAGAAAATGGAAGCCAACAGTAAACTATAATTGCATATAGAAGGGAAAAAAGGCATAGGTTGTGTTTATTTATTTTTTTACTTTCTAAAAGCATTTACCCAATATCAAGTTTTCTTACTGAAAATACTATACATAAAAAGATATGGTTAGGGTGGTTAGGGTTTACTGTCGACCTGGGTTTTATTCCAGTCAGGGAACCAAGAAGTCACGCCACCCGAAAAACCAAGCAGGGTTGGGCCTGATGGGTACTTGGAGGGGAGACCACCTAGGAATACCAAGAGCTATATGCTGTGTCCCACTGTAGAAGGAACTGGCAACCCACTAAAGTATCTCTGCCATGAATACCAAGTGGATCAACATGGTGTGTTACGGTTCATGAGGTCATGGATAGTCAGGCACGACTGAGTGACGCAAACACACACAAAGAAAGAAGGTCTTTTGATGTGTGTATTTTTTTCCAGGAAATAAAGTCTATATGTGAGACTTTATTCCCTTTCAGAATGTGCATTTCTTGGATTGGTATTTATTAAGCATCTCAAGTGGCTGAGATTTGCAACCCTGCATTTACTATTCACTATTTTCTATGGGGGAATCTAGAAAACAGTCCTTTATCTCTTGAGACTCTTAGTAAATCTCTTCTTGTTAGACTGACTGTTTTCCATCTTCAGAACTTTTTTCTTGGCAAATATTTGTATGAACTTTTGTTTGCAAATTCATTGCCCATGGGATAAATAGGCAACTTTGTATCTAAATGTTATGCAATATTCAATTTCCCTTCAATATTGAGCTTCCTAACATGAAGTCATTCTTTGTATCAATTAAGTTTTTTGTTCTCATGAACAAAAAAGTAAATATTCACATGCAACTGCAAGATAATGACAGTGTGTATTTCCTGAATCTTGAGAATTTTGTTGTCATTTTGTCATAATAATAATGTTTCCAGTTGTGTTCTAATGGAAGTTGCAGTATTACCCATGTATATTTTATATTAGTATTTTGTTTTTTGAAAATGCCCCACTGTACATTTGATCATATTGATAACCCCAACCATAACCCATAAATCTACTGGCTGCATGCCACTGCTGGTGGGGACGAAACAGGAAATGTCCTAAATGTGTTCTGTTGAGTAAAATTCATTTGTGAGGGCTGATTTTATTCCTTTGGTAGTTCAAGAGATATGCATTGCAGAACATACTGTAATGCTTGTGAGTGTGCCGCAGCTTCATTAAATTTACTTTCAGTGACTTTACAGATACAGATCCAAGTGTAGTAGATCAATATTTGTTTACATGCTGTGCAATGTCTACACAGATCAGAATAGATTTTAAATCTTTTAAATTGTGTGATGAGTTATGTTATATGGAAATAGTCATGAGCTCTGTACATTCCTCCAGTGGACTTTAAGTGGATGATTATACCCTTAAATATGTCACTGGCTATGTTAATACCTATATACAATGTGCAGAACAAAAACCTGTTTATAAGAACTGCATTGTCACAACCTGCTTCTTCAATGTGGCTTGAGAAGAACCCGGTTCAAACCCACCACAGCAGGGCCATGAAGTTCTTGTTACCTCTGGCACAAAAGATGACTTCAGGATAGGAACAACGTCCAAAATTATGTACAGTGGATATAAAAAGTCTACACACCCCTGTTAAAATGTCAGGTTTCTGTGCTGTAAAAAAATGAGACAAAGATAAATCATTTCAGAACTTTTTCCACCTTTAATGTGACCTATAAACTGTACAACTCAATTGAAAAACAAACTGAAATCTTTTAGGTGGAGGGAAGAAAAAGAAAAATAATGTGGTTGCATAAGTCTGCACACCCTCTTATAACTGTGGATGTAGCTGTGTTCAGAATTAAGCAATCACATTCCAAATAATGTTAAATAGGAGTCAGCATACACCTGCCATCATTTAAAGTGCCTCTGATTAACCCCAAATAAAGTTCAGCTGCTCTAGTTGGTCTTTCCTGAAATTTTCTTAGTCTCATCCCACAGCAAAAGCCATGGTCCACAGAGAGCTTCCAAAGCATCAGAGGGATCTCATTGTTAAAAGGTATCAGTCAGGAGAAGGGTACAAAAGAATTTCCAAGGCATTAGATATACCATGGAACACAGTGAAGACAGTCATCATCAAGTGGAGAAAATATGGCACAACAGTGACATTACCAAGAACTGGAGCTCCCTCCAGAATTGATGAAAAGACGAGAAGAAAACTGTTCTGGGAGGCTATCAAGAGGCCTACAGCAACATTAAAGGAGCTGCAGGTACATGTGACAACAATCTCCCGTATTCTTCATATGTCTGGGCTATGGGGTACAGTGGCAAGACGAAAGGCTTTTCTTACGAAGAAAAACATCCAAGCCAGGCTACATTTTGCAAAAACACATCTAAAGTCTCCCAAAAGCATGTGGGAAAAGGTGTTATGGTCTGTTGAAACCAAGGTGGAACTTTTTGGCCATAATTCCAAAAGATATGTTTGGCGCAAAATCAACACTGCACTTCACCAAAAGACCACCATACCCAAAGTGAAGCATGGTGGTGGCAGCATCATGGTTTGGGGCTATTTTTCTTAAGATTAAAGCTCTGGAATGGCCCAGCCAGAGCCCAGACCTGAATCCGATTGAAAATCTGTGGGGTGATCTGAAAAAGGGCTGTGCACAGGAGATGCCCTCGCAATCTGACAGATTTGGAGTGTTTTTGCAAAGAAGAGTGGGCAAATATTGCCAAGTCAAAATGTGCCATGCTGATAGACTCATACCCAAAAAGACAGAGTGCTGTATTAAAATCAAACGGTGCTTCAACAAAGTATTAGTTTAAGGGTGTGCATACTTATGCAACCATATTATTATTTTTTTCTTCCCTCTACCTAAAAGATTTCAGTTTGTTTTTCAATTGCATGGTACAGTTTATAGGTCACATTAAAGGTGGAAAAAGTTCTGAAATTATTTATTCATGTCTCATTTTTTACAGCACAGAAACCTGACATTTTAACAGGGGTGTGTAGACTTTTTATATCCACTGTATAGAGGATGATGCAGGCAGGATACTAGTGGTTTCAGAACAGGATTACTCCCCACTCAGGATAAAGGCACACAGTAAAAAGCCCCACACATTATTTATGTGAAAACTATAACTGACTTTTATGAATTAAAATCCCACATATTTATACACTGTCACTAGTTATGGACAGCCAATGTAAACAATGTGCATTCTTAATTAGCAAATCAATACATGCCTATGTGTAAGATAGAACATTTAGTAACCACCAATCAGGCCCAGGTGCATTCTTAGTTGCCTTGGGAACACATGCACACATGTCCAACAGAACATCCCAGGTGGACAGCACCACCTCTGCAACAGTCAGCTTCACAAGTCACCTTCCCCCCTTCTGGAATAACCACACACCTAATACAGAGTAACAGAATAAACAGTACATATATATCACATATATAGTTGTCATTGTCGATACTGGCGTTCATTACAGTAGGCACTCATTGCGAGGGCTGAAAGTAACGGGTGTGACAGGGGCTGCAATGTGCACTGAAAGCACTAGGCCTTTGGCGCTCATATCGAGGCCCGCAAGACTTAGAAAAAGTTTCGCAATAAGTGCTAAAGGCGCTCATTGCGGGGCTCGTGATGAGTGCCGAAGGCCATAGGCAGGGAGCCTCTAAGTGAGGTTGAAAGCTAATTTGTTATTCAGTTGGCACTTTTTAGAGGTCTGAAAATGGCTGTGAGAGTGGAGGGTTATCATACTGGGAATTGCTCTGCTATTTAGCTCTATACTTAAGTTGTTATTCAAAGTGTAAATTTTAGAACCGAACAGAGATTTTACCTAAATTCAAGGCAAAATATCTGCTGTCATTAACAAAAATGAAGCTAAATACAATAGCTAAAATTAAAAGCTGAATTTATTTGTTTTATACTTCATAAAAACATTTTGCTCATTATCTTATCTTCATGAGTGTTCTAACAATACTAGCGACTTGACCGTCCAAAATTACGACATGATATATTTTTATAAATTGTCCCCTTCCCCCTCCCTCCCCTGTGTCTCTCCCTCCTCCCTCCCCTGTGTCTCTCCCCCTTCGTGTCTCTTCCCACTTCTCCCTCCCCTTTGTCTCTCCCACCCTTTCCCTCCACTGTGTCTCTTCCCTACCTCCGCTGTGTCTCTTACCCCTCTTTCTCCCGTGTTTCGCCCCTCCCTCCTATCTCTTTACCCCCTCTCCCTCCCCTGTGTTTCCTTCCCCCTCCCCTGTGTCTCTCCCCCCTCTCCCTTCCATGTGTCTCCTTTCCCCTCCCCTGTGTCTCTCCCCCCTCTCCCTTCCCTGTGTCTCCTTTCCACCTCAGCCTTTCCCCATCTCCCTCCCCTATGTTTCCTTTTCCCCTCTCCCTTCCCCGCCTCTCCCTTCCCTGTGTCTCCTTTCCCCCCTCTCCCTCCCCTGTGTCTCCTCCCCCTCCCTCCCTGTGTCTCCTTTCCCCCTCTCCCTCTCTTGTGCCTCCTTTCCCCCTCTCCCTCCTCTGTGTCTCCTTTCCCCCTATCCCTTTCCCCCCTTCTCCCTCCCTCCCCTGTGTCTAGTTTACCCCTCTCACTCCCCTGTGTCTCCGTCCCCCCTCACCCCTTCCTGTGCCTCCCTTCCCCTCTCCCTCTCCCTCTCCCTACACTGTGTCTCCTTTCCCACTCTCCCTTTCCCCCTCTCCCTCCCTGTGTCTCATTTCCCCCTCTCCCTCCCCTGTGTCTCATTTCCCCCCTCTCCCTCCTCTGTGTCTCCCTCTCCCTTGTCTTCTTTCACCCTCTCCCTCCTATGTCTCATTTCCCCTTCTCTCCATCCCCTTTGTCTCATTTCCCTTTCCTCTCCCTCCCGTATCTCCTTTCCCCTCCTCTCCCTCCCCTGTGTCTTCCCCCCCCCTCGCTCCCTTGTGTCTCCCTTACCCCTCATCTTCCTTCCTTGTGTCTCCTTTCCCTCCTCCTCTCCCTCCCTTGTGTCTCATTCCTCCCTCCTCTCCCTCCCTTGTGTCTCCTTTCCCCCTCCTCTCCCACCCTTGTGTCTTCTTTCACATGTCCTCTCCCTCCCTTGTGTCTTCTTTTTCCCTCCTCTCCCTCCCTTGTGTCTTCTTTCCCCCCTCCTCTTCATCCCTTGTGTCTTCTTTCCCCTCCTCTCCCTCCCCTGTGTCTTCTTTCTCCCTCACTCTCATCCATCACTTTGCAAGCGCATGCACGGCTTGCACCGCACATTGTGCATGCGCAACCGACAGCGCATAGTTATCATAATTGCGATTTTGCCAGTCTCGCAAGCCAGTAATTTTTAACATAGCGTAACCAACAAACTTGCAATTATGACAACTATATATGTGATTGTATTTTGATGGTCTTTTAAAATGCCAGTTTTGTTTCTGTGAAGTCTATTTATCAAATAGAATTATAAATTGTGTTGCAAAGCAGTAAAGTTAAATGGATGAAAGTTGTTCGCTTTACCATGGCAATAAATTCATGAATTCATTAAAGTTTTCTCCTGTATTCTTCACAACTAGGAATGATTTGTTTTCATAATTAACTCAATCACTGCCTAACTTTTATAAAAGAATAAAAACTAATTTTGAAGGGAGGAAAGATTGTTATGTTTTTTTCATCCTACCTCATGTAATCAGTCATAATTTATAGTTCATCAAATGAACATGCTGCTTGATAAATAAATACCAGCAGTGGCAGAGCTACCGGCGGTGCAGATGGTGCAATGCACCGGGGCCCTTCACCTTTGAGGTATATATACACACACACATATATTCAATAGACATGACATTATGTAGCTACGTGAGTGCTACTCTGTTGTACTGAGCTCAGTTGGGAATGTCTGGGGTGAAAGGTTGATAAATATCTGGTATCTGATTGTCTTCACTTAATACACAGTGTGAATTCAGACTTTGGCTAGAATCAGATTTCAAAAGTATTTATGGAATTTAAATGAGAACCAGTTAGCTGTTTAGCAGTTAAGTCATGAATCCTATTTACCTCTCAGGAACAGCAAGATGTATATCAAGCTGGAAAGGTGGCAATTTAAAAGTGCTGAACTAAATATATGGAGACACTAGTACATTTTGATTGCCCGGAAATTAGTCTGACAGATTTTCACTGGACAAACTAAGATTTACCTGAAGCATAAGAAGTTACTCAGAGGTATCTCAGAAGGCTGAATCAGATGTGTATTTAGGTTTTATGCTGCCCTAAATCAAATTAATCTGTACAGCCCTCTCCATAACTATTCCAGTTTCTTCTCCTCCACTTTTTAATTTTCATTTAACTCCTTCATCTTATTTTACTTCTTTAGTCTCAGTCTTCTCTGCTCACTGAGCTTAGCTGCTTCTCATATGTAGAGATTTAAGACTCTTGCTGTCAGATGATTTGTGCCGCCCATACCAGGATCTATTTAGCATATGAAAAAATACATTCCTGGGTTCAAATGTATGTATGAGAGATTAGAATAAACTCCAATGGCAGCAGATTTTCAGGAGGCGCAAAAATGTCTATATGCAGTGATATTTCTGTCTGTAAGTGAATTTGACAATTACTGACATCTGTGTACATATATTATTACATATAAATCTATGAGTTTGACATATAGAATAGGTGAAGGAGCAGTAGTAACTGAGGAGTGGGGATGGACAAATCTGAATTGGCCTAGAGTAGCATAAAACTAAATACTCCCCTGCTCTAATGTATTCATGTATTTTCCATGTTCATTGTACATAATCACAATCATTGTGCAACCCAAAGAAAAATATATGCATATGAAAATATATTTGTTCTAGTATTGTTACTTATGCAAATGTTATTATTGGTTTTAGTTTTCATCATTGAAATTCCATTTCTTCTCTTTTCCTACCTTTATCATACATTCGTCTTCTCATTCCAACATTTCTTTATCTACCTGTACTAATAGGCAAATAATGGAATAGGAACGTAACAGTTATTGGTCTCACTGGACAGTTCAATATCCGAGGTAAAGACAGAGCCACAATTATTCTGGGCAAGTTACATAGCATTACTATATTCATGTATCATTAGCATAATTCATACAGGTTACATAGATAGCTCCAAGCAGATATCTGAACCAAATACCCATCTGAGCTTCTAATGCATTGCACAGATGTGCATCTATCTTCTTAGGATACATTCCCAAACTTATACTGGTACTATGTACACAAGATGGAAAATTGTGAATGGGATGGCAAAAGATTTCCTGCAGTACTTCTCTTCTTGTCTGAGCCTTGTTTGGCATTTTTTGGAATTGAGTTATTAACTTATCGGCATATTCTCTACAGATACACTGTAAACAAAATCCTGCAGTACTTAAAAATTCTCTATTAATGCATTTCCTTTTGTAGAATTGTCTAATTGATTAATTTGAGAGGAATAACTGATGTAACACAAAGGTCTGAGATGAAAGACGTATTATTTAGAGATTATTTTAGAAGTTGGAGAAATGTTAGTTAATATGCTTTGCAAATAGTAAAGAAATAAGACAAATAACTCACAGACCAAATATTCTATGCCAGTGTTACCTTTCCACCACTTCACAGCCTATGAAAAATGTACTGTATCTGCAGCTAATCGTATACGATTAATCAGCTGCATTAATGTATTGTGTGATATTATTGATGCAGTGAAAGACTGGTGGTTCAAATGCCTGTCACATTATTAATATATAAATCCACTCTTGAGCATAGGTTCTTGGACTGTGAAGCCCTGGGAAAGGAAGGTACTTATGACAAGTCTTTTGTCATAAGTAACACAACTATTTTTCACGCAGCGCTATAACATATATTCTTAGCAAACTAATGTATACCTGTGATTGCCAATGGGTAATGTAAATTGGGCCAGATTTAAATACCTAGCACCCCCTAGAAACAAATTCCTTAGCTACTACCTGTGTGCTCATTATTTCACCCAACCAGCAGCTGTAAGTCTTACAAATATATATATACTAGCGAATTGCCCGTCAAAAAATGACGGCAATGAAATTGTAAGGTAGCTAATGCTGTTTAGTGTGTAATAATGAAATATATAATACATTAATAAATGAATATACTTTACCTATTTTAAAGCATTGTGTGGAAGAGCTGTGAATGTGTTTTGATGTTGCTGCAGCATTAGTGGTGTGGATCTGCTGTGTAAGCGTGCTGAATGTGTGCAGTGTAACACTGTGCGTGCGCGAGCCCAAACCGTTGTCATGTACTTCCGCATTGGCGTAAAATGGCGAGTAATGTGTGGTATACGTTTGTATCGGAATATCCGTAGGTGTTTTGTGGTGTTTTGCGAGTTTCTTGTGGTGTTTTGCGAGTTTAGAGTGCTGTAGCCTCGTTTTCGTTTTGTTCGGCGGCCATTTTTTCTCTCGCTTCGATTTTTTTTTAGTCTCTAAACTGTTTTATTTGGAGTAAAATCGAGGTGTAAGTTGTATTTTTGAGGTGCTGGGTGCTCCCTCTTGGTGTAGGTAAGTTTTTTATGTATGTGGTGTGTGTATGTATTGTGTTTTACATTTTGTAATGTTCGCGAGTTGCGTCCGAGTGTTGCGAGTCCGTAATGTGTGTGAACGTGTGTCGTATGTTGTTTGCGAGTGTCGTAATGTGTGTGTCGTACTGTTTGGGTTGCGACGTGAAGTTTGCGAGGGTCGCAGTTGCTGGCAAGGAGCGCCTTTGGCGCTCCATGCCAGCAACTGCGGCCCTCGCTTTGCGAGGTCCTCAGGTGCTGGCATGGAGCGCCTACGGCGCTCCATGCCAGCAACTGAGACCCTCGGGCAGTGCCCTCGCTTCGCGAGGGCCTCGGCTCGCTGCGCGAGCCCGCAGCGTTAGCAACAACTCGTACGCTCACAACTATATATGTGATATATATATATATATATATATATATATATATATTTATATTTATATATATATATATATATATATATATAAATTATACAAGCTGGGATACGTGGATAGGATTCTCAGCTTGTGTATAATCCAACCTTGGCTTTGCATAAATGCTGTGTAATGCAGCGGGCATAAGTTAAAGGAAACCATGTTTGAAATGGCATATGGATTGAAGAGCGAGGCATTTGTGGGCAAATTTCAATGTCCCTGCTCAGCTGCCTAGAATGCAGTGTGATAACTGTTTTTCTTGGAATTCTGAGCTGGAAGCAGGTTTTTTTTAACTTGTCTTAGACATTCAAATGTAAACACAGATGTACTATTTAATTAAAATGTATATATATATATATATATATATATATATATATATATATATATACCCATATAGAAAAAACACATGGAAAGAACTCTGTAAAAGTACATTCTCTTTGATGGGAAATTAAATAGTGGCATGAGAAAGAGATAATAGGATATTCAAATAGATACAAGCACAAACAAAACATAAGTCAGACTTAAATATTTAACTTACAATATAATGCATGATTCATCCTCTTACAAGTAAGGACAAGAAACACTGATTTGATTAACTAACCAGATATGAGAAGGTGAATTCCTAGTTGGCCACCCTGGGGACCCATAAATAAGTAGATAAGGAGCATGCCATGTTTATGAGAGAAGCCAGTCAGTGAGGGAGCAGGAGAGTTTAGCAGGCTGGAAATGAAAGGTACAGCTAGTAAAATGAGCTGATATATTTTATTAGTGTGCATGGGAGGAGCAGGATAGTGCTTGCCCATGAGCTCCCAAGCTTTGTGAACTTACTCATGAGCTCCCATGCCCTTTGAACTTGCCCATGAACTCCCATGCCCTGTTTGTTTTATTATAGCGCAGCACACTTCAAGCCTACCACTTCACAGCCCACTCCCCTCCCTCCACCACAAAACAACATGCTCATGGCACCTGGCTAGAAAAGGCAGCGTCTATGTGTGAAACAAACAGAACTTTTAATGCATTGGTTTGAAAATGAGGCATCCCTAAGCAGATGTCTTTTTCACCTAGAATCAAATCCTGCATTAAATGTAAACACTTTTTTGCTCCTAATGATTTTTTGTGCTATAGTTGTCATAAATATTTGTAAACCAATACATATTTGTCACCAATCTATTCAGTGGATCCATTGCTTTCATTATTAGTTCAACTTTAAAATATTTAACTTACCGTATATTGGTAAAAGTAATGTAAATAAGTGTTTTTAGCTGTATATATTAAATATATTATATTAAATCTTTTTAAAATAATATGTAATTTGAATAAAACACATATTGTTAGAAAGCTGAACATATGCTAATTTTTTTTTATATATTTACAGAGTGTCACAATCTGCTTCTTCAAGGGGGCTTGATATGAACCTGGTTCAAACCTATCCAGCAGAATTTGTGCGGTCCTTTTACACCTCTGATAGCAGAATTTGGACCAAACACCAGTACCATGCTCAGGAGCTCGGTTCAACAAAACAGGATGTCAGGAACACCATATAATCCATTAGAATTAGGATTAATTCACAGACTGACACTCACACTTTGAATATGTAAATCCAGACACAATAAGCCCCATCCTTAGGTATAAGGAAAAGGGACCAATTACCAATAGGCTGCCCTTGCTTACTCGGAAACCCTGTACATCTGATGAGGTCAGGCCATTAAGCTATCCTGGGGATTATATTAACATAAACAATTTGCTGTAAACACCCAGACTATGTGTTTATCGGCCCAAGACCCCCTGGGTTTGTTTATTTCGGTGGGGCTGGGTGAGTCAGCACCAGATAGAAATACTGTAACATACCGGATATACTCGAGTTTAAGCCGACCCGAGTATAAGCCGAGGCACCTATTTTACCACAAAATACTGGGAAAACTTAGTGACTCGAGTATAAGCCGAGGGTGGGAAATGTGCTGCCACCTGTGTCCCTCTTGTGCCCTCTGTGTCCCCCTCTTGTGTGCCCTCTGTGCCCCTTTCTTGTGTCCCCCCTCTCCCTCCCCTGTGTCTCTTCCCCCCTCTCCCTTCCCTGTGTCTCTTCCCCCCTCTCTTCCCTGTGTCTCTTTCCCTCCCCCTCCCTTATCACCCTCCTCAACCCCCCTCCTCAACCCCCCTCCTCATCCTCTCTCCTCAACCCCCCTCCTCAACCACTCTCCTCATCCACAACCCCCCTCCTCAACCCCCCTCCTCTACCCTCCTCCTCATCCTCACCCCCCCTCCTCAACCTCAACCCCCTTCCTCAACCTCCCTCCTCATCCTCAACCCCCCTCCTCAACCTCTCTCCTCATCCTCCCTCCTCAACCCCCTTCCTCAACCCCCCTCCTCATCCTCAACCCCCTCCTCATCCTCAACCCCCTCCTCATCCTCAACCCCCTCCTCATCCTCATCCCCCTCCTCAACCTCTCTCCTCATCCTCAACCCCCTCCTCAACCTCTCTCCTAATCCTCAACCACCCCTCCTCATCCTCAACCCCCCTCCTCATCCTAAACCCCCTCCTCACTTTACCCCTCTAATTACCTCCCCATTCCCTTTCCCCTCACTTACCTTCCATCAGCAGCTGCTCTCCGCGCTCCTTCCGGCTGCGTCGGGACCCAGACAATGCTAATGACGTGATGCACATGTGACGTCACGTCATTAGCATATCCGGAAGGAGCGGGGAAGAGCAGCTGCTGATGGAAGGAGTTGAGCATGAGAAGGAGGGTTTAGGATGAGGAGGGAGGTTGAGGATGAGGAGGGATTTTGAGGATGGGGGTTTGAGGATGAGCATGGGGGTTGAGGATGAGGACGGGGGTTGAGGATGATAAGGGAGGGGGAGGGAAAGAGCCATGGGGGTGGAGAGAGACATGGGGGGGGGGAGACACAGGGTGGAGAGACACAGGGGTGGATAGACATGGGGGGAAAGAGAGACACGGGGTGGAGAGACAAGGGGGGAAAGAGAGACACTATGGTGGAGAGACACAGGGGAAAGAGAGACACAGAGGTGGTGACTGACTTGAGTATAAGTCGAGGGGGCCCTTTTCAGCGTTAAAAAAAGGGCTGAAAAACTCGGCTTATACTCGAGTATATATACGGTATTCAAAATACATAGCATTTATATGTAATTCTAACCATAAGTAATACAACATACATAACTATAACAATAAACTGGGTAACTTCTTGCCAGTCCAGGCCCAGGCCACAGTGTAAGGGACCTCTTAACGCTAATTGATTGACGTGTAACCTCCATGTTATACTGACATAATGATGACGGTCTCATTTACTCTTGGCTGTTTCTAAATCAGTAGTTACGGCCATGCCTGATTGATTATGATCACGCTTTGAAATGCTATATACAATTGCATTGTTTACTGTTTAGGCCTTCGGCCCGTAAATTGTGCACTTGTTCAATTGAATCGCTCTGTAATTGTAGCAAATTTCAAGCCTGCAGACATACGGCCTGTATAACGTAAACAATTGAAAAGGGCCCAAAGTGTCTGGGGGCTGCTGTTGATATCCACTCACTATTGACCTTATAATGGGTGGATACCAGGAGCAAATCAATCTGAACTTTAACAGTAAGTTAAATATTGAATATTGATTTAAAAAATATTTTAATTTTATTAATAGATTCCTAATTAAGCCATCTAACTCATTTTGTTTGGGCACTACAGTTGGCTCCACTGTACCTCTAGTACTACTGAATATATTGGCCCACATAAATAAAAGAATTATAAAAATAATAAAACAGTATAAACAAGATATAATGAAAATATCTACAAAAAAACTACACATATTTAAGAAAACACAAAAAATTAGAACAAGAGTTCATGATTTCAGGAAGCAAGAGTGTATGTTTATTAATGAATCTCTGTTTTAGAAATGATTTCTTCTTAATAAACCTATACGTCAGGTTTTAGTTCAATTGCCCATATTGTTATTGTTCTTCCAAATTGATTTATGGCTGTTAAAAGACAATGGACCCAATGCCTCAGGAGCCAATCAGTAATTAATAGCAATGATCTCTCATTAGCACAACCATTTGTAAGAGTATCAGAAACAGTAACTGACTTAAAATGACAAACTTCAGAGTACTGTAGAAAAATGCAATTACTTTTTTTTTTCTAAATTATTTGTGATTATCTATAATTTTACATTGTGTCACTTTAATAAAACAAACCACACCCAAATTACAATATATTACATTGTGAGGAAGTTCCTTCACTTGGAATCCCCTCGGAGAGTGGTCTTTCTGTCTAGTAATTTGCCTGCTGCACTCTGTATGTTGGGTGGTCACATTATGAATTCCTTTAGCTGGTGGGCCCCAGACCTTTGATCAATAAGTTCTTTTGTTGGTTCATACAATGAATATAATAGTCGTTTACTTCTCTAAGGGCAGCAATGAGTACTTTGTACTCTGAAAAATGTTATAAGCGAAGGGGGAGGGAAAGGATCAGAATGCCTGGGCTGGATGCCACTGTGTATTTGTAACAGCTCAAATATGTAACTCCATTTCTCTTGTTAAAATTCCTTTCTATTATGCTTCTCATGATGATCTTCCTTTGTGAAGAACAATGAACAAATACGTGCTCCTTCGGAAATGTGAGACTCAGGGAAACATGGCGTGAAAAATTTCCGTAATATAATATAATGTTAATTAACGAGCATGAATAAGGAAATGACAATGTGTTTATAAAAACTGCCATTCCTGAGAGCTGCAAAATATATTGTTGAAAATCCTTAAACTTCTAACTTTCATCTGAACCGTTCTCTACACAATTATGTTGATTTTACTTTAATAACAATATTACAGTATATATACCAAAATGTTATTTTAATATAATAATGGGATATAATAATATATCATATATAACTTAATAATGAGAATAATGAGAAATGTACATCATCCACTATAGACTTTAACATTGAAGGTAATAATTGAAGGACTTGTTTTCTAATGGGGCACTCACACATATAAATATTATAGCAAAAGTAATTCCAGAATCACGTAGCAAAATAGATTTGATGTCACATAAAAAAACAAAAACCTCATCTACTCTGCTCATTGTATCGACCTAAACAATTAACCCACAGCATAACCTTAATAGCTATCCCAGACATGCACTTCTGCTAAATTCCCTCTGTCAAGAGGTGTTCTCAGGGTAATTAGCAACCAACCAAAAACACAATTGGCTAATTATCTGCCAACACCTGAGCAATTTAGTAAATATCATTAACCCTTGAAATTTTAATCTTCAACTCCAAGCATCAATATTGAATAGTTATAGTTTCCAGGTACACATTTAAAGATATGAACACATTTGGAGTGTATAAGCTCCCCGCAGCCTTAACATCCATTTTAAACACTGCTGTTAGTCACCCAGACACACCAAGGATCACCAAATCTGCAAATGTGACATGATAACTGTTGGCCAGTTGGCTAATTTCTCATGATATCCAGCCACATTCATGCACTAGTCCAGGGGCAGAAAAGAGAAGTTTGATGATATCCTTGCTGTGCACAGGTGAGTCAATCACTTCTTCAGTCATCCTGATTGACTCACCTGTGCACAGAAAGGATATGTTCAAATCCAGGCTTGTGTGTGGTCCTTCAGGACCGGACTTACTCACCCCTGCATTAGTATGACAGACCCCGGAAGATAGGATGGGGATAAGTGGCCCTTGACCGGGCTAGGGAAGGTTAGTGAATGAGTCAGCTATAGGGCGGAGAGGAGAAGTTATGAGTGGTTTCCGCCCTTCTGCCATTTAGCACTTGGTGGTCTTCCAAAGATTCCCTCCCTTCCATTATGTTGTATGTTGGTTGTCACAGCTTTTGTGGGGGTGCTGCATCACCTTAGGTCGGAGCTCATTATATCATTAAGTATCCGGTGTTGGTTGGTCCCAGAGATCTCTTGGGCATGGGGTTCCACTGGGCCTCTGGGTATGGTTTGAGCTCCTTCCTGCAGTGGTGTACAGCTTCCTCATGTTTTATGTTACATGGTTTTGATAATAAAGTTGTGGCCTGTTAATACCCACACAAAAAAAATAATTTGTGTCTGTCTTTATTTCTTGGGTTGGATATATATATATAACGGACCATGTCACATATGCTGAGGTCATGTTGCCAGGACTCCTATCTGCCATGAGGCTTCTTCATTCATTTGTCTCACTTGTCCAATGATACTTTTCTGTCAGTTCTCCAGAGGAGAGACCTCAAATCACCTTGCACAAATATGTTTAAATGTGTTGTTGAGGAATGTTAGAGTCTTATATTTAAACAGTAAATTAATACTTGTTAGGATCAGATTATAAATATTCTAGGCCGGCCAGGTAAAACGTATATTGTTAGAAATGCAGCAGCTTTAACAAACCTGGAATTTATATTATGGGGTTTCTTATCAGAATTCTGTGGTTATTTAATAGAGGAAAACAATGAATTAATAACTCCATGGTCTGTGTGACTCTATCAAACATGTTTGTGAAAAGAGGTATATGTACTAAAGACTAAGCTTGTGTTGTGTACATTTATCACATATGCAGTGCCTTGCAAAAGTATTCACCCCCCTTGGCATTTTTTGTGTTTTGTTGCCTCACAACCTGGAATTAATATGGATTGTTTGAGGATTTGCACCATTCAATTTACAGAACATGCCCAGAACTTTGAAGATGTTTTTTTTTTTTATTGTGAAGCAAACAACAAATAGTACAAAATAACAGAAAACGTCAATGTGCATAACTATTCCCCAACTTTTGCGGCAATCACAGCTCCAAGCCACTTTGGATAAGTCTCTATGAGCTTGCCACATCTTTCCACTGGGATTTTTGCCCATTCCTCCTTGCAAAACGGCCACAGCTCCTTCAAGTTGGATGGTTTGCGCTTATGAACAGCAATCTTTAAGTCTGACCACAGGTTTTCTATTGGATTGAGGTCTGGGCTTTGACTAGGCCATTCCAACACATTTACATGTTTTCCCTTAAACCACTCAAGTGTTGCTCTAGCGGTGTGTTTGACCTGCCAGAAGGTGAACCTCCATCCTAGCCTTTAAATCACGCACAGAGTGGGACAGGTTTTGCTCAAGAATATCCCTGTATTAGCACCATCCAACTTTCCCTCAACTCTAACCAGTTTCCCAGTCGCGGCTGCTAAAAACATCCCCACAGCATGATGCTGCCACCACCATGTTTGGTGGGGATGGTGTTCTTTGGGTGATGTGATGTGTTGGGTTTGCACCAACATAGCATTTTCTTTGATGGCCTAAAAGTTCAATTTTAGTCTCATCAGACCAGAGCACCTTCCTCCATACATTTTGGCTTTTCCCAAACTCAAAACGTGCCATTTAGTTTTTTTGCTGAAAGTAGTGGCTTTCTTCTGTCCACTCTGCCATAAAGCCCAACTCTAGGGAGCGTACGGCTTATTGTCGTCCTATGTACAGATACTCCAGTCTCTGCTGTGGAACTCTGCAGCTCCTCCAGGGTTACCTTAGGTCTCTGTGCCTCCTCTCTGATTAATGCCCTCCTTGCACAGTCTGTGAGTTTTGGTGGGCAGATGTCTCTTGGCAAGTTTGTTGTTATGCCCTGTTATTTCCATTTGGTTATGATATATTTGATGGTACTCCTGGGGATCATCAAAGATTTGGATATTTTTTATAACCTAACCCTGACTTGTACTTCTTAACAACATTGTTCCTTACTTGTTTGGAGAGTTCCTTTGTCTTCATGGCAGTGTTTGGTTAGTGGTGCTTCTTGCTTAGGTGTTGCTGCCTCTGGGTCCTTTCAAAAAAGGTGTGTATATGTAATGACAGATCATGTGACACTTAGATTGTACACAGGTGGGCATCATTTCACTAATTATGTGACTTCAGAAGGTAATTGGTTGCACCAGAGCTTTTTATGGGCTTCATAACAAAGGGGGTGAATACATACGTACGCACATACCAATTTTCTGTTTTCTATTTCTAAAAAATAGTTTTATGTATATATTTTTCTCATTTCACTTCATGAATTTAGACTATTGTGTTCTAATCCATCACATAAAATTCAGATTAACAAAACATTGAATTTATTGTTGTAATGTAACAAAATAGGTAAAAAGTCAAGGGGGATGAATACTTTTGCGAGGCACTGTCTATATATTTATATAAATTTCAGATTAACAAAACATTGAATTTAAGGCTGTAATGTAATAAAATAGGTAAAAATTCAAGATGGGTGAATACTTTTGCAAGGCACTGTAATATAGGGATAATGAGGTTTTCCAGGAGATCTCCAACACTTTGCATTTTAATACATCCAGACTAAGGTGTTTTCCTATACACTTTGATAAACCTGTTCTGCAGAATGGATACAGAATTTGCAGCTTCTGTTTTTGGAACACCCCACATGAACAGAATGTTTTTATAGAAACTCAGAATAAAACAAAAATCAAATCATTAACTTAACTTTTTAATTTCTCTTTTTCACTACCTCTGCTAAGTAACCCCACCAGATCTATTTCTGTGTATACATTTATCAACTGTACTCCTATTATAAATAGTCAAGATCAATTGAAGCTTATGGGCATTTGTTTTGATTGAAATGCAGATAAAGTTATTACCAATCAAACCCTAATATATGATAATATATGATAAAAGCCTGTTAAAGTATGAAAAATTCATGTTCAATTTCCTCTAGGTATTCATTATTAAAAGTTCCCAATCCACAAGGAATGTAAACTGAAAAAGAAAGAACATATTGAAGCTGATGATTGATTGAGATTGAAAAACTGTTATGGTGCATTGGCTAAACATTAAGAAAATTGATTTGTAAAGCTAAATATTTTACTCACTACTACTTGAACATGTCTTATTTGGAGTACAAAATACAGGCTTTACTCTAATAATCTTCAATATCCTATAGTACTTCTGTATTACTTTTCATACAGGAGGGAATTGAATCTGAAATATCCATTACACTTTAATCTTATTTAGTTGAAATACTATACATGAGACATGCTTTTCAGAAGTGTTAATTCAGTGTTCTTCAAGGGACAAGACCGTGGGAAATGCTATGTTATTGTCAGGCATTTGGATGGTTAATAATGTTAGTGCCTTCTGGGGACATGGGGGATGGACCAAAGCTCTATAACTCAGCCCACCCTCCACTTTCTTGAATAGACAAAAATGGCCTGATTAGTATGGTGTGATTTTACTCATTAGTAAACACCCACTTAGAGTAGGAAGCCCCTCCTTCTAACTCCTAAACACGCCATGTGCTGGAAATTCTCAGGGACTTATCCTTGGCTGGTATATTCATTACTGATTATAAAAGATTACATTCAGACTTCTCATAATTTACAAAATGTGAGGACAATGTCTTGGCATTTATGCAAATGAACAGCAGCAAAGCAGCAAAACAAAAACAGTGTTGCAAACATGTCCAGATTTTACCATAAAGAATTGGAAAAAGACTTATTAATTATATTTGTATTGTGTTCATTTAAATTAAAAGAAACTAGTTAAAGTATACAGGCTATACATGTGTGTGGTTGCATGCTGGTCCAATTATTCTGCATTTGTGTACATACTGATAAACTGATTGATGATATATAGATAGATAGATAGATAGATAGATAGATAGATAGATAGATAGATAGATAGATAAATCTGACACAAAGCACCACATTTTGATGTTTGTTGCCTGTTACCACCAAATAGAAAGGCTGATGGTACCAAAGGAGTATAGAACTACCTATCTATTTATAATATCTGTTCAAACTGCGTGGAAAAGAAAGAAAAATACATCTAAGGAAAGACAGATCGGGAAATTAAATGAAAACATGAAAGTACACAACACAATACTACTCTGGATGCTGGAGATAGTATTCAAAGCAAATGATATGGAACTATTTTATTTGGATTAGAGAAAAAAGATTATTTCAAGGGTCAATGTGGTTCAGTGTCTCTGTGCTAATGTACTTTGGCATGAAGTGATCTTTCGCCGTCTGTCTCCCTCTGTCTTTCTTTTCCTATTCATTGGGGGCACCAAGACAGCAACAGGTTTTTTTTCTAGTTCTTTTATGTGCAGTGGGGCAGTTTACATTCTCACTGCATCTCAGACCACATAGTGAGAACAAGCTTTACTTTTTGCTTCCATTCTCTTGTAGCGTTCAGTAGACATCTTATTAAACTAAAGAACGCCTTGAGCACAGGTCATGATGCTATACCACCCATAACAGCCTGTACAGAGCACACGTACCTCGGCTTCAATATACACACAAACTGTATTTATCATTGTGGTGAGGGATTTAAATCACTGACAAAGAACTTTATACTGAAAGGAAAAGTCAAATGCAGTTACATTCACTGAGTGCCTCCAAGTTTTGTCTTGGCTGAGGGCAACTAAGTTCACCTTCTGTACTTGTGCACCAAATTAAATTAGGGCAATGTTGCTGTTAGACATTAATGTTGAAGTCATTTTGTTAAAGGATCACTGTGGTTTAGGAAAAAAGCACACATTTGTGGGGTATATAACAAACTAACAACATTAGCAGCTATGTAAGCCATGAACATAATAACAGCTTTTAGAGACATTCTTACATTTTGCACACTGTTTCTGCATAGATGTTTCCATCTTGTATGGATCCGAACTTTATGAGAGCTTGGAACTGGAGGACATGTATTAAAGTACTGAACAGGAGAGGGAGGGGTTACTGGTATTTGAAAAATCTTTATATCTTTTGGTATTTGACACTTCTCCCTTCCCTCACACAGCAGAAGCAGATACATTGCAAGTATAGCGGCAAGCCTGCTCCAAAAGAAATGTAAATACACCTCTCATACATGCAGTCTTCACTAAACTACCATGGATGCCTCCAGGTCCAGATGAGGCATTAAAGAGATACAGAAGTAACCATATGCATCCAGATAGAGGGTAGAAAATCACATGGATTAGTTGTTTTTAAAAATGTATCAAAACTTGACTTGTCATTTTTAGTGGTTAATTATATAGCTCATGAGGCTCTCTCCTAGAATCTGAAAAACTAATAAGATTCAGGGTTAAACTGTCACACTGACTCATACTTCCTTCCTACCATGCAGATAAGTGGTGCAGTGAGTTAAAGCTTGTGTTTTAGGTCCTAGGTTCAAACCCTGCTTTTTCACATTAAGTTTTTTCATTTAGTTTAAATGCCTATTTAAAAAAAAAAAAATTCCTATTTATTTTAGATATTTAATATATTGTTCATTTATATTTAAACAAAAGTGAGTCAGTCGCACTCAATCTGAGAACGAACAACGCTTAAGTAGGTTGTTTTTCTATTGGTCTCATTACCCACTCAGAGAGCAGACTCTTTTAGCTCACTTGTGCACTTCACAGGGAGAAATATCCTGTAGTATATCAGTCTGGTCTGAGTGACCCAGACCCGAAATACCAGGCAATTCTACCCTGAACAGGAGAAGCAGCAAACTCCAGACTCTAGAATAGCCTGGTGTTTGTGCCTGGATCATTCTATTGGTTGAGACCAGACTGATATACTACAGGATATTTTGCGTTGCATGTTCAGCCATGAATATAATCAATTAGTCAAACCCATAGTTACGGGTTTAGATGGAGAGAATGGCAAATGAGATCGTCATCATTACGTCACTCAAAAATGAAGGTTAGATTTCAGAGCCTTACGTGTTTGAATTATGAGTTACGATCGGACCCCCATTCCAGAAATAATGCAATATTAATAAATCAGTAAATATTATGTTCTAGTCCATGCAAGTTCCATTATATGTATTAACACATTAATTGCCGGGATCGATATAACACGTAAATAAACACAAAAAAAGTATTTTATATTGCAGATTTGCAAGCTTTAGAATGTTGTACTATTTATTTTAATACCTAACATCACTTCCCCTTTAATTTAAAATACAGTAGTGTATGTATATTTGCATTTATAGTGCTATGGATAGGACTTTAACCCCCTTGCGGGTCCTCTCTAGTACCCGTAGGCTTTTTGGCTCTATTTGCTGTGTTACAGGTTTGAACACCAGTGGATTTGTAGCAATTTAATAGCAATTGCGAAGGTAACATTTACGAGTTTGACAGATCAAAGGCTTTGCGCTGACAGAGTTCCGATTTTGACAGCCCATTGAGTTTTTCCACCTTTAACCTGCAGATCGTTTGTGGGTAGCTGTAAGAGGCCAATTTAATAGGCGTAAGTCTAGCAGCCTCCGTTACGGGCTACAGGTTTTCACATTGGGAGAATTTAATGTCCATGGTGTACACAGCTGCTAATGTTTTTAGTCCGCTCCATGCATCACAAACCATTATAGCGGTCCTTTAATCAATAATTTAGTTAATCACTGATTTAGATATTTGTTCTGATTTAGCTATTTGTTTCCTTTAGTGGTATCGACAGTTCTTGTCCTATTGATGTGCCTTGAGGACCAGGTTGTGAAAGAAAGAAAGAAAGGGAAAAGCGAGATAATTAATGATAGAGTGTAAGTCGATGCATTCAGTATATGCAACCCCCGGTGTCCCTCCCATGTGAATGCTGGAGTATAAACTACCTGGGCATTTGCTTTTACAAAAACACATTTTAAAAACATTACATTTATTGTAGGTAATAAACTATAAATAATTAATAATTAACTGACTGAGATAATTAACAATTCTTGTTTTTGTAGAAAATGTATTTTAAATTGTTTAATTAATGTTAACTTTTAGACACACTGGAAGATATGATAACTTCATTTTCTCAAAATCCTGTTCAAAATACTTTGTATCACAGCCCATGGTTTGTGACATTAAATCATTCCAAATAAATTATACCTTTTTTTTCTTTTAACAGCAGCAAAAAGAGGATTTTATGGAAGCGGCATGGTGTTAATTTAATGATCTCCTTCAGCATAGTAATTATATTTTTCACTGTGATTTTTTAAAGACAGAAGGTACAAGTGATTTTTTAATAATCTCTTACTAACTAAATTATAGACTGCACTTCCACTGCTCAGTCTATCCTCCATCACAGTACAATTTGGTCTGGTGTAGATTGATCTTTTACAGAAGATGGATAAAATGCTTTCATTGTAGAAAAAACGCAATTAGGAAATTATTTGTACACAAAAAAGAAGTGACTTTGTTTGATACTATTGCAAAGATTTTTTGAAAGAGAAATGTGAGAGGAGTTAAGTAACAAAAAACCAACAAATTTATTGAATAAACTGCAAATGTGTTTTCTAAGCAAACAAATGAATATATTAATACTAGTAACTTGCCCGTCATAAATGACAGTATAATATGTTATGTTCAATTGCCTGTTTTGTCACTCTCTGTGTGCCCTCCCTCTCTCTGTGCACCCACTCCCTGGGTACCCTCTCTGTGCACCCTCTCTCTCGCTCTGTGCCCTCTGTGTGCCCTCTCTCTGTGCTGTCTTTCTCTGTGCGACCTCTCTCTCTCTGTGCTCCCTCTATCTCTCCATGCACCCTCTCTCTTTCTCCCTCCCCTCTCTCTATCTACCTCCCTCCCTCTTTCTCCCTCCCTCTCCCATCTCTATCTCTCCCTGCCTCCCTCCCTCTCAGCTTCCCTCCTCTTTCTCTCCCTCCGCCTCTCTCTGCCTTTCTCTCTCTCCCTCCCTCCTCACTCTCTTCCTCTCACTCTGCCTCCCTCTCTCTCTCTGCCTCTCTCCCTCACTCTCTGTCACTCTCTCTCTCTGCCTCCCCCCCTCTGCCTCTCTCTCCCTCACTTCTTGTCCCTCATTCTCTTCCCCTCTCTCCCTCCTGTTGGACCACTTTGTTCCACATGTGCAGTTCATACTGCGCAAAGACCATGCAACTACGCATTTCTCAGAGGTTAGAATTAGGTGTATGATGTGTGTCATGGACCCCTTTTCCCTTGCCTGGGTGGCCCATTGAGCTCATTAAAGCACATACTGCTTGGCTACAGCAATGGATTATCTGTATAAACACATCCATTTTTTTTTGTAAATCTGCTTTATTCCATTGTTTGCCAGATAAAGTTTTTCATGTCAAATATGAGATGGCGGGATGTGTATTGGAGATTAAGCCTATTACTCTCAGGAAACTACTGTTAGACCCATGTGGAGTTTATCTCTTGTGATTGTCTGACACCCCCTCTCATTGTTACATTGTGTACACCCCCCTCTGTATTTATCCCCTATAAATACTGCTGTCATTTCAAAAATAAATCAGTTCACGCTGAGGCACATAGAAATTGCATATTCTCTTATTTTGTTCCCGGTGGCTGCGATACTGAACCTATCTCCACCCTCTAAGTAACCTGTCCTGATCGCTACCACAGAAAGGCTACTGGGACTCCTGGAAGTGCTGATTCCTGATGGAGAGACTCTGACTGATGTAGAAGCCAGATATCAGGGTGCTGGTGCAGAGATCCCAAAGAACCCAACGGTCCTTGTGGGTAGATAACCTGTAATCTATAGCATGACTCTGAGCTTGTATAGCCCCTACACTCAGATTGTCACAATGTGATAGCTCAGCAGTGATATACAAGTGAACTTCACTCAGTTCTTTTCTTCCAGGAGCCATGGAATGGAGGCCTTCGTTGGTCAAGCTTGAAGCCTTCAGGTTGCCAAGTCATCAACTCTCTTAAACGTTTTACTTTGTATAAAATAAAATTAAAAAGTAAGATGAATGATTAATATTAAACTTTATGCGCACAACAAAATAAAATCCAAGCAATTCCATTAAGGGAAAAAGATTTACATGATTTTCCTGTTAAGTAAAAAAGAGGACATAATTGAAAGGCAGAAGATACAGGGGTGTCATGAGAAAGCATACTTTTAAAGAAAAGTTGGTGGATAATGAGAACAGCTTTTCAGCAGAGATGGTAGGGACACATATTAAAGAATGTCTGGAACATGTAAAAGGCTGTTTTGAGAATTCAAGGAGCACTATAATTCTCTAGTTTTAATGATTTATATTAGTAATGATTTATAAGTAGTGATTAATTGAGAAAATGTGTATTATAAACAACTGTTTCCCCATGATCTTTAGATAAAGCTCTTATTATTTTCAGGAAGTGAAGCACATTTCCCTAGGCTGTGTCATTAAAGCTGTGCAATAAACAGGCAGTATTAGGTAACCCTCTCTAGAGTTGTGAGGACCTTCATCCTATAGATCAGGGGTGGCCAATTAATTTGCCAAAGGGGCAACATGAGAAACTGGGACTGTTGTGGAGGGCCACCCTCCAGTGCCATATATGTACACAAACACAGTATATTTTAACTACATTTTCTTATCAAACACCCCCAGGCCCCCTCAACAGAACCATTCACCCCCAGCCCCCCTCAGCAGCACCATTCACCCTCAACACCCCCTCAGCAGCACCATTCAACTTTTCACCCCCTCAGCAGCAATATTAACCCCCCCAGCCCCCCTGATCAGCACCATTCATCCCCAACACCCTCAGCCCCTTCAGCAGCACCATTCACCCCCCCCCCCCTCAAGCCCCCTGCACTTCATTCACCCTCCTCCTCTTAATTGTGCACAGCAGTCCCTGTCTAGGATCCTATTGCTAAGAGGCTGCATAACCTTCCCCTGCCGGAGCTTCATACTGCAGGGTCACATGACATCATTAGGAAGATATGAAGTTCCCGGCAGAGGAAGGATACCCAACCACTGAGCAATGGGTTCCGGTACAGGGGCTAATGGAGGGCGGGCAGTCTGGGGAGCTCCGCTCAGTCGCTCAGTCACCTCCTCCCGGGCTGGGCATCAGGTGCCATGCTGTCATTGTAGCAGGCCGGACAGGGACAGCCCACGGGCCGGATTTGGCCTGCGGGCTGTAAAATGCCCAGGTCTGCATAAGATGATGGGTAAACCAGCTATTTTCACCATCAGTTTTCTTACGTAGGATACACCTTTAATCACAATAGCCTGAAAAGTTGTTTAAACTGATTTTTACTACTCAAAAGATTTGAAAGCAGGATCGTTACAGTGACTTAGCTAAAGCTTTAAACATAGAAAGCAAGTTAGGCGAGTCCATTGTTAATTTTCTGCAAATAAAATCACTTTTCCGATAAGAAAACTACACAACCTGAAGTAAAAGTTATGCATTTAGTATATAAGTAGAAATAAAGTGCAACGTTTGATATAATATAAGAACTGACAACTCTTATTTTATATATTTGAAAATGCGTTATTTATGATAATAAAATCTAATACTATAAATAGGTTGTGTAACAGAATCATGAGACACATAAATGCAGATTACAATACACTTTGTTGTTTGAAGTTTCTATAATATTTGAAATTACCTTTCAGCACTGAGATTCAGTGATGGACATTCTGCTGGTGCAGCAGGTGCAAAGTACTGGGGCCCATAACAGAGCATGGGCCTCCTGTTATTGGCTCTTAATTTATTAGGGGAAAGGGGAAGATAATCATTTTAATTGAAAGGTAATCTGATCATCAATTGGTATTTTTAACTTTTTTATTGACCCCTGAGAGCATCTATCTTATGTATTATTTCTCATATTCTTTCTCTTTGTAATTGGAAATTATCTTTCAGTGCAGAGACTTTAAAGGTATCTAAGTTTCCCTGTTTTTACCTTTCTCTAATCTAACACATGATGCTTATATCAGAAACAAAATAACAAAGTAAGAGGTGCTCATCAGAGAACGAACTAACCTTAATAGGTTAGTTCTATGGACATGATAACCCACTCTGAGAGCATCCTCTTTTACCTCACTTGTGCCCTTCACAGGGAGAAATATCCTGAAGTATATCAGTCTGGTCTCACTCAAAAGAGTGACCCAGCCCTGAAATACCAGGCAATTCTACCCTGAACAGGAGAAACAGCAAACTCCAGACGAGTTTCGGCCTTTATGGCCCTCGTCAGTGAGGTGCTGCTGAACTCCCTAAGGCACAGTGAGCAAGGGGTCCACGTCTGGAGTCCCCTATCACCCTTAGGGGGACTAATCCCCAAGGGTAATTTGCATAAACAAAATAATTAAGTCAAAGGTGCTCATCAGAGATCGAACTAACCTTAATAGGTTAGTTCTATGGACATGATAATCCACTCTGAGAGCACCACTTTTAGCTCACTTGTGCTCTTCCCAGGAAGAAATATCCTGAAGTATATCAGTCTGGTCTCATTCAAAAGAGGGACCCAGTACCGAAATACCAGGCAATTTTACCCCAAACAGGAGAAACTGCAAACTCCAGATGCGTTTCGGCCTTTATGGACATTGTCAGTGAGGTGCAGCTGATCTCCCTAAGGCACAGTGAGCATGGGGTCCACGTCTGGAGTCCCCTATACACATACAGATTTATTTTATTTAAAAATAAAACTTGTTTTCCACACACCCAGGACTGCTTACATAGGCACATTGTACCTACCAATATAAATACTGCATTTAGGTACAGGCTTCAACCATTTACTAACCTTCAAGCCTCTTTTGATGAACTACACATGAACTACACTGGAAAATAGACAACCTATTTTTAGATTGTTCAAAATAAAGGATAGAGCATAAAATGTATAATCTCATATATGCAATTATGCTGTTGTAGAATCTTCCATTTTTATTTGAGCAGATCCACTTTCACAGGTAGAATGCAATGGAAGTTTCTGTCTGCACACTGGGAATATGCAGCTCCAACTGTCAGTGCTCTCAGCTGGACTAAAGGAAAACAAATTACTGTATATACTCGAGTATAAGCCGACCCGAGTATAAGCCAAGGCACCTATTTTACCACAAAATACTGGGAAAAATGAGTGACTCAAGTATAAGCCGAGGGTGGGAAATATGCTGCCCCCTGTGTCCCTCTTGTGCCCCCGTCTTGTGTGCCCTTCTCGTGTGTCCCCCCTCTCTCTCCCCTGTGTCTCTTCTCCCCTCTCCCTCCCCTGTGTCTCTTCCCCCTTTCCCTTCCCTGTGTCTCTCCCCCCTCTCTCTTCCATGTGCCTCCCCCCTCCCTTATCACCCTCCTAAACCCCCCTCCTCATCCTCCCTCCTCATCCTCAACCCCCTCCTCAACCTCCCTCCTATTCTTCAACCCCCCATCGTCAGCACCCCATCCTCATCCTCAACCTACCCTCCTCATCTTAAACCACCATCCTCAACCCCCCTACTCATCCTCAACCTCCCTCCTCATGCTCCCTCCTCATCCTCAACCTCCCTGCTCAACCTCCCTCCTCAACCTCCCTCTTCATCCTCAACCTCCCTCCTCATCCTCAACCCCACTCCTCAACATCCCTCCTCAACCACCCTCCTCAACCTCAACCCCAACCCCCCTCCTCAGCCTCAACCCCCCCATCCTCAACCCCCCTCCTCATTCTAAACCCCCTCCTCAACCTCCCTCCTCAACCCCCTTCCTCAACCTCAACCCCCCTCCTCAACCTCAACCCCCCATCCTCAATCCCCCTTCCTCAACCCCCCATCCTCATCCCCCCTCCTCATCCTAAACCCCCCTCTTCAACCTCCCTCCTCAACCTCTCTCCTCAGCCCCCCATCCTCATCCTCAACCCCCCATCCTCATCCTAAACCCTCCCCATCCTCATCCTAAACCCCCCATCCTCATCCTAAACCCTCCCCATCCTCATCCTAAACCCTCCCCATCCTCATCCTAAACCCCCCATCCTCATCCTAAACCCTCCCCATCCTCATCCTAACACCCCCATCCTCATCCTAAACCCACCCATCCTCATCCTAAACCCACCACCTCACTTTACCCCTCTAAATACCTCCACTCTCCCTTTGCCCTCACTTACCTCAATCTGCAGCTTCTCCTCCGCTCCTCCACGCTCATTCCTGCGTCTTGACCCGGCCAAGGCTAATGATGCATATGCCGGGTCCCGACGCAGGAAGGAGCTTGGAGAGCGGAGGAGCAGATGGAGGTAAGTGAGCGGAAAGGGAGAGGGGGAGGTATTTAGAAGGGTAAAGTGAGGAGGGGGGTTTAGAATGAGGAGGGGGGTTTAGAATGAGATGGGGGGAGGAAAAGAGACACAGGGGGAGGGTTAGAGAGACACTGGGGGAGGGTTAGAGAGACAGGGGGAGAGTTAGAGAGACATGGGGGGGTTAGAGAGAGACGGGGGGTTAGAGAGACACGGGGGGGTTAGAAAGACACAGGGGAGAGTGACACAAGTATAAGCCGAAGGCACCCTTTTCAGCCTTATAAAAAAAGCTGAAAAACTCGGCTTATACTCGAGTATATACGGTAGTTTACAAGGACACACCCTACCAAGATAGTAGCACGCACCAGCAGCAGGAAAAAAAACACATATAATGGAACCATGTAGCAAAAATTAATTACATATAAAAGTTGCAAAATTTAAACATTTTGTTTGTTTACTTATTTTCTTTAGAATTCATGATTCATAGAAAGAAAAAAACTTTAGTGCCCAAAAGATGCCATTTTTTTTAAATAATGATAGTATCCAAATGGCATAAAAATGCCAAAAAGATCATCAATAATGCATCTCTTATTTACCGATATGTAACAAGGAGAGCTTGGATGAAGGAAATGTGGTCAAGACCTCCACACTACAGGTAAGATAAGTAGAACCCTATGATTTCAAAGGATACCTCCTACCTGGAAGGCTCTACCTATGTAGATACCCCAGATTCTGGCCAATGCCCTGTAACTGACACCGCAAGAAAAGTGTTGTGTCACATGCTCTCCCTAAATTAATGTATTTACAATTAAATTGTATGATACGTGCACATGATCTGTAAAGGTGTTCCAGGAATGGATAGTACCAATCTAAATAATGGTTAAAACAATTGACAAATCAAATCAATAAGGCAGACTCGAATGGCATAAATGGAGCATAGAGATTGTAAGTAAGTAAGTAATTGAGGAAAAGGACTTTATAAGCTCAACAAATAATATTTGAGGCAAGTTACTCAATTAAGTGGCAAAATTGTTCATATAGGAGTGGTCTTTGCTTTGTAAACACATTTTCTTATATCCATGTTTACTTACCCAATTATAGTAAAAACTAACCACAGTCCTTTAAAGGCTGCATGTATGTTTATTGTTTCATAAAACATTTTGTGATTATCAAATCTAATTCTTCAAGAGAGCATAATATAAATATTAAACTTCAGTAATCCTTTACATGCTAAGAACATAAAATAATTAATGGTAATAGAAATTTACTTTGAAAAGCATATAGAAAACCTATACATAACAGTGCTCAACATCAGGCAGCAGCTTCAAAGCCTAATATGATATTAGAATGGGGCATATATTTAATGGAAGGAAGTATTATTGTGTCACAATATAAATTCATAATCAGCTTTAATATGGAACATAGCTTTAATCACTTCTACATTGATGAAATAAAAGTAAACAAATTTATAAACGCAATTGCGGGTTTAAATAATGAGAACGGCTAGATATATTCTATACAATAAAGGAGCTTGTAAGAGATACACGTCTTCTTTACACACATATAGAGTCAATAAAAAGGGTTGTCAAGGGAACTTTTTGTTCAATGGAATAAATACCAAGTGTCAAACCCTTGTAGTTAGAAGAAAGATTTTTTTCCTTTAGCTAATAAAAGAGTTTATAGTAAAAGCAGTCAAGTAGTGAAGTTCATTACCAAAAGAAATAAAGATGGTACATATAAAACATGGTTAGATACACGTTTAATTAAAATGGTATCCATAGGAATGGCAGTTCACAGAATAAAAAAAGGAGAGTGGATATGTGAAAAATCCACAAAAAGGAGAAAAGTTTTTTTTTTATTGGTTTTATTTTCTCTGTATGGAAAAAAAACAATGGAAAATGTCCTAGGCATCACAAGTGGCTAAGATGAGGAGTGGAGGGCTGTGATCATAGATGTAGGAACTGTGTGTCTATGTGTAGAAAAGCAATTGTGTATTCCCCCCCTCATTCCCCAGATTCTCTTTGGCTCCTACACCCATGGCTGTGATAGCAATTTTTCCCCAGAGGAAATAGTGTTATAGTAAATACAGAGATGCATATCTCAGCCAAATGTGATGGTTTCAGGTCTGTGGAGATGCTAATGAGTCATGACACATTTCTGTCTTTTTAACCCTCACTAATATGTTTGTATCCTATGATGTAATGAAATGGATTAGCCTTACAAAATATAAAATGGTAATGCAAATAATCAAAAGTATATATATATATATATATATATATATATATATATATATATATATATATAAATAAATATTAATAAATAATAAGTAATATACAAAAATAGAATATATATAGGTGGCCCCCTCATAGAGTTCCAGTTTCCTTTAGGGCTAGTATTTTTCCCCTAAAGGGACTTGATCACTAGGGAATGAGGGTTGAAGGGAACTGGTCCTGGGAATACAGAAGGTATCAGCCTAAAAACTCCATGCATTTCCCCATCCTGTAATCGTTTTATCCCTGGTTCCTTCAACAATGGGTGCCGTAGGACCTGTGGGGATTGGCCTAATAAAGTGATGTAATTGATATATCTGACTCAAGTGTTTTTGAAGGTCCAAGACAGTGTATTTAACAGTAAGATCTACAGTGGGCTATGGTGCATCCTGGTGAAATGTCTGGGGCTGAGAAGATTTTCTTCAGCTGACGATCGGAGGAGCATCCGGGAGCATCTGGGGCAGGGGGACCAGTGTCTTCACAAATACAACCTCTAATTCATAACATTTATATGCAATGTTGCTGTTGTGGAATTTACCGTTTCGGTTTTATGGGAAATCTGGTTGTGGATGGGAGGAGACTTTGAATTCAGAGGAAGATTGTATGCCCACAACAGAGAATATGGCAGCTACATCTCCAAGTGCAGCCAAGAGGGCTAATAGTAAGCAAATTAGTTTATAAGGGCACACTCTTCTTTAGACAAGGTGAAGTCATAAGAATAAAAATACCTTTAAATTAAGATTTGTTGTAAGTGTTACAATCTGCTTCTTTAATGGACTTGATAAGGACCTAGTCCAAACCTACCCAGTACAAGGATAACCCCTTCAGAAGCTCCACCTGTCGAGGGCCCTGTCTTTGAGCCTCAAATCCATAGTGTCCATAGTGCTTTCCCTAAAGCACGTTGTGGGATTGAAACTCGCAGACTTACAACCTAAAGGTATTGTGTTTGGGAAAGGAGGGAGAGAGAGGTGAGAGTGTGTTAGGGTGGAAGGTGATACGCTTCTTTAAAGAGATACGTTTTTAAAGAGATTTTGAATGTTTTGAGGCAGGAGGATAGGCTGGCGGAGCGAAGCAAGGAGTTCCAGAGAATAGGGGCAGCACAAGAAAAGTCCTGAAGGCGAGAGTGAGAGAAGGTGACAAACATTGTGGAAAGAAGAAGGTCATTAGCAGAATGAAGAGGGTGGGGGAGTATTTGGAGATGAGACCAGAGATGTATGTGGGTGCGCTATTGTTAAGGGCTTTGAAAGTTAGGGTCATGATTTTACATTTTATTCTGTAGGCTAAGGCAAGCCAGTGGAGTGATTGACAGAGAGGTGATGCTGACACTGAACGTTGTGTACGGAAGATGAGTCTAGCAGAGGCATTCATAATGGATTGAAGTGGGAATAGTCTGGTGGTGGGTAGGCCAGCAAGAAGCGAGTTGCAGTAGTCGAGTCGAGAGATGATGATAGAGTGTATTAGGATTTTAGTTGTGTCTTGCATAAGATGGTGTCTAATTCTGGAGATGTTTTTTAGATGGAGAAGATAAGATTTATAGATGTTTGTTTTCACTTATATATTTAAAAACTTTGCCTATTGTCTCATAAGGGGAAAAAAAGCAAAATTATTTCCTGAGCCCAGAGACTGGCGAATTTCTCCCTGGATCAATATTCCTTCGCTAGTTATCTAGGATAACCTTGAATGCCCTCTTTATTTAAAAATATATCTAACCCCTTTTTAAAGTTATCTATTGAATTTGCTGTCACCACCCCCTTTGGTAGAGAATTCCACAGTTTAACCACCCTAGACATGAAGAACCCTTTTCTTTCTTTAAGGTGAAATCTTTTTTCCTCTAACCTCAAGGGATGTCCTCTTGTCAGTTGAACATCTCTTGGTACAAAAAGTTCCCTTGACAAAGCCTTATATTGACCCTGGATGTATTTAAATAAGGGTAATCATATCCCCTCGTAAATGCCTTTTTTCTAGGGAAAATACGTTTAATTTGGTTAGTCTTCCTTCATAACTTAGCCCTTCCATTCCCCTTATTAGTTTTGTTACCCTTCTCTGTACTTTTTCCAGCTCTTAAGATTTCCTTTTTATGAAGTGGTGCCAAAAACTGTACTCCATATTCCAAATGAGGGCGTACTAGGGATTTGTATAGTGATAAAATTATATCTGCTTCCCTTGCTTCTATACTCTTCTTCATACATGCTAATATTTCACTTGCCTTTGCAGCTGCTGCTTGGCATTGAGCACTGCCACCTAGATGGTTGTCCACATGTACTCCCAAATCCCTTTCAATATCAGATACCGCTAGATTTGCTCCATAAAGATTATACATTGCATGGCTATTTTTTCTTCCCAAATGCATAACCTTACATTTATTTGTATTAAATCTCATCTGCTATTTAGCCTCCCATTACCCTAATTTATGCAAATCCCTTGTAGGGAAAGTACATGATTATCTGATTTATTTACCTTGCACAACTTACTGTCATCAAAAATGGAGACACTACTTTTTAGTCCTAATTAATAAATATGTTAAAAAGGAGAGGACCTAATACTGAACCCTGAGGAACCCCACTTACCACATTAGTCCAATCGGAGTATGTTCCATTTACAACAACCCTTTGCTTCCTGTTTAGCCAGCTCTCAATCCATGAGCAGATATTTACTGCAATTCCTGTATCCCTTATTATGCTCAAAAGTCTCCCATGAGGCACTGTATCAAAAGCCTTCACAAAATCCAAAAAAGCTGCATCCACTGAGTTGCCCAGATTCAAGTTCCTACTAACGGCCTCATAGAAATTCATTAGATTGGTCTGACATGACCTATCCTTCATAAATCCATGTTGACTGCTACCTATGATTCTGTTAAAATAGACATAGTCTTGTATATTATCCCTTATTAACCCTTCTAAAGCTTCCCAACTACAGATGTGAGACTCACTGGTCTACAATTCCTCGAATTTGCTCTTGCTCCCCACTGGTACCTCACTTGTGTATACCGAAGAAAATAACCTATTTAGCTCATCTGCCTTTTCCTGATCACTAATTATCAGACGGCCTGTGTCACATTGTAATGTTCCTATAGCTTCCTTTCTGGCCTCCTTCCCATTAATATATTTAAAAAATATTTTAGGGTTAATCTTACTCTCCTTTGCAATCGACTTCTCATTTTCTATTTTAGCCAGTCTAATAGCCCTTTTGCAAGCCTTGTTGATTTCCTTATATTTACATAAAGCTGCCTCTGTTCCCTCCCTCTTATATAATTTAAATGCAGTTTTTTGTTCCTTATCAGTTATTGTTAAGCCACATGGGATGTGATTTACTCCTATTAATTTTATTTCCACATGGTACATGTGTGTATGAGAGAGAGCATTTTTGTGTGTGTGTGTCTTTTTGGGCTGGGTGAGTTCATGGGGCAATTCACTGGGGCTGAGGGAGATGATGGGGCAATTCACTGGGGATGGAGGAGGTCACAGGCAATTCACTGGGGCTGGGGGAGCTGATGGGGCAATTCACTAGGGCTGGGGGCAGTCACAGGGCAATTCACTGGGGTTGATGGAGGTCATGGGGCAATGTACTGGGGCTGAGGGCGGTCACAGGGCAATTAACTGGGGCTGGGGGAGGCCACAGCGGCAATTCACTGGGGCTGGGGGAGTTCACAGGGCAATTCACTGAGGGAGGTTACAGGGGCAATTCACCGAGGCTTGGTGAGGTCACAGGGGATATTCACTGAGGCTGGGGGAAGTATCACCTGGGGTGTAGATAAAAAAATCAGTGAATAAAGGGACACAGAATTTTTTCTGGTTAAAACAGAAATGTAAAGGAAAGCTGCCAGCTCAGTTCACAGACCAAAAAGATACAATGTATTAGATATGCTAATTTTCTCTGGGATTTTCAGGGTGTGTCAACATTCATAGAAAACAGTTTGCAAATGTAAGAAATTCAGTAGTTTAAATGTTTGATTTGGTATTTTTCCAAGCAAATATTTTTTTTCATACACTACTATGTCTCCTCTATCAGATGCATTCACAATCCAGCTCACTTGCACATACCTTTAAGCAGAATAATAATAAAAAAAACATAGTCTTCTTTTTTAAATATTTTATTTTTATTCCATGTGACTCAATTTGCGGCTTTGATCAAGCAGCACATGTCCACCTTCGTTGCTATGGCCCTCTGGGAGGCTTCTATGGGTTTTACAGTGTCAAGTGCTAGTACACACTGTTCCTCCAGGCTCTGTGAGTGACCCCAAAAGCAGCTCAGCGCACAACCATACACAGGCCCTCATAATGTGCATAGAATCCTCCTAGAGTGACTCAGCAGCAAGAGAGGAATATAGTGCTTGATCAGAGCTACAAACAGAGGCACCACAAATACAAATAAAATGGCCTACAAGGGCAGTATGCCTTCAAACAAAAAAAAAACTTCCATACAATAGTACTGTAAAAAACAAACTTACATGTGGCATTTTTTGAATGGCGTAAAAATGAATGAAAGGATAGATCAAATGCAGTTGCTTGATATGAAAAACTGTACTCGTGCAGCATGGGCCTTCCTTGTACATTGGGAGGTGGCGCTATAAGATGAAAAAATATACATGAGGGAAAAACGTTTCCTTTTAATTAGAACACAAATATCCATAACATTCAGGTAAAGAATACATGTATGAAAGGGGTATTTAGATTTCTTCAGGAGCAGCATTTGCTACAGAAATGGATAGGTGTCAAATTGTTGTTCAGTCATTTAGCAGCGTCTGACACACCGTGACCCTATAGACCGTATCATGCCAGGCACATTATATGTCTGGTTGTGCTAATTCATAAGGTTTTCATGGCAAAGATAGTGGAGTGGGTTACCAGTTCCTTCTCCAGTGGACAAGGATTTGTCTTACCTCTCTGCTATGACCGGACGATCTTGGGCGACCCCACATGGTATAGCTCACAGCTTCATTGAAATACGCAAGTCCCTTCACCCCAACAAGGTACCGATCCAGAAGGGGAGGTGTCAAATACTAAGAGCTTATCTCAGACTCCAATGACATAACAAATCCTCCATCCCATTGCCCTCCTCCCCAACCACTCCCATCATTGTTAGATAAGATCAGTACATGCCTTCTGACGCCAAGCTATCAATAAGTGCTGAAACCGGACAAGATGTAAATGTCTATACACAAACTATGTATTCAAAAAGATAAAATTTCTCTAAAATGCTTTTCTTCACATGGATTACATAATTGCTGTATTTTATAGTTTATTATACAAATATGCAAATTTTCCCCAAACTACAGTGGTCCTTTATTTTTTTAAACAGATAAGGAAGGCAGATTACATGAGTCAACTTTTTCAAGGGAGAAATAGCAGGGGATATCTTCATTATGTACAGTTGTTTTTCATGTAGACTTTGCTCTAATACATTGTTGGCAGATCCAAATGAGAAGAGCAGTATCTCACCAAGCATTACGTTGTCCTGAAGGCTTAAGTAGTAGCTCCACTGCTAGTATACTGTGATGAATTATTGCTTCATATATATATATTTTTTTTTATTATATTTTATTATATATACTTTTTTACATAAAGATCATAAATGTAAACAAATATTAATACATAAAAATAAAAAGATAACAGTACAAGATAATGTAAATGTTTCTTTGCATTAAATGACAGCATTTTACTAACTTATAACGTCACAAGCGGAATCAAAGTGAGAGGCGCTCGATCTGAGAAAGAACAAAACCTAAGTAGGTTTGCTCTATAGGCCTGGTTATCTACTCAGAGAGCAGCCTCTCTTAGCCACTTGTGCCCTTCACAGGGATAAATATCCTGTAGTATATCAGTCTGGTCTCACTCAATAGAGCGATCCATCCCCGAAATACCAGGCAATTCTAGCCTGAACTGCAGAAACAGCAAACAACAGTTACAGAGAGATTCAATTGATCAAGTCTGCAGCTACCTGGCTGAAAACCTAAACCGTTAACCATGCAATCGTAAGTAGTATTTCAGAGCATGATCATAATTAATTAAGCAAGGCCGTAACTACTGATTTAGAAACAGCCAATAGTAAATGAGACCATCATCATGATGTCAGTAAAACATGGAGGTTAAACGTCAATCAATTAGCGTTTAGAGGTCCAAAATGAGATCGGACTTGCAATCCGTCAATGTATAAAATAATAAAAATGAATGATGATACTGTTCTAGTCCATGCGGGTGGCCTGATATGTATTAGCTCCTTGATTACTGAGATTGATATAACACAGAAATGAAAAGTAAAATAAATATTTTTTTTTTGCAGATTTGCGAGCTTGAGACTGTTGTGCAATTAAAGTCTTTCATCTCTTTCTCTGTCTTTTAAAGTGCAGTATTGATTTTGAATTTGCATTTACACTGCTACGATCGGGTGTTTAACCCCATTGCGAGTCCTATCTGGTACTCTTAGGATTTTCTTTTACATTTGCCATTTACGGTGGTGAAAACAATTGCAGGCTTGAGGAATTATAGCAACTGAGTAGCGATTTGCGATTGTAACAGCCTGCAACCCGCAAATCATATGCGGGTAGCTAAAAGACGCCAATTGAATAGCAAATTAGTTTAAGGGCTACATTACGGGCTCCAGTGACTAACATTTGCTCAATTGAATTGAGACCAAGGGTCATCTGCAGAAATAAAGTCTTGATCTGAGAGTGAGCAACACCTGAAGTAGGTTTGTTTTATACGCCTGTTAACCTACTCAGATAGCAGCCTCTTTTACTTTCTCGTTAGTTCTTCTCTGATTGAACATCTCCATTTTTGGTTGTTACTTATAAAGACACATCAATCTCTATATCTTATTTTAACCTTATATAAAATGGAAAGAATGTTAACAAAACGTTGTTAAATATAAATTATTATGTTGTTAAATATATATTGTTAAATATAAATTATATTAGAAAAATATAAAATATAATTGATTATATTCTGACCATGGTTTGCAAACACTGTAAAATGTGTCTATCTGGTCCGACATAGTATAAGACATTTTCTCTATTCAGAATATTTCCCAAATTCTTTTTTTCTAGCTCAAACCAACAGGGGTGGCTGGTGCATTAGGGCAATTGGGCAACTGCACTCCCAAAATGTTAGCAAGCAGTGTAAATACTTGTTATTACATATATTATTTGAATTAATATTATTATTATTATTACATTTGGTTTATGACTGACAACATTTTTTTGAACAAAGACCTCTCCCATTCTGCCCCATAAATGCTATAAAATTATCCGCTTTATATTTTTAAGATTATACATTTCAGACCTCTGCTATAGAATTTTTTTCTATTCCCTTAAAACAAAAAAGGGGAGCTAGTGAGCACTAGGACAGCGTCCTGAATCTCCTTTCACATTAAGCCAAGGGAGGGAGAGCGGCTAGGACTTACTTTCATGTGCAGCTCTAATGAGAGCAGCTGGATGTTTGATATAAACGTCCCAACAAACAGCGGAAGTTCTCACACATGCTGCCTTGTTATCCACACACTGTGTGTCAATGTAGAGGGGAGGGGCTGCTCATAAAGGGAGCTGAGAGCAGACAGGAAGCTATGCAGGAAACAGAGAGTGTTAGTGAATAGACTGTCAATGTTCATTGGATTTAGTCATTATTGTTAGAACGCTCCTGTCCATGTTTGGATAGGATTCTATGATTGTGAATGACTCTGCCTGTGGGTATATATATATATATATATATATATATATATATATATATATATATATATATATGATAAATGCCCCTACTTATGAGTGTTTGTAGTGTTCTATGATTATATATTCCCCTGCCTGAGTGTATATATAATGCTGTGGCTATAAATACCTCTGCACTCCTATATTTGGATTTCTATGAGTATAAGTACCCCTGCCTTCCTATACAGTGCATTGCAAAAGTATCCCCCCCCCCCCCCCCCCTTGGCATTTTTTGTGTTTTGTTCCCTCACAACCTGGAATCAACATGGATTGTTTGAGTTTTTGCATCATTTAATTTACAGAACATGCCCACAACGTTGAAGATGTTTTTTTTTTTTTATTGTGAAGCAAACAAATAGGACAAAATACCAAGTAATTTTTGATAAGTTTCTATGAGCTTGCCACATCTTTCCACTGGGATTTTTGCCCATCCCTCCTTGCAAAACTGCTCCAGCTCCTTCAAGTTGGATGGTTTGCGCTTGTGAACAGCAATCTTTAAGTCTGACCACAGATTTTCTATTGGATTGAGGTCTGGGCTTTGACTAGGCCATTCCAACACATTTACATGTTTCCCCTTAAATCACCCAAGTGTTGCTTTAGCAGTTTGTTTGAGGTCATTGTCCTGTTGGAAGGTGAACCTCCATCGTAGCCTCAAATCACGCACAGAGTGGTACAGGTTTTGCTCAAGCATATCCCTGTATTTAGCACCATCCATCTTTCCCTCTACTCTGATTAGTTTCCCAGTCCCGGCTGCTAAAAAAGATCCCCACAGATTATGCTGCCACCACCATGTTTCATTGCGGGGATGGTGTTCTTTGGGTGATATGATGTGATGGGTTTGCGCCAGACATAGCGTTTTCTTTGATGGACGAAAAGTTCAATTTTAGTCTCATCAGACAAGAGCAACTTCCTCCATACATTTTGGGAGTCTCCCATATGCCTTTTCCCAAACTTGAAACGTGCCATTTTGTTTTTTGCTAAAAGTAGTGGCTTTCTTCTGTCCACTCTGCCAAAATGCCCAACTCTAGGGAGCGTACGGCTTATTGTCGTCCTATGTACAGATACTCCAGTCTCTGCTGTGGAACTCTGCAGCTCCTCCAGGGTTACCTTAGGTCTCTGTGCTGCCTCTCTGATTAATGCCCTCCTTGCACAATCTGTGAGTTTTGGTGGGCAGAAGTCTCTTGGCAAGTTTGTTGTTATGCCCTGTTATTTCCATTTGGTTATCATAGATTTGATGGTGCTCCTGGGAATCATCAAATATTTGGATATTTTTTATAACCTAACCCTGACTTGTACTTCTCAACAAAATTGTCCCTTACTTGTTTGGAGAGTTCCTTGGTCTTCATGGCAGCGTTTGGTTAGTGGTGCCTCTTGCTTTGGTGTTGAAGCGTCTGGGTCCTTTAAAAAAAGGCGTGTATATGTAATGACAGATCATGTGACACCTAGATTGCACACAGGTGGACATCATTTCACTAATTATGTGACGTCTGAAGGCAATTGGTTGCACCAGAGCTTTTTATGGGCTTCAACAAAGGGGGTGAATACATACGCACATGCAACTTTTTTGTCTTCTATTTCTAAAAAATAGTTTTATGTATATATTTTTTCTCATTTCACTTCACCAACTTAGACTATTGTGTTCTGATCCATCACATAAAAGTCAGATGAACAAAACATTGAACTTCAGGCTGTAATGTAAAAAATAGGTAAAAAGTCAAGGCGGGGGAATACTTTTGCAAGGCACTGTAATATAGGGATGATGAGGTTCTCCAAGAGATCTCCAACACTTTGCATTTTAATACATCCAGACTAAGGTGTTTTCCTATAAACTTGCTCTGCAGAATGGATCCAGAATTTGTAGCTTCAGTTTTTGGAACAGCCCACATGAACAGATTTTTTTTTATATAAAATAGATAAAAAGTCAAGGGGGGGAGGGGGTAAATAATTTGCAAGGCACTTAATATTTATTCCTATAAGTATAAGTACCCCTGCCTTCCTGTATATTTATTCCTATTAGTATAAGTACCCCTACCTTCCTATATATGTATTTCTATGAGTATAAGTATCCCTGCCTTCCAATATATTAATGCCTATGAGCATAAGTACCCCTGCCTTCCTGTATATATTTATTTCTTTGAGCATAAATGTCCCAGTCTTCCTATATATATATTTTCTATAAGAATAATAACCCTGCATCTGTATATATTTATTTATATCATTATATATACCCCTGCCTATGTCTTATAACAACTACTGTATAAATGCCTCTTCCCTTGTGTATAAGTATTTCTAAGAGTTTGAAAAAACTCCATCCTGGGCATATATTCATCACTAAATGGGCCCCTAGGTTAATTTTTTTTATATTTACATAGTAAGAAGGATAGAGAGGGGAGCATACTTCCTAATTTAATATGTATTCATATGTGTTTTATTTAATTACTAGCGACTTGCCCGTCAAAAATGACAGGGCAATAAAAAAGTGTTGAAATGCTGTTTTTCACACAATGTGAGTGTACTGTGTGCCTCAACTGTATAGACCCCTATAACACACTAATGAACGCATGTAATAACACTATAAGTGCCATGAGAGTCATCCAGGACCTTCATGACACAAAGTGTAAGCACTACACCATTTTATCCCGGTCTCTTATGGGGGTCTATACAGACCCTCATAAGTCTCTATTTAACCCCATTAGTCCCATAAGTGTATTCAAAGACCCTCATGGGACATTTAGAAGCCTTTAAATTACCCTGTATGTGCGATGAGGGTTCTCCAGTACCCTCCTGACACTAAGTACAAACCCACCCCAATAAACCATTTAATTTAAACTAACACCCCTCTACACTAACGTATTAACACCTACACTACCTACCTACCCCCTAATAACCCCCCCACTACCACCACTCTAATTACAGAAAATAAAAAAACCTAAGTCACAGAAAATAAAAAATCTACATTACAGGAAATAATAAAACCTAAGTCACAAAAAATAAAAAAGGTACATTACAGAAAATAAAAAAGTACATTACAACCCCCCGTCCCCCACCCACTACAGAAAAAAAAATTACACATCTGAAAAGGAAATACATACAGAATACATACATTACAATACAATATAAATAAAATACAATACCCCCTATCTATGTAAAATACATCCCCCTATCTATCTATCTAACATACAATCAATCATATCTAATATTCTGTATTGACCCTCATGAGTGACGGGGTTAATTAAGTGCTTATAGGGGTCAGTATTGACCCCCATGAGTGATAGGGTTAATTAAGGGTTTATGGGGTCTGGATTGACCCCCAGGAGTAAAAGGGTTATTTAGGGGTTGGTGGGGCTCTCTATAGAGCCCCATGAGTGATAGGGTTCATTTTTTTTAATTACGGGTCCTTTAAGGACCTTTACGGACCTTTAAGGAGCCGCAAGGCGGGAATTTAGAATTTTGATTGCAGCAGGCGATCAGGGACCACCACTGCGAGGGTTAATGTGGGGTTAATGCGGGTTTCCGAGCTTATCTCGGATCTCTTCTTGGGTAAGTTGTATGTGGCTGTGAGGTCCGGAGTCGTGGAGCCTCGTTTTCATTTTTTGGGGGCGGACATTTTTTTCCTCGCTTAGCCGTTTTTCGAATGCCAAAACTGTGGAATTTGGGGTTAAATTCGCGTATAACCTCACTTCCAGATGTCCTGGCTGTCCCCCCGTGCTGTCGGTGAGTGTTTTTTTCTTAATCATTATTGTGTTTATTATTGTGTTTTAAGTGTTTTTGTGTTTGAGCGGTTCGGGGGGGTTAGTGCTGTGTTTTGCGAGACACAGGGGAGGGAGAGGAGGAGGGGAAGGAGAGGACTAAGTGCTGCGAGTTAATAGTTGTGTGGGGTGGTTTAAGGCGCCGAAGGGGTGGTGTTGTCTCAAAGTCATGCGCCGTAAAGCCTCCACCTTCCGCAAATGCGGGCCCCTCGCTTCGCGAGGGTCCGTATTTGCGGCCCGAACTGCATCCCTCACTTCGCGATGGACGCAGTTCTTGATAGCTCACTTTGCGAGCTCGTAAAACGTGACAACTATTAAATGTGATTGCATGTCATCAACAAAACAGAGGAACTTCCCAGAATAAGAACAGTGAGCAGAACGATGTTCTAAGTGGCATTGGACTTGGGGAGTGGACAGAACTCGATTCCCCGCCCAGGAAGCACATCATGCTGTGCTAGACAGGGCTGTTAGCCTGCCATGAACGCTGAGCGTTCTCAGAGCAGCACTGCTGGGAGATCTTGTGTGAGAAGCTCCAGACCCAGAGCAGCACTGTAGCATTGTCTGGCAGATTCTGAAGGGGGGCTGTTTAATAAAATGCCGGCGAATGCCTAGCCAGAGGGGCTGACTGTAGAGGCTGGAAAGTTGTGAGCGGTCCCCAGGGGAGACAGTGGATGCTCAGATGATGTGAAATATGCAAACTAAGGAAAGTTTGCCATTTACATACTTTCTGGCTAAATTCCAAATTGTCCATATTAAGCCACTTGAGAATGGAGAATTGTAAAGGACATTTGAGCTATTTATTCATACTGCTGATTTGCACCTGATATGCACCTTTTTGAGGTAACCTGTCTTAGTAACCTTCTTTCTTGGCACTTTAGCTCTATAAGAGCATTCAAAAAGAAGTTTATGGAACTAAAAAAAATGTATTCCTTTTTCTAGCCCTTACTGCTTACAGAAGCATAAGAAGATGGGCTTGAGATTGAATTGTTTGGCACTTTTCCAGACGGTCTGAAAAAAGTTTGCCAGACAAGTAAGAACCCCCGATTGGAAGGTTGGGAGGTGGGGGATAAACACTTATATACTTTTTTTGGCTGAACTCTAAATTGTCCATAATAAGCTCCTGGAGAAGTGTAAAGGATAATTAAGTTACTTATTTATACCGCTGACTTGCACCTGATTTGCACTTCTTTTTAAAGGGACAAGACATTCATATTTCACTAGAAGTATATTTTCCTAGGGAATTATCCGGCGGTATGAGGGATAAAGATTCCAACACTACTAAATCCAAATCTAAAATTATGAAAAATCCTGGGAATACTCCAAAAGCACCGCCGGCAACTTTTTTTCCCCAAAGGGATAATTTAGGAGCTATGAGTTCCTCACAAAAATAATCCCCTATGCATACTTATTCATCGCCGGGACTAGACCAAACAAAACTGTCTACAAATGGCGAATCAGTGGAATCAGCTGATACAATGGAAGATGAAGTTCTAACCACTTCTATTATGAAAATACTGCTTAATGAATTCCAATCTACTTTAAGAACTGACCTTTCACAGGAAATCCAACTAAATATTGTGGAGTATCAATCTTGTTAAGTAAAAATAGCAATGCTAGTGAGCAATATAGAGAAGTAGACTTGGAAGGGAGATTTGTTATATGGGCCGGGAAAATCAACCAGCTAAATTACACTATAGTAAATATTTATGCACCCAATGAGAGACAAAATGGGTTCTTAAACAAATTACTTTAGCGGGTTAAAAATATTAAAGTAGGCAAAGCAATTGTTTGAGGAGATTTTATATGGTACTGAATGTATCTCTAAATAGGAAAAGTAATAATCAAGAATACTTACACTGGCATACAAAAAGGAAAGCTAAACTTTTTAATGAATCCTTAGTGAGATTTGAGTTATGTGATGTTTGGCGGTTAAGATATGGCAATGCAAGAGACTAAACGTTTTATTTTTACCGCCATAAGTCTTATTCTAGAATAGACTACTTTTTGGTTGACTCGAAAACATTGGCAGCTATAGACTCAACCAAGATTAACATAATTAAATGGTCAGATCATGCTATGATAGAACTTTAGATTAAAGATAATTTGACTCAAAAGAAATATTCTAGAAATGGAATGGATATTTCATTATTTAATAAATTAGATAAACAAATATTATTACAGGAAGAAATAGAATTTTTTTTCCAAGTTAATGAGAATTCAGTTCCTGAGCCGTCAACGATTTGGAATGCCCATAAAGCATATATAGGAGGAATGTTACTCTCATGGGGTGCACATAGAAGGAAACAGAGTGGTCTCTCACTTCAAGACTTATATGCACAATTAGCTAACCTTGAAAGACAAAATAAAGTATCCCCTTCCGCTGATAAGAGTATGGAGATTAGAAAAGTAAAAAACGGAATAAACAAAATTGGCAAAAAAATATTGATAATAGTTTGTGGAAACTTCAACAGAGAAAATATGTTTTGAATAATAAAGTGGGGAAACTATTAGCTCAGAGATTAAAAAAATAATAAATCAATTAATAGAATAGATGAACTAATAATTGAAAATAAAAAGAAGGACTCATTACATTAACAAATCCTAGTGATATTGAAAAGGCTTTTTTGGCTTTTATGAAAATCTTTACAATTTAGAAAGTAACGATGCAGTTATAAAACCCAAAATAGAAGATATTACTACATTTTTGGACAGACTTTCGCTTCCCAAAATCACTAAGGAGGAATTTATCCTAATAGTGAAATAAAAATATTAGAAATTGAAGAAGTAATTGATAATTTAAAGTTAAATTCAGCCCCTGGTCCAGATCGGTTTGTAAATTATTATTACAAAACCTTTAAGACAGTACTTATGAAACATCTATTCGAAGTGTTTAATGAAATTAAAAGAAAGAGGAGTGAGCCTAAATAAATGTTAGAAGCAGTTATAATTAATATTCCAAAGCAAAATAAAGACATAAGGTGGTGTAAGAATTATAAACCGATATCTTTAATGAACACAGATATAAAATTATATGCAAACATTTTAGTTAAAAGATTGAATTTGTGCCTTGGTAAATTAATAAACATGGATCAATCGGGTTTTTTACAAGATAGGCAGGGAGCTGATAATACAAGGAGATTAATTGATGTCATTTATTTTTGTAAAGATAACCATAAACCTTCTATAGTTATTACATTAGATGCAGAAAAAGCCTTTGACAGGCTAAACTGGGATTTTATAAATCAAGTATTACAAAAATTCGGTTTTGAAGATTTTGGAGTGAAATCTATAGGGGCTTTATATTCAAACCCCACTGCCTGTGTTGTAGGAAATGGCCTAAAAACAAACACTTTCTCCATTACCAATGGGACCCGTCAGGGTTGTCCATTATCTCCTTTAATTTGTGTTTTGATGATGAAACCTTTGGCAGAAGCCATAAGAATGAATAATAAAATTAATGGAATTAGAATTGGTGATTTTGAGCATAAAATCATGCTATATGCTGATGATGTGATATTAACTATAGCCGAACCTACAGAGTCTTTATTACAGATTCAGGATTTAATAAATAAGTTTGGTTTAATTTCTTACTACAAAATAAACTGGTCAAAGACGGAAGTATTAACAATAAATATAGACGAAGACGAAAACATTTATCTGAAAAACATTTGGGAAATTGATTGGGAGTTAAATAAAATCAATTATTTGGGAATAGAGTTTTCTGAAAAGTTGGTTGACCTAATTAAAATAAATTTTTCGAAATTATACGACAAAATTAAAAACCAACTAATAAACTGGAAATCAAATAGGTTATCCTGGTTAGGTAGAATAGCAGCCATAAAGATGTCTATATTACCGCAAATAAATTATTTATTTAGATGTTTGCCTTTATCTGTTCCTGAAACTACAATTAAAAAATACCAAACTTTGATCGATTAATTTATAAATAATGGGAAAAAATCTAGAATTAAATCAAGGATTGTTAGGAAGAGCTTTATAAAAGGAGGATTGCGTCCCCTTGTGTTGAAGAATATTATATGGCTGCAATGCTATCTCATTTTATACCCTAGTCTGCTAAAACAAAACAAAATAATTGGATAACAATAGAACAATGTTTAGCTAAGGACTTATCATTAAGGGATTGGCTTTGGTACGATAAATTTCCCAATAATAAAATTACGTCAATAATAATTAAAACAGGGTTTAAATTTTGGATTAAATGGAATAAAAATGTAAACCTTTCGACAATTCCGTCTTCGGAAATGTCATTGTTAGGTCTAAGTAATGTTCTTAATTTGGCTTGTCTTCGTAATTGGGGTAATTGGAATATACAAACATTGGGATATCTGTTCGATAAAGGTGAATTTAAGTATTTTTCTAAGTTATGTACAGAATGTATTTTCCCATCATATAAATGGTTGGAATATGAGAGAGTTAAAAATGCTGTTTTAAAATCAAAATATTTAATTACCTCAAACAGATCCTTAACCAATTTTGAAAAGTTAGCACTTTATACTGACAGGAAACATATAATTTCCAAATGCTATGAGATATTAAGAAAACAGGATATGTTTGAAAAATCTCCAGGAATGTTTAAATGGGAAAAAAAATGTAATAACTTAATTGACCTGGAAAAATTGGTCTAGAGCGTTTGCGCTCTCAAAGAAAATTATTAGATATCAAGCACATAGAGAAGTCAATTTTAAAGTGATGCAGAGGTGGTACTTTGGCCCAGTAAAAATATCAATAATTAACAACAATCCTAATATGGGGCTTTGTTGGAGGCTTTGTAGTCAGCAGGGGACACACAAACATATTTGGTGGGACTGTGACCCCATTAAGAAACTTTGGATTTCGACTTTTGATTTTATTTCTAAAATTCGTGGTAAAATTATTAAGCCGTCATGTGAAATGGTTATTCTCCATATCATGGACAATAGGCTTAAGACGGAAGAACACGCTTTAATTATACATGTAGTCTCAGTAGTTAAATGGCTTATTGCCAAACGTTGGAAATCAGAACTTATTCCATCACTGAATGAAGTAATAACAACTCTTAAAAAGAACAGAGAAATAGAAAGAAATCTATATGACATGGGCATTGTTTTATCTAGGTTCAATGGTTGGTTGATTTGGGATAAATATTTCCATTCATTAACTCATTAGATATAATCCTTCTTTAGTTTTTGTATACCTGTAGTATATCTTGTATTTGTATTTTTGTGTTTTGTACAATTTTGTAATATTTGTTTGTTTGTATAAACTTAAGCAAAAAAAAAAAAAAAAGAACAGTGAGCAGAACCAGAACCACCTCCCCTTTATCAAGATAATAAGTAAGTGAAGTGACCGAAAAAAAGATCAAGTCGGTGGAGTCTGTCAGTGGGCAGGGCCTATAGAGGTAACATGTTGTGAAGGGCAGGAGTTTATACTGTTGGGTGGAGGCAATGTAACAGGAGGGGCCCGGTTTCCGCCCCACCAACTTGGAAAGTCACCAGCCACCACTGCAAACCAATGTAACATTTTTAGAACTATGTGGACCTTAAGAAAATCTTTAGTGACAAATTTTTAATGGGAATAATGTGCCCAAACATATTTTTGGGCTCATTTCACCTTTAAGTTTGGGTTCCTTTAGGTGCCAAAAAATAGACCACTGTAGGCAGTTTTTCTATATGGTCTTTTACATGACTGAACCTTATAATGGGGAAAATACTTTTGGAAAGCAAAAACATAAAAATAAATACAGCCTTTACATTTTTATATTTTAAACAGAGTTATTCTTTACTACAGGGTCCCATTTTTGTCTCATAAATAATTCTGCTACCATGTTCTCTTGGGGTGTGTTGTTGTAAACTAAGGGCTACATACACCTCCAAGATCACCTGGGTTGGAGAAGGAGACCCTTGACCCGGCAGGACCAGGAGGATGAGGAAAGAAGTAGCTAGATTGGAGTGGATCTTTTATAGGTTGACAACCATTGTGCCCCTAGCTAGCCACGAGTGAGGTACCCACCCGCCCCTTCCTGGTATGAGTAATGGGAAGGGTATATTGCTAAGTTAAAATGTGTTAGAAATTTATGGTTGAGGTTGATAATGTTATATTAATGCTTTGTTTAAAAAAAAAAAAGGTTGCCACAGTGGCGGATGGTGAGGTGAGTCGCTGGGACAGTGGTGAAGTGTGTGAGTCCCTACCCTACGGAGGTATGGATGTACTATCACAGTAGGCCCTGGATGCGGGTTCAGGGAGTAGAGGGCACTGTCTCTGGCATGGCTTCTCCCCTAAATTGTATATTTATTTATGGTTTATGTTTATGGTTATCTGTCATTATGTTTACAAATAAACATTGTTGCCAGTTTTCATCCAATAAGTAGTCAGGGTATGCTATTGTGGGTAGCATATCACTTAGGCAGTGCTTGGACCATTAACCTCTCATTATTTCTTTTTTTCACATTTTTAGCTGTTGTAGTTGCCACAATCACACTGAACAGATAGAAAATCTCAACTCCCTCGAAAAGTTGATCAGGATCATTATAACACTTATAACATAGTTACGCAGCATCACAGTTGCATACAAAAGTTGATTAATAAGAGACATCATTATTTTTTGTTTTTCCTTCTTTTCAAGTGTAGATGTTTAAAATATGTGACTGCAATTGCCCTTGAACACTTACTGCAACTAATATGCATTTCTCCAACACACGTATAACAATAGTGTTTATATATTTTATGCACAAATCACTGAGAAGGGCAAGGCAAGGGTAATAATCAGCTTCCCATAGTACAAATCAAATCAGCGGGGCATTTTGAATCTAAAATAATATCAGTTTAATGATCTTTGTCTAACAAAACTGATACATAAATGCTGTGCTACTATACTAACTCAAAGTTATATGCAAATTGAGGAATGTCCCAGAAAATCTAATCCCATCAGGAATGCATAAGAAGTTAATTTACCCATTTTTTTACAACTCATAAATCTACGGGCTACTGAGCCAGAGCGCCAGATGCCAGCACGAAGATCTCTTTCATGCTATCAGTCTCAACATTGACGCGGCGGCCATGCCTCAACAAAGTCTCATAAAGGCTTTTGTATTCTAAGACTTGGAAGCAGCTTTTCACATTCTGTTACAATAGTGGGAACAGCAGGACATTTGGAGGACTGATTGTCTGAACTGGTGGTCCCCCTTTTGATTCACACTACATAGCTATAGATTTCAAATGCTTAATATGCAATCCATCTTAGATCTGAATGGGTAATTGTAAAAACTCATGTAAGATCCTTTTTTGTTTAATCCTATATGACTAATACAAATGGTTTTGTTTTTAAATTGGAATATATTTATTGTTATATTCTTCTATGATTAATACTATACTGCTAAATGTTCTGGCTATATCGATCTTGTATTAATTTGATTTAAACGATTATTTCATAAAATAAACTATCCTATACAAAGACAAGCTTGCAATGTCATAAATTACAGGATAAAAAGGCATTTTCATTTACAATCCAGTGTTCTGGATAGTTATTGCTTAGTGAGCTTAGTGGGTATCTGGCAAAACATTTTTGGAAATCATTGCATAACATAGCAGCCATTCCCATACTGCTGAATCCCAAAAAGATGAAACATCTGTTAGGTATCTAATGTATATTCACTTTACCGTATTTTTCGCCATATAAGACGCACCGGCAGATAAGACGCACCTAGTTTTTAGAGGAGGAAAACAAGAAAAAAAAAATCTGAATCAAACACAAATACACTCAAACACAAATACACTTTACACACAGATACACACCTACATTACACACAAATATATATATATATATATATATATATATATATATATATATATATATAGATACACATACATACATATACATACACACATAAATATACATACACATACATACATATATACACACACATACACACACATACATACATACACACATACACATACATATCCATATACTGCAGCATTTGGGAGCCATTGACCCTCCCTGACCCTCCTGATCCTCCCTGACCCTCCTGATCCTCCCTGACCCCCCTGATCCTCACCTTTATAGAGACACATACATACATATACATACACACATAAATATACATACACATACATACATATATACACACACATACACACACATACATACATACACACATACACATACATATCCATATACTGCAGCATTTGGGAGCCCTTGACCCTCCCTGACCCTCCTGATCCTCCCTGACCCCCCTGATCCTCACCTTCCTTCTGATCTCTGCCATCTTGATCTCACCCCAGCGCTTCCTACCAGCTTCCTACTGCAGCGTTGCGTGTGTGACGTCACTAGGACGCACCGGCCGACGCGATGCTGGTAGGAAGCGCTGGGGTGAAATCAAGAGGACAGAGGCAGTCTGAAAAGGTATATTCGCCGTATAAGACGCACCAACTTTCCTCCCCCAGTTTTGGGGAAGAAAAAGTGCGTCTTATACGGCGAAAAATACGGTATATATCTATCTGTCCATAATGAATTCAATGAAGCTGACACCTTGCTTACTTTGGGATATGGAGATGGAAGCAGGTTCCCCATTTTCGGTATATGTGTGTGTTTGCATTGCTCAGTTGTGTCCGACTCTCCGTGACCTCATGGTCTGTAACACACCATGCTGATCCACTTAGTTTTCATGGCAGAGATACTGGAGTGTGTTGCCAGTTCCTTCTCAAGTGGGCCACCGTATACAGCTCCTGGTATTCCTAGGTGGTCTCCCATCCAAGTACTGACCAGGCACGACCCTGCATGTCTTCAGGGTGGTGTAAACCCTGGGTTCCTTGACTGGTATCAAACCCAGGTTGCAGCGATGAAAGCACTGATTCCTAACCACTGGGCCACCATGGAACGCATTCTTTTAGGTGTACAGTATAGATGTATGCAAAAATGTACTATTGTACTATTGTACTTTGAACAGAGGACTTATTTAAAAGACCATTGCATAATGAAAAATATATGTTTGAAAACTTTGAAAAAGTCTGACTCTGAGCATAATTAAGCAGGACAAAAGTTATCCCTGGAGGAAACCAGGAGCGGATATACCAGTGCTGTCTAATTATAATAACACTTTTTTTTAAAACAGCCATGGCGCTCCTGCGTTTGCTACTGAACTCAATGCTATCACATATATAGTTGTCAGCAGTGCGGCTAGCTAAAATCCGTTGCTAACGCCGCAGCCCTCGCAATGCGAGGGCCCAGTTGCTGGCAAGGAGCTCCAAAGGCGCTCCTTGCGCTGCTGATGAGCGCCGTAGAGCTCATCCCTACAACAGCACTTATGCCAAAAAATTTACGGACCATTACGAGCTCGCAAAAATACGACCTTAGCGCCCGAAATCCTCACAAATGAAAACATTAAAAACACAATAAATACACACAACAAACACATAAAAAGCTTACCCACAGCAAGGCGTGGCACCCAGGACCTCTGAAAGTGAAGTTACACCTCAATTTAAGTAGAATTTAAGTTTACACACCCGAAAATCCCCTAAGCAAGAGAAAAAATGGCTGCCGGAAAAAAACGAAAACGAGGCTACAGGACCCTAAACACACAAAACACCACCAAACACAGACAGATTTTCCGAAAAAGCCGGATGAGGTCTAAGAACAAGGTTGCAAAAGCTGCCACAGCCGCGTACCACACATATTGGGCGCCATTTTACACAATGCGGAAGTACGCAGCTAACCTAACAGATTTTCCTCATGCACGCACACTATTTACACTACACACTGCACACATTGCTGACACTTACACAGCAGCTCCAGAACAGTCAAAACACTGCTGCAGCAACATTAAAACAGATTGTCAGCTCTTCAACACAATGCTTCCTGCATATATTACTTCCAAATAGGTAAAGTGTATTCATTTATTCATTATTTCATTAGCATACAAAAAACGACAGCCAACGCTGCTCATAGCACACAAACAACCAACAGCCGGCGCTCATTGCAAGCCACGCGATGAGCACCGAACGCTCTCAGTGTGAGACTCGCAATGAGCACCAAAGGATCTCAGAACATCAACAAAATTAAGGTCGCAACCAAACACCATTACCTGCCTTACAATCTTATTGCTGTCATTTTTTGATGAGCAATTTTCTAGTGTATATATATATATATATATATATATATATATATATATATATATATATATAGTAAGTAAATTCTACATTTGTGTTCACCTTTGGACATCTAAAACAAGTTAAAAAACTATTTTCCTGCTCAGAATTCAGAGAAATACAGTTATTGCACCGCATTCTGGGATCCTGGGCAGGGACTTCCAAATGTGCAAACAAAGGCTTTGCTTTTTAATCAAAATACCATTTCAAACGTGGATCATTTTAAGCATATACCTTCTGTGTTGCACAGCTTTAAGCAAAACCTACAGACAGCACTGTTTCGGGGTTAGTCAGTGTGGGGCCAGTTCCTAGCTTGTATGTAGCATGCGCCCTAGAGCTGTGCTGCAGGCAGAGGAGCTTTGCAAAGACAGGAGGAAAGGGAGTAGGGGAGCAGCTATGGAAAGAGGCCTTGGGGAGGAGTACTGAGTGATTTGGTCCCAGCAGGGCCCAACGCAAAACATTTTTACATCCCCCCCAGAGAGGGACCCTTTATTCTCTAGCTCCGCCACTGCACAAGCCCATATATACTTCTTTCTTTTAAGTGTCCCGTTTTATTTTGGGGAGAGTGGGCAATTGGCAACAGTATTTGGATGATATGGTGCTCCAGAAATGGGGAGTATGAAAGAAGAGACGCATGCAGATTCATGAAGTAAGTACCAATATGGGATTCTGGAATAAAATACTCAGGGTTATGGTGGAAGAGACACACAGGTGGGTAACAGACATAACAATCTGGAGGATGACACTAAAACAATGGTCCAGGGTGGGGAGAGTTGATGGAGGGAAAAGACATCTCAAATAACGAATGTTATTTTGCATTTCTCTCCTCATAGCAAGATCAGGGTTGTGGGTTGTGTTCTTCCTCCAGGACATCATTTTTATTTGGGCACTTGCATTACATTGACATAATATGCAGGGTCTCTCAATATGTCTTTTATTAACATCTATATTTCCTTAAAGAAGCATTATATATGTCTTATAATAGCACAAACCCTTTTTATACAGAGTAGTTAAAGTACCTGTTCTGGAGATAACACTCTATAGAGATTGTGTGACAATTTATAGAGCTGATAAGTTTATTATGTGTAATCTTTGCAAAAAAATATGAATGAGGAATTGATGACCCTGTTCCAAAGAACTTACAGTGTAAACAAAGGATGTGGAGAAGTGACACAAGAAGGTGAGAGTGTGGTGGACAATGGCCCAGGCAGCAGGAAATAAACACTGAAAGTAGTGGCTGTGTCTTCCGATATTCAATATCGTTTTGCATTTGCCACATGTTATGTGTGAATTTGGCTCTGTAAAGTAGGACACAGATCTGATCTAATGAAGCAAGGGATATATTTATTAACTTGAATTGCCGCAATTCCCACGCTTCGAAACGGATGACCAAGGGGATACCCATAATGGCAGACAGAGCGAGTAATTAGAGAATCTCACAAGAGGGCTGTGAAGAGGTCTTTCTCATGGTAAGGGGGGGATTGACACCTTGTTGAATGAGCTTCCATGAAACAATTCTGACTTTCCTTCAACCTTGACAGCAGTTCAATTGGTGAGGAGGACAGAGTGAGGTGCAGTCCACCTAGAAGAAAAAAAAACTTATTAAGAGACTCCACAAGGACATAATCTCTCTATCCAATGTCATGCACTGATTTATAAGACATTTGAGGCAGTCTCTCTGCTACCTGTTTATGATGTTTAAGGAGATGGGGAGGCCAGTTAAGCTGGTGTCGGCTACACGGTTAAATTACCACTGTTCCCACACTTTAAAACTGATGACCATTTGAAACGGATGACCAAGGGGGGATTTTAACCCATGATGGACGACATAGAGACTATGCAGAGAGTCTCACGAGAGGGCTGTGAAGAGTCCTTTTATGGTGAGTGGATGCAAACCTTTCCACATGAGCTTCCATAAAACTATTCTGACTTCATCATTGACAGTAGTTCAATTGGTGAGGGGCACAAGGTGAGGGGTCCAGTCCACCTGGGAGATAAAGAAACCATATTAAGAGACTTTACAAGGACATCTACCAGTTCAATACCATGCATTATAAGATATTTGAGGCAGTCTCTCAACTACCTGCTTATGATGCTTAAGTTGGTGTAGGCTACACGGGTGTATTGACACTGTTCCAAAATGATGACCAATGGGGATAGCTATGATGGGAGACAAAGGGAGTGAGTATGCAGGGAGTCTCATGAGAGGACTTAAACATTGCCATTTGAGCTTCCATTAAACCATTCTGGCATTTTTTTCAACTTTGACAGCAGTTCAATTGGTGAGGAGCACAAGGTGAGGTCCAGTCCACCTGGGAGATAAATAAACAATATTAAGGAGTTCAATATAATGCATTGTTTTATCAGACATTTGAGCAAGTCTCTCTGCTACCTGCTTATGTTTGTTGCTTAACCATTTTGACCTTTTCTTTAACCTTGACAGCATTTCAATTGGTGAGGAGCACAAGGTGAGTTCCAGTCCACCTAGGCGATACATAAACCTTATTAAGAGATTTCACAAGGACATAATCTCCTCATAATATCATCCATTGGTTTATCAGACATTTGGCGCAGCCTTCTCCCGGCTACCACCTGCCTACGATGCTTGCAAGTGTTTTCAAAGATTTCACTGAGTTCTAATGAACAAAAATGAATGCCACTGAAGTCCATTATTTTATAATATTCTGTTTTTAAAGAACTAGACTTGATAATGGGCCATATATTTTAGAAAGTATAAGGAAATATAGCCATTAAATACTATATGTAATTATACTGTAACATGGAGTCTCTACTTTTGCATTCCCTGCTATTCCCACACTTTGAAACTGATGACCAAGGGTATACCCATAATGGCAGACAGAGCGAGTAATTAGAGAGTCTCACAAGAGGGCTGTGAAGAGGCCGTTTTCATGGTAAGGGGAGGATTGAAATCTTGTGGAATGAGCTTCCATGAAACCATTCTGACTTTCCTTCAACCTTGACAGCAGTTCAATTGGTGAGGAGGACAGAGTGAGGTGTAGTCCACCTGGAAGATAATAAAAAACCTTATTAAGAGGCTACCCACAAAGGCATAATCTCCCAGTCCAATCTCATGCACTGATTTATAAGACATTTGAGGCAGTCTCTCTGCTACCTGTTTATGATGTTTAGGGAGATGGGGAGGCCAGTTAAGCTGGTGTCGGCTACACGGTTGAATTACCACTGGTCCCACACTTTAAAACTGATGACCATTTGAAATAAATGACCAAGGGGGGATTTTAACCCATGATGGACGACAGAGTGACTAGGCAGAGAGTCTCATGAGAGGGCTGCAAGGAGTCCTTTTTCATGGTGAGTGGATGAAAATATTTCCACATGAGCTTCAATGAAACTATTCTGACTTCATCCTTGGCAGTAGTTCAATTGGTGAGGAGCACAAGGTGAGGTCCAGTCAACCTGGGAGATAAAGAAACCATATATCAGAGACTTCACAAGGACATGTACCAGTTCTATGTCATGCATTATAAGACATTTGAGGTATTCTCTCTACTACCTGCTTATGATGTGCTTAAGCATGGGGAGGCCGGTTAGGTTGGTGTAGGCTACACAGGTATATTGACACTGTTCGCACAGTGTAATCAAAATGATGACCAATGGGGATAGCTATGATGGAAAGCAAAGGGAGTGAGTATGCAGGGAGTCTCATGAGAGGGCTAAAACATTGCCATATGAGCTTCCATTAAATCATTCTGACCTTTCTTTAAACTTTGACAGCAGTTCAGTTGGTGAGGAGCACAAGGTAAGGTCCAGTCCACCTGGGAGATAAATAAACAATATTAAGGAGTTCAATATCATGCATTGTTTTATCAGACATTTAAGGCAGTCTCTCTGCTACCTGCTTATGTTTGTTGCTTCACCATTTTGACCTTTTCTTCAACCTTGACAGCATTTCAATTGGTGAGGAGCACAAGGTGAGTTCCAGTCCACCTAGGCGATACATAAACCATATTAAGAGATTTCACAAGGACATAATCTCCCAGTTCAATATCATGCATAATGCCACTGAAGTCCATTATTTTATAATATAAGGGGCCATATATTTTAGAAAGTATAAGGAAATATAGCCATTAAATACTATATGTAATTATACTTTAACATGGAGTCAGTACTTTTGCATTCCCTGCTACTAAAACAGACAGGGAATGCAGAAAAAAAAGATGCACAAAGGCAATGGGTGCCCCCAGTAAAGCATAATTGTGTATAAGATAAGGTAATGAATTAAAGGCAGTATTGTCCATTTACCCATTACCTATCACTTTTTCTTCAGATAAGTATAATATGCAAATATAGGTCTGGAGTATCCTTTAATGTTTTTATACATCAGACAGTACGTTTTGTACATCAGACATTAATTTCCCTACATCTATACGTTATTTAGGCTTTGTGATGTTATCTATTGTTTTCATATCCATATGCCAAGGTACTTAATGTACTTAATTAGACTGTGGGTAACTGTTTGTGGTTGGTGTATTTACAGAAGTTGACAACATAAAACTCTGTGGTACTTACTCCTCACATAATTACTCACAAGGGATTACATACACAGAAAAAAATGCAAAATTCAAACATACATTAAGGTGACAAAACTTTCCCTTTAATGGGAAAATACACATTGCAGAGCTATCGTAGAGCTGCTTTAAACAAAGGGCATCCATGTCATGCCAATTAATGGGTGAGGTCTGGCCAGCTTAGAGTCTATATAGTCAAGAACAAATAAACTGAAGAAACTTCTTTACTCACCTCAGAGACGTACTCCTCACATGTAATTATATCTTATATTTATAGCGGGCTGACATTTTCTGCAGAAATATATACAAGGGATACAGTAAATACATGAGAATTGTGACTATGCAATCTTAAACATATTAGTAGAAAGTTGCACATTTGCCGCTTTAAGAAAAAATATGCTACCCCAATTGTTATACTGTACGTTTTTGGTTTGTACAATTACCCAATTATTAAGGCTTACCCTATATGTATACAATCTCTCAGTCTTCATGTACAAGGTAGAGTTAGCTCCTTTAAGGCTTCCTGCACCCTGTTATTCAGCTGCTCATCTGTTGATTTACTTCACATAAATGTCTTGGCCTCCCATTGTAGCTCCTTATATAGGGGCTCTGGGCTCTGTGGCATCATCTACTATTACATGTCTCTGATGTAAGAAGTCATTATTACCTGGAGGGCCCAGCTCAGCCTTGTGATAGCAGCCATTAGACAACTCCTCATACATTGCTTTAGAGATATCCAAGTTTTCTCCTGAATATAATGTGCAACAGAAATTCCTTTGTACACATTGACATTTACACATAAGGGTGGACAAAAACATCAAAACGTAGAATATTATATATGTGTGTACTGAGGGAGGTCCTCATCACCTGGGAGGGGGGGATTTGTTTTCTGCCCTCCATACACCAGCTCTGCCACTGGAGGGAATCATGATACATTGAAGGACGTTCTGTGTGAGAAAGGCTCTTTACATTTCTGAAGAGGTATAGTTTCATTCTTTGATGCAAATTCTGGTTTCTGAGCCAGTGAGGGGGAAGAGTGTGGTGTCAATTTCAATCTTATCCTATTACCTTAAAAAAATAAGATTTTGCCAAAAACTTTTTTATGTTCATGGCTTATACAGCTGCTAATATTGATAGTTTGGTATATACTTGACATACAAGTGTATTTTGTCTTGAACTGGAATGGCCCTTCACAGCTTTTAACCATCATAAGCCAATGAATTACTGATAACTACACATGTAACCGGGTTCCTTTGTGGTCCAGTGGTTAGGATTTGGTGCTTTCACTGCTGCAACCTGGGTTTGATTCCAGTCAGGGAACCAGTTCACACCGCCCTGAAGCCGAGCAGAGTTGGGCCTGGTCAGTACTCAGACCACCTAGGAATACCAGGAGCTGTATGCTGTTGCCCACTCGATTAGGAACTGGCAACCCACTCCAGTATCTGTGTTACAGTGCATGAGGTCACGGAGAGTCAGACACAACTGAATGACGCAAACACACACATGTAACCAGATATGTTGCATTAGATAACAATTATCCCCATACTGATGATTCCAAAATGATGTAGTGCAATTAGCAAGTTTATGTATATTCACCCTGGGCAGTAATTTAACCTGTGCCTTAGAGGGTAGTACAAACATTAAAATGAAGCCGTGGGATGTTAGTTTTTGACTGAAAAGTGAAAACTCTGTGCTCTCATTTACATGTCTCCACCCACAATTCCTGGACTGCAGTGCAAAACATATATTATACTGGAGATGTGATGGATACATAAGAGCATTGTTTTCTTAAGGTTAGAAATATATTTATCAGCTATATGTGCACCCAAGTCCTAATTATAATGATGATTAACGATAATGTCTTAAAACTGTAGTATTAAATTAGAAAATACGATGGGCGATCCACTTTCTACAAATAAGAAAGCAGAGTGGGTCCCTATTAGCATCAGATCTCCTTTTGTATCTGAGTACCAGCCTTTTCCAGCAATTAATCAGATTTTTAGCATAAAATTGACATGGATTTTATTTACTGTAAATCCTTTTACAGGTTCTTCCTGTTCTGAATACAATCCCTTTATGCTCATTGCTCTTAGTCAGTGGATGACCCCTCATTCTTAGGTCCAGCTGCTTAGAACCTGGTTCTTATAAATAAAAAAATAAAAAAATCAGTTATGCCACTGAAAATCTGTGCATGTGCATCCCCCCTCCAAATACCATTTTTTTCGTCATGCAGTTGTTTCCGACTCTTTGTGACCTCATGACACATCACAACATATTTATGTCCATAGTCATGTTGATCCACTTGGTATTCATGGCAGAGATACTGAAGTGGGTTGCCAGTTCCTTCTCCAGTGGGCCACAGCATACAGCTCCTGGTAATCCTAGGTGGTCTCCCATCCAAGTATTGATCAGGCCCAACCCTGCTTGGCTTCAGGCTGGTGTGACCTGTTGTTTCCCTGACTTGGACTCAAACCCAGATCCTAACCACTGGACCACCAGCTCTACCGTTATGGAGACATTAAAAGGATTTGAATACAAAATCTCAAGAGAAGGATGCACAACTGAGAATGGAAGACACAAACGCCTTGAGAGATGCCCCCCTGAATTGACACTATCCCATAGGGAAGGTTACTTAGCGGCTGTTCATTCCCAAGTGCTTTTACTAAATAGATTTTGTAATAGCAAGCAACTGCACAAGTGCTTATTCTAACATAGATTTTAATGGATCACTGTTGTCAAACATTTTAAATATCCTTCTTTAAAAAACTGCACTTGAAAATAGACAATATGCATTTATAATGCAAAATAACAACATCGCCTCCAATTTACTAACTTCAGGTGCAATTATACAAACTGTTCAATCTACCAGTGATCTGCTTCATGAAGTGGAAGAGTGTTTGAATACATAGAAGATGTTCAATCCGTACAATGAGAGTTTGGCATCTACAAATGCCAGTGTCCTCACTGGAACATATGCAAAGCTCATCAGTTTACATACCCAGTTAAAAGTTGCAAGTAAAAAGAAGCTAGTAAAGAGAATAGAACCTGGCCATAAAGAATAAATGCATAAAAAGTGAAAAAATAAATGAAAGGCTGTATTCTTTTAAAAAATTTAAAACATTTTACCTATTATCAAGCTCAGTTATACAAGACGATTTAGACGAAAATGATCACAGTGATCCATAACTTGGACATTTTGTGTGACCCTTTAACACCATCTTGAAATCTCAGCTTTCATGTATAGTCCATAGCAGTAGCAATAAAACTAGACTGCCGCTACCTGTCCATTTGTACTTTATGGTCTGAGGATCTAGTTTGGATCTTACCAGAAAGGGATTTATCACCTATAAAAGAATATCACACCTAATAGTAGGATAACATTTCCAATTTATTCAAGTGCATTATTAATGTTTTGGATTTTTTTAAAAAGTATAAGTCTAAAAGTAAGTTTCAGTATAGTGTATTGTGCTATATTATACACAGTGAAAAGCATGTCATAAGAGCAGACCCGGGCATTGTGCGGCCCGCGGGCCACATCCGGCCCTTGTGCTGTCCCTGTCCGGCCCGCCACAGTGGCCTACAGTGGCATACAAATGTGTGTCCTGGACAAAAAAACAGGGCAATTTGGGGGCAATTTGTGAGCAGCAGTGTTGTGACTAGCTGGGATGGATAGCATTCTGTAGATACTGCTGCTGGCACTGAGAAAATAAAATAAAGCTATAAAATAAATATTCAGCAGAATTAAGTTTAGCCGATGGTTCGGCTCTCCACAACATTGCAAGTTTCTCATGTGGCCCCTTTGGGAAATTAGTTGCTCACCCCTGCATAAGAGGCATAAGGCTCCTATTTATTGAAGACATTTAGATTCCACTGGTTATGTTCCAATTTAAAAAGTACAGAAGCATTTTTATTTTTATTCCAGAATACAAAGATGAAAGCTTCTCAGAAGCTGATACTTTAAAGAAATGTTTGTTTTGCAATGCATTTTATTTCAAGATTAACAATTTAACATTTCAGGATCAACATGCATTCTTTAGCAGATGCAAAAATAAAATGAAAAGTTTGCCATCTAGTGGGCAAAAAGAAGAAAGCATATGAAATATTCTGCTACATAGTCGTTGCTTGTCACTTGCCGATACTGAGCCCTTTTCTATTCCCTATATTGGAAAATAACACCGTCATTAAGTGCAATGGAAATCTCCCTAGCTATTCTATTCACCTACCGCCACATTAGGTAGGGACCATGTGGTGTATATTCCCTCTGTATCCAATTTGTACATTAACATTATATTTCCTTAGTACTTCCAGGCAGGTTATAGGCAGGTTTTAAGTTACAGTAATATATGCAGTTGATATAAAAAGTCTTATTGAAATTGCTTTTGTGGATTTTGTGATGTAAAGACAGAAATCAAGATAAATTATGGGAGACATTTTTTAATGTGACCTTGCAACCAGCAAAATTCAAGAGTAAAAAACAAATAATTAATCTAAAAAACTTCAACCTGGTTGCGTAAGTGTGCTGTGCACACACTACATATGCCACCAAGTAATAACTTTGTGGAAGCATCTCTTGAATTTATTAGAGCAATAAGTCTTTATGAATAAGTATCTTTCAAATGGGCACACTTACAGCCCTATTAAATTAGAAGCCCGTAGCAGCATAGCAAGCCCGCAACGGCTGCGGGCTTGAAATCGGCTGCGTTACAGAGCTATTAAATTAGACCATGCCGAGTTACGGGGCTTGAGACGCAAACCCATAAACCATTTTTCGAACTTTGGATGCGCGGCCATGTACATGATCAATTAGTCAAATACGTAGTTACGGGTTTAGATGGAGCCAATGGCAACAGAGATCGTCATCATTACATCCCTGAAAAATGGAGGTTGGATTTCAAAGTCTTACGGGCTTCAATTATGAGTTACGATCAGACCCACATTCCAGAAATAATGCAATAATCATAAAGCCGTAAATATGGTATTCTAGTCTATGCGAGTTTCATTATATGTATTAACACATTGATTGCCGAGATCAATATAACACAGAAATTAAACATAAAAATTATTATTTTATATTGCAGATTTGCGAGCTTTAGAATTGCTTCAGTGCTATTTATTTTAATACCTAACAACATCATATCCCCTTTAATTATCCGTACAGTAGAGTGTTTCTATATGCATTTACAGTGCTTTTTTACGGGTCTAATTTAACAGCCGCAAAGCTTGCGTCCTACGTTACGGGCTATGGATTCCAACATTGGGGGAATTTAATAGGGCTCCTGGACTTTTCCACTTTATACCACTCTTCATTGCAAAAAATGTTGAAGCCCCTTCAGATGGTCAGGGATTCTCCTGTGCACTGGCCTCATTAAGTCATTTTCTGAGGGATTGAGGTGTGGGCTGTGACTGGGCCATTCCAAGAGTTGTATATTCCTTTACTAAAGCCATTTCTTAGTTGACTTGGGTGTGTGCTTTGGGTTGTTATATTGGAAGAAGAAATTCCTCTTCAGTTGACAAATGGCAGTTTTTATGACAGACTTGGATGTTCATTTGTGTTAGAAATGGATTCTGTCTTGCCACCATACCTCATACATGCAGAATATGGGAGATTGTCATCACATGAAGGAGCAATGTATTCCTGCAGCTCCTTTAATATTGCCTTAGGACTCTTTGTAGTCTCCCTGATAAGTTTTCGACTTGCCTGTTATCAACTTTGGAGGGTTATCCTGGTCTTGGGAATGTTCCTGTGGTGCCACATTTTGTCCACTTACTGATAATAGTCTTCACAGTGCTCCATAGTAAATGCAATGCCTTTGATATTCTTTTATACCACTCTCCTGATCTATACCTTTCAACAATAAGATTGTGTAAATGTCTCCTTGCTGACTATGGCTATCCCAATAAGATACAACCAGGAAATACTACAGGAAATCCTAAGATGCTAGGAAATCCTACAGGAACAGCTGGTTTACATCACAAGAACCTGCAATTTCAATAAGAATGTGTAGACTAGTTATATCCATTGTATATATAATTTGTAACAATCCCAAAACTCTAAACAAAACAGTATTAATTATATCAAAAAGTATGATTATTTGTATTTCCTAAAACACATCAGAAAATACAAAGATCGCAGTTTATATGCGATCACCTGGTGAGAAACTATTTACTTCCTTTTTATTTTAATCCATTCAGGTAGTGTCAAGATATATTTTATAATATTTGAAAACAAAAGTATTAGATCTTTTTATATTACATATGATTGGCAATATTTATCTGAGAGCGTTTTGAGGAAACAGTTACTGCTGCCAGAAATTGCACCAAGCAATAGGCCAGCTCAGCGACATGAAGGCTGGGCAACCCAACATGATCACAGTCCAGTTCAGTCTTATCTCAACCAAAGTGCAAAGAGTTTGCCATCTTCTCTGCTTGTAAAGTGTCTTTCACCATATCAAAAGCCCTGTATTTGCACAAGAGAAACGTAGGGCATCGCAGAAACCAAAGACGTCTGGACAAACTTTGTCAACATTGGTGAAGACATTGTACAAGTTACCAAAGGACTGCGTCCCATCACCATAAGTCAGGATGCTGGCGCCACCTGCCTTGTGTTAGAGTCCATTCTACAATTATACAATGCTCTCTGCAGACAGAACTTTCCCAACAACATTAATGGAAGCAGTACTCTAATTACAAGCATATGTAGCGAACCTTCATTTTTAGAAAAATTCTTTGTGAAAGATGTTGCGAAACAACTGGGAACCTGGCAGTCATCCAGCATCTTATATGACTCGCTGCAGTCAAGAATATGAGCTGCTGATATCAAGAGATGGGTGACTTCTATAATAAACATCTGCAGCCTTTGACAGTGTGGACCAGGATATATTAAACTGCATAGTACAACACTAAATTGGTTCAAAACCTTTTTATTGGATAGATCCCAGAAAGTCTCCCTCACTATAAGCATGTGGAGTTCCACATAAATGCTTCACCTCACATGTTGTTCCCTCTACATGCTTCCAATGGTTATTATTATAAGACTAGTCACTTGCCTGTCAAAAATGAAGGTATAATACAGTCTTAAAAATGGTGTCTTCTGTTTGTGTTCTCTCGTTCTCTCTGTGTACCCTGACTCTCTCTCTGTGCGCCCCCTCTCTCTGTTATGATATTGGTGGTACAAAGTTTGGAGTCCAGTAGCCAGATCAGCAAAAACTCCCTGCCAGAGATAGCCACTCGTTACCCAGGAGGTTGAGCCCCTGAGCCTTGAGTTGGCTGTCTGCTCTGAAGCAGAGATGGGAGTCAGGAACAGAAGGATAATAATCTTAGTGAGGCAAGCCGAGGTCAGTGGGAAGGAGAAGCAGCAAAGTCAAAAACGATCCAAGTTCAGCAACAGGTAGGAGAAACAGGAACAAGCTTGATTAGAGAGTTCAGGAACACAATAATCTGGCAAGGATACAGAGACAGGAAGTGCCTTATATAGGCCAAGAACCGGACAGCTGACCAGACACAGCTAAAGAGAGTTGTCACTGATTTCATTGCTTTTAGAGTCAAGGTATCAGATCTCAGGCAACTCTGCAAGAGGCAGGCTGGTGTACAGGTAGGGAAAAGGTTTAGCAAGCATGCAGACCAGGGTTTGAATCTCAGTAGAGTCAATTCCTCACATTACCCCCACCTCTATAGGCGCAGCCTCTGGATGCCCTATTACCCGGTTTAGCAGGGTACTGTGCATGGAAAGACCGAAGAAGATCAGGAGCGTGAATATTGTCCACTGGTTCCCACGATCTATCCTCCTCACCATAGCCTTTCCACCGAACCAAATATTGAAGCTTGTTATGGAATATCCTGGAGTCAAGAATTTTTTCCACTTCATATTCATCTTCACCATCCACGAGGACTGGAGGTGGGGCAGGTAGGGCTCTGCCAGGGAAAGTATTTTCATGAAAAGGTTTAAGCAGTGCAACGTGAAACACTGGATGTATCTTCATGGAATTTGGAAGTTGCAAACAGAAAGTGACAGCATTGATCTGAGCAATGATCTCAAAAGGTCCCATGAACCTTTGACCCAATTTATGAGAAGGAATCCGAAGTTTAAGATTCTTTGTGGACAGCCACACCTTGTCACCAACATGAGAGACTGGGGCCTCCTTTCTATGCCTATCAGCAGCTCTTTTGTAACATTCCTGAGCCTCCAAAAGAGTCTCTTTCAACAGTGTTTGGGAATCACGTAAGGCGGTCAGCCGGTCAGTGACTGCAGGAACGGGAGTAGTAATCGGGAGACTCATCAGAAAGGTCGGATGGCAACCATAGTTGGCAAAAAATGGGCTCAGAGAAGTGGAGCAGTGTTGGGCATTGTTATAGGCAAATTCCGCCGTGGATAAAAAATCCAGCCAGTCATCCTGCAGGTAACTAATATAGCACCGCAAATATTGCTCCAAAGTCTGGTTGGTTCGCTCAGTCTGTCCATTACTTTGTGGATGAAAAGCTGATGACAGATTTACATCGATACCTAGAATAGAACAAAAATATTTCCAAAAACGAGATGTAAACTGCACTCCCCTGTCAGAAATTACCTCATCAGGCACTCCATGCAAGCGAAATATTTCCCGAATAACTAGGTCAGCAGTCTGTTTAGCTGAAGGGAGACCACGAGCTGGTATAAAATGACTCATCTTGGTTAACCGGTCCACAACAACAAGAATGGTAGTGTGTTCCTTAGAGGGAGGTAGTTCCACAATAAAGTCCATGGATATAGATCCCCAGGGCCAATGAGGAATAGGAAGAGGCTGGAGCAAGCCAACAGGGGATGAGCGAGGAGTCTTATGTCTGGCACAGACGTCACAAGAGGACACATACTTCTTAACATCCTCATGATATTTAGGCCACCAAAAGGATCGGGCAAGTAGTTCTTGTGTCTTTCGGATTCCTGGATGACCTGCTGGTTTAGAGTCATGGTAGAGACGTAAAACGTCCAGTCGCACTGAGTCCGGAACAAACAGGCCTTGTTGAAAAATCCAAAACCCATTATGCATTGTCATATGAAGATCACGAGGAGGATCACGAAAAACTGGATCTTCAGCGTAGCCCTTCTTAATGCGGGACATTAGATCAGAAGGAAATGTAACACCTAAAAATCTACTCTCCGGCAAGATGGTAGCCTCGGTAACTGTAGTATGGAGGGGGTCCGCTATCCTAGACAAGGCATCCGCTTTACCATTTCGGGTAACATCTTTTTTTTAGAATTTGGATGAATAAATGGACAGCCTTTAAAATTCCACTTGTAATGCATGTATTCATATTTGCAGGCTTACATTTCTTTTACTGGGCTGCTTTTTGTATCTTAAGTCTCAAGAGGGTGGGTCCATGTAATCTAATCAGCTTTTGATCATTTGTAAAAATAAAAGTACAGGTAGTAGTTTCCATCGTGTAAATAGAAGCTTCCTGTGCATTCAAAGTCTCCTCTCACTTCAGGAAATGGACCAGTGAACACTAAAATGGCAGTTTCAACTGTAACATACAGTACATGCACATGAAGTGTTTATAATCTTAAAACAAATTGCTTACTTTCAAGTTAATTTCTGAGAACGTTTCCTTGGACGGATCAAGGCTAGATGGATCCATCTCCTAGGAACCAGATGGCCTAAACAGACACATTGACTTGGCAGCCTTTTAGTGTCTTACATCATCCATATATTGGAACCATACCATTTTGTACTTGATGCTATATGCCTTAGTTGTTCCTTTTCCTCATACATACAGTTGTGCTAAAAAAACTTGCATACCCTGGCAGAAATTGTGAATTTTTGGCATTTATTTTGAAAATATGACTGATCGTGCAAAGAAAATGTCTTACATTGAAGGATAGTGATCATATGAAGCCATGTATTATCACATAGTTGTTTGGTCCTCTTTAAATCATAATGATAACAGAAATCACCCAAATGGTCCTGATCAAAAGTTTACATACCCTTGAATGTTTGGCCTTGTTACAGACACACAAGGTGACACACACACACACACACACAGGTTAAAATGGCACCTGTGGCTTTTAAAAATGCAATTAGTGTCTGTGTATAAATAGTCAATGAGTTTGTTAGTTCTCACATGGATGCACTACGCAGGCTAGATACTGAGCCATGGGGAGCAGAAAAGAACGGTCAATTAGACCTGTGTAACAAGGTAATGGAACTTTATAAAGATGGAAAAGAATATAAAAAGATATCCAAAGCCTTGAAAATGCCAGTCAGTACAGTTCATTTATTAAGAAGTGGAAAATCTGGGATTTGATACCAAGCAAAGGTCAGGTAGACCAAGAAATATTTCAGCCACAACTGCCAGAAGAATTGTTTGGAATACAAAGAAAAATCCACAGATAACGTCAGGAGAAATAGAGGTTGCTCTGGAAAAAGATGGTGTGGTTGTTTCAAGGAGCACAATACGACTATACATGAACAAAAATTAGCTACTTGGTCGAGATGCCAGAAAGAAGCCTTTACTGCCCCAATGCCACAAAAAAGCCCGGTTACAATATGCAGACAACATCTTGACACACCTCACAGCTTCAGGCACACTGTAATTTGGAGGGCCCAGACCAAAAAGCAAAGGATTGTTGTAAATGGAATATACTACGATTGGACTAATGTGGTAAGTGGGGTTCCTCAGGGCTCAGTGTGACGAAGTGAACGGATCTACTGGCACCCCGACCGGGTACCTCCGTTGATAGACTCGTCCTAGTTTGCGTCGAGGCCTACAAGCACCGCACCGGACACCACAACCACCACAGACTCGTTACAGCTCAAGGGAGTATGCAAAAGCATAGGAATCCCCAGTAGGATATAGCGATCCCCTCCAATAACGAGACGAGGCTACGTTTTGAAGGGTCAAGTAGTGAACTGACTTTATTTTGTTGTGCATAAATATTTATACACATCTCTTCCCACAGGCAATACACATGCCCATATTTGGCCACACAATACACATAAAGAGAACAATACAATCAGACATTGATTCAATTACACTTCTTTGTTCTTATGTCTGATGATGAAAACACTTTATACAATAGACTTCCTTTATCTTAGGAGAAATCTCTGTAACAGGATTATCTCCCATGCCAAGGTCTGCACTAGTCTGGGCCAATATTCTGCAGAGCATAAACCAACATACATGCAGTAAAATAGTAGGATCATATTTTAACCATAATAATCATAAAACAGGGTAAAACAGTGATGGGTTCCGTTACACACCTCCCCCGTGACCATAAGCCGGCATACACGGTCTGATCCCAACGGATCGGCCTGGGGATGTCCGGACAAAAGTATTTGTTGGTCAATTCTCTAGTTTGACAACCCATCAGCATTACTGCAATTCACCTTTACTCACATTTCACATATCCCCAGATAGCTGGGATCTGAGTGCACAAAACTACCGAATAGCGCTCAGATCCTCTTCACACAGTGCAACTGCCATGTAGCTAAAGTCTTTCCCATAGTCTTTCATTATATGAATGGGCTCCATGGCATAGTTATCTGTGGTATCATGGTTCACACAGGGCAAGTACCGAATGACCCCCCTGTATGTAAAGGGCCAGAATGAGTGACATACACTCTGGTATGGCCGAATACTGTGTTTAAAGGGCAATATGTCCCGGGGCCATAGTCGCAGGGCAGGAGGCTGGCAAACAGTCCTCTCCAAGACAAAGTGGCGAAGGGCACTTCGTCACACATCTCCCCTTTGGGGGGAAGTCTAACCAGGCACCTGACCTTCTGCCGGTCAGTGCCTCCGTTAGACGATCCACCAACCGACAATAAACCAGTGCTAGATCAGCCCCCCCCACAACAACAAAGTGCAAGAGCAGCCCACCCACAACAAACAGTTACTGCACCTGGATATTTCGCTGTGGTGATGGGGCAACACGCTGAGGGGACTTGAGGGGCAGAGGCCAGCGGCACTCTGCCCCGCTGTCAGCTCTTCTGCTGGGGTACTTGGGACATATTCCGGCTCAGTAGCCAGGGAAACGTGGGGGTCAGTGGGGGTTAACATTTCCTCTGTTAACCCTGGAGCCACATTAGAAGTTAGCTTGGGAGGGGAATTTCTACTTACCCCCTCCTCCGGTTGTCCCAGTGAGGGTAGTTGGGGATCTGGACAGGCTGTGGGCGCAGAGACCACGGTCCCATCTGCGCCGTCTGGGAGATTGGTGTCTCCCCTTGTCAGGGTAAACTGTCGCTGGAGAGGAAGGACGACACCTTCTGCCCCCTGTGGTTCACACTGCCGCTGGGGGGGAAGGACGACACCTTCTGCCCCCTGGGGTTCACACTGCCGCTGGGGGGGAAGGTTGACACCTCCTGCCCCCTGGGGTTCACACTGCCGCTGGGGGGGAAGGACGACACCTTCGGCCCCCTGGGGTTCACACTGCCGCTGGGGGGGAAGGACGACACCTTCTGCCCCCTGGGGTTCACACTGCCACTGGGGGGGAAGGACGACACCTTCTGCCCCCTGGGGTTCACACTGCCGCTGGGGGGGGAAGGACGACGCCTTCTGCCCCCTGTGGTTCACACTGCCGCTGGGGGGAAAGGACGACACCTTCTGCCCCCTGGGGTTCACACTGCCGCTGGGGGGGATGGACGACACCTTCTGCCCCCTGTAGGGCCGGTAGAGAGACCTAGGTCCCATCTCTAACTGCCATCTGGAGGTCATCCAAGGACCAGTCAATGAAGTCTGGTTCTGCTTGTCGAGTATGCACGAAGCTGAGCAGGTGTTGGTAGTCCTGCTCCAGCTCCCACTCTCTCGTTACCAGGTGGGTCATGTCTTTGCTCACCTCGCCTTCGTCATCCCAGACATACATGCCCATCCGGTAGTCGTAGATGTACCAAAACCTAGACCCCTCCGTGCTGCCAAGATCAATATCGTCCTCCAAGGCATCCCATAATAATCCCGGGCCATCATAATCATCCCCCTCCGGTAAGTCGTGTTCAGCCGTCCAGGGTGTAAGTCGAACGGTATGCCACCAGAGTGCCTGGTATGCGTTGTCTAGCCAGAGCTCTCGCCATACCAGGGTCTCTAGTCTTGTCACCCACTCATCCAGGGGCTGCTCTCCCAATAGATACATCCGCATCGCCACACGGTTCTGTAGCCACTGCTCATCACTGGGGAGACTCTCACCTTGCCGCCATTGGGCATCTTCCAGGGCATCATACCAGAGTTCCTTTCTGTCTGCATCCCTGTAGTCCGCGGCCGCCTCCTCCTCCTCATCATGGAACGCTGTCCGAAAACTAGCTGGTTCCATCCTGCTGTAGCCAGTGGCGCTGTACGGATACTAGCGTTGCCCTCAATTTGTAACTCCAAACGTTACCGGTGTCTCCGTGCTGCTTTTCCTCTTACTAGGATGCCATCCCACCACTGCCAGCCAATGTAACGGATCTACTGGCACCCCGACCGGGTACCTCCATTGATGGACGCGTCCTAGCTTGCGTCGAGGCCTACAAGCACCGCACCGGACACCACAACCACCACAGACTCGTTACAGCTCAAGGGAGTATGCAAAAGCATAGCAATCCCCAGTAGGATATAGCGATCCCCTCCAATAATGAGAAAAGGCTACGTTTTGAAGGGTCAAGTAGTGAACTGACTTTATTTTGTTGTGCAGAAATATTTATACACATCTCTTCCCACAGGCAATACACATGCCCATATTTGGCCACACAATACACATAAAGAGAACAATAGGTGGGTCACACCTCCCCGAGACTACCTGGCAACTTTGATACAATCAGACATTGATTCAATTAGACTTCTTTGTTCTTATGTCTGATGATGAAAACACTTTATACAATAGACTTTATCTTAGGAGAAATCTCTGTAACAGGATTATCTCCCATGCCAAGGTCTGCACTAGTCTGGGCCAATATTCTGCAGAGCATAAACCAACATACATGCAGTATAATAGTAGGATCATATTTTAACCATAATAATCATAAAACAGGGTAAAACAGTGATGGGTTCCGTTAAACTCAGTATTAGGTCCCCTTCTTTTTAACATATTTATTAATGACTTGGAAGTGGGATTGGAGTGGGGTGTCTCCATTTTTGCTGATGACACAAAGTTGTGCAAGGTAATTAAATCAGAAAATTATGTACTTTCCCTCCAAAGGGATTTGCATGAATTAGAGGAATGGGTATATAAGTGGCTGTAATGATATAGGAATCACAAGGTTGTGGAGACCAGCAGCCAATGTCAGCAATAATCCAGTTCAGCAACTTGTAGGTGAAACAGGAACAAGCTTTATTGAAGTGATCAGGAACCCAATAATCTGGCAAGGTACATAAACAGGAAGTGCCTTATATAGGCCAAGGACCAGACACAGCTGAAGAGACTAGTCACTGATGCTATTGCTAGCAGAGTCAAGGTTATCACAAATGTCACAAAGGCAGGCTGGCGCAGTGGTAGGGAAGAGGCCCAGCAGCCTGGGGACCAGGGTTCAAAACCCAGCAGAGTCAATTCCTCACATTACCCCCACCTCTATAGGTGCAGCCTCTGGATGCCCTATTACCCGGTTTAGCAGGGTACTGCACATGAAAAGACCGAAGGAGATCAGGAGTGTGAATATTGTCCACTGGTTCCCACAAACTCCCCTCCTTTCCAGCGGACCAGATACTGAAGCTTGTTGCGGAAGATCCTGGAGTTCAAAATTTTCTCCACCTCGTATTCATCCTCACCATCCCCAAGGACTGGAGGTGGGGCAGGCAGGGCTCGGCCAGGGAAATTGTTGACATGGAAAGGTTTCAGCAGTGCAACGTGAAACACCGGATGTATTTTCATGGAATCTGGAAGTTGCAAACAAAATGTGAGAGCATTGATCTGAGCGATGATCTCAAAAGGTCCCATGAACCTCTGACCCAATTTATGAGAAGGAACCCTAAGCTTAAGATTCCTTGTTGACAGCCAAACCTTGTCACCAACATGATAAACTGGGGCCTCCGTTCTATGCCTATCAGCAGCTCTCTTGTATCATTCCTGAGCCTTCGAAAGAGTCTCCTTCAACAGGTCTTGGGAATCTCGTAAGGTGGTTAGCCGATCAGCGACTGCAGGAATGGAAGTAGTAATTGGGAGACTCACTAGAAAGGTTGGATGGTAACCATAGTTGGCAAAAAATGGGCTCATAGAAGTGGAGCAGTGTTGGGCATTGTTATAGGCAAACTCCGCCGTGGTTAGAAAATCCAGCCAGTCATCCTGCAGGTAACTAATATAGCCCCGCAAATATTGCTCCAAAGTCTGGTTGGTTCGCTTAGTCTGTCCATTACTCTGTGGATAAAAAGCTGACGGCAGATTTACATTAATACCTAGATTAGAACAAAAATGTTTCCAAAAACGAGACGTAAACTGCACTCCCCTGTCAGAAACTACTTCATCGGGCACTCCATGCAAGCGAAATATTTCCCGAATAACCAGGTCAGCCGTCTTTTTAGCTGAAGGGAGACCACGAGCTGGTATGAAATGACCCATCTTAGTTAACCTGTCCACAACAACAAGATTGGTAGTGTGTTCCTTAGAGGGAGGTAGTTCCACAATAAAGTCCATGGATATAGATCCCCAGGGACGATGAGGAATCGGAAGAGGCTGAAGCAAGCCAACAGGGGATGAGCGAGGAGTCTTATGTCTGGCACATACATCACAAGAGGACACATACTTCTTAACATCCTCATGATACTTCGGCCACCAAAAGGATCGGGCAAGTAGCTTTTGTGTCTTTCGGATTCCTGGATGACCTGCTGGTTTAGAGTCATGGTAGAGACGTAAAAGGTCCAGTCGCACTGACTCCGGAGCAAATAGACATTGTTAAAAAATCCTAAACCCATTAAGCATTGTCATATAGAGATTACGAGGAGGATCACGAAGAACTGGGTCTTCAGCGTACCCCTTTTTAATGCGAGACATCAGATCAGCAGGAAATGTAACTCCTATAAATATATCCTCCGGCAAGATGGTGGTCTTGGTTATGGTAGTATGGAGGGGGTCAGCTATTCTAGACAGGGCATTCGCCTTACCATTCTTGGAGCCAGGACGGTATGCAACCAAAAAATTAAACCTTGAGAAGAATAGGGACCAGCGTGCTTGTCTGGCTGACAGTCTCTTTGCTGATCGAATACATTCCAGATTTTTGTGATCTGTGAGGACAGTAATTGGATGGGTAGCTCCCTCCAAGAGATGTATCCATTCGGTGAAGGCAGCTTTTATAGCCAATAGTTCTTTGTTCCCTATGTCATAGTCTCTTTCTGCTGGCACCATCTGGCAGGAATAGAAGGAACACGGATGTAACAGCATCTTAGGTCCAGTCCTTTGAGACAGTATAGCACCAACAGCTGAATCAGAAGCATAAACTTCCACAATAAATGGTAATTCCGGCTGAGGATGTACCAGGACAGGGGCAGAGGTAAACAGAGTCTTTAATCATGAAAATGCGGTATCAGCCTTATCGGACCACTGAAAAGGAGTCCCTTTACGTGTGAGTTCAGTGATCGGTGTAATAACGGAGATAAATTCTTAATGAAACGCCTGTAAAAATTGGCAAACCCCACAAATCTCTGAACATCTTTTTCATTCTTGGGGATAGGCCAGTCCAGCACAGCTTTAATTTTACTTGCGTCCATACTTAAACCTTTGGGAGTGATTACATACCCCAGGAATTGAATTTCTGTTTGTTCAAACTCATATTTTTTCCAGTTTAATGTATAGGTGGTGGGTACGAAGGCGCTCCAGAACTATACGGACCTGTTTTCTGTGATTTTCAAGATTATCAGAGAATATTAGGATATTATCCAAATATGCCACAACAAACTGATCCAGGAGATCTCGTAGTACATCATTGATAAGATGCTGGAAAGTTGCAGGGGCATTACAAAGCCCAAATGGCATTACTAGATATTCGTAATGCCTGTACCTGGTTCTGAAAGCTGTTTTCCATTCATCATTTGGTCTTATGCGAACCAGATTATATGCCCCCCGAAGATAAAGCTTCGTAAATATTTTAGCTGAGCGAAGTCTCTCCAAAAGTTCAGGAATGAGAGGCAAGTGGTAGCGTTTTTTAACAGTGATGTTATTAATGTCCCTGTAATCAACGCATGGCCGTAGGCTGCCATCTTTCTACTCTACAAAGAATATAGGAGCTCCTGCTGGAGAAGTAGATGGTCGAATAAAGCCTTTGGCAAGATTTTCTTGTATGTATTCACAAAGAACTTTCAATTCAGGCTCAGAAAGGGAATATATACGGCCAAATGGGATAGCAGCCCCAGGCAACAGCTCTATTGGGCAATCATAAGGCCTGTGGGGTGGAAGCTGATCAGCATTCTTCTTATCACAGACATCTGCAAAATCCTGATATTGTAGAGGAAGCTTAGTCAAGTTTGTAGCAACCATTTCATTAATTGTTGTGGCAACAGGTGTTACCTTAGAGGGTTGACAATTCATTAAGCAGTGTTCTGAAGGAAAGGACAAAGTTCTGATCTTCCAATCAATCTGTGGGTTATGCAGAGCAAGCCAAGGTACCCCCAAAATCACTGGAAACTGTGTTGAGGAAATTAGGTGGAAAGAGATAGTCTCATGGTGATTCACTTCCAGAGTCAACTTTAAGGGTCTCATGTGTAACCGGGCCTGATGTAAGTGGAGAACCGTCTACTGTCTCCATTAACACAGGTGAAGAATTAGGGATAGACTGAATTCTATTTCCTGCTGCAAATTTAATGTCCATAAAGTTTCTGCCTGCTCCAGAATCTATCATAGCTGTAGTTGAAATTTTACAATCACCACATTGCAACGTGATAGGCACCACAAAATGAGGATGTGGAGTCAACATACCCTCTTCATTATGAGCCAGAGAAAACAAGGGTTGTGTGAGAATCCAGTTGATCTGAAATCTGGGATTGGTGTTGAATCTGTGCGCCCTCAGCAGCCATAGCTATTGTTCTTTTGGATTTGCTAGGGCAATTGATGGCATAGTGCCCTGCACTACCACAATACAGGCATAAATTGTGAGTGCGTCGCCACTGTTTTTCTTCATTGGATAATGGCCCTCTTATTAGATTTACCTGCATAGCCTCTGGCTCAGAGTCTGTAGGTGTTTGTGGGGTCGGAGTAGAAATTCTTGAATAGAAAGAAGGAGTAGCACTTGGTCTAAAAGAGCCCTGTCTTTCCAATCTTCTTTCAGAAAGTCTCCGATCAATACAGATAGCCAAACACACAAATGCATCAAAGTCAGCAGGATGATCAACACAAGCTAGCTCATCTTTTATAGCTTCTGAGAGACCTTTTCTGAAGTGGAACCTCTGGGCTGATTGGTTCCAGGTAGTATCAGCAACCCACTGTCTGAATTCAGCAGCATATTCAGCCACAGAGCGCCTCCCTTGATGCAAATGAAGGAGAGTGGCTTCTGCTGTAGCACATCGGTTTGGGTCATCAAAAACTAGGCACATGGCCTCAAGAAAGTCATTTAAATTACCCAAGACTGGACTGTCCTGTTTCAGAAGAGGGGAGCCCCAAGCCAGGGCTTCATCTTTGAATAGGTTAAAAATAAATCCCACCTTCTCTCCTTCTGTTGGAAATCGGTGAGGTAACATCATGAAGTGCAAACAGCATTGATATAGGAAACCCCTAAATCTTTTGCGATCTCCTCCAAACTTTTCATCTTTGCATCTTGTGCAGGTGTAACAGTAGCAGCCGCAACATCACGTGCCCTGTAGCTGTTATACTCACTGTGCATTGACTGAACTTTACTTTGCAGTTCAGCTACCTGGTCCTGCAGCACTTGAATGGTCTGTGCCTGGGTCTGCACAGTTCTTGCAAATAAAGCAACCTGCTGGGCCAATGCAGAATCTGACCCAGCGGTCTCCATGAAAGGTCCAGATTATTCTGTAATTATATAGGAATCACAAGGTTGTGGAGACCAGCAGCCAAGGTCAGCAATAATCCAGTTCAGCAACTTGTAGGTGAAACAGGAACAAGCTTTATTGAAGTGATCAGGACACCTGACCAGACACAGCTGAAGAGACTAGTCACTGATGCTATTGCTAGCAGAGTCAAGGTTATCAGATCTCCAGGAAATTCATAAAGGCAGGCTGGCACAGTGGTAGGGAAGAGGCCCAGCAGCCGGGGGACCAGGGTTCAAAACCCAGCAGAATCAATTCCTCACAGTGGCAGATAAGATTTAATACAAATAAATGTAAAGTTATGCATCTGGGAAGGAAAATTAGCCATGCAATTTATAATCTTAATGGAGCAAATCTAGGGGTATCATATATTGAAAGGGATTTGGGCAACCGTCTAGATAAGCAGCATCTGCAAAGGCAAGTAAAATATAAGCATGTATTAAGAAGGGTATAACTCTCTTACTATACAAATCCCTAGATAGAGCTGGAAAAAGTACAGAGAAGGGCAACAAAGCAAATGGAGGGGCTAAATTATGAAGAAAGACTAATGAAATTAAACGTACTTACTCTATAAAAAAGGCTTCTTAGAGGGGATATGATTACCTTCTATAAATATATCCAGGGTCAATACAAGGCTTTGTCAAGGGACAAGAGGGTTTCAACTGACAAGGGTACATCCTTTGATATTAGAAGTAAAAAATTTTTACCTTAAAGAAAGAAAAGGGTTCTTCACAGTAAGGGTGGTTAATCTGTGGAATTCTCTACCAAAGGAGGTGGTGACAGCGGATTTGATAGAAAGCTTAAAAAAGGGATTGGATATATTTTTAAATAAAAATGGCACTAATGGCTATCCTGGATAAAAAAAGAGGGAGTATTGATCCAGGGATGAATCCGATCGCCAGTATCTGGGGTCAGGAAGGATTTTTTTTCCCCCTGTTGAGACAATTGGCAAATTTTCACTGGGGGTTTTCTTTCCGTTTGCCTTCCTCTGGATCAATTAACAATAAATCTGTGTATTGCAGATCAGTGGAGATCTAAAAAGGTTGAATTTGACGGACTAAAGTATTTTTTCAACCTAAATTACTAAATAACTCAGAAAAATAAAGCTTTATGGTCACAACTATAAGCGCTTTGTTTGGAGAGGGGTCAACAAGGCCTATAGTGAAAAGAATACCACCCCCACTGTGAAGCATGGTGGTGGCTCACTGATGTTTTTGGAGTGTGTGAGCTCTAAAGGCACGGGGAACCTTGTGAAAATGAATGGCATGATGAATGCAGCATGTTATCAGAAAATACTATTCTTTCTTCTGCATGAAGGCTGCGCATAGGATGCTCTTGGACTTTCCAGCATGACAATGACCCTAAGCACAAGGCCAAGTTAACCCTCCAGTGGTTACAGCAGAAAAAGGTGAAGGTTGTGGAGTAGCCATCACAGTCTCTTGACCTTAATATCATCAAGCCACCCTGGGGAGATCTCAAACGTGCGGTTCAGGCAAAACGACCAAAGACTTTGCCAAGTCGAATGGGCAGCTATACCACCTGCAAAAATTAGGGGCCTCATAGACAACTATAACAAAAGACTGCACGCTGTTATTGACGCTAAAGAGGCAGTATTAAGAACGAAGGGTATGCAGACTTTTGAACAGGTCATTTCATTTTTTTCTTTGTTGCCATGTTTTGTTTTATGATTGTCCCATTCTGTTATAACCTACAGTTGAATATGAATCCCATAAGTAATAAAATAAATGTGTTTTGCCTGCTCACTCATGTTTTCTTTAAAAATGATACTCATATTACCTATTTGCTAAGGGTATGCAAACTTTTGAACACAACTGTATGTATATAGTAATTGGCACTCCCTTTTTAGATATACTTGTATATGTTATATATTTTTTACATGTACATATATTGATTAGTATTTCATCCTGCTTGACCATTGTTTTGGGCACTAATCCACCATATCATTATCTCAGTATATAATTTAATTGTATGTGTCCATCTTGCATTATCCCTCAAAACATTTTCACTAGCTAATATAAACATCATGTATTACCTACTTGTATATGGTTCATTCTTATATTGACCATTTTACCTTACCATTGATTATGATTATATCATATATTATGGCCATGCCACTTTTATATAGGTGTCCTCCTATACCCTATTTTTATTTCCCCTTTCCCAATTCAGTATGTCATTAATTGACCTATGTACTATAACCAGAGTATATTGAGTTATAGTGATAAGTTGGCCTCATTCATATAGACCTAATTATATATGCAAACATGTATTTATTTATTGGTTTAGTGATTTATTGATCAGCCCCCACTGGTAAGCTTTTATCACAATTTTTGTGATGATTCCAAACACCACTATTCTTTGTCCTCTCTACCCATGCCTCAATATGCTGTGTATAACAAACTCCAGCAGTGCTTCCCAATTAAACACCTATTTTTGGTGGTAGAACAGCACTAAACCACAGAGCTGCTTTGCAGGGGCGGGCTATTCATGTACTCCAGAGCACAGATTGGTGGGGGCGTCTCCTAGTAATGGAAACACTCAATGACCTTGTGAAATTCCACCAAGGGTCACCACACCAGCCCTTTTAAACACTGGGCAGAGTGTTAATTTCTCCATTTTTAGAAGTCCATCTTATCGCCTTACACAGCGAGCTATACAAATCACTGCATACTAGATTTGAGCAACAAATAATGCATAGTATGTGTCTGACCCCATTTAGCACCACAGCCACCTAGACATATACAGCATATCTGCTGCTTTGGGTATAGGTGTCCCAAAACCTCTCTCTAGTTCATAACGAGGTGTACATAATATTCACTCATTCATCCATGTACCCTTTTCAGTACCCCAATGGATAAACTGAATGATCAATTCATAGTAATAGTCTTTTTCAATTATCACTTTTTTTCTTAATATATATTTTGTACAAGATCACTATTTTCAAATGTGAGTTGTATTATATCATCATACTGTTACACAGTTCTATGGGAATGTTTCATTATCTACTTTTGGACATATCTTATTTTTTATGTTATGCTCTGTTTCTTTAGTATTATTATGATGACTTATTAGATCACACGGTTTATACAGTCATGTTGGCTTATTTTATATTGTGCCCAGACCTCCTGTACAGGAGTCTGTGTAAATGTATATGTGGTTGATTCTATATCCATCTCCTACTATCTCTCTATATATACACACACACAATTTTCAAATGTCAGGGTTTTTAATGTTTATTTTGAGATTATTTCCCTGCAAAAAATTTTTTTCATGCACTACTGATTCTCCTCTATAAGATGCATTCATAATCCATGAAACATTAATATGCTTTAAAATACATTGTACTATAAAAGTAAGTTTTTAGTTATCTATAAGAACAAGTGCTCATGCACGTGTACTAAAAAGACCACTGTTAAAATATACAATATTAAACCGACTTCCTAAGATCAAATTCAGCCGATTCAGCTGATGTTGATCTCCACCGATTACAAGAAATAGACGTAAAAAACAAAAGCTTGTATCAACATAGTTCTCTTCATTGGCCAGAGACTGGTTACATTACAGTGGTTTCCCCTAGCAAAGAGCTTTGGCATGTAAGCAGCTTATGAATAAGTGTCTAGATTGCATTCTAGCTAAACAGGCTGTTTTTTAACTCCAGTCCCATCCTTCTGAGGGTGGATACCAAAAGCTCAAATGGATAATCAAGTCTTTAGAAGTACTAATTTTCACTAAATATATACATTTTTAAAGCATGGACAGACAGCCAGACAAAGTCTCTGAAACTAAGTTAAAGGGCCACTTAATTTAGTACAATGTGGAGCACACCAATGTAAAAATCTCATAACAGCATGTTTAAAAATGTTTTACATTTTTGAAAGCCATTCTTTTTTCACCAAGTTATTTATTAATTAAATGCATCTTTACATGTGTCACTGGCAAGCTGCCAGACAGACGGACAGCAAGCTCCAGAGCAGAGGAAAACTACTGTTAACCCTTTATAAATTAATCTGTGCATAGAAAGGAGTGTTAGAATCTTTGAAATAAGTTATTTGTGCATTAACTGCTGGGCTTTAGGATTCCTGAATGCCAAGAAAAACATATAACTCACTCTCTGCACCTGAGCTACAACAACCTTGTCAGCAATGTCATTAATCATGGAATTTTAAACAGACCTAAAGCTTTCGTTTTACTTTTATAAGTGTAATTAAAGAAAAAAACATAGATCATTTTAACATAAAATCTTGTGCTTTCGCACCATGAAAAGCACTTATGGTGAGTTAATTGGCCTTTTAAATACCCAATAGTACAGTTTGAGGGTGGCAGTAAGACAATCCGTTTGGGGACAACAGCTATTAAAAAGCACCAAAACGTTTTTTGTTTCTTTTTACTATGGGCCCCATTCAATTGGCCAAATTCCAATTACTCGAAAAGCAGCTTGTAAAGGTTATGGTTAATACATATCATAGAACCCGCATGGACTAGAACAGTTGCTTTCATGATTTGTATTGATGTCTACATTGCTGGATTGTGAGTCTAAACTCCATGTTTTCCTGAGGTTATTTACGACTGCCTTATTTACCATTGGCTGCGTCTAAGAAGTGAATTACGGGCTTGCTTAAATCCTGGCAGATCACGTTCCCTGAAATCCTACTTACGAGTGCATGGTTTCCATGTAGAGGCTGCGAGAGGGCAGTTGTGAGTTAGAGACAATTGAATGAGTTTAAATATTTTTTTTTTTTTTTTAACCCACAGCCAAAATTTGTGATTAAGGCAATTACAGGCTTGCAATTGAATGGGGCCCTGTATGTAGTTTTAAATCGCTATTGAATTAAAGTCGGTATTTCCAAGAATGTGTTCGAATTAAAAAATCCATGATGTTTTAATACTTCCTATAATATAGAAGTCCTCGATAATATGGATCGTCCTATGTTCAAGCGCAATGGGTACAGGGCCAAGAGCTGTGTAATATTTCCAGGGACGGATTACTTGAATTACAATGCATGCTTGGCTAAGGCCTCTGACAGTCACAAGCTTGTAGAAAAACAAAAAGGCACACACAAATATAATGTTCGCATCCCAACAATTTAATAGATATGGAGCAAGCAGGCATGGCAATAAAAAGTATATCTAGACGGAATGAAAACTGTATTCTTCCAATGCATTTACAATAAACAATTTTTTTTAAACACCACAAAGTCCAACAAATGCACAACTTAGGTTTTATTCAACACAGGGAAGCACTTTACACACCATTCAATGCTACTGGCTACTTGCAAAGCAAATACAGATTATTAAAAAAAAAGATAAAATGCTATGAACCTTTCTGATGAACTGACCCAAGTGTTTTAGGATTGGGAACATTTGTAGAAACGATTTTGCATTTTGTGAGAATATTAAACAATGTTTTTGTTGTTGAAAAATTGCCCCAAAGACGATACAATTTACAATTATGATGCATATCCAGACTTACACAAAATTCTACATGTAAGAATACCAATCTACCAAAGCAAACATCATTATACATCCTAACTAAAGTAGAAGCGGACTGCACTAGAGATTCTCGTTTGTGATGACCATGTCCACTTATGAAGAATCAACTCTGTCCTCGAGGACCACTAAGAGGCCGGAGATTCATTTTCAGCACAGATGATATTGAGTTAGCCATCTATTTAACTAACTTTCCTCAAGCAGGGATAGCCTAAAATCTGGTCCAATAGATATCTTGAGGACGGAGGTAAAAGGAGCTAATGAATGTATTACACTGGGTATCATATGGGTTAATCACACATATAACACTTTAGAAAAAGTACTAGAATTAATGATTTAGGTTTATGGTGGGGCAATGGAATTACTTGATACTATACATTGGAAAATGATGGAGATACCCCGTAAAAATGCTGTGTTTTGAATTAGTTGTCATCAAAGGTGCCTGGTACTACTAACTTATTTTCATTTTGACTAGTAAACCATAAAGTTAATATTTCTGTATATAGCTTCATTGTATGCAAAGTTAGATTTTGTAACATTCCTATCAAAATGCATTTGTTATTGGTCAACAATCTGTAATTTATGCTTTTACCAACCTTATTAAATAGTTTTTAATGCAAATTAATTGCACTTAAAGGCAAGCCGAAAAAGTTTGAAAATTCTCTTGAAATCATAGAAAATGCACATTTGTGCTTTATAATAAAAATTTTTTTAAAGAGGGTGGCTATACTTGTGTTGTATATTATTTATGACTATGTAGACTCAAAACAGCATTATCCTTGCGCCATTGAAAGGAAAATAGGGAAGTCACTGAAGAATTTCAATGCACCCAGGCATCTTCATAGTCATAAATAACATACCAAAGTAAAAATGGCTCCCAATAGATTTTTGGATGCAATTCCAAATGAAGTTAATAATTTTGAATTCACTTTTATAGATATGTGTGGTAACTGTATAGTTTATAAAAAAGGATGCAAACATGCCATGTACGGATGCAGCAACGTTCTCAAAACCAAATTTTCTGGTATAAAATTAGCCTGAAATCTGCTGCATCTGCAAACATTCCAGGGCCGAATTTCTGCCGTTTTAGACCGTCCTAGTATACGGTACGTAACGGCCAGCATTGTGGTATACCAAGGACATTGCAAGGCTTCATGCCCATAAAATTAAGTAAGCAGTTATCTTTATACAAGAATGCAATTCTAAAAGTCAATTTATATTACAAGGCAATGTAAATAAATACAGGCTAATACAAAAGCTCTTATTTACAGTTTTACAAAGGAACTGTATTCAGTGTAAATGCTGTGCTTTAAAACACACAGTTTTAGTAATTTAGGTTCTTTACAAAGAATATTATGCATTCTGTTAGATGCTCAAATCATTGGATTAAAAAATAAAAAACGAGGACAAAAAAAAAAGGATTCAAGTTAATGCGGAAAAAAAACAAAAAAACATTTCTTTGTGTAGAATTAAATATAGACAAACCCATTTTATATCAAGAATGGAGTCTGTTAAAGTGCTGATAAACAATATTTTGTGAATGTTCAGGAAACATACTGTACATTATTTAAAGCTTTAGTCTCTCAATACATTGTATTCACGTTGCTTAGAACTGATCTCTTGCAGATATTCTAAGGAAGAAGATGTAGATTGCAAAACAATGGTTTTCCATTTGTCGGCAGTTGTCCATTTACCCTTCTGCCACAGCTTCTGGCTTCATTATTTGATATGTTATTAAGTATTCTGGATAAGCCTATTAGAGAAAGAAAACAAAACAAACCTTTAAAACATATTGTATATAGTTATATCTCTGTTCTTAAGCGCTACACAGCAAGGTCCCAATCATTGCTTACACTATTTTGATATTATGATTCTGGAATTTTAATGTAGGAGATCCCAACTTGGTGAACTTCATGTACTATTTCAAAATATATGGGTTAGGTAGACCAATACCATTTTTGTTTATTGTGAACTATGGCGATTCATAATCGATTAAGCACTTAAGCAACCTAATTTGGTTAATGGAACCATTTGTGGGTTAATCACCAGAATACACTGGATGGGGAGAGCTGCACCTGTAGCTTATAAGTATGGATATTTAATAAAAAATAATTTTATATATATATATATATATATATATATATATATATATATATATATATATATATATATATATATATATATATATATATATATATATATATATATATATATATATAATTTTTTATTCAACTTTTTTTCATATTTGCTGTTATTTGTACCAAAACTTTTGCAGTTACATTCTTCATTTGCATTCTCTAAAATGTATCCCAAATGGGTCGACAGATGTGCTCATCTCATGACATTATGTGATTGACTCATGTAAACTGCAGTGGGCCTAGAGCAGCATTATTTAAATCAGGTTTAATGCCTATTAAACATCTACAGCCTTATTAAATTGTGATTCTGTAAATTTTCAAGGGCTCTATTTAAGCACACAGCATATTTTTTTTACAGAAGTTTTTAGTTCGTGAAGACCTTGCTTTTGGATAGAAGATCACTAACTAAAAACTTCTGTAAATAAAATATGCTGTGTTCTTAAATAGAGCCCATTTAAATTTATAGAATCACAATTTAATAAGGCTGCTATTTCTTTGTACACAGTAACAATTTCTCTAATTTATTGTGGGTATCGAAACAACATGCAAACCCTCACTTTGGCACCTGCAAATAGTGACAAATGAGAAGAAAATAGAACATACATGGAATATATTTGCTACACACTGCCACGGTCTTCATTCAAGATTAAAATCTGTTATTTACCATACAACACAATTCAACTGCAAATTTACCTGCTCTCCCCGATAGATTACGTATTCTGCCAAAGCAAGCCCGTTTACACTTGGCCGTCCCGTAACAGAATGATGGCCAGGAGGAGAATGAGCCATCTTCATTGCACTGAACTGAAGAAAAGACTTCCCCAGAGTAACTCGACAAAATAGCAAGTGCCTACGTAAAAACAAACAAAAAATAAATAAATTGTGGAAGTTCTTCTTAAGCAGATCTTTTAAGGAAGAATAACTCCTGTTATCATAAAGTTAACCTATTAATTTTATCAATCACTTACAACAGTCATCTCCCACAATTTAATTCCCACAATTGTTTTTTTATAAAACCAAAATGTATTCTCATAAATAATGCAGCTCTTTAACTTTCCAAAGCATTACAAATTGTGTTCCCCCACAGATCTCACAAAACTTTTGAAACGTGCTGCTTCATAAATTAAGTAAACTACTGAAATCAATTTAAATAATCAAATATACATTAATATGTAGGTTACATAATGATGCTGAAGAGAATTGGATAAGAGATGCTATACAAGAGGTGAACAGTGCAACAATTCAATGAATGTTTCGGGACAACATTAAATACTTTTGTTAGGACTGTTCATTTTGGTTTAAAGGTTAACAAAAAGTTACTTGTTAAATCTTTGAATGAAGAAATTAAACACTGTTGATGAAGTAAATTCAATTAAATATACTAACTAAATAAAAATAAAAAATGTAATGGCATTTAGAAAATAATAGAAAGATATTCTTTTAAAAACTGGTATTCAGAAGAAGTTTACACAATGGTTTTAATAGTACATAATGCCTAACCACAACAGTCAACTAGCTACCTACAATTTCAGATTTATATACCTGTGGCAAATATAGCAGGACCGGTCTTTGTGAATGGGACATCCTGTGCCGCCTCCAATTCCATAAACATACTGGTTACTTTTGGAAGAATTTTCAGCAAAATAAATGCCAGCTCCAAACATTCCACCAATATAAGCATGTCTTTCATCAAAACCCTTGTGAATAATTGCATTTACAAATGGAGAACCTGTGAATAACATGACATATCAATAAATTAAAATATAATTAAAGGTATATGTAAGGGAGTTGGATTATGAATTCATGTGATAGAGGAGAAATTATAGTGTATGGAAAAAATATTTGCATGAAAAATTCCAAAGTAAACCGTTAGCCTGAAGTTTGCAAAAGCAAGAAAATCAGCAAAGTTATCCCTCAATGTTAACACCCCCAGAAATTCCCAGGGATTATTAGCATATTTTATACAATGCTTCTTTTTGGCCTGGGGATTCACAGACATGCTCAGTTATCACCTGAAGTCTGCCCTACTGTGGGAAGTCACATGATGTCAGACACTTTCCTTTCCTTTTGTGTAATTTCCTTCCATTACTGAATATGTAAAGCTGTGATATAATGTATTGAGCTCTGCAGTGAGCATGGTCTAATGCAGTGTTATTTCTTGTGTTCTGTCAAAGTATTGTGTAATGCTGTGTTATTTCTTGTGTTCTGTCAGAGTATTGTGTAATGCCGTGTTATTTATTGCGTTCTGTCTAAGTATTGTGTAATGCAGTGTTATTTCTTGTGTTCTGTCTGTGAGTATTGTGTAATGCAGTGTTATTTCTTGTGTTCTGTCTGTGAGTATTGTGTAATGCAGTGTTATTTCTTGTGTTCTGTCTGAGTATTGTGTAATGCAGTGTTATTTCTTGTGTTCTGTCTGTGAGTATTGTGTAATGCAGTGTTATTTCTTGTGTTCTGTCTGTGAGTATTGTGTAATGCAGTGTTATTTCTTGTGTTCTGTCTGAGAGTATTGTGTAATGCAGTGTTATTTCTTGTGTTCTGTCTGTGAGTATTGTGTAATGCAGTGTTATTTCTTGTGTTCTGTCTGAGAGTATTGTGTAATGCAGTGTTATTTCTTGTGTTCTATCTGTGAGTATTGTGTAATGCAGTGTTATTTCTTGTGTTCTGTCTGAGAGTATTGTGTAATGCAGTGGTTTTTCTTGTGTTCTGTCTGAGTATTGTGTAATGCAGTGTTATTTCTTGTGTTCTGTCTGTGAGTATTGTGTAATGCAGTGTTATTTCTTGTGTTCTGTCAGAGTATTGTGTAATGCAGTGTTATTTCTTGTGTTCTGTCTGAGTATTGTGCTGTGTTATAATTTCAATAGCTGTCTGTGAGACTATTGTATAATTTATATTGTTAGAGTCTGTGACCATCTCAGCTTATAAAAAGGTTTGTGATATACTTTGACTGTCACATCAAATCAAAATATATTTATTTATTTTTAACTTTTCTAGCTTTATCATTGTTTTGTCTAAGCATAAGCTTATTTAGAGATGTATGTGTGTTTATTCAGGTCACACCTAACTACACTGCTTATCAACCCCTCCCTCAACTCTCTTTTGCCATCCAGTGTCACAGCTGCTTGCTCATTGGCTGAAAAGCCAATCAGCATGCGCATGTGCTGCATAATGGATCTCATTAAAAATTAGATATCCTTTATGCAAATCACAGTTGCTGGGGGTGTCTAAATCGCCACCATATTTTTTATTATATTGCAAAAACTGTTTGCATGTTTTCATGCAAGCTATTTTGCTAGTGGATGCATTCATAACCCACCTAAATACATATACGTTTAACTGAATTAATCCGTTTACATAAACAAAAAGCACCAACAAAATGGTGAATCTATTAAATACTATTTCAACATTCTTAGATCCCTATTCCTATTTTGGGTGTCAGATTTGCAAAAAAAAAGGTTACTGAAGAATAGAACTTCATCTTTACAGCACTGTGATGCTTTCCCAGTCTATCATATCAGACTTAAAATAAAGCAGCTTTATAAATTTGCACCAAATAAGAGACATTTTAGAAAAGTTTAAAAAAACAATGACCAGTCTTTAAGAGATAAGAAAAACAAATAATCATATACAATTTTTTAAAGGGAAAGCTTTTTAAGTCTGATCATAGCTAGTGTATAAATATTGATAAATAGGATTTTTTTCTTTGTGCACCCGATGTCAGTATAGCAAGCTGTATGTGGAACTAGAAGAAAATGCACTGTCACCATAATACCTGAAAACATCCATAGATCCCAAATAAGAACATTAATGATTTTAAAAAGATATTGCTCATATATGAAACAATTTAATTATAATGGTTAGACGCTTTAATACTATGTACTAGTTCCTATTTTATGAATGCCAATTAACACTACTGTCAGAACTTGTAATTGAAATAGAAGATATTATTGCATACAATCTACATGTGCCATTAAAGTAGATGCTAGCTGGAATATTACTGTATTTCGTCCATGCAGACAAACAATTTTGCCTGTCTTTTGGTAGAGTTAGATGGCAAGCCCAGTGAGCAGTTATGGACTGTGATGGAAGCAGAGGGAGGATGGATGTAGTCAGAACTGATCATGCCCAACAAGCTGTATGGGATAGGTTAAAGATAAAACAAGGGATACAAGTCTAGCGATTGTACCACATGGAAGAGTTGTTACCGCTTTTAACAAAAACCTTCTAAAAAACGATATTGAATGGCTTTAAAAAGTTAAACAAGAGGAGAAGGACAGTAGTACAGGATATCAGAGGCTGATACAAGTGTTCAGTGTCTATTGAGACCATGAAAATAAATATGGTCCTGAGATGAAACATGGAATTTCTCAGTAAAATGAATATAGTATTTTTTTTTTAAATAAATACTTTTAAGTTGCCATAACATTGTATGTATATAAGATTCTTGAATTTGTGCAAAATCCAACCCTATGCTTATTTTTTTGGATTGAAAGAGTGAGATACACTGTATTCTAATTTGCATGTCGCCACCTTTTAAACTTGCAAATGGGCTTACAAATGTATTACTTGTTGTCTATACGGTGGAAAGCTTCACTTACTCTTGAGCCTGGGCAGGGGCATGCAAATGTGCACACACACACATTTATTTATTATACAGAATTATGTCCTCATGCTTACCATGAAAGAGCATCCTTTCATTAGCATGGTTGTGATTTTCTTCTGTTACTTCTTTCCTCCTATGAGTGTATCTTTCCCAAAGCTTTTTGTTGCAAACTTTCTGAATCTGCACATTGACAGAGAACAAAGTGTTAGTTGTTCTGTAATTTAAAAACTGGGAAAAACAAAATAGTAATATTTACAATATTATATGAGAAGCAAGCCCCACATAAAACTATTTGACATACCTTTAAGATGTTATATCTGTTAAACACTCCACCTGCATGACCACCATCTCTATGTTCTCGGACAGTGCTCTGCATCTTAAGCAAGCAAAGAAAAAAACAAAAAACAAAAGTTAGAATCGGTTTTGAAAGTAGTAACCTATACATAAGCATCTATTGCCAGGCTGTGTGAGATTGTGCGCGCGCACGCTTTACAAAAATAAATGTTATACCTCCTCATCCACAGACAGAAATTCTTTATCATCTGGAGCAAGGTCAATTAGAATTGTTCCACTGCCAGAAGTATTCAATGTTAAGTAGGGGTTCAAACCTGAATGAAGAGGAGGAAAGGGTTATGGTACCAGCTGCTCAAGGAAAATATTTTTACATGTACGCTTCATAATGCATAAAAATACATTTTGTTCACATTACAACATATTAAAAGGATAATCCCTTAAGTGCGGAAGGGAGACTGGATCTCTCACAGAGCTTAATGTATCATATAAAAATGTCTTAGCAATTTGTTATATATTTTACTGCTTCCTGGATTTTATTTTTTTAAACCTATCAAGTTTCATTCTCAAACTTCTACATACGACTCAAATAATCATTGTATTAATGAGAATTATAAACACAAATACCTTGTTGTCCTGTAATCAGTCTCTCCACACCTTTTATAATTTTATGTCTGTGCCCATAAGCATTGATTCCAATCTCCTTCAGCTCTTTATGACCCATTTCAACGACAACATCAAGAGTGATCTAAAACAAAATAAAGACTTGCTTAATTTTGCCAAAACTAGTGCTCCTAAGTCAATACCAATTAAAGCAAAGTGACTGCATTCAATTGACAGCTTCCATTTAATGCATCAATCATTATCCAATCTTCTTTGATAATCAATGAATTCATATCACAAAGGTCCCTAAGAAAGCTTAAAATATTTTACAATGGTATGTATAGTGCATTATTTATTGAATATGTAATGACTGCGTTTACAGTTTATAAAATGTTACTTACTTGTTCCCGTTCAAAGATATCAATAAGATGCTCAAGGCCAAGATTCCTCAAGAACTGATTGATGCTTATATCGACTCCTGAAACTAAGAGAGAATTTATATGCAAATTATTTTATCTGCAATCTCTATGTTGTGTGAGTTTATACAAAATCAGGATTGAAAATCAAGATATCAGAGGCTTATACAAGTGTTAAGTATCTATTAGGTAATGAAAGGTACATGAAAGTTTCCATTTTGAATATTAAAATAAAATGACCTATTTGTTTGCATAAAAAAACATCATTTTATTGACAAGTTTTACTAAGTATATAATATAAGTATATATTTTTTTACTTGGATGTACATTCTTTTATTAAGAAGCAATACAAAATATATATTTTTACTGCCTATAATCAAACAAATAGTCCCTGAATGAATCTGCCTAATAAAGTAAATGCAGACAGACTCTCTACGTCTAAACAGCATGTTGCAACATGTTTTGAGAGAAGTAGTCCCTGAAAGGATAGGATAGGATACTACATTGCATATCAAGTCCTACGAAGTCTGTCTGCTTATGCTGCAGTGGGTAGATCCATACAGGGACTATTTGTTTGATTTTAGGCAGTACAAACAGAAATTGTAATTGCTACTTAATAAAATAAAGCACATAAAAATAAATACATACATAAGTATGTTGCATACCTTATAAAATCTAGAAGCGTTCTATATCCCTTTAATGTATGACATTCAATAATCAGTCAGTCACTTTTGTTATTTACCTTCATCGTTTTTGTCCAATCCAACAGTACCCTCAGCACCCCCGGTACTACTGGAAGAGGTTTCAGAGAAGCTGGCAGACAGGTTATCCAGGCTGCTTGCAGCTGAAAGACTGGGAGGACTTGACGGAACAGAAGACAGGACTGCCACTGTAGATGCTGTAGGCTGGGACACACTGAAAACTTGTGGTTTATATATTGTTGGCAGAGCAGCGGGAGGCATTGCTGCCATCAGAAGGGCACGAACATCATCGGCCTGAAAAGGGCAAAAAATCAAATAAAATGACACAAGAATATACTTCATTTAATAAGCGCTAACACTGCAAGCTTAGATGCAAAATTGTATTTGTGTTCAAAGTGTTGCTAACAATATTACGAATTCACATTGTGGAGCACAAAAATCCAATATGAATAACTGCATGAAACATGTCTAACCTCACCTAAGGATAGAGATTATATATATATATATATATATATATATATATATATATATATATATATATATATATATATATATAAAATATTTACAATGTATGAGCTGTGGCCCATACAGCAGCTGAGGGATGAGCAAAATAAAAAAATAGATTAAAGGAAAAAAGAAAAGTCTAACTATTTGGAAGAACTGGAATTATGTTACAAAGTTACATAGTATTTGAGGTTGAATAAAGACTGTTCGTCCATCAAGTTCAACATTTTTAGATCTCTTCTGATACTTTGAATATGTGGACTATTTAATAATTGTTAATTGATCCAGAGGAAGGTAAACAGAAAAAAAAAAAAACATTGAAACTGGCCAATTGTCTCATAAGGGCAAAAAAAAAAGCAAAATTCCTTCCTGACCCAAGAGACTGGCGATCAAATTTCTCCCTGGACCACCATTCCTTCGCTAGTTATCTAGGATAACCTTTAATGCCCTCTTTATTTAAAAATACAAAAACGTTTTAAAGTTATCTATCGAGTCCGCTGTCACCACCTCCTTTGGTAAAGAATTCCACAGTTTAACCAGCCTAACTGTGAAGAACCCTTTTCTTTCTTTAAAAGGTGAACTCTTTTTTTTCTCTAACCTCAAGGGATGGATGTCCTCTTGTCAGTTGAAAATCTCTTGGCAAAAAAATGTCACTTGACAAAGCCTTCTATTGACCCTGGATGTATTTAAATAAAGTAATCATATCCCCTCAGATGCCTTTTTTCTGGGGAAAATATGTTTAATTTGGTTAGTCTTTCTTTATAACTTAGCCCCTCCATTCCCCTTATTAGTTTTGTTGCCCTTCTCTGTACTTTTTCCAGTTCTAAAATGTCCTTTTTATGAAGTAATGCCCAAAATTGCAAAAAATTGCACTCCATATTCCAAATGAGGGCAAACTAGGGAAAAATTGATACACTACTTTCGAGTCCTATTTCTACGTCATTAATAAATGTTAAAAAGGGGAGGACCCGAGGGACCCAACTTGCCACATTAGTCCAATCGGAGTATGTTCCATTTACAACAACCCTTTGCTTCCGGTCTTTTAGCCAGCTCTCGATCCATGAGCAGATATTTACTGTGATTCCTGTATCTCTAAGTTTGCTCAATAGTCTCCCATGTGGCACTGTATCAAAAGCCTTTGCAAAATCCAAATAGACTACATCCACTGAGTTGCCCAGATCCAAGTTCCTACTAACCTCCTCATAGAAACTAATTAATTAGATTGGTCTGACATGACCTATCTTTCATAAATCAGTGTTGACTCCTACTTATGATCTTGTTCAAATAGACATATTCTTGTATACTGTCCCTGATTAACCCTTCTAAAAGCTTCCCAACTACAGATGTGAGGCTTACAGGTCTATAGTTCCCTGGATTTTCTCTTGCTCCCTTCTTAAATATAGGCATCACCTCCGCTTTTCGCCAGTCATCTGGTAGTGACTCTGTAGTGAATGAGTCTTGAAAAATTAGATATAATGGTTTGGCTATTACAGAACTCAGTTCCCTAAGTACCCTTGGATGTATTCCATTAGGACCTGGGGCTTTATTAACATTTCTTTTCTCCAATTATTTGGTGATGGTAGTGTAGCCCCATTTTGTTGCAGTGTCCCAACGACTGGTACTCCCTCGTATATACCGAAGAAAAGAACCTATCTATTTAGCTAATCTGCCTTTTCCTGGTCACTAATTAGCAGACCGCCTGTGTCACATTGTAATGTTCCTATAGCTTCCTTCCTCGCCTTCTTCCCATTAATATATTTAAAAAAAATATTTTAGGGTTAGTCTTACTCTCCCTTGCAACTGACTTCTCATTTTCTATTTTAGTTTGTTAACAGACATTTTGCAAGCCTTGTTTATTTCCTTATAGTCACATAAAGCTGCCTCTGTTTCCTCCTCCTTGTATAATTTAAATGCATGTTTTTGTCCTTATGATTTTTAAGTCATTGTTTAGCCCCATGGGATGCGATTTACTCCTACACATGTTATTTCCACATGGTACATGCAGATGTGTATGTATATTTAGTAAGGATTTGAATGTTGTCCATTTTTTTTTCAGTATTTTTCCCTGTAAGTTCTTTATCCCAGTCTATATGTTGTATTGCTTTCCTTAGCCCATTAAAGTTAGCCCTTTTGTGTGGTAGATCAAAATACACGGTTACCATAAAGTAATTATTTTGCTTTATGCAGGAGACAGATGGAATACTGCCGCAACAAAAAAAACAAACATATAAATGATATTGTTTTAAATAGCAATTGCATATGTATGAGCAAACTAGCATGATTTAAAACAAAACTGAACATTATAGGACTTTGTTTCTTCAGATAAGACTTATTACTTACTGCAACCAAGTCTAATGAGGTTTGACCCTCTTGATTTTTCAAGGTGGGATCAGCTCCATGTGCCAACAACAAAGCGCAAAGCTGTGTTCTTCCTTTCTGAGCTGCTTCATGCAGAGGTGTAAAAGCCCACTTATCAGTGGCATTCACACATGCATTGTATTTTATGAGCAAAGCGGCAACATCCACATGCTGCAAAATAATGATAACTGAACTGATTATTTTATTAAAAACATTTAGGGAATCAAAAAGCGCAATTCTACAACAGCCTTCATTTTAACACATGCTTAAATTATATTGTGTTGAGTATTTTAATAAAATAAAAAAAACAAGTTAAATTAATGCTGCTGCAACTTAATTGTCCATTTTAAGAAGACAAAAAAAAAAAATGCATGCATTTTTATTACAGTAAAATGTCAGACTACTTACCCCATATGATGCAGCATTATGCAGAGGAATTAGACCGCCTTTGTCTTGTGCGTTCACATCAGCTCCATGTTGTAAAAGGTACTCTGCAACTTCCAAATTATTGTAGCCAGCTATGGAAGAATAACAAAGGAAAAAAAAGAAAACATGATACACAAGAGAAGTTCCCCTAACAGGAATTAGATGGTTTTAAAATATTATTACCTTTAAAATGTAATATTGCTTTCCTTAAATCACTGAATATGAATTTTATTAACCTTACTTTAAAACATCAGCTTCTAAAAAACTCCAGTTTAGCTTTTTGTCTTCATCCCTTATGAGGTTATCAAGGAGTAAGAGGATCTCTGACTAGGATATTGAATATTGTTATAAAATGGCAAGGAAGTGGACATTTCTTGCATGAGAATAGTTAAACTCTGTTAACTGTAACAGAGTAGGTTTCCTCACAGAGAAAGGCTGCGAGAGAAAATTATTTTCAATCACAGTGAACATTTTTTTTATTTTTTTTTATTGAGGTCTTGCTGGAGCATTACAATAGTCCTTTAAGCGATTTCTTTCAAATTGTTTATATCTGTGTTTGACAATCAGACACTTGTAGTAACCATTTTGTTTTACCAGCAAAATAAATAATTTATTCTGAAAGTGCAAAGTTTCTACATAAGAATATGGCTACAAAACCAACCTGGTTTGTTTCACAAACACTGACCTGCTAAATGCAGTGGTGTAGAATGTCTTCCTTGTGTATCTCTACAGTTGACATTTTCAGAGGTACAGAGTTTCTTAACTCGAGCCACACAGCCTTTCTTAGCAACATCTAACAAAGCAGCATCTCCCCGGAGAAGATCTTGAATGTCAGTATCTCCGTCCTTTACCAAGTCCAATGGTGTATTACCATCTCTATTTTTCTTGGTTGAATCCGCTCCATGCTGTTGATTAAAGGTTTTGGAGGTAAATCTAAAATTCCCTTGACCCATTTGTTCATAGAGAATGAGACAATTCAAAATATGGTAAGATTATAGAAACATTGAATTCTTGCATTCTTACCGTTTCACTTGCATGACACTACATAATTGAAACCTACACTGGATATAAAGACTTGCCATGACCTTTTATATCAGGGGAAACAAGGATTCCTATTTAGGTCTAACACGTACATTTTAATGAATATAAACAAATACATTTTTGGTACTTCATCTACTATGTATTGTAGCTCTATTTAACTCCAATTATATTTTTTTCATACTAGACTATTAATTTTGTTGTATTCTCTAGAGAAAAATACATTCTTCTGTACAACATGTTATTTATTAAAAACTGCAACCATACCTGCAACAAAAGTTTGCAAATCTCATATTTCCCTTTCGCTGCTGCTTCATGTAAGGGTGTAAATTTCCATAAATCAGCTACGTTGACAACGGCTCCATGTTTGACAAGCAACTCTGTCACCTCATAGTGACCATAGGAACAAGCATTGTGCAAAGGAACCAGACCCCTGAAAAACAGAAGTAGCATAATGGAAGTTATTGGAGAAGAAAACTGTACTGAGAATTTCTAAATTTAAAAACATTTGGCACCACTTCCGACATAAGTCGTTTCTAAAACAACACTAAAATCTCACAGACTTTCATAAAACTAGATTTGAATAGGCAAAATCATTTTATATATTAAGGTAAATATAATGTCTACTTTGTGAACTATTATACATATTCCCTGAATCACACAAAAGTTACTAAACAATTAGCAGCAGAAAAATGTAATTAAGATGAATAATTGTAAACTATATTGTTTAAGGTGAACAAGGTAGGAGGAGCTTCTTGCGCCAACCATTATACTTGCCAATATTGTTTGTGTGGGAGCCACATCCACTAAAGTCAATAAAACTGATCAATTATATCTGTGCATGTGAAATCCTTGCAGTGATAATAGTACAGTACTAGAAAACAGCAATCATTCTAAATGCCTCCTTTAACAATCAGCCAAATAAAGCAGTCATCAAGAAAGTACCCACTGTGGTGCACAAAAAACAATAATTGTATGGTCTAACCTTACCTAAAATATATTTTACAAGTGTTGTATAGTCATAAATAAAAGCAGTTTTTCCTGCTACCTGAAAATACTTACCATCAAGATTACAAAAATGTACTTTCCAATAATCTTTTTATAAATAATGTCAACATTTCTTCTTTTAATATAAGAATTCAACATTGGGTGTGAACCCTCAAATATTGCTTACCCTTTATCTTTTGCATGAACATCAGCTCCATACTCTAGCAAGTATTCCACAACAGACACCCGATTGTATCCTGCTGCAAAGTGAAGGGGTGTAGACTGACGTCCCTCTATATCTCTACAATTCACACTCTGTACAGTGCACAATTTCTATAACAAAATAATGCATGATCAACTGAGTATTTTCAGGAACTAACCAAATTATAAAAAATAAAAAAAAATAACTTAATTAAAAATAAAATGTTGGATACTTTACAAACAGAACATTTTATTAAAAAATGGGAATTGATATAAATAAAATAGATAACACAGGAAGAAAGAAGGAGTTCTACAGTGTGTGGGAAGTTAACTGCAGCTAGTAGTTGGAATGAATGTGGTTATCTAAACACTTATTTGCAAAATCTTCTTTATGTGTGTTGCATAGCAAAGGTTCTCAATTTATTTTTCTCTCACAGCATAGTATTTTTTGCTGTGAGGAATCATGATACACTGATGGTTTAATCTGGCAGCACTAGTGGAGAATCAGAAGACTAGAGAATGCATAATTTATTTTCAATAAGTGTAGTATTCAAATTTTTTTTTGGTTTGTTTGCAAATTTATGGTCTACTCACGTCATACTATTCATGTGGGGTAACTAAGGGTTCTGTTAAACAAAATCGGTTATAAGTGTTCTTTATTCTGCAACAACATCCAAAGCTTTAAGGCACACGTAGCAAAACTTGAGACACACTAGTAGGACAAAGAACACCCTTGAGAACCCCTGTTCTAGAGGGTGAAATTATACGTCAAATATTAGTACTTATGCCTCTTTAAAACGGCATAGGAAGGAAAAGGTTGTCCAGACACCTTTAACACTTCATCTTTTAGCACAGTAGTTCTCAATAGTAACCCTGAAAAATTATCTACTGGTCCTCAGGAACAAGGGAATAAAGAATGTTTAAAACTTTAAACCTACCACTACCATTAGACATAGTTATAGGTACATCACGAATGAATTTATCTACAGTTAAAATGAACTCTATTCAAATCAATGCAAACTAGATGGAGATTTATTGTGTCACATGTAGTATTCCACTAAAAAATGCTCTGGATCTTTAAGCACTTACTTTTACGGTTACATGTACAGTAACTATAGACCGTGAACTACCAATATACTAGATTTCTATTTACACTGAATGCTTACTTTTACAGTATCCAAGTCTCCTGCTTTTGCAGCTTCCAGCAGTTGCCTGTCTGCATCAGTGTTGCTGAATGGTAAGCCTTCTATGGAGGAAAAAATAAAAATAAATAATGAAACTCATTTGAGTTAGTTTAGCCATTAGTTAGCCATTCAAAGCCCCCAAAAATATTTTAAAAAATTCATACAAATATATTTAAAATAGAAGTTGACAAAAGAGAAACGATATTTTTCTGCTATTATAATGTTCATATGTCACATTACAAACATATTCCAGTAAAATAATTTTGCCTATTTTCAGGTAATATCTTGAATGAAAATGATGAATTTTGAATGTTGTTTCACTGCACTGTAAATAAATAAGCCAACAAATACCAGATTAAATATTAATATATAAATGTAGTAATATACTGAATATTCTTCACACACAGTGATCCAGATTTAGTGGAAACACAGTTAAAAAGCTTTTCAATTTATGATTAATTAAAAAGAAAGTTGATCTTTTGTAAGAATACTGGAAACTTCTGTTTTCCCCATTGGTCATTATCTTGGAAATTCTATCTTCAAACTGATGGGAAGCGCGGTATATTGCACTAAACTCTGCAAATTTAGTGGTGTAGTAAATGCACAGCTGCAAAGAAGTCTGCAGCAGACTGTGCCACAGTTTGAGAAAGACCGTTAATAGGACCACTACACAATGAAAGAAAATCAGTTTAAAAAAATTTGAGTCTCACTAAGAGTATAATTAAGTATGAAAAAAATGCATAAAGCTGGAGTTTAATTAGAAACAAAATGTCAAGGCCTCTGCTTGACCCTTGGATGAATTCATGATATGTAGGTGTAAGGTTGGTGTGAGAAAGGAGAGTTTATATTATTACATTTCTGGAGAGCTAGATCTCTACTGATAGCCAAAACACACATAATCATGATCTAGCTCTAAAGAAATAAGCAACAAAACACAAAATGGATTCCCATACGGAGTGTTCAGAAAATTAAGTATTTCCCCAAAAATGTCCAAGCTTCCATGATTGTTAAAGGAACGCTGTATTATAAAAATAAACATTGTTAAAATAAAAGTACATGCATATCTGTACTTTATAATGTATTAACAATGTAATACTAGTCGCTATAATTTCAAGCTCTTATCTTTATAGGATTCTTGCCTGACACTCTGAACTGGGGCCTATACTACATTAGTCAGAGGCAGAAAGTCTGCTAAAGGGGTGGAGCCAAGTGGCATAGAGAGACAGGCAGAAACCTATAAAAATGCAAGAGCTTCAAATTATAGCGACTAAACTTTATTTAAACATTTTAAATCCATATAGATATGCATGTACTTTCATTTTAACAGTGTTTTTAAAGTACAGTTATCCTTTAATGCTGTTAATTTGGTACATACAATATTTTTATTTTTATGTTCTATTTTTGTTTTTATTTATATTTGAGTTTTATGGAGCTACTCTTGCCAGGAAATAACATCTGCAGTTTATACACTCACTATTTAATCTGAGCGTTTAAGACTATCCATGGACAGCCATAGTATGTCACTGTTTATAGGGGGATTTTTCCCCCCTAACACCCTGGGAACTGTGTTTCCAATAACACTCTGGGGCCCTCATTCAATTGCAATTTGGCCAATTCAATAGTGCTCTAAATAAGCACATAACATTTTTTAAAGAAGTTTTTAGTTAGTGAAAACCTTGCTTTTGGATAGATGTTTACTAACTAAAAACTTCTTTAAAAAAACATGTTATGGGCTTATTTAGAGCACTATTGAATTGGCCAAATCGCAATTGAATGAGGGCCTGGGTGTTTACCACCCTATACCTCCCAGATAAGTATGTTCCTGGAAAAAAAGGAACCGTGATATATTCAACCAGATATCCACGGCTGAACTGTTACACTTTACAGTGGAAGGACCCAAGACAACAAACAGGGAGACGTGTGGCAACCATGTATATAGACTTATGCATACCTCATTATGAGGGTAACAAATGTGAGTGCAAATTCTATATATGTTTGATTTTTTTTTTTTAATGTAATAAATGTTACTGTACTACGCTATTGGGCGGCAATACGATTATCTCCTCTCCCATTCTTTTCTTTTGCATGTAAATTGGAGCACATGTGAATGGTGCCCTGCAAGAAAGCTGCATTACCACCATGTATTGATCATTTGACTGTATGCATTTTGGACAACATCACTATCAAGATCATATTGGATTTACTCCAAGGACTTGGAAGTGGGCTTGTATATTTTTTCATATTAGGAAAGTTTAGGGGTTAATCACCCATATACACCACCTTATGTTTTAGGACCAAGACAGGTAAAAAAACATTCTATAACTGTATAACCAAATATATATATATATATATATATATATATATATATATATATATATATATATATATATAGATAGATAGATAGATAGATAGATAGATAGATATATATAGTGTGTTTTAGAATATGTTGCAGTTCTATAAATAAATTATATTTTGTACCTTGCAGCAGCTGTTGTACATTTTCATTTCCCATCTGAACAGCAGTAAAGCCTTGTAGTGAAGCAACTGCTGGATCACAGCCCGAGTTCAATAAAATTCTGCACGTTTGTAAATGACCACAATGGGCAGCACGATGAAGGCAAGTCTGTCCTAGGTTATCCAACGCATTGACCTTGTAAACCAAGCACAAAATGCAATGAATATTTATGCTTTGCTTTCTATTCCACCTTGTCAGCTACACATTCTTCTAAAAAGTTTAAAAGTAAAATTATTTTGATTACTTTTATTAAAGGGTCACATTCATTAATGCAAGTTCTAGCAGTAGATCTATGGGGAATCTTATTGGTCAATCCAAGGTGAACTTATTGATGAGACTGCATATAAACAAAGCACATTTTCTACTAAATACAGTACAATTGCATAGAATTGTTAATAAAGAGAGTATTTTTTTATTTATTTTTTACATTCCAAAACATGTTGCTCATTATAAAGGATATCCCTTAAAAAGAGCATACTGCAAACTGTAAAGGAGATTATATTGTAGACTTCTGGCAATACCGCCAACTGCCAAAGGGAAAAAAAAAAAAAAAGCTCTCAAACGTGAAAGGTGTTTGAATAGAGTTCGTCCTATGGCACAATTTTTTTTTTTTTTTTAAACTTTAGCCTTTAATTTAACCTTTATTTTTGACAGTAATCAATTGGTTGTTTTATTTTGCCGATTCTGAGGATTCTAGTTGAACATACTAAAAATGTCACTGTGATTTTTAACATTTTTGTTTCTAAAAAGACAAGGGTTTAATTGAAAAAAAATACACAATAATATATAAAAACTCCCAATTAAAAGAAACTCACGAGTAATTTGAAGATAAATCGCTATAACTTGTATAACCTACATACCAATACAGAATAGTCTAGAGCAATAATCATTACCTTGGCTTCATGCTTTAATAAGACTTCCACAACATCGTTATGAGCTTTTTCCGATGCAACATGCAGTGGTGTCAAAAAGCTGTGGGAAAAGAGAAGAAGAAAAAATACATTTGAGATTCTTGAAAACAGATGCATACAAAATAAATGCAGGTTCTTCCACAATTAGACTTACTCTTTGGTCTTGTCATTGACAGTTGCTCCTTTTCTAAGCAGAAGTTCACAGACTTGCTTCCTTTTAGGGTACGGCGATGCAGCAGCACAATGCTATATTTATAGACAAAGAATTGTCTCAGTATTAAAAACCTTACTATCAACATTTATTTTGATTTCTATATTAACTCTTTTCTTACTAAAAGGCAATTGTTAGGCATGAAATAAATAAACACAAATTGCTTTAACTACTACTATTTTATTTGAAAGGTAAACAACTGACGAACACTTTTTGCTTTAAAAGGGAAATGTAAAAGGGAAAGAAAAGCAACAATTGTTTTGTTTTAACTTTGATTTTAATATACATACAAAAAAAAAATAGCTTTGTGTTTTAAAACCTTTTCTGGAGTGGAAGCTTAAACAAGAATAAAAAAAAAAAAATGCAGATATTTGAGAGAAAAATGCAGATAACCATAATTCCCTCAAGACGTCTGTTACTGGGAAGAAGGTCATGCAAATGACCCGAGAATAGTTTAAGCATTATAAATATGGACTGTTGGCAGTGTTATTACATTCTATAATCTCTAAAATGAATTGCTTTTTCTGACTAGCAGAGGAATCATGAAATTCTCCCATGAGAAAGTATGAAGTCATATTTAATGGTTTAATAGTCTCAAATGTGGGTTAAAAATTGCAATATAAATAGGTGAAACAAATAACCTGACTCAGTACATAGAATTTATACAAAAAATTTGCACATTTTAAAGAGCATAAATATTAGATAAAAAATAAATAAAACATGGTGCCTAGAACAGTGTCTCCCAAACGAATCAAGTCAAAAAGTAACAATCGAATCCTTGGAATCCATACTGGCTCAACCAGTACCTCACAATGCATATCAGTACCATAACATTGCTCACCAGAGTCCAAAACACTGCAAAAAGCTGCAAGGGGTTGTTTTCTTGGAAACTGGTGATCCCCTCCACTCAGTAGGGAAAACCTGGCATAATAATGGGCCATTAGCTGTGCAATCATGCCACCTGATGGCATTAATCTTATACATAATGGGGATAATATGATTGTCATATAAAACTAATGAGTATTTATGTTATTATTTTGAGTTTGTTCAAAACACAATCATTGTGTAAGTTCTTACCAAAGCTGTGTCATGAGTCTGTGGATGTTTAAAATTCACTACCTCCAAAGATAGGTGCTTTTTAATGCGAGCTACGTCTGCTTCTCTAGCTGCCTGCAGCAATGAATGACCTTTGAATTCATCTACAAAGAAAAAAAAGCACATATGAATTTATAATTTTTTTTACCATTTCTCACATAGGGAAAACAAAATTGAGCAATCACATGTACAACATGCAGAATTATACCAGTCATTTTGAAAAATAATTGCAAACTTTATGTAATAGAACAATCAAATGTGGGTGACCTTAAAAATGATAACACCAGATTATGTATTAAATATTAAAAGATCACGGTTTCCTTTTTGCCTAGTTATCAGTGAACTGAAGTATAGAAAATCTATGTCTTTATTGTAAATTTCAAAATAAAAATTATTGTAAGAAAAATAAAAAAATAAAGTTAAACTTATTTTCCAACTTTGGCTCTGTTAAATAAAAATAAAAAAACTTAAAAACAAAACAGTTCCAGTAAACAGAGAAATTGTTTAATATGGTATCATAAGAGATACAAAAGCATAAAGTGGATCCTATGATGTTATAGCGTATAATTGTGTATTAGTATAATATCTAAATGTGGTAAGGTTATGACGAATGAGCAATATAAATTCAATTATGCCCTTTTAAAAATGTGTAAATGATAGAGGTTATATGTTCATTTCTCCTGATTTGCACATTGGTACTACATTAGATGCCTGCAGGAGACTAGTTATTTGATTTTTTTTTCTTATACATTATATATGATCTTGAAAAACAACCCTTTATCAATAGTCACCATTTTATTACTCACATGATAACCGCTCCTTCAGTTGTGGAGTAGGTGCCAAATCAATAGCACTTTTATTATGGCAGTTGAGCATATTTGGATCAGCCCCAAAACTCAGCAAGAGAGAGCACACCTCGACTCTGTTCTTCGATGCGGCTTCGTGAAGAGGCGTAAATTGCCACAGGTCAACTGCATTCACGCAGGCACCATGCTGCAAGAAGGCAGAATTTTTTTTTTTTTACATTTAAAATAGAAAATATAAAAAACAATATCAAATATTCTTCAATTACAAATTATTAATATTATAGAAAATAATTTGTCTGAAAAGAGAAAATGAAAGAAACACACAAAGAAATACACACATGACAGGTTCACACAACCAGTATCATTTTGCATCTGTAGGATATCTTGAGGACTGGAGTTAGACTCTATTGTTTTAAAATGCTAATATTTGCAAGAATGTAATTTTAAAGAACATATTTTAGAAAGAAAAAAAGATCTCCCTTTAATTTTTAATTATTATATTCAGTTTTGCTTTACTGGAGGACAGACCCTGGATGCAAAGGTGAGATTCGAGGAGTTGCAGGGAATGCAATAGGTTTCCTGTTGTAAATTATAAATGTGAAATGTCCTGAATATCTATCATGATGGGCCTTGACCAGCCTGCTCTAAAGCATATTTTTTAAATGCATAGTAAAGAATGTGGCAGCCCTGTATATCTCTTGGTTGTGTGAACTTCTTTCATTTTCCCTCTTCAGACAAATTATTTTCTACAATATTAATAATTTGTAATTGAAGAATATTTTATACCATTTTGTATATGGGGAAAATGGCAATTGCAACACTTCTCTTCTTAGTGAATCTCCCACACAATATCGGCTTAATTTTACTGAAAGGCTGGCCTGGCACAATGTGTAGGAACATATAAGAGGATTGCAATTAACAATAGGATTTCCTTTTTATGTGATAATTAAGGATAGCAAAACCAGTAACGGATGCCCATAGAAAAATGTTATTAGATAGTCACACTTCTCCTACTGAGAAATTCAGTCAGTAGGAAACATGTATAAAAAGAAATAAAACTCGTACTGCATTACTAATGGAGAGGGAAACAAAATCCTCAAGCATCAGAAGCTTGTAACGGGGCATGCCTTCTGGATGGCTTCTTGCAACAGAGCATGAAGCAGGGTCTGAGGGATGGCAGTTTAAAATAATATTGGAAGGATTAAACACGGAACAGAAATCAAAATCAAATAATGATGCTCTTTGAGAGCTTTAGTCATAAGCAGTAGTGTTCTGACCTTGTGAATTTATCTGTAAGAGTAGATTCATCATTCCCTTTTATTTGTAAAACGCCAACATATTCTGTAGCGCTATACAGGGGTTAAGTACAAGGAAACAACAATTTCAACAAATTGCGAAAGAATGGAGGACCCTGTCTTTGAGCTTAAAATCAAAAGTACATAGAGCTATGAAGTGTAGGATTAAGTGGTTGATCTGTATATCACTAGGGCACAGTTTTATCATTACTCTGTAACACTGTCCAGAGAGGATTAATTGGTGGTCAGTGGGTCTCTACAATGCAAGTCTAGTAGTTATTAAAGTAATAGAAGTTAAGTTAGGTAATTATGGGAGGCAAAGCTTTGTTGAAGCAGTGGGAAATTGGGGGTCAATATTTATTTATTCCAATTAGTTTGGGGAGTAAGCTGTGTCCCAGATTAAGGAGAGCAGATAAGTCAAATGGTTTGGAGAGCTGAGGTCCATTGAGAAAGGGTAAAACATTTGTTTAAGATATTTAATTTAAAAAGGGACATGGAAGGTTTCTGGATTTCACTAAGAATATAATAAACCTATGTATTTCTTTACTTTTGTATACTTTATTAAGAAGTGCTTAAAAGCTCTGTGTTTTTTTTTTTGTCCTACAATCTTAAAAATGGCTCCTAATTGGTTTTGCCCCTCTGTAGCTCAGGAAGATGCAAGTGGCAAAATTCTGAAACATGCTGCTTGAGAGTAGAAATACTGCACTTCAGTTGGTTAAGCACTTATTAATAATATAAAGTACCTAAAAGTAAATGGATAAACAGGTATATTATATTACTAGTAAAAAAAATCCAGAAACCTCCCATGTCACTTTAAAGAGGATAACAAAAAATGGCTATAAAATTGTACTAGCAGTTTTTGACTACAATAAATAATTTCTGAAATATTTTACATACATATAACCAGTCTCTTCAAGAGATTGTGAGGTCTAGGGAACACAGGATTGTTTTTATAACTTTCATGTAGGTTTCACTTATTTTTCAAGTGAAAGTTAATGATATACAGTTTCTCATTCAATAAAAGCTTTACCACATTTCAATCAAGCAAGGAAAGTATAAAGGGAATAAAGTATAGAAAAGGATTTCAGGCTTTGTCGCTTTAATATTTGTAAAACATTATGCACCCAGCATGCCCCAACAGACCCACTTACCAGGGCAAAATATATTTTCTTCTATTCAGTTTGTTTAGATATAACAGCTTAAAGAAACTATGGGATAAATGTGAGTTTGGTCACAAAGAAGAAGCAAAGATAAGTTATACTAACCTTGACAAGAAGTTCTGTTACTTCATAATGACCATATGAGCAAGCATTGTGAAGTGGCACTAAATCACTACAAAACAAAACAAATATATATAAAACACATTTAAATGAATTATAAAAATTATAAATACATAGCATTTCTGACTGTAATCCTACCTAACTTGCAGTTTTCCTGTCTATATTTAAAATAAACAGGTCAACAACTTGTTAGTTTGGCCGTTAAATGTGTTTTATTTTCTCCAGATTATGTATCTTGAGCCAAATGTTTATTAGTAGATATCAATATATATCCTTTTTGACTAGCCAGCTACGTAGCGGTAACTGAACAAGGTGCAATTTTGCATAGGACAGCTATCTGGGATCACAGCTAATGGCTGATTTTAGCTGGATTAAAGATATGAATTCACAAGAATCTCAGTTTTCTAATTTCATCTGTGTCCTTGGCATTTTGGCAAATAACTTTGTTAATAATAGTATAAGTTGTATATTTTCAGTTATGCAAGAGGTCCTTGTCGTATAGTGGCTTCTTGCCTCTCTTTTGCTTTAAATATTTCTGTAATCTGGCAATTAATTTTGCAGACCTGCGCTCCAATATAAATGATTGTATTCAGTTAAAAAAAAATAACAACAACAATAACAACTTACACAACTCTATTTGAGAAGAGATAATCTTAAATTCTGGACTGTTTGGCACCAATATGCACAGGAGACATCTTCTTTCTAAAGGTTATTTCCAAATCCTCTAGATCTCTTCACCATGTGTCCCATTTTAGGTTGATTATACAAATATATACAAATGACGATACATACCCTTTATCCTTAGCCTGCACATCGGCTCCATGCTGGAGTAATAGTTGTACAATTTTGACTCTGTTATAGCCTGCAGCCAAATGGAGGGGGGTGGACTGCAGATATAAAAATATAACAATATAGTATTTACCAGTATTAAAGATTAAACAGATATATATCCAAAAATTTGTAAAACAAACAAAAATACAAAATAAAAAAAAAGTGAAGCAAATTAGAAAAATGAAGACTTTATAGTTCTTGCAATATATAATAAGCATGCTGTGAAAACAGTGTCAGCACTTAATTTTGAAACTACCAATTATATTGAAATAGAAAATTACCTTTCTGCCATCACTTGCATGACAGTTAACGTTTAGAGGAGTTAACAAAGCCATCATTTTCTCGTCATTCCCACTCCTAAAAATTCAGAATAAATAAAAAATATAATGCATTTATCTGTACTTATATATAACAGGCTACAAAATATAATCCAACAACCTAAGACTACCATACTGTTAACATTTGTATACTACTACTAAATATTTTCAAAAACATGTCTAATATCTTTATGAAGTGACAGCATTTATTAAATTATCAATTACATAAAAAAGTAGTAGAAACTCCTGTGAGATTGGATTCTAAACCAGAAGCAACTATAGGAAACTAGAGTGAAAAGCAAAAACTTTGTGTAACAGATTGTTTGGTCAGTTTCCGACGTTTTGCAACTACTTACCTAGCACTTTCCAAAAGTTCATCTTTCTTATATTCACCTTCAAAGAAAGGAAAAAAAATAAGAGAGAGAAATGTAAATGATATTGAACAGGAAATTATAATTTGCAATGTTTAACCATATATTTATTTAAAAATAGACTTAATAAGGGAATGTGCCATTCATAAACTGTGCATCAAACAGCTAATTTGTATGCATTAAATTTACCTGTCAGCACTGCTTTTGCCGACGGGTCAGACAGATCCAGAGCTGTTCTACCATCTGTGTTACGTATAGTTGGATCTGCACCGTGCTGAAGGAGAACTAGAAGACAAAAAAATAAATAAGACATTAATGGATAAAATAAATATCAATAATGCAACATAAGTACAAGAGGAAATGGTGCCCTAAAGGAAATGTTAAGTTACTCCTTTAGGGCGTGCATGCATTGTTTTTAGGCAAAAAGTTTGAGTATAATAATCTGGGAATGTGCAGATGCCAGGGAGTAAATATTATTATTATTATTATTATTATTAAAAAAGGTTATAGTGCAGCTTAGAGACAAAAGCTAAAGGTTTGGTGGGTGGATCTGATAGACATTTAAGACCTCTTTTGTCTCCTTTTAAAAGGACTAATGACAACAAACAAAAAGATATGAGGATTAAAAAAATATATATATATATATGTATTACGGTAATTTAAATGCGTCCATAAAAATAGACATTTCTCTGAAGCATTATCTTATCAAGTCATATTAAAATTGCTGATCTTGAGCTCTACCTGTACAGTGAACAGCATGGCAGAAACCATTTAAGGCACTTTGCTGAGGCACCAATGTAGTGACTGTCAACAACAAATATGGCTGCTTACCAAAGCAAATAAGATTTAAGACAGAAATACATTGCATGAGACTTCAGTGTTCAGGATATATAATATAATATATATAATATGTAAAAAAGATTACATTAAGAAATAAAAAACTAAACATGAGAAATAACTTTAAAATACGTTTTTAGTTAATGAATAGGCAATGTCCTTACATTAATCAGTACATCGAACAGGGACTACTTACAGGAAATGTTGGTTGGTAGGAGATGGACTAAATTGTTAATTTAGAGAGAATGTGAATTAACAGCGTAAACATATTTGGGCCAAAAACCCCAGGGCCCAGAATATTCTTCTTGAATTAGTAAGAAACATGAGGTCATAATGAGGTCACTTTATTTCTATTCATTTAAGACCGAGTGCTTTTAGGAGTATAATTTGTGAAGATGTGATAGACCTTGCATCCAACATATTACACATTTTCTTGACTCTATATTACTGACTGCATATTACTGCTCCCACTTCTGTATAGACCACTCCCTTCCCCACATTTCCATTTTTTCCTACTTTGCTCCCCATAACAGTTTATACTCGCTTTTGATTGAAGATTAAATGCACTGATATGGTTCAGAATGTTATCCTTTTGCTATTGAGCAAGAGAATATGCAAATGTGACATGTTCCAACTTATTTTATGTGCTCCCTCTATATCATACATTTGCAATAACCAGTACAAGCAAAAGAAAATCAAAATTTTCAGCAATCTTGCTTTAGAAATCATGTTCTGGTTTGGATAAACCAGAATTAATTGAAGTAACTGACCCTGAAGTTTGATGTGATTCTAATCAGAACATTCACTTCTATGGCGACATACTACACAGCGATATGTTATTAATAACAGTCTGGATGATAGAATAGGAAGTACGGTTTATCCTGTAACCGAACGATGCACGCGTAAAAAAAAAAAAAAAAAAAAACACAGATTGGTTTACATTACATATTTTAGGGCAAAGCCAAGGGCAACAGGTTTGTGCAACCATGGAATTTGGAATGATGTATAATTGCTGATGTTAAACTTTAATGTTTAACCTCCCTGGTGGTCTGGCCATGTCAGTGCCCCCGAGTGTTAAAGCAGTACACTCGGGGGTGCTGACGTGGTCAGACCACCTTGTTGCGTCCGATGCGTCATCTGCGCTCGCAGGGAAGGGAACCCGGAAGGTAGATGCCGGTGTTGGACAGAGGAAAGCGTGTGATCCTGAGCATGGCTCGGAGTTGCCGCTTTAGATACTGAAAATTAACCCCCGAGCCATGCTCGGGATTACCGCTATGTCGGTTAAATGGGACTGACTCAGTGGTTTGGTCATCAGCTCTCTGTGCCCGTCCTTCCTCTCATCAAGCTGCATTACTAGCTAGTGAAACTATGGGTACTCAATAGCTGTTAGTCTTGCAGTGAAGCAGCACTCTATTAAACATATAGAGTGTAATGCATATTACTGTAAAGAGTGTAATGCATATTACTGTAAATCATGCAAAGAACTCCACTAATAAAAACTAATTATACTGCATTAAAGTATAGTTACGTTTGCAGTGCAGGATAGGACAACATTAACATCCTTCCTACCCCCAACAAAAGTTTTATGACATGCTCAATTTCAACATGCCCCCAACCCCAAACAAAACTTGGAAATACTTACCAATGCATACATCTATTTTGCCTTTTATAGAGGCTTCGTGCAGAGGTGTATAGTTCCAGTTGTCACGGGCATTTGGATCAGCTCCGTGTCTTAATAGGAGATTGACCACTTCAGCGTGGCCAAAGGAGCAGGCATTATGTAGAGGAATGAGACCACCATCATCACGGGCATGGACATTTGCACCACTCTGCAATAAATATTCTACAACATCCTTTCGGCCAAAACCTTGAAAAAACACAAAAGAAAAAAGTAATATGTTTATTTTTATATGATGCCATCACACACTGCAATACAATTTGCTATAAAAATGCATGCAGAAGAGAATTAGATGAAATATATCCTACAAGCCCTAACTCAACTAAAGTACCAGTGAAGTGACATTTATAGTTTCCTTTTCTCAATAACTTGACTTCATAATGTGCCAAATGTTTTAACAAATTTAAATGAAGTTTTTTTTACAATTGCATTCAATCTTGCATTAATGAAGGACTTTACACATTTATTAAACTTTGGAATCAGCAGAGCATTTTTTAGCAGCCAAGGTATGGATTCAATATAAAAACGTATGTAAAATAACTAAAATTGTAGGAGCTGCGGCTCCCTGGATTTGTCAAGTCTTGTTTTAATCCGAACACGATTCAAAACGTTGAATAAAAGGAATTGTGAATTTAGATAAGATTTCTGTTCACTTCTGTTGAATGATTTAATTAGCCACTTGCCAGTAACACTAAATAACAGAGTAAGCCCAGCAAGACAACCCTACAAGAGGACTAGCAGTCCAAGATGGAATCCACACATGTCAAAAGCAGAGTAAACTAAATACAATATTTTCTCAAAAATACTGTTTATGCTCCTGGATTAGCCAACAGAGTATTGAAAGATTTTTTTGTTTGTTTTGATTTTTTAACTACTTTACAAGCATGTGAGGTTTTTCGTTTAGTGACTAATATGAAGGACATTCAATTAACAAGATTGTCAGAACCATTTTTATTCTGCACTCGAAGCTAAGCACAGGAATGAAAATGAATATAAACACAACTAAATTGAATCTCTATTGTGGCTAAACTAATCTTGTATATGTCCCTTTAAAAGTAAGGGAAAGACTACAAGTTGCTGCAGTTTAAAAAGTATAATTAAACGACCACATTAGCAGCTGCCACAGCCATGGATATAGGAACTTTGGCAAACTCTGATTTTTTTTATGTGGAGGGACAGGAGGGAACTAAGCAATTTATAGATAATTGGATCAAATTAGAAATTTACATTGCACCCCTCCCTCTCCCTAGCACAGAAGCAGGAAGTTGCATCAGCAGATGAAACCACTGCTCTACAGAAATGTAAAACACAGACTCCAGCCAGGTTTCCAAGCCCTGCACTGTTGTCAGGCAAAAAGTCATGGACCTCAAAATGTAGGCGCCAGTCAACATCTTAATTATTCTTGTTCCGAGCCTTCTGGGTTAGGCTGACTTTATCTATATAAACCTTCCAATGAAATTCATATATAGTCTGCTTGTCTGCTAAATTCAATTTTTACGGATTATTTAAAAAGCAGAGATACTTATGCAGTGCTATAAAGATGGAGGTAATTAAAAGGTCATTTAGCAGTCAACCAAATTTAAAGTGACACAGAAATTTGTTAAACAAATTAAAAAGTATAAAAATGGTTGTATTAAAAATTCTAAGTGAAAGTGCCTTAAAAATTATGTAGAAAGTATTTTAAAAATTAACATAGATCCACCTCTGAGGTAATGGTCTTAGCCACAGCAACTATTCTAAGGACCACCATAGATTTGAAAGATTCACATGCTTCTGAAGAATGTAGCAAAATATACTTAAAGGCATATTAAAGTGAGGTGGGTTATGAATGCACCCTGTAAAGGAGCATCATAATCCACCGAGCAAAAATGTTTGCATAAAAAAATGCAAACCATTTTTGCATTTAAAAAAAATAAATAAATTTCTCAGGGTATGATTTTGTAAAAGTGTACCCTGTCCATGTGAGCATGCACAGTTATGCAGCCAGAATAGATTGCAATTACACTGGGTCCTTAAAGGACCCTAAATCAATATTCAAGTAAAAATGCTTGAGCGGTTACACGGTTGTTCTTTAGACATGCACCCTATCCTTGATAAATTCTGACAAATTATTATTGTACTGAAACCAAACATTTCAGCTTCTTCTTCCTATTCTAATCTGTCTTTTAGGCGAATGAGCATTTATGCTTGATTTATGGTCCTGCAATGACCTGCAAGAGCAGCCATGGTCTCTGTGCATGTATCTCTCTATGAGTGAGTGCATGCAATTTACTGGGGCTGGTAGAGATCACTGGGGGAAACCACTGAGGCTGGGGGAAGTATCACCTGGTATGTAGGTAAAACAATCAGTGAATGATGGGACACAGATCTTGTTCTGGGTATTACAGGAATCTAAAAGGAAAGCTGCAGCTCAATCACCAGGGCAAAAGGATACAATGTATTAGTTATGCTAATTTTCCCTTGGATGTTCAGGGCATGGGGTGTCAACATTGATAGAAAACAGTTTGCAAATGCAAGAAATACAGCAACATTTGTGGAAACTGTTTAAATGTTTCTATCAGATGCATTCATAATCCAGCTCACTTGAATATGCCTTTAACAGTAATCCAAGACAGGAACATCATTATTTTTTTTTTCTTCTAAAGAGAAAATAATTTGTTAAGCTGACGTTGGCTGTGTCATGGGCGATTCCATCTTAGACCACCGCTGCACCATTACAATGCCCCTTAAAATAATAAACGCGTGTACAAAAAATTGCAAGCTAAGAGCTGTGACAAGCAGATAATATCGGAGTACAGTGCCTTTCAAAAGTATTCACCCCCCTTGGCATTTTTCGTGTTTTGTTGCCTCACAACCTGGAATTAACATGAATTGTTTGAGGATTTGCATTGTTTAATTTACGGAACATGCCCACAACTTTGAAAATGTTTTTTTTTTTTTTTTTTATTCTGAAGCAGACATCAAATGGGACGAAAAAACAGAAAAAGTAAAAGTGCAAAACTATTAACCCCCCTAAAGTCAATACTTTGGAGAGCCACCTTTTGCAGCAATCACAGCTCCAAGTCGTTTTGGATAAGTCTTTATGACCTTGCCACATATTACCACTGGGATTTTTGCCCATTCCTCCTTGCAAATCTGCACCTGCTCCTTCAAGTTGGATGGTTTGCGCTTGTGAACAGCAATCTTGAAGTCTGACCACAGATTTTCTATTGGATTGAGGTCTGGGCTTTGACTAGGCCATTCCAACACATTTACATGTTTCCCCTTAAACCACTCAAGTGTTGCTTTAGCAGTGTGTTTGGGGTCATTGTCCTGCTGGAAGGTGAACCTCCATCCTATCCTCAAATCACGCACAGAGATGGTGTTCTTTGGGTGATGTGTTGGGTTTGCGCCAAACATAGCGTTTTCTTTGATGGACGAAAAGTTCAATTTTAGTCTCATCAGACCAGAGCACCTTCCTCCATACATTTTGGGAGCCTCCCACATGCCTTTTCGAAAACTCAAAAACGGGACATTTTGTTTTTTGCTGAAAGTAATGGCTTTCTTCTGGCCACTTTGCCATATTGCCCACCTCTATGGAGCGTACGGCTTATGGTCGTCCTATGTATAGATACTCCAGTCTATGCTGTGGAACTCTGCAGCTCCTCCAGGGATACCTTAGGTCTCTATGCTGCGTTGCTGATTAATGCCCTCCTTGCCCGGTCCGTGAGTTTTGGTGGGCGGCCGTCTCTTGGCAGGTTTGCGGTTGTGCCATGTTCTTTCCATTTGGTAATGATAGATAGATGGTGCTCCTGGGGATCATCAAATATTTGAATATTTTTTTTATAACCTAACCCTGACTTTTACTTCTCAACAAAATTGTCCCTTACTTGTTTGGAGAGTTCCTTGGTCTTCATGGCAGTGTTTGGTTAGTGGTGCCTCTTGCTTAGGTGTTGTTACAAATAGACTGCACAAATGGTAGAGAGGGCACCCATTAGTCTTTCAAAAAAGGTGTGTATATGTAATGACAGATCATGTGACACCTAGATTGCATACAGGTGGACATCATTTCACTAAAAATATGACTTCTGAAGGTAACTGGTTGCACCAGAGCTTTTTACGGGCTTCATAACAAAGGGGGTGAATACATACGCACATGCCAATTTTCTGTTTTCTATTTCAAAAAAATAGTTTTATGTATATATTTTTCTCATTTCACTTCACCAACTTAGACTATTGTGTTCTGATCCATCACATAAAATTCAGATTAACAAAACATTAAACTTAAGGCTGTAATGTAACAAAATAGGTAAAAAGTCCAGGGGATGAATACTTTTGCACGGCACTGTGTATATGTATGTATATATTTCAAACAATTCTAAAGCCTGTAGCGAATAGTAAAGAGTAGACAAATTAGGGACCAAAGACTAAATTTAGTAGACTTGGATTGAACGTGATTTTCTTTGTTCACATTTGGCGAGCCTCTCACTCTGCAGGCTCCAAGATTTTAGATGACCAAGCAGACTCGTAACATGCTCATGTAAGTGGATGTTTCCTGGACGGGTGACTCACAAAGAGCCAACAGCACTATCCCTAACAAATCTTTCCTTTTCCCATGATGCTCTAGCACATACAAGTACAAAAATATATTTTTTTAAAATGGAGATACCAGTCTATAAAATAATAATAATACCTTAAATTAAAAGAATTTCACTTTTTTTTTTTTTTTTTACAGTAAACTTATATTGACATTTTGTAATGATTCAAATGTAAAACAATATTGTAAGGCAATGAAAAATGGAACTTGTTGCTATCCTTAGGGTAATCCCCTAAAGTATGGAGTACTGCATTTCATTGATCTACTAGATATTGCAATTTACCGTATTTATGTAATAAATTAAAAAAGGTATGACCAAGGATGGCATCTAAACAATAAAACTCTGGGTTGACTCAACAACAACAACATACTGGCTTATTAAAAGCAGAACTGTAAAGTCCAAGCGCCCTACAGGAGACAATATTATTATCTGATCTTTGTAAACCAATTATTCATTTAAATATCTCTATAAAAAAATAAAACAATGAAAGTATAAAAAAAAAATTGTGACAAGACTGATGAATTTGTCAACCTCTGTTTTACAGGGTGCTGCATAGTAGTGACTGCCATCTGTACATCTACAGAGGGATCAAAATGGCTGCAATTATACCATGATTTAGTTATTATCTCTAGTCTCAAAATACGACCCAATCCTCCCCCTCGTCCTGCTGAGGACCTTCTTCTTTCCTACTATATTATCATCTCCTCCCATTCCCGCCTTCAGGACTTCTTGTGTTGCCCCTATTCTTTGGAACTCCTAACCTCGTTCCACTAGACTATCCTCCTGTCTCAAATCCTTTGAAACCCCACTAAAAACACATCTATTTAATGTGACTTATCATCTTCACATGCACAATGTATTTGTCACCTTCCAAATCCCATAGATCATACAGATAATATTAATAATAAATACCTCATAAAAGAGTCTTCTCAAAAACAGAAGGTCTGATAATGGCAACAAAGATTCCCTTTTGGACAATTTACAATTCTAGAAGGTAATAATGTGTCAGACCAATACACTGCCTTGAACAAATGGTAGAGAGGGCGCCCATTAGTCTACAGGGGTCATATTTACACCACTCTAGCTTTAGTGCAGGTCTCGAGACTTGGGGAGTTTTGATGAGAGGCTGCTGAACACACAGTGGGTGGAGATAAAGAAGGTGGGTATGTCCATGTGGATAAATGTAATAGTGACAAGCATTCCATTGTTAAAGTCTGTGCCGTTATTCATAATTATACAAACTGGACATGCTTATCTTCTGTATCAGTCCTAACTAGAATGTAAATGAAAAATTGTTGAATTAATTATGCAAGAAAATGGTAATTAATCTAGATTGTAATTAAAAATGCTCCTTAAAAACACACTATCTTGTGTTCCTCAGTGAAACTACAAACTATACCATGTAGGGGCACTCAAGATGGGCAGGTCATAGCAGAGAGGCAGACAAAGTACAGTCCACTGGAGAAGGAACAAGCAACCCACTCCAGTATATTTGCCATGAAAACCTTATGGATGAGCACAACCAGACAAGATGTGCCTGGTGTGATGCGGTCCACAGGGTCACAGAGAGTAAAACACAACTGAACAACAATTGAAAACATTTTCATGCCTCTAATGGGCCCTGGAGGTATCCATGAAATGCTGATAGAGGGGTTAGAGGGGTATTTATATTTCTGGAGAGAAAGCAATGAGGGGGAGAAATGGTGTCAAGCCCTTTGACTTCTCCCCGTTCCTTTCTCCCCCACATACACCATCATGAACCAGAAAGTTATGTAACAAAGACAAAGTGGATGCCCCCTCTCATAAATATTTTCTTCAAAAGTTCAGATTTTCAAAAAATGTTTTTATACCCATGACTTAGACAACAACAAATATTTTTACTTTGAGGAGAGAGAAAAAAAAATGTTTGTAAAGAATGTAACAAACTCGGTGGTATTTTAATTAATGGCCGTTTCAACACAATTATCTAACACTTCCACTGCGGACAAGGCAGAGTAACAGAGTCAGTTGTTCAAGCAAAAATAGGTTCTCAAATATAATAAAGCTACCTCAGTTTGTCTTGCATACTTTGTGTCTGGATTCCTTTTTTTTTTTACATTTAATTTAGATACATATAAAATGACAAGGGTTCCCATGTGGCCCAGTGGTAGGATTCAGTGCTTTCACCGCTGCAACCTGGGTTTAATTCCAGTCAGGGAACCAAGAGGTCACATCACCCTGAAGCAGTGCTGGGTTGGGCCTGGTTAGTACTTTGATGGAAGACCACCTAGGCATACCCAAAGCTGTATGCTGTGGCCCACTGGAGAAGGAACTGGCAACCTACTCCAGTTTCACTACCATGAAAAACAAGTGGACGAGCATAACCATGGACATAAATATGTGCCTGGTGTGTAACAGTACATGAGGTCACAGAGAGTTGGAAACAACTGAACAATGCAAATAAAAATAAAGTGACAGTGAAGTCTCAAATGTCCTGTCATTTTATAGTATGTGATTTCAGGCACCTGCTTCTATCTTCTCACCTTGTGTCCTGCAAAGCAGCACCATCCTCCCTCATTTTTATAATAATATGGGATATTTGTTTGACACTAATCAGACAATCCCAATATGATCCTTATTGTGGAGCCAATCAATCCGCTTTTTTGTAAGTCAGCTTCTGTACAAGGGTACAACTGGAAAAGCCTTTGAGAATTGTATAATGTCAAACAATTCCTATTCAAAAAATCGGCAAAACCTTTTTTTTTTGTTTTTTTTGTTTCAGGATTAAAAAGAAGGTTCAGGGACTTCAGGTAACTAATTTGTCATGTAAATAAATCATGTTTATTTTTTTTACGTGTTCTAGGACATGTTGGACTTCCCCTTCTTGCACAGTCCTTGGATTTTTTTAGTATCCTTGAAATGGTCAGGTCTTACTTTCTTCCAGATACCTGCAAGAACAGTATAATGATTGGTCCACTGATCTGAAAGGTACTGTCTATTTAGAGCAGGCTCCCATGCTTCCAATGCAACTGTAACTACATATTGTGCTACGGTGATAACCTTAATTGCAGTGAACAGCCAAAAATACCAACAGGCAGTTACAAAAATAGGACTGTGTGAAACACTGAACATGCAAACCAAGGAAGCAGCTCAGAAAAAGAATTGCCATTTGTACAGGTTATAATGTTTATTGTATAATGGTTCCTAATGTAATTGTCTCTCATCTGGGGTTATGGGGTGATAAGCTACAACTTGATAATATGCAATATAAAATAGTTTAAGTAAGTTTAAAATAAAGTCAAGCTTTGTACTACTGTATTTTGCTTTAATGGTGATAGACATGTTGTTGAAAGACTTGGTGGTGTTGTTTTATTGTTCAGTCGTGTCTGACTCTCTGTGACCTCATGGACCATACATAACACACCATGATGATCCACTTGGTATTTATGACAGAGATACTGAAGTGGGCTGCCAGTTGCTTCCAGTGGGCCACAGCATTCAGCTCCTGGTATCCCTAGGTGGTCTTCCACCCAAGTACTGATCAGACCCAACCCTGCATGGCTTCAGGGTGGCGTGACCTCTTGATTCTTTGACTGGAATCAAACCCAGGTTGCAGTGGTTAAAGCACTGAATCCTAACCACAGGACCACCAAGGAACAACACTTATGATAACCCCTGAAAATAGAATTCGATGGAAGAGTAAACACAGCACAGAATAATCTTCCACCTCAAGCTACAGAAACTAGAAGTCCAAGATGTAATCCTCATGCACAAAGTCATCTAAACATAAGATCTCCTCTAAACGTGTTGTTATGTTCCTGTCTTGCATACATGCCAATGTTGTTAGTCTGTTATATACTTCACAAATGTGAAGTTTTTATCAAGCAGTGTTCCTTTAAAGTGACACAGCAAGGTTCCAGCTACTGCAAATATGAAAGGTTTGCACATAAATAAATATAAATTGCAACTGTCCTAAAGTGTTAAACTGTTATCCTTATCCATACAAACTGGGCATGCTCTTCTACTTTATTGTCTTCACTATGTAAGTTAACAGTCAGATAAATATTTAAAAAAGTGAGGGCTATTATAGATAATTCACGCAGACAATACCAAACGTTGGAGGTCAATTATCAAAAAGTTCCACGCATTCTTTATTAATAACCAATTCCAATAAGTTACAGTAAGAGTACTTTTCATTTCTTCAGTAATGGGCCCTTTGCCGTGTCTCTATTATTATTTGTCGATCTGGGCATGCACTTATCTCCCCTATTAGGTTTAGTTCTTTAAAACTACCTTTTCATGTAAGTCGTGCTTAAAATACCCAACATCATCATCATCTTACACTCTTAATTTTTAATAACCAATTTAAATAATACCTATTTCTGCGAAAAATTGGATATTTGATATGTCCCTTTAAATGCATTTCAGTGACAATTACACTATTAAAAGGTGCAGAATCATCCATATGATCTCTAATGTTTCTAGATTCTCTAAACCTCTGGCATACACATGGATAATCTCGGGGCACAATAATATTCAGTACAAAACAGGACCACAACAATATTCAGTACAAAGAAAAACCAGATAGTATATAATCTTGAGTGATGTCTTCTAATGGTGACGGCGCTCCCCTTTTTTGGGATTTTAGGTTTTTAAATCAATGCTATTATGGCTGTTAAAGTGTAAAAAAATGTGGTATATTTGTATTTAATAGTGTGGTAATTAATTATCTCTGAGGGGATTATTCTGTTAAAAAGAATGTCTTTCTTTATTATTTCGCCAAGTGAATATACTGCCTATTTTGAAACCGAGCAGACATTCCTGCATTCAGAGTAATTGTCCAGCATCCCTTTAGGATTAAAGGAACACAAAAGTTGCCATATGTACTCACTAACTAATGTACATATATATGTGTGCATTAATAAATACGTTAGTGAATTAAAAAAAGTGGAAGGTATTGGATTAAAACCAATGACTTGCCAATAAAAAAATCTATTCTTGATTTTTAAACATTAAAAAAAAAAAAGTTCCCATAGAGATTTGAACCCAGGACCTTCACCACCACTGGCTGCAGCCTTACCTACTCTGTGCCATCTGTTCTGTTGCTACACTAGCTGCTAGAATATAATCAAGTAGTTACAAATCCCTTAGCTACTGCCTCATTCGAAGCCTCTACATCTGATTCTAATTAATATTTATTACAGTGAATATTTTGCACAGTATTATTATTACCCTTTATCTGTATTGTGCCAACATATTCTGTAGCGCTATACAGGAGTTCAGTGCAAGTACAGAGCTCATTACACATTCAGTCAAAGGCACCACACTGAAATATCCTGTCTTCTATTAATCATAACTCCAGGAAAAAAAAGAAAAGAAAAAAACACCCTCTCCACATGACTTTCTACCCTATATCTAGTGGTGAAGAGCACATATGGTGACTTTTGTGATCCTTTAATAAGGAAGGGAAATTGATACATACATACATAGAGGAAGGCTTATAAAACAGCTTGGTAGTATCTATATTATCTCGTAAAGCCTAACACGTAATGCATTAAAAGGAGAAATTGTTATCTTTCTAAAAACTTTGCCAATTATTTTTTGGCTTTAAAACAAACAATAAATATAGAATTTTAGTGAACCTTTAATGTATTAAACATTTACCTTTTATAGATATGCGCCGCCCCACTGTGTCCACCAACTAAAACAGCTACAAACATTCCAAGCAGTTACAGAAACAGTGACTGAGAAGAATAATAGATATCCCAAAACTGAAATGTCCAGAATAAATAAAATTAGAGGATAATGCGTATGTGAATGATGTGTGTGTGTCCCATTGATATCCATTGAGATGCTAATTTGGGGGTTAGCTGGCACATGCCGATAGTGACAGGGTGGCAGATGTGCTGGTTAAATGGAACGGCATTCCAGCACAAGCAGCGGGGACACAGACAGTAAAGGAATCCAAGATCCCCAGGGATACCATGAGGCCGAAGTAACCTGGATAAACCAGTGGGGAGAGCTTAGAAGACGGTCCTATCACATGCCAATTGCTGCCACACATACATACATTAATTATATACATACATATATATATGCACACACACATACACACACTGGTCCCTCAGTACTAGTCTACCTCAAAACCCGATATTCGACACATCTTGACGAGCGTAAAAGCACTTTGGCACTACACGCTTCCTTGATACTCAGCGCTAGCTAAAACCAATTTACATTACACCTTATGGGAGTTTGGTACTCGTTTTCGCAACTCATCGTGCCTTCAGGAACCAATTAACAACGAGTGCGCGCGTATAATACATATATATATATATATATATATATATATATATATATATATATATATATATATATATATATGTATGAAGAGTGAGGTAGCCGTGAATGTCCAGTAATCCAGTTGAATAATAACTGATACTTGTATCAGTATCGCTTTTTGACTTGATAAAGAGAGGCATTATCTCTCAAAAGCTCGTCGCTTTATTATGAATACGTTTGTCCAATAAAAAAGGTATCACTATTCACTGCAATACTCTTATTATTCAACTAAAAAAATAAATAAATATATATATTATATACACACACACATAGAAACATACAGTAAAGCCCCTGTTATCCGGCACCCACGGGGACTCCCCTATCAACTGTAGTTGCCGGTTAATCGGGAGTCCCCAAATTTAAGGGTCTAAACAACCATTAAACACCTCAGAACCCCTCAAAATGCCTTAAAAAGAGCTGGTTATGCCGGTTTAGCGGGAGTAAATTTAAAAATAGGGAATTGATGCCGGTGCCGGTTGCTTGAGAGTCCTGGTTAGTTGGGGTCCGTATAACCGGGATTCTACTGTGTGTGTGTGTATATATATATCCCCTTCCTTATCACTACCTTGTCATGGTGAAGGGGCTCCATCAGTGAGGTTGTGAACTATACCAAGATGGGCAGGTCATAGCAGAGAGATCAGACAAATCACAGTCCACTGAAGAAGATGCTGGCAACCCACTCCAGTATCTTTGCCATACAAACCTTATGGATTAGCACACGTACATGTAAAATAGCTAAAACGTTAGTAGCACTGCTTAAAAAGCGATCATACAATAGGTGATTTAAAAAAATAAAACAATATTATCAGCTATCCTGAGAGTGACACAGGACTATTGTATGCAGCTTTACATTCCAACACATGCACCGCAACCTCACCATGATAGGCCCAAATACTGACTTCCTAATGACCCCCATAGTGACAGCAATCAGCATCATAAATCATTCACGCTATGTCACAAAATAAAGGGATCAGTGGAGGCTAAATAACTGTGTGAATGAGAGAGGCCCCCACTGCTGCAGGTCTGAGGCCCACTAACAGAAACAAGCAGGGCACACCCATCCAGGGATACTGACACTGGGTAATAGATATACTGGGAGAGCACAGTGTAACTATAACATGGATTATGTATACAGCACCCACTTGTGTGCCCACTCACTCAACTAGTCTCTGCCCACTCCCCAACTAGCCTGTGCACACTCACCCATCTAGTCTCTGCCCACTCACCCAACTAGTCTCACCCATCTAGTCTCTGCACAGTCGCCCCACTAGTCTCACCCAACTAGTCTCTGCACACTCCCCAACTAGCCTCTGCACACTCACCCATCTAGTCTCTGCCCACTCACCCAGTCTCACCCAGCTAGTCTCTGCCCACTCGCCCCACTAGTCTCACCCAACTAGTCTCTGCACAGTCGACCCACTAGTCTCACCCAACTAGTCTCTGCCCACTCGCCCCACTAGTCTCACCCAACTAGTCTCTGCCCACTCGCCCCACCCAACTAGTCTCTGCCCACTCGCCCCACTAATCTCACCCAACTAGTCTCTGCCCACTCGCCCCACTAGTCTCACCCAACTAGTCTCTGCCCACTCGCCCCACTAGTCTCACCCAACTAGTCTCTGCCCACTCGCCCCACTAGTCTCACCCAACTAGTCTCTGCCCACTCGCCCCACTAGTCTCACCCAACAAGTCTCTGCCCACTCGCCCCACTAGTCTCACCCAACTAGTCTCTGCCCACTCGCCACACTAGTCTCACCCAACTAGTCTCTGCCCACTCGCCCCACTAGTCTCACCCAACTAGTCTCTGCCCACTCACCCAACTAGTCTCTGCCCACTCACCCAACTAGTCTCTGCCCACTCACCCAACTAGTCTCTGCCCACTCACCCAACTAGTCTCTGCCCACTCGAGGCCTGATCATTACCTGCAGCGAAGTGCAGCGGGGTGGATTTCCTGCCCGCAGTGTCCCTGCTGTTGACATTGTCGGTGCCCACCAGCTTCCTGACCCGCTCCACGTCACCGTTCCTACAAGCCTCGAACAGTTCCCGTGCGGGCTCCCCTCCGGCCGCCGTGTCTCCGTGTGCAGCGGCCGAGCCCGGGGCCATAGTGCACCGGCGGCCCGACATCCTCCACCAGCAGTCCAGGCCTGACAGCACCGGGGAGGAGGCTGGCGCTCCCAGGCTGCACTGGCCCTTGCTGCTCCCCCGGGGGCTTAGTGACATCCGCAGCCCATCACCCGGGGAGTCCGCACGCACCTGGGCCCCGCGAGTAGCCGTCTTGCTGCCTTAAATCCCCCCTCGGGCCGCTCGGTTCTCACGCTCCATACCTCACAGACATTATTTCCTGATTCGGGTAAAAACAAAAATGGTCTCTTTCCGCTGTACTGTAGGTGGCTCCACTCTGCGGCAGCAGGAAGGCCGTGCAGTGACGTCACAGAGTCACATGACTAGCCCTAGAGGCTGCAGAGAGAAATGCAGACAACAAATGGTGGCAGAGTCACGTGTTATGTCTATGTATCCATTTGTTTCTACATGCTAACGGACACTATAGTAAATGAATACAGCAAAATAACATTGTCATCTTCCACTACTCATCAGTATTGTTTATTATAAGGGGCCACATGTAGTTCATGGCAAAAGGCACGGACCTATCCTGTTATGTACGCACGGGAAGCGCGCCGCCGACGTCCTGATCTAGCTGTGTCACAGGCCCAGTATGTGGTTAGTGGGTTAGGGTTAGGCACGGTAAGTGGTGTAGGGGTTTATTGGCTTAGGGTTAGGAAGTGAGGGTTAGGGGGTTAAAGTTAGGGGTTATGATTAGGAAGTGAGGTTTAGGGGGTTAAAGTTAGGAAATCAGGGGTTAGGATTAGGAAGTGGGGGTTAGGATTAGGAAGTGTGGTTTAGGGGGTTAGGTTTAGAGGGTTACTGGGTTGTGGTGTACTAATACATCGGGACGCGGGACCCAAGCGCTCCCGTCACCAGGAGGCTTCCTGTACGTACATATAACAGGATAGATCCAAAGGCACTTGTTTGTGAAGTATGTAATTATAGACATAAAACATGTGAACCTTTCCTGTTTTGCCCCTGCCAGCATGATTGTAGCTTTGCCCTGAACAATGTTGCTCCAAGCCAAGAGCTTTGGCTCTGGGGCTGATGGACATGCCTGAGTATAAGGCACAGGAGGAGATGTGGGCCCAGCACTCTCACCAACATATCTAGGAATGGCTTAATTGCACCTACAGAGGGATGTGCTTCAGAAGCAGGATGTGGAGGAGCATCCAGTTTTGTGATATACTATGGAGATGGCTTTCTATAAAGTAAAATCTCAGGAATAGCATTTCTCCCTCCATTTGCAGGAGGTAGCAGCATGTGATGAATGCCCTTAGTGGTAGGTTGAATATAGGATTAGTTATTGCTGAATCCTAAAGAACATGAAGTCTTATAATAAATATTCCACATTTCCTTCCTTCCAGGTCTATAAGGCTACAGTGGTTAGCACTATATTGCAAACCGAACGAGAAGTATGTTACCAAGGATGTTACCAAGGATGTCATGGCCTCTATAACAGCAACAGTACGACTGGGCCTCTGACTTCAACAGAACCATTTTGCTGATCTATTCTTGTAGAGGTGGATATTTCTGACAGAAGTATTAGGATCGCCCTGACATGTATGTATGGCGCATTAGATGAGATAAAGACCTCTCTGAATATGTTATATACACACACACACATATATATTACAGACTGATGGGGCAATTTACTAAAGAATTACAGGTGACTATGATGTGTTGAATGGGCTATGATCACTTTTTTTGTGACCTAAAATACATCCCAATTTGGCACATGGTAACATCCTGTAATCTAGGATCATTTAGGGTGTGATAATAACATGTCTATTCACCTAACGCAGAAACATTGCGAGAGAACTACTACGAGGGACTGCGACAAGACAAATCCGGAAATTCCACTAACATTCCTATTGATTTTTTGCACTGCCGAAATATTAAGAGTCCCTCCGTCCCCAAAACCCTATTCAAATCAGACTTTACTGAGCACTAGCAAATTACGTCAGACCCGTAAATAGGTAAAATTTAAGAAAAAATAGCACTCGCAGATGGTTTTGTAACAATTTCTGACAGCCAGAGCAGCAATTAAAGAGACGGTATAGCGATAAGAAAGCTTAACATTTAAATATACACATGTGTTTAATTAAAACTTATTATAATTCTACTATTTTTTGTGTCATTATTCAACATCCAGGGTAACACACAACCTTAAGGGGTTTATACATGTCAGGAAACCACATGGACTAGGAACAGATACTCTAATGCATTGTTTATCTATCTATCTACATACATATATACATTTTCCCAAAATATTTAATTACATTTTTCCTACACTGAAATGAGTCTTGGACAAGACAGGATTTATGAATGTCGCTGAGTGCCATAATATTGCAAGTAAAATGCTTTGAATAGGCGTATAACATAGGGGGAAAAAAATAGCTCCCACAGCAAATTTTAGGATATGACGCAAATTACTCTGCTTGAACAGAATAGGGCTCTTTGAGTAAACTACTTTCAAACATAATTTTGTCTGTGAGTAGTTTTTTAGTAATGTTACAAGTCTATTCAATGATCCCCACAAGTAATATTACTGAGCACACTTCCCTGGGAATTGACTGGGTTGGGGGGTTCATGATGGATCTCTATCCAGTTTTAGAGTTAGGGTATATCATTCTTGGGGGTCCTGAAATATATATATATATATATATATATATATATACTGTATATATATATATATATATATATATATATATTTATATATATATATATATATATATATATATATATATATATATATATATATATATATATGTGCATAGAATAAAGAGGGGGCATTCCTAACAGCTTGCCAAAAAAACGTTGGTAATGCAATGTTAAAATTGGGCGCCAAAAAAAAAAAAAAAGAGGCTACACGACCCCTAAGCACGCAAAACACAGACAAGCACATACGCCTTTTACACAGACCCGTATGACCTACTAAATACACTATTAGGAAGCACACTAAATGGTCAACACCAGTACGAGCCGCCAAAAATACGAACTTCCTCTCGGTGGCCCACAGCATTGTCTAATTTCTTTTTTTGGTGTTTACATTTTTTTTCTGACTCCCTCGGCATACCAGCCCCATTGGGCCCCCTCAAAATATCAGCCCCCCTTACTGCCTTACTGTTGTCGTAGAAGATAACTCACACTCACACCATTTCGTACTTCATAACCAGTCATGGTAACAAACAGAGTTCTTTGGTAATTTTCTCATTATTAGAGTTTATTTAGAAAAAATGTGGCTGAGTAGCAAAAGCACCCAAAATGGCTGCCACTGACTCACTCACTGAACTGCTGCTGACAGAAATATATCTAGACACAGCCTTTTATAATTGTTTGCATAAGACAATTAAATAATCCATCTAACAACAATGGTAGTTTGTTTATATATAATATCCAATCACATATATAGTTTTCAGCAGCCGGGCTTGCCAAAAACTGTTGGTAATGCAATGTTAAAATTGCGGGCTCGCATAGCGAGCCCGCAGCAATTGCAGCCCTCGCAAGGGGGGGCCACAGTTGCGGGCCACTACCACAGACCTTGCAAAGCCATAGGCGCTCATCCCTACGACCCCGTACGACTTAGGAAGGGAGCGCCGAAGGCGCTCACTGCGCTGGTGAAGATGAGCACCATAGGCCCTATGACACCACACACATTGCTTCGCGAGGGCCCTAGATGGGGACTGCTACCGCAGACCTCGCGAAGCGACCCCTAAGCACGCAAAACACAGACAAACACATACGCCTTTTACACAGACCCGTACAACCTACTATATACACTATTAGGAAGCACGCTAAATGGTCAACACTAGTACAAGCTGCAAAAAATACGAACTTAACGGCCACAACACACACAGCGAGAAACATGAAAAACAAACTAAATCCCAAATAAAATTACAACAAAAATACACACACAGCAAGGGGGGACAGCCAGGACGTCTGGGAATGAGGTTAGATGCCAATTTATACAGAATTTTAAGATTTTCGCCACTCGCAAATCCCCTAATAAAGAGAAAAAATGGGCGCAGAAAAAAACGAAAAAGAGGCTACACGACCCCTAAGCACGCAAAACACAGACAAGCACATACGCCTTTTACACAGACCCGTATGACCTACTAAATACACTATTAGGAAGCACACTAAATGGTCAACACCAGTACGAGCCGCAAAAAATACGAACTTAATGGCCACAACACACACAGCGAGAAACACGAAAAACAAAATAAATACAAAATAAAATTACAACAAGGCGCTTGTTGTAAACATACACCAACCAAGGCGCTCATTGCGAGCCACGCGATGAGCTCTCAATGAGCGCCAAAGGTACTCACACAACCAAAATACGTACTTTGTGTACCAAACAGCAATACCTGCCTTACAATTCTATTGCTTTATTTTTTGACGGGCAAGTCGCTAGTAAGAACATAACCCCCTTTTTTTTGTAATATCTGTGCATACATCTACTTTATATGATACACTTGTGCACACTAAATAACACTTATTATACCTTGAGGGTTGACCAAAAATATATATTTATTATGTATAAAAACCTTTGTATTGTCTTTAACTGAAATTTCATAATCATGGGTCATGTAGACTTAACTAATTCATAACTAATGCCTTACAATGGAAAATTACTGTTTCACAGTCTATATCCCAGCCAAATATCACACTAACTGGAAAGAGTCCTAATTTTATAGATATACCAAAGAATTGCCCGTCAAAAAATGACGGCAATGAAATTGTAAGGTAGCTAATGCTGTTTGGTGTATAATAATGACATATATAATTCATTAATAAATGAATATACTTTACCTATTTTGAAGCATTGTGTTGAAGAGCTGCAATCTGTGTTGATGTTGCTGCAGCATTAGTGGTGTGGAGCTGCTGTGTAAGCGTGGTGAATGTCTGCAGTGTAATAGTGTGCGTGAGCGAGACCAAACCGTTAGCGTAGTTGTGTACTTCCGCAATGTCGTAAAATGGCGGGTAATGTGTGGTATGCGTCTTAGCTGAATATCCGTAGGTGTTTTGTGGTGTTTTGCGAGTTTCTTGTGGTTTTTTGCGTGTTTAGAGTGCTGTAGCCTCGTTTTCGTTTTGTTCGGCGGCCATTTTTTCTCTCGCTTAGAGAATTTTTTAGTGTCTAAACTCTTTTATTTTTAGTTAAATAAAGGTGTAAGTTGCTTTTTTGAGGTCCTGGATGCTCCCTCTTGCTGTAGGTAAGCTTTTTATGTATGTGCTGTGTGTATTTATTGTGTTTTTAACTTTTTCCTGTTCGCGGGTTGCGGGTGCTTTTTGCGAGGTCGTAATGAGTGGTAACGTGTGTCATATGTTGTTTGCGTTGCGCCATAAAGTTTGCGAGGGTCGCAGTTGCTGTGTAATGTTTTTTGCGTCACAACGTAAAGTTTGCGAGGGTCACAGTTGCTGCCAAGGAGTGCCTTCGGCGCTCCATGCCAGCAACTGATGCGAGCCGCGGTCCGCTCGCTGTGCGAGCCCGCAAGTGTTTGCAACAACTTGTACGCTCACAACTATATATGTGATATATATATTTATATATATATATAATATATATATACAGTATATACACTCTATACACTGGAAGTCCACAGTAAAAAAGTTTAAATACATATAAAATGGTGGTTGCCTCACTTGCTGTGGTTTAAATAGGGTTTTTGAAAGTTCTGATTGGCTGAAATAAATAATTTGGACTATGGGAGAGAGGAATAATAATTCTCACAGTTTTGCACACCTTAATATATAATTGATCCACCTCTAAAACCCACCTTTGGTCAAACCTAGTAAGTCTGTATTCTCAAGTGTAACTAAAATACATTTGGGTCAAGATAAAAAAAGAGATAGCAACAGATGATTCAAAGAGTATAGTCAATTTGTCTAAATTTAAATTGAATCATCACATACAATAATTTACGGGTTGCGCATGCGCAACCACAACTCGCAATTACAACAGCTAATCGGGGCTGGGCTCGCGGAGCTCGCAGACGGGGGAGAAGCTCGCAATGAGCACCAAAGGAGAGGGACGGGGGAGGCTTCCAACCCCATCCCCAGAGTTCCTCAGCCTCAGCCCACTATCCCCTCGGCCTCACCAGGAACCCCCCCCCCCCCCCCCGGATCCCCTCAGCCTTACTGCTATATCCTCTTCTGGTCTTCTTACGTTCATCCTGTTTCTTTGGGGGGATTCCTGGTGAGGCCGAGGGGATAGGGGGCTAAGGCTGAGGAGAGCTCAGGGGAGTGGGGGAAAGAGACAGGAGAGGAAGAAAGGGGTAAAAGCGAGATAGGTCTTTAAAGTAGACGGGGCTAGGCTTGTAAAGTAGAGGTGGAGGGGGCTCAAATTTTTATGCCGTCATTTTTGACGGGCAAGTCGCTAGTTCTCACATATCATTTTTTTTATTATTTAGGTTTATTCCTAGTATGCATTAGTACAATATGACTGAATTTAATTAACAGTACACAGTCTTTCTTTCAGATTGATAGGGAGGTTTTCTTTTCTTTTTGTCAATGTATATGATGTGGCGATCCGGAGGTAGGGACTATTACTGCCCAGGGTCACCTGCTATAGACTACAGGTTAACAACCTACAAGGACCGTTGGGTTCTTGGAAATCTCAGCACCAGCACCCTGATATCTGGCTTCTGGATCAGTCAGGGTCTCTCCATCAGGAATCAGCACTTCCAGGAGTCTCAGTAACATTCCTGTTGTAGTGATCAGGACAAGTTACTTAGAGGGTGGAGATAGGTTCAGTATCACAGCCACCAGAAGCAAAATAGGAGACACGTGATTTCTATATGTCTCAGTAGTGAACTGTTTTATTTTTGGAAAGACAAACAATATTTATAGGGGATGGATACAGAGAGGGTGTACACAGCACAACAATGGTAGAAAGTGGCAGACAAACACAAGAGATAAACTCCACATGGGGTCTAACAGTACCTTGATAGCTGGCACCTGAGAACAATAGCGCTACCTTCTAATACACATCCTGCTGCCTGTGTCTGAATGGTCCAGACCTTAGATAGAGTACATGGCAGATGTCATTAACTTAATTTGCTAACAGTGGGCCAAAACAGATATAACAGTACAATAGAGGTGTCTGATCACTGCAGACTCGGCATACCCTGTTTTAACCCCATCATGATCACTCAGTCACAGTTTAAACGTAACACAGAATACAGTAATATTACATGGGGAATTACATACAGTATACAGGATAAGACAGGGGCATATGCGATAAGACCACTTAAAGCATGGTGGTACACTATGGCCCTATGTCTTAGCGCTATTCACCCCACCACCCATCTGCCTGTATTGCCCATGTGGCAATGTAATTCCCCTACCCATTTTCCAATAGAACAGTCTGTCCTGTATGGTGGCTCAATGGACCAGGATCCAGGCCCAGGAAAGGTCTTAGTGAAATATGACATAGCTACTTCTTAAATTGTGTTAATAGATGATTAAATCCTTTGATATTAGCCAATGGATCTTGAAAGCCTTGTGGTACCATTGATAAACTATCCTTGGTATTCATGCTGGTTGACTTTCGACTAAGCACTTTAGATGGTCAGCAAAATCCAGTCTGGTCTTTCCTTGTCCTCTTGCTTTCCTAAATGAGATTTACAAGTTACTACTCACCTTTCGCAAGATCATGATGTCATCAGGAGGGGTATTTAAACCCTTATGTTGTGGCACTACAATTTGAAAAAATTAGCTTTTGACAAAGATGCATATAGCTCTGAAACGGTCCATCAGGCTTAGCATCTAGCACCTGCTCTCCTCTACCGTAAAATAGTGTAGCATTATGCTTGTGTAAGAAATTAATATATCATTTCCATAAATCATAAGTTCTTTTGGACAGGTCAATAAAAAAGCAGACAAATAAGGTATAATTAAAAATATATATTTTACATAAATCAAGATACCGTTACACAATGGGCTTAGACAAAACAGATAATAGACAAGAAGTATTAAGACGATATTAATTAATATAATACTTATATGAATTCTACATTATGTAATATAAAGATACAGTATACTACACCTATGATCAGCTTTTGAAGTTCATTCTCCATCAAGTTTTCTGGTCAGGATTGCTCTGCTCAGCTGGGCTCATCTGGCATCCTCCTGGCACTCTGGACTTTGGACTATGTGTGCCCATGTTCGTCAGTCCAACCGTCTTTGTGACCCTGCGCCCTTTCATAGATTCTTGGCTTTTTATATCAGATTTTGGCCTATGTCCCACCCTCTCTATACGTCATACATGGTAGTAAGTTGGATTCAGACTGTTGGTTTCCATACAGGCTGTTACACTATACGCATCTTGGGTTTTATTTTCAGCTGTTAAAAAAAGTCTTTACTACACTTTCCTACGGATTCTGTTTTTACTGTAAAAAGGACTAGTTGTGATTCTCTTTATTTTGAGTGAGGCTACCCACACCTGTTGTCTTTTCCCCACAGTACAGACCTGGTTTAAAACGAATTACCATCATACATACACATAAATAAAATAATAAATTAATGCATTTGTGAGAATAATACCATAAAGACAAGAGTTATAATGTCTTGATACAAACACACAGTTGTAATAACCAATTATTAACATTAGAGTTGCATATAATAAGTTGTATTTATAAAATACACATTGAAGTCATGTTAAAAATTGCCTGTATACAAGCCATATTTTACGCTTGAATAAAGTGCAGAAAAAAAGAGAGCTAGAAACAGGTGTTTTTGCTTCTGATTTGTAATTCAAATATCATTATTAACAGATTCCTATATGAACAGCAATGACTAACTGCATACTTTTGCTCTTACTAGTGGTTGCTATATCTATTTGCACAATTTAGGAACCTTCAAAATGCTGCTTTTTATGTAGCCAAGTGCCTTGTATAAGATATGTTTAAGTCACTTTACTGTTTCAGTTTATTGTCACTATATTTACAGACCACAAACAAAGTATGTCACGACCTGCTTCTTTAATGGGGCTTGACAAGAACCTAGTTCAAGCCTACCCCAGCAGGACTGTGTAGTTCTTACTACCTCTGGTACAGAAGATGGACTCAGGATATCAGGAACATCATATAATCCCTTAGAATTAGGATTATTGCACAGAATGACACTTACACCTTGTCTATGTAAGCACAAATATCACTCTATACTTTTATTAATTGCCACATTTTATACAATTTTCTGGGTCACACGCTGGCCAATAAGTAAGCTCCATCCGTATATAATAGGCTGCCCCATGTTTACTAGGAAAATCCTGTACCTAAGATCAAATCAGATTTTTAATCTCATCCTGTTGATTATATTTAGGTGGGCTGAATGAGTTATCACCAGATAACAACATTGTACCATAATAGGCTCGTGCAATAGCCTGCAGACTAGCTAATATGTTTCTTTACAACTATTCCTATAACATGAAACCTAATACATAAACCAACATACATCACATATATAGTTGTGAGCAGGCGAGCTTGCTTAAGCCGTTGCTCACGCTAGCGGGCTCGCATAGCGAGCCCGCGGCCCTCGCGAAGCGAGGGTCGCAGTTGCTGGCAAGGAGCGCCGCAGGCGCTGCAGCCCTCGCAGCAACTGCAGCCCTCGCGCTCCTTGACAGCATTTGCGGCCTTTGCGAAGAGAGGGAGCTGTGCGTGCACGCCCCTGGAGAGAGGGAACTGTGCGTGCACGCCCCTGGAGAGAGGGAACTGTGCGTGCACGCCCCTGGAGAGAGGGAGCTGTGCATGCACGCTGCTGGAGAGAGGGAGCAGAACTCCATGCCCCATTAGACCCATCAGACTACTTACATTCATTGGAGCATTTCAATTCACCTCCGCCATGTCTCCCCTGCCTGCACATTTTCTGCAGAGGCAGGGAGTTTCAGAATTACGTCACATGCATGCAAAGTCATTCAGGAAGTCCCTGCCTCTGCAGAAAAACGTACAGGCAGGAGATGCATAGTGGTGGATAATTGAACAGCTTCGATGAATGTAAGTAGTCTGATGGGTCTGACTGATGATGTATTGTGTGTGTGTGTGAGGTGTGTGTGTAATGTGCAGAGTGTATACATATATATATATATAATGATGTATTGTGTGTGTGTGTGTAATGTGCAGTGTGTATACATATATATATATATATATAATGATGTATTGTGTGTGTGTGTGAGGTGTGTGTGTAATGTGCAGTGTGTATACATATATATATATATATAATGATGTATTGTGTGTGTGTGTGTGTGTGTGTGAGGTGTGTGTGTAATGTGCAGTGTGTATACATATATATATATATATAATGATGTATTGTGTGTGTGTGTGTGAGGTGTGTGTGTAATGTGCAGTGTGTATACATATATATATATATATATAATGATGTATTGTGTGTGTGTAATGTGCAGTGTGTATACATATATATATATATATATAATGATGTATTGTGTGTGTGTGAGGTGTGTGTGTAATGTGCAGTGTGTATACATATATATATATATATAATGATGTATTGTGTGTGTGTGAGGTGTGTGTGTAATGTGCAGTGTGTATACATATATATATATATAATGATGTATTGTGTGTGTGTGTGAGGTGTGTGTGTAATGTGCAGTGTGTATACATATATATATATATATATATATAATGATGTATTGTGTATGTCTGTGAGGTGTGTGTGTAATGTGCAGTGTGTATACATATATATATATATATATATATATATAATGATGTGAGGTGTGTGTGTAATGTGCAGTGTGTATACATATATATATATATATATATATAATGATGTATTGTGTGTGTGTGTGAGGTGTGTGTGTAATGTGCAGTGTGTATATATATATATAATGATGTGAGGTGTGTGTGTAATGTGCAGTGTGTATACATATATATATATATATATATAATGATGTATTGTGTGTGTGTGTGAGGTGTGTGTGTAATGTGCAGTGTGTATATATATATATATATATAATGATGTATTGTGTGTGTGTGAGGTGTGTGTGTAATGTGCAGTGTGTATACATATATATATATAATGATGTATTGTGTGTGTGTGTGTGAGGTGTGTGTGTAATGTGCAGTGTGTATACATATATATATATATATAATGATGTATTGTGTGTGTGTGTGTGTGAGGTGTGTGTGTAATGTGCAGTGTGTATACATATATATATATATAATGATGTATTGTGTGTGTGTAATGTGCAGTGTGTATACATATATATATATATAATGATGTATTGTGTGTGTGTAATGTGCAGTGTGTATACATATTTATATATAATGATGTATTGTGTGTGTGTGTGTGAGGTGTGTGTGTAATGTGCAGTGTGTATACATATATATATAATGATGTGTTGTGTGTGTGTGAGGTGTGTGTGTAATGTGCAGTGTGTATACATATATATATATATATATATATATATATATATATATATATATATATAATGATGTGTTGTGTGTGTGTGAGGTGTGTGTGTATACATATATATATATATATATATATATATATATATATATATATATATATAATGATGTATTGTGTGTGTGTGAGGTGTGTGTGTAATGTGCAGTGTGTATACATATATATATAATGATGTATTGTGTGTGTGTGAGGTGTGTGTGTAATGTGCAGTGTGTATACATATATATATATATATATATATATATAATGATGTATTGTGTGTGAGGTGTGTGTGTGTAATGTGCAGTGTGTATACATATATATATATATATATATATATATATATATATATATATATAATGATGTATTGTGTGTGTGTAATGTGCAGTGTGTATACATATATATATATATATATAATGATGTATTGTGTGTGTGTAATGTGCAGTGTGTATACATATATATATATATATAATGATGTATTGTGTGTGTGTAATGTGCAGTGTGTATACATATATATATATATATATAATGATGTATTGTGTGTGTGTAATGTGCAGTGTGTATACATATATATATATATAATGATGTATTGTGTGTGTGTGTGAGGTGTGTGTGTAATGTGCAGTGTGTATACATATATATATAATGATGTATTGTGTGTGTGTGTGTAATGTGCAGTGTGTATACATATATATATATATATATATATATATATATATATATATATATATAATGATGTGTTGTGTGTGTGTTATGTGCAGTGTGTATACATATATATATATATATATATATAATGATGTATTGTGTGTAATGTGCAGAGTGTATACATATATATATATATATATAATGATGTGTTGTGTGTGTGTAATGTGCAGTGTGTATACATATATATATATATATATATATATATATATATCACATATATAGTTGTGAGCGTACGAGTTGTTGCTAACGCTGCGGGCTCGCGTAGCGAGCTGCGGCCCTCGCGTAGCGAGGGCACTGGCCGAGGGTCTCAGTTGCTGGCAAGGAGCGCCAAAGGCGCTCCTTGACAGCAACTGAGACCCTCGGGCAGTGCCCTCGCGAAGCGAGGGCACTGCCCGAGGGTCTCAGTTGCTGGCATGGAGCGCCGAAGGCGCTCCTTGCCAGCAACTGAGGACCCTCGCGAAGCGAGGGCCTCAGTTGCTGGCATGGAGCGCCGTAGGCGCTCCATGCCAGCACCTGAGGACCTCGCAAAGCGAGGGCCGCAGTTGCTGCCATGGAGCGCCGAAGGCGCTCCATGCCAGCAATTGCGACCCTCGCAAACTTCACGTCGCAACCCAAACACTACGACACACACATTACGACACTCGCAAACAACATACGACACACGTTCACACACATTACGGACTCGCAACACTCGGACGCAACTCGCGAACATTACAAAATGTAAAACACAATACATACACACACCACATACATAAAAAACTTACCTACACCAAGAGGGAGCACCCAGCACCTCAAAAATATAACTTACACCTCGATTTTAATCGAAATAAAACAGTTTAGAGACTAAAAAAAAATCGAAGCGAGAGAAAAAATGGCCGCCGAACAAAACGAAAACGAGGCTACAGCACTCTAAACTCGCAAAACACCACAAGAAACTCGCAAAACACCACAAAACACCTACGGATATTCCGATACAGACGTATACCACACATTACTCGCCATTTTACGCCAATGCGGAAGTACACGACAACGGTTTGGGCTCGCGCACGCACAGTGTTACACTGCACACATTCAGCACGCTTACACAGCAGATCCACACCACTAATGCTGCAGCAACATCAAAACACATTCACAGCTCTTCCACACAATGCTTTAAAATAGGTAAAGTATATTCATTTATTAATCTATTATATATTTCATTATTACACACTAAACAGCATTAGCTACCTTACAATTTCATTGCCGTCATTTTTTGACGGGCAATTCGCTAGTACATTATAACAGTGTAATCATATTTTAACCATAAGCACTAAGAAATACATAACCATAATCATAAAAACAGGGTAACTCTGGCCAGTCAGACCCAGGGCATGACAACTCCTCCCCCCTTCTTCCTACCGGATAGCTTTCCAGCTACACAGCTGCTACTTGTTCTCTGAGGTCTAAGCCATGGCACAGTCCCAACAATCTCCAGGGTCCAAGAACCCGGTCCCAGCTAGTAGTGGTAAGTCTAGGGAGTTCAAGAAGCATCCATAGTCCTACCCCCCCCCCCCCCTTTTTTCTGTGGCTCAATCCTGGGGTTGCACTGGGGGCTTGCCAGGTTACTCCACCTCTCTAACCCCCTAGTAAAAATCAATCCAAGTGATAAACTTGGTGGCTCCTCCTTTCCAGGGTATATTTTCCCTCCTTCCTAGTGGTGTAGTGGACTTCCCAAGCCCCTGGGGAAACATATAAGACCACTGGTGTGGCGAACCCTTCAAGACAGTCCACGGAAAACAGTACATCCAGGCTAGTAGGTCCAGCAAAAACTTGGGAGGGTCCTTCCCCAGCAAAACCCTCTCCTTCCAGACAAGGGAGACCTCCTGACCTGCTGATTCTGGGATGGTACCGGGTATCCTTGATAAAATAGAAGACCCCAACTTCCCCTTGCCAATGATCCCAGCCAGTGGGCCCTATGTTTCAGTGATAGAGGCCCACTAACAGTGTCTGGGCCGCTGCAGGGGAGTCAATGCAGGGAGGCCAGGTGACAAACCACCCCCTGGGGTATCCCCTGGAAATCCAGGAACACTGACCCATCCAGTGGTGAACCAATCTGGGGTAATCCTGGGGCCTCACCCTCCCCAGCCAAGCCAGTACAACCAGCTGACTGGTGGTATTTACAACAGTCCATGGGCCTAGGGGACCACAAGTGGTCACCATTCTAACCCCTCCCCATGTCTGCTACTTCCACTGTTCAGTGTTTGAGTCCCGGGGAATTTAATGGGCTTTCTGGCTTACCTAATTCAAGTGGTCCCAGGGGCCTAGCCAGTTCCAGTAATTGAATAAAACAAAAAAGGGGGGGAAGGAAAGCGCACTCCGAATCCTAGAGCAGATCAATAAATTTATTTCCAAAAAAGGGGTTTGCATAACAAATGGACACTCACATGTATGACCCTCTAGATAGAGGTATCAGAAATCACTCATAAAGTAGCATTTTTTTTACACACATTTTTTATGTATGTATGATGTAAGTACTTTACTACACTATTTCTATATCATCCACCCCTTTTTTTATTTATTTATTTATTTATGTATTTTCAGGTTTATTTATAGTGTATATAGTACCTCTCTTTACTAGTACTACTTGTACTTTATGCATTTTATTCAGTACTTTTTATTATATATATATATATATATTTATTTATTGGTATGGGGACCTCTGTATTTACAGGAGTGTACCCCGTGGTTTACTGTCTCTAATTATTATCTTTATGGCTTATTGTTTGTTGCCCCCTCTATAGGCCCTTTACTCTGGGGCTGTGAGTCTCCCCCCGTGTGTGTCTTTTTTCATCTGAGCCACTGCTATGTCCGGTGGAACGCATATGCGTTCCACCGATGGAGAAGCTTCCTGTGGGGAGACTGTGGAGGCGTGGTGACGTCGCCACGCACGACACAGGACACTGTGGACCCTGGGAGATAGCGTGGTGACGTTACCACGCACTCAGGGACACGGGGAAGGCTCCAAACCAGATAATGGAGCCATAGATCACCTTTATTAGGAGAAGTGGAGGTGGGTAACCTTTTTTGTACTCCAATCTGTATATTTATATCTACATTTCTGATAAGATTGATGTTTATCACCATTGACAAAGCTCAGTAGACGAGCGAAACGCATCTGGATATTTTTTATCTTTATTCTGTGTGGTTTTTTTTTAAACTCTGCCTTTTTATTAGTATTAATATTATATTTTTTGCATTCTCAGTTTTATCTTTGCATGTTTGCATTGTCTGCACTTTTTTGCCTCTGAGGAGCATATATTTTACTTATCTTTTATCCTTTTTGGAGTTTTTATCCATTGATACATGGACACTCATTTTGGACCGATGGTCACCTTTGGGTCGCCCACTATGCCTATTCCATGACTTGATTTCATCTGGACTTTTTGGTCTCCTCGCTCTTTTGATTTTCCGTCCATTTATCAACAGAGTTTCTGGCCATATACTCTGATACTTTCTTTGGGCCTAGCACCCCTAAGTTAAGTACATCAGATTTGAAAACCTGGTGACTACCATACTAACCACATCTATAGAAATCTACAGCCTGGTGACTACTACTTTGCCCACATTTGTGGAAGACCAAGAACTACTTTATGAGTGATTTCTGATATCTCTATCTAGAGGGTCATACATGTGAGTGTCCATTTGTTATGCGAACCCCTTTTTTGGAAATACATTTATTGATCTGCTCTAGGATTCGGTGTGCGCTTTCCTTCCCCCCCTTTTTTGTTTTATTCTCTACAGCATTACTCTGTGGTGACCAGAGTTTCTGGGAAACAGCTGCCCTACTGTCCAAGGAGCCAGATTATATCTACCACCTCTACTTTCTCTCAAGAACGCTGCATAAGAAGACCCCTGAGATTCTTCAACCAGAATTAGAACTTAGTTTCTCGTCTATTCCACTTGGACTCACTTTAGTATTTTCTAGTATATGTTGCGCCTTTTGGGTTTTTGTATTTTGTTTTTTGTATTTTGTGTATATATATACTGTACGTCTCTTGCTGATTTATTTTTTTCTGTGTCTTACATATATTTCTATATATATATCTATATATTTTTATATAAATATATATATTTATATATATTTTCCTCCTCTTCTCAGTTTTTATTCCCTTCCATATATACCCCCATATATGTTTAACCTTGCTTAGGTATTGACGTGACGTTACGGTTTGTCATCTCCACACTTTGAGGCGCTATAGTATTCACTAGGTTTCCTTATATAGGGAATTCTAGGTCCTTTTTTTTCTACAGTTCCAGTAATTGCTTATCAGGGATTATCCCTATTGCACCCCCCCCCCCCAAAAGTCAGGTCCAATGCCCCTTCTTCCCCCCTTGGTTAGGGAAAACATTATTCTGGGGCATCCCATAAAACAATAGTTCCACTAAGGACCTGCTGCATCTGCCAGTCTGTACTCCTCCTGATGGACTTTTCTGGGATCTCTACTCCTTGGGACTACATTGTGCTCACTTTATTCCAGCCCCCCTTTTCTTAAACCACAGTCTTGTCACAGCTCTCACCTTCTTCTGGATCTTTAGTTCCTGGATCCTTGGGCAAAATCTCCTGGCTCTCTCTATCTGATACTGCCTGGCATGTGGATGCAGGCAGTCCTTGAGTATCAGCTGTTACTACCTCCTGCACAGTCTGAAGAGCAGGGCTGCCTGTTGTTTCTGCTCCAGGGTCTGTGGCTGGCTCCTGGACAAAGGATATCCAAGGAACCTCCCCACTAAGCTTACAGTCCACTGGTAGGGCCCAGTGCTCATTTGGTTCTTCCCTGACTATAGGAGCAGGGTAGATTTTCCCCAGGTCTTCCCCTGGGCCTGGCACTGCTGTGTTAAGGCCCTGTCCCCATGCCTCTAACTGGGCGGGGCTCAGCCCCCTAAATCTAGGGACTAGTTCTTCCTCCTCCAATTCAAGCCATTAGCTTTGCTAATTTTAACATCTGTGAGGCCAGAATTTTTCCAACAGTCCATGACACCCTCTCCCCGGACATCTTGACTATTTTTATGGTCCTCTGAGGACAAGTACACTGTTGTACCAAAGTCTAAACAGTTTCCCTTTGACCCAGACGTGGAAAAAATTAGCTGGGTCACTTTTGTCTCTGGAAGGTGACTCTCCTCCACGCCTGACTGGCAGGACTCCTCCCAACTTGGTGACACAACCCATCCAGGGATGCTTCATCTAGCAAGTCTACATAATCCACCTCCACCTGTAACTCCTGCTGGATCAAAGGTCAAAGTAAGCTAGCTGTCTGGCTCCAGTCCTAGCCTGGCTCCAGTCCTAGCATTTGACAGAGCTTGGAAAATAAACTCAGTTCTCTTATTTCAGTCAACCAGCGCAAATCCATATCCCCATACACAATGCCCCAAAGTACCTCCTTCATCCTCAATGAAAAACAGGACCCCCCATGAGATATCCCAACAGGTCCCACCCAACAAGCATATTGCTCCTCCAGGGCAAGCTCCTCATCTACCAGTTCCTTCAGACATTTCATTAGCGTGTGACCTGGCCATAGTCCCAGAAACGCCATCCATTTGTTGAGAAGGACCATTCCTTGACAGTCCTTTCCAGTCACCACCAAATTCTCTGTCTCTACTGGGGATAAACACACCCCATCCACAGGAGCTGGGAAAGGGCCCTCTCCACTCCTCCTGTACCTCCTGTATGATCTGTGTCCTTAGGTCCATCAACTGCTCCATAGTAATATCCTCTGTCTGCTTTCCATCGCTGGAATCTCCTGAACTCTTCCTCCTCCTCTGTTACAGACATCTCTTTATAAGTTGCCATCTTTCTGTACTCCACAGAGGTGCCAGCACTGCCACCAATGTCATGACCTGCTTCTTCAATGGGGCTTGACAAGAACCTAGTTCAAGCCTACCCCAGCAGGACTGTGTATTTCTGACTACCTCTGCTACAGAAGATGGACTCAGGATATCAGGAACACCATATAATCCCTTAGAATTAGGATTAATGCACATAATTACACTTACACCTTGTCTATGTAAGCACAGATATCACTGTATACCTTTATTTATTGGCACATTTTATACAATTTTCTGGCACACAGGCTGGCCAATAAGTAAGCCCCATCCCTAAATAATAGGCTGCCCCTTGTTTACTAGGAAAACCCTGTACCTCAGATCAATCAGATTTTTAATCTCATCCTTTTGATTATATTTAGGTGTGCTGAATGAGTTATCAGCAGATAACAACATTGTAACATAATAGGCTGGTGCAATAGCCTGCAGACTAGCTAATATGTTTCTTTACAACTAATTCCTATAACATGAAACCTAATACATAAACCAACATACATACATTATAACAGTGTAATCATATTTTAACCATAAGCATTAAGAAATACATAACCATAATAATAAAAACAGGGTAACTCTGGCCAGTCAGGGCCAAGGCATGACAAATGGGATACAATGTAACTTGCAATTAGTTACAACTAAGAAAGTGTGTATTTAAAATCCAAATGATACAATAGGTTCCACAATTGTCAGTTAAGATTCCTATATTAACAATAATAGCTGACTGCATTTATTTGCTGTTTCTATTGAATGCTATAGTGTTTTGTTTTTACTTTTGGTTATCATCTGCTCAACAAAACAAATGCATAAACATCTGGATTATCTTATCCAAACTAATTTCACACATACAGTGTGTTCCCTATAGCAAAAATCTAAAAAAAGGTGGTAAAAAAAAAAAGGCGGAAGAGGATAAAAAATTACACAAATAACATGCATGTGCAGTTTGGATCTAGTCTGTAACATACACACAGTCAGGTCAATGCTGTATACCCCACCCACATTCCTGTCACAGCCTATGTTCTCTTAAGGTGGATTACTAGAGTTACCACCATATATATCAACAAAGTTAAAGAAGCAGGATACAGACGGGGGTTGGAGATCAGAATGGAAGACCTGGGGGGGAGGGGGGGGGGGTCTTCCACAAGAATCAAAGGACATTGAATATAGTAATGCATATTGCTGACCCTGCAATGCCTAATAAATACCCATTTGTGTATCGCTTTGGTGAAGCCTTGTTAAAAATCACATCAGAAATAAAGAAGGAGATAGTATAAGTATCACAGAGGCAGCAGTGTGCATTGTTGTATTAGATGTGTTCTGTTTCATAAATGTTCAATTGCCATAGCACAACTATGCAAACATTGCAGCCCCTGTGATAGCTTAGTAAATAACCCCCAAATATATTATTGTAACATATTTTACTGAGTGTTTATTTTGATACAAATTAAACAATAAAATTCATTTAGCCCATATAAAGAATTTGGACCTTTCCTGTTTTATGCTACTGTGCGCGCGTGCACGGCACTGGAAGCCTCCTGTTGCCGGGTGCACTCGCGTCCCAGGTCCCAATGTACTCCCTAAGCCCCTAACCCCCTACACCCCTTGATGGCCCTAACCCCCTACACCCCTTGCCAGGCCTATCCCTAATCCTAACCCCTACACCACTTCCCGGCCCTAACCCTAACCCCCTAAGCCCCTAACCCCCTATACCCCTTGGCGGCCTTAACCTCCTAACCCTCTTAGCCTAACCCTAACCCCCTAATACTAAGTCCCTAAGCCCCTAACCCCCTACACCTGTTCCCGGCACTAACCGTAACCCTGTAAACCTAACCCGAAAACCCCTAACCACTTACCGGCAACAAGGAGACCGCTTCATCGGCACTGGGCAGTGCAGCATGCATGAGTGCACATAACAGATGCATGTGCACATGTGGTAGCATAAACCAGGAAAGCACCAAGAATTTACAACCTCCTGTATATATCTCTGCAAATAGCATGTGTGTGAAAATAAAAAGTGCAATATGTATATGTTGTGATTTCAATATCAGCATCATTGATTAGCAATGCTAATCAACTAATGATACCACGCCAGGCACATCTGCCCCCAATGAGAATGTTTGACCCCAAATACATTGTATATCCCTTATTTAAGTGGAGGGTCCCCTTATACAGTGGGTATCTCCATCCCCCCCTTATCTCAGCATATCCTCCTTATTTTGATTCTGGGACCCGTTAATAGTGTGAACATCTTATATCTGTGAAGAGACCTAATAGCATGTGCCCCTCTTATTTTAGTGCAGGCACCCCCTAATAGTGTGAACCCCCTTATATCTGTGAAGAGACCTAATAGCATGTACGGCTCTTATGTTAGTGCAGGGACCCCACATTAGTGTGATAATAATAGTCTGCTTCTACCTTAATAGTCTGCACTACCTTAAGTGCATACAGATTTGGGAGAGGAGTGGGAGGGCTCTACAGTACTTCAACATCGGGACTCCCAATGCGCTTGTCAAACTAGGTCCTTAAATGGCAGTTTAATATTATTAAACATTTTCAGTGGAAATGTTAGATAATTGAGTTTTAGGGTTAGGTATTCCAAGAATAAATGGTTTAATTTAAAAGATTCACCCTCTCTGCTATTACATTTATTTGAGGTGATTAATTAATAGGTGGGATCATAATCAGCATGAGTATGTCCTATTTGAAAAAGGCTTTAACATTAATAGCACTGTAATTACATTGATTTAAACAACTGGTCATGCTCTTTCATCTAAACGATCCCCCACTGTGAAAGATAATAGCAGGCAGATGTGTTTTTTGTCTAATATTTCTTCTCAAAATCTTAATAAAAAAACAATTCCAATTTGTAATTTCTGCAATAGCTGTAACATTTGCCCTATCCCTTTTGGCATATATCTAAAATAGACCTGATTCTATATTTTGCCACATAATATGTTTACTAGTATTACCACATTTATCAGATATATTTAGTTAAAGGTTATTCGAAAACATACAATTTGTTTAAAACAGTTTAAATAAAATAACTGGTTTAAAAAAACATTCTTATTTTATTTAGTAACATTTTTAACAATTTCTGAGGAATAAAATATCTAATATAGGTATAACATTTTTGAAATACGAAGTTAAAAAGGACATATTTTCATAAAATTGATAGATTAGAAATTAGATATACATTTTGAATATTCAAGCCATGGTTGACATATTTTAGTAACATTTTTGGTGGAATAATTTGAAAAAGGTAGTGAGCTTTTCATTGTGCCATGTGTCTTTACCAGACTTTAGCAGACTCTACACTGGGGGGAAATCCTTGTTGCCACTGGCTAAAATAGCACTTCTAGATGATATTATACAAGTCTTAGGATGTTGCCATTGACTGTGTATACATGGAAACTGAAACATTAAATTTGAGGTTGAAGTCAAGAATGTTGTGATATGAAGCCAATACCAAAAATGTTTACTATATTGAGTTTCTCTGGTATCTCTCTGGAGAGGGGTAGAAGGGTAGGCATCATGTAGGCGTGTTAGTGTCCAGTACCTTCTCATTAATATTTTATAATTTTCTTTTATCACTCTTTTCTTTTTAATAGACCTCCAGTCACAAAATTATGTATGGCTAGGCAACATGTACAAGTATGTTTTTGCTATTTCCTTTGAATGCAAGTTAATAATAAAACATGTTTCCCATGTAACTATTGTTCTATATTCAATATAGTATATGACTGTTTGATGAATCTTGCATTATTTTGTTGTGTTCATTCTAAAATTATATTCTAAACAGTTATTGTAATCTTTCTTAACCCATTAATTAAACATGAGTGACAAATCAGTTGTATTTTAATATATTTATTGCTATTGCAGTTCTTTACCAGTGCACTGCAGAAAGGATTAAAGGGACATTGAAAACATGTTTTCTTTTTTTCCTGTTGTATTTAATATCATACCACTGTGTGTTGCTGCGGGACACCAAAACACCATAAATAGTACTTTTTAAATGCCTTAAGAATATTCTATTACATTTTATTTAATCATTGTCAATTGCTTTTCCTTCTTGCCTTCAGATACAATAATATTATCTCCTCCTTATTCAGCTCTCTATGCAGTTCCTGAAAGAACCATACATTACAAAATAACTGAAACTGTAGAGTTGAGTAAGGTGGATGGAAGATGGTAGTTAATGTGAATGTAAGTGGAAAAATGAAAAAAGTTAAATTTATTGAACAGAATAAAATGCTTGTATATGACTTTACACAGCACTGTGTATTTGGAGCAATTCAGGATGTGCAAAGGTGATTACCTAAGCAAGACCCAGTTGGTATGTGCACATAATGGAGTTTATACACAATCACCTATCACATATATAGTTGTCAGCATTGCGGGCTTACCAAAATTTGTTGGTAACGCAATGTTAAAACTGCGGGCTCGCCGAAGGCGCTTATTGCGCAGGTGGAGATGAGCGCCATAGGCGCTCATCCCTACGTTCCGTGGGACAGGCAATATGGGCCGCAACTGCGAGGTTAGCTGTATGCGGCCTATAGGGCCGCAACTGCGAGCCGAGCAAAGCGAGGCGGGACGTGGCGGCCCGTAACCACGAGGTCTGGTTACTACCTGGTTCCGGCCCCCCTGCCTCGGAACACCCCTAGTGTCTCCTCCCTCCTTCCCCTCATCCTCCTCCCTTTCCCCCTCTCTAACTACCCACTCCTCCCTCTACCCTCACTTACCTTCATCAGCTGCTCCTGCTGTTCTCCATGGCTTCATTCGGCTGTGTCAGGACCCAGCATATGCTAATGAAGTGACGTCACATGCGCGTCACTTCATTAGCATATGCCGGGTCCCCACACAGCCGGAAGACGCCATGGAGAGCAGCAGGAGCAGCTGATGAAGGTAAGTGAGGGGAGAGGAAGGGGGGGGGGGGGCGGTTGCTGCCATGCAATGAGCGCTGCTTGCGGAGGGGGTTGAGGATGGGGGGTTGAGGAGGGAGGAGGAGGGGTTGAGGAGGGGGGTTGATGAGAGAGGATGAGGAGGGAGGTTGAGGAGAGGGTTGAGGATGAGGAGGAAGGTTGATGAGGGGGTTGAGGATGAGGAGGGAGGTTGAGGAAGAGGAGGGAGGTTGAGGAGTGGGGTTGAGGAGGGTGATAAGGGAGGGGGGAAGAGACACAGGGAAGGAAGAGGTAGGAAGAGACACAGGGAAGGGAGAGGGGAGAAGAGACACAGGGAAGGGAGAGGGGAGAAGAGACACGGAGAGAGAGGGGGACACAGAGGGCACAAGAGGGACACAGGGGGCAGCACATTTCCCACCCTCGGCTTATACTCGAGTCACTCATTTTACCCAGTATTTTGTAGTAAAATGGGTGCCTCGGCTTATACTCGGGTCGGCTTATACTCGAGTATATACGGTACATGTAATGATTAGACACAGACCACTTCTTGGGAGGAAACTGGCCATAGCGTTTATTGGTAAACACAAACTCACATAATAACCATAACAATATATAGATAAACATAACCATTTGAGGGGAGGAGCCTGGCCAGAGACAGTATGCCCTACGCCCTGAACCCTCGTCCAGGGCCCATCATGTTGGAACATCCGTACCACCGTAGGGTAGGATCTCACTCCCGTAAACGGCAAATGAAGGAGAAAATCTTATGAGAGCTAGAGAGGACCTTCAATGGGGTTAAACACCTGTTCGTAGCACTGTAAATGCAAATAAAAAATCACTACTGCACTGTAATTAATGGGGAAAGCGATGATAGACATTGGAATTAATTGCACAAGAGTCTCAAGCCCGCAAATCAGCAGGGTTTTAACTTTATTTTTATGTTTCATTTTGGGGTTAAATCGTTCTCGGGTATCAATGGGTTAATATACATATCAGTATATATGTATATCAGGCCACCAATATGGGATAGAACAGTATTGGCATTCATTTTTATAATTCTTTATTGTTTGGATTTGCGAGTCTGATCGCATATTGGACCCCCGAACCTAATTGATTGACATGTAACCTCCATGTTTTACTGCTGTAAGTCTCATTTTCTATTGGCTGATTTGAAATGGGCGGTTACGGATTTGCTGAATTGATCATGTTTCCGCCCTGAAGTGCTCCGAACCAGTGAATGGTTTACGTTTTTTGCTTGGGGCCCATAACTTGCAGGCTTGAGCAATTGTATAGCATTGCAAACGGAGACCAACAGGAGCCAGCAACACACTCGCAGACATTCAGCTTTCTGCGATAGAGTTGCAGGCTTGGAACTGAATATGGCCCTGTGTTTAACTGAAGAAAGTGTGGACTACTTACAAATATTACATGAAAAGAAATTGATTGTGGTTACATTAAAACTACATTTCTTAAATTATTAAAAATAACAACACGCGTGTGTCAATCAGTGATGTGCAAGACTGTGATTATATAAATTTAACAATATATAAATTAAAATAACAAGTAGTAAACCAGATTAATATTAGCCTCATTTGTTTACATTAGACTTTTTTTCCTAATGTCGTCCACACTAAGGCCCCTATTCAATTGAGCAATTGTTGGTTCCTGGAGCCCATGATGTAGCCATGTAGCCATTTTATATATAATTGGAGTCTTTTAGCGAGCCGCAAACAATCTGCGAGTTACAGGCTGAAAATCCATCGGTTGCCAAAATTGTATCTCCGACACAGCTAAGTCTTTGATCTTTCAAGCCCGTAAATGTTACAATCGTTAAAATCGCAAATCGCTATTCAATTGTCTTCAAACCTGTACATGGCAAATGTAGCCAAATAAATTTAAATATGGGGAAAGCAATGGAATGCATTATAATTAATTGCACAACAATTCACAAGGAACAAATTGGCCTTAAAAATATTTTATTTTATCATATGTTGAAATGGTCATGCATATGCCAATATGAGACGTCTTGCTGCAAGCAAATAAAGACGCTCTACCAGATTAAATTGCAACTCAAAACCATGAAACTGCCTGCCATATTAACCCTCGCTCACTCACAGAGGCTCTAATGTGTACCCTAAAAATACGAAGATAATCTTATATAAATCTCACTCATCAGATCTACATTGGTAAAACAAATAGTGGCCAAATTACATCGCCACATGACATATATCAAGTATTACGGGAACATATTATTTTTTGTTGTTCAGCCCTTTAGTCATGTCCAAATCTCTGTGACCCTATGGAGTCCAGCACACTTAGCTATGTCTCTGTCTGTGCTTATCCACAAGGTTTGCATGGCAAAGATACTGCAGTGGGTTTCCAGATCCTTCACCAGTGGACTGTGATTTGTCCGACCTCGCTGCTATGACCTGCCCACCTAGAGTGACCCTACATGATATAGCTCACTGCTTCATTGAAGAACACAACCCCCTTCATCACCACAAGGTAGCGATCCTTCATCACCACAAGGTAGCGAACTTACACCAACCTAATCAGTAAGGGCCACAAACACACATTGAGCAACAGCCAACTCACCTCCACCAGGGACAATCTCTGCTACGCCCATCCTGGAAAGTCCCACGCCATTGCTGGTGGCCATGTGCCAAGATGTATACCCATTATCATTTGGTGAAATCCCATCAAGTGTTTTGCTATCAATCAATTCACATTATCACCTTTCATATTGTTATCAGCCCTTCTGGGGAATGTTGATACTCCACAGTATCACAAATTGGACCTCTCGGGTGTATTAACCCTATATTATTATATTAGTATTATTATCATACTAGTAAATTGCCCATCAAAAATTATGGTATAATTTTAAATTTGTCTCTCCCCCCCCCCCCTTCCCTCCACTGTGCCTCCTTACCTCCCCTGTGTCTCTTCCCACCTTCCCTCTCCTGCTTCTCTCTCCCCCTTCCCTCCCCTGCGTCTCTACCTCTTCCCTGTGTCTCTTTCTCCCTCTCCCCTCCCCTGAGCCTCTTTCTCCCTCTCCCCTGTGTCTCTATCCCCTTTCCTGTGTCTCATTCCCCCGTGTCTCCCCCCCCTCTCCCATCCCTGTGTCTGTCCCCCCTCACCCCTGTGTCTCTTCCCCCCTCTTCTGTGTCTCCCCTTTGTCACTTCCCCGACCTCTCCCCTCCCCTGATGTCTCTTCCCTCTCCCCTGTGTCTTCCTCTCCCCTCTCCCCCTTGTCTTCCTCTCCCCTTCCCCCTCACCCCTGTGTCTTCCTCCCCATACCAGTATCTTCCTCCCCATCCCAGTGTCTTCCTCCCCCTCTCCCCTGTGTCTTCCTCCCATCCCCTGTGTCTCTTCCTCCCTCTCCCTGTGTCTCTTCCCCCTCCCATCCCCTATGACCCTTCCCCCCGTGTCTCTTCCCTTCCCTTGTGTCTCTTCCCCCCTCCCTTGTGTCTCCCCTCCCCGGTCCCCCGTGTCTATTCCCCCCACCTCTCCAACTCCCCTGTGTATCATCCCCCCTCTCCCCTCCCCTGTGTCTCTTCCCCCTCGCCTGTGTCTTTCCCCTTCTCTCCCCTCCCTGTGTCTTCCTCCCCCTCTGCCCTGTGTCTCCCTCCCTGCTAACACATGTATTCAAACCCCCTCTCCCCAGCTCTGTACGAACTTAGGAAATCCCATGGAGCATTACACACTTACCACAAATATTATAGTTGATGTATTAATCTATTACACAATAACTAGGGCTCTTTAGTTTACTGATATAGGAATGTGACACAAATTGAAAACACACTAACATGGTGAGAACAGTATAACAAGCTTTATTTCATACACACAGCACACTCAGAAATGTACAAGACTTTGCATTAATATCAAGGGTGTGGTGTGGATGGATCCCGGAAGGGCAACAGGCCACATAATAATAATACACATAAATTAAAGAACACACGCAGATACACATAGCGCTAGGTCACTCCATACACACACAACCATCCCATCCCCCACATCCCTTCCCCCAACAGTTAATAAATACACATAATACACACATTTTTTTCTTTTCCCTCATACATATACAGAAAAACTTATTTTTTAGCTCAGGATCCCGTCCACAGTTGGGAGGGCAAGAGGCTAAGGGCAAGCACAGGGCCCACAAATACACACACCGGGAGAATGTGGTCCTCCTTGATGCCACCTTGGGCAAGCACACGGCTGAGGTAACAGCAGTGGGCACAGCGCGAAAGGAATGTGAGGTCCGTCAAGCACCGTTTTGATGACATCATGGCCAAGGTCAGGAGAATGATGGCCAAGGAGGCCAAGCAAGCTGCAGCACCAAGTGACTGTGTGCTACAACAAGTGGGAGAGGGTGGCCAAGGACCTTCTCAGCCAGGTGCCCGCACTGGAGCTTCAGGCTTGGGGGCCCAGCAGGACCCAGCCTCCATGTAAGGTGGATATGACATACACACACTACATATATACATGATGACGAACAACATGTTCACTGACTTGTCAGCTCTTTGGAATTAACAAGGGATAGATGGATGCGTCATAAAATCCATGAAGATGACAAATCACTGTAATTCGTCGGCACAACAACAGTAATCAACCAATAGAGAGTCCATATATTGGTGTGCTCACTGCAGCCTATGCAGTTACAGACCGCAGTCGGAATCAAGATAGCGTTAGGAGCCAAGAACAATCAGGATCAAAAACCAAAGAATAGATCACATCTAGCAAATGATAGCTAATCTGAGTGGCAATTAGGAGAATCCTCCAGGTTCAAGCCTAGATGTCAGATAGTTAGGAATGAACACAAAACATTGTATTATTAATCATACTAATAACATATTAACATATACCTTTATTTTCTATCTTTCAGCATCAAGGAGGTCTGGGCCCAGTGGTGAGCAGGAGGCAGGGGTGTTGGCTCCATCGGAGCAGGAAGTCAAGGAGCAAGATCCCGCCCAGCTGGAACCAGCGCAGGGGGAGGAGGAAAGAAGAGGAGCAGAGGGCCCTGGTTTGGAGGAGAAGGATGTCATCTGGCTAGTGGGGTCACTAGCAGGACCATCGTCCACACCTCCGGGATTTGACCCCACTACCCCCCCTTCTCCAAAGACTCAGCATCTCGCCAGGGCCCTCCTACTGGAGAGACCAGCTGGGCTTGACCCCACCTCCTTTCAGCGGTGCGTCCGACTGGCCGCCACCACTACCACCGTGACCACCACCACCCTTATTGAGCCAGTCTACAGCCGGGCCCCAGACCCTCCCCACTGGGCCACCAACACTGCCATCTCCTCACCAGGCAATGTCCCAGGGACCTCCATCCCCACCAACAAGCTAGGCTGAGCAGGCAGTGATGCTGGCCATCATGCGCCAGCAGATGGAATGTCTCCATAGGATCCAGGCCAGCATCTCCGTCAATCATGCGGAGGTCATTCGCAGCCTGGCCAGGCACAATAGGGAGAAGAAGAGGCACCACCTAATGACTGAATCATACCTGGCCGGGCTGCTCAGGATGTGAGCTGACTAGAGCACAATCCAGCAAGTGACTGCAGACGCCATGCAATGCGCTCTGGTCCTCAGCCCCACCCTGGAGGCATCCCCCGTTCACCAGTAGCCCTGCCGCACCTCTCCTCCCCCCATGCCTCCACCACTGCAGGTGCCGCTGCCTCCCGGGGGGATGCTTCCCCCTGGCACTGCCCACCACCAGGGAGACGGTAGCCGGCCACAGGGAATTGGGGACCTCTGGCTAGGCGGAGGAGGACCTAGGGGCTGCACATATGTTTGTGTTTTCTCAACAGCACTCCTCAGTGACAATCTATTGGTCCAAATATTAACCTAATCTAGCCTGGCTACAGAGTCTTGGATCTTAGCCTATGTGATGGTGATATTTAATATGCAGATGGCTACCTCCCATCACATGGTCCATGATCCTTGTCTCTGTGGACACGTAGGGTTTTGTTTAAAAGTTCACCAATCGATGGTCACTGAGGAATGCTGTTGAGAAGACAGGCCTTATTTTGTAGGTGTTATGTTTTGTTTTGTTTTGTTTTGTTTTAGGTACAATTCAGGCCCATGAAGATATCTTCTGCATCTGCAAGCATTGTGAAGGAAATGTTTGAGGTTCAAGGTTTTCCCAGTGCCTCTCAGTTAGATATTCCTTCAATGACAGCCCCCTTAACATGTAGCTCCCACAATTATAAAGCTATCATATAGCCAGATATCTAAGGCATGATTGTTGTTAGCTTAAATGTAGACTAATATAGCTATGGCATTGGACTTGCAGAGTCTCACAATGGCATGTTAATAAAGCAATCATTCAAATATGCACTAGTGAAAGCATGTGATCCTGACCTCAATATCACAGGTCCTTGTGTCTGATGTAAGCAACATTGAATAATATCGTGAGTATCCTTTAACATGTGCTAACAGCTGTATAGCTGATAGATGTAATATCAATGTTGATGAACAATAACATACCTCTACCTCTCATCCTCTACTCCTCCCCTTGTCTACCCTCCTAGAAATTATAATATTACTATAAGGATAGATCAATATAATATTGACTGTACATGTATGTGTAGGAGGTTAAACAAGAATGTGTGTATTATGTGCAAATTAAATGTAAATATATCTTAGTGGTCAAAATATCAAAAACTCACAAAACAGCTCTCGCTCTCTCTCTCTCTCTTTCCAAAGCTCAGAAACCCGACAACACCTAAACCTGTGTGGTGACTTGCTCAATTACAGCACAGTCAATGATTTACGGTTTCCACTGGCTTTTAAAGTAATTTTTTTGCTGCGTTAATTAGCGTTCTCTCATTCCTATTGGCCTGTGACAGGATTGCAAATTACTGCCTTGTTTGAGTTTGGCGCGCTTCATCAAATCGGTTACCAGGAAGCGTTACATATGAAAGCAGGGTTTAGGTCTTGATGCTTCGGCCCTTAAATTTCGGCCTTGTTGAATTGAATCAGCCTGTATAACATAAACTACGGGCTTGCAATTGAATAGGGGCCTACGTTTTTGTTGACAGATCGACTTGAAAGAAGGAATATTTTTTTTTCAAATTTACAAATTTTTGCTAATGGATCTAATAATAACTAATAACTAATGATTCTAGGCATTGGCTATTGATTGCAGATTCAGTTAAGATCCAGATTGGAAGACTTTTTTGTTCTGGATTTGGAAACAAATAAAAATGTGAAAACCACAGAGGAGGAAATCCTAGAGAGAGTAAAATAAGAAACTTTAATACAGATTTAGAGGAATATAAGACTCGCTGATATAAACGTAAAATTAATAATACCATAGCTGTGATTAATGGTACTAAGAAATCTAGTCATATGCTAAGTAAGAGTGCAGGTATAGACAAAATACAATCTTGTGACAAAAAAGAGAACTGGAAGCAGAAGGGCAACTAGAGTGGGTAGGAAAGTCCAAAAGAGGAAATATCAACAACAAAGAATAGAAGATCTATTCAAGTGCATTTATAATCGTTCTAATTACACTCTATCTTCTCATGAGATTAAGGCCCTTATTAAAGGGCTATCATTTGCCCCGTCTGTGCCCCTAAATAATTTCCTGTATAAAGTAATCTTTATTATTTTATTAGGAAACTAACACTTTAGAGACACATTAACGAAGTATATAAGGCAGACACTTATTTGTAATCATCAGTTCTATGTAAACATATGTGGTACAGCTATGGGCCACAGGTTCATCACAAGTTTTGTAAATCTCTTCATAGAATGTTGTTAACTTCATAATATATGGAACCAGGTAGATTTGGTGGTGGACCGGATGCTCTATATTAGGTTTATCGATGATGTTGTAATTATATTTAAGGTACCCTTGAGTCTTTAAAAAGATTCCTTGGTAGTTTGAATATAGATTTTATGGGCCTTTCCTACACATATATAGCACATTTCACTGAGATAAAGTTTTTAAATCTTAAGATTTTTGTTGAAAAAAAATTCTGCCATACTAAAACTCACTATAATACTGTAGCTGTGAATACGTTTTTGAGAAGGAATAGTGGTCATCACCCTTCTGTGAGGAAGAAAAACTTATCATATGGTTAAAGGGCCACTTAACTGAGTAGAACTTAGGCTACAAAACCATACAGATCTTTTAAAAACATGTTGAAATACTTTTTTAATTTTTGAAATACACTGAGAAATCCAATAAAATAAAATCTGTGTTTATGTGCGTGCAAGTCAGGCCACGTGCCTCTTGAATCCTCAAGCCTGTGGGGCTCGGTTCCCCCAGGCTACTGCAACCAATTAAGTTGTAGGAGTGTTTCCTCCATTCAAATCAATGGTAAGGTTTTTGTCAGACTGTTCATATAGGGAACATTGTGGTTCTTCGAATTTTACAATATCTCTGCCAAATAAAAGTTGCAAACCACCACACTGTAAACTCTAATCTCAAACCCATGATGGGAACAGTGTTCATGATTAGAACCTAACAATAAACTGTTATTATATATATATATATATATATATATATATATATACAGTATCTCACAAAAGTTTTGTGTTATTTTCTAGCACTGCCTTAACCCTCATGGGCATGGAGTTCATCAGAGCTTCACAGGTTGCCACTGGAGTCTTCTTCCACTCCTCCATGATGACATCATGGAGCAGGTGGATGTTAGAGACATTAAACTCCCTGACCTTCCATTTGAGGATGCCCCAGAGATGCCCAATATAGTTTAGGTCTGTAGACATACTTGGCCAGTCCATCACCTTTACCTTCAGCTTCTTTAGCAAGGCAGTGGTCGTCTTGGAGGTGTGTTTGGGGTCGTTATCATGTTGGAATACTGCCCTGCGGCCCAGTCTCCAAAGGAAGGGGATCATGTTCTGCTTCAGTATGTCACAGTACATGTTGGCATTCATGGTTCCCTTTAATGAACTGTAGTTCCCCAGTGCCGGCAACACTAATGCAGGCCCAGACCATGACACTCCCACCACTATGCTTGACTGTAGGCAAGATAATTTGTACTTACCTGGATGCCGCCACACACGCTTGACACCATCTGAACCGAATAAGTTTATCTTGGTCTCATCAGACCACAGAACATGGTTCCAGAAATCCATGTCCTTAGTCTGCTTGTCTTCAGAAAACTGTTAGCGGGCTTTCGTGTGCATCATCTTTAGAATTTGATGCGGCATATGGTCCTACCCCTTCAACCTCTGCAGCAATGCTGGCAGCACTAGGTCTATTTCCCAAAGACAACTTCTGGATATGACGCTGAGCACATGCACTCAACTTTTTTGGTCGACCATGATGAGGCCTGTTCTGAGTGGAACCTGTCCTGTGAAACCTCTGTATGGTCTTGCCCACCTTGCTGCAGCTCAGTTTCAGGGTCTTGGCACTCTTCTTATAGCCAAGGCCATCTTTATGTAGAGCAACAATTATTTTTTTTCAGATCCTCAGAGAGCTCTTTGCCATGAGGTGCCATGTTGAACTTCCAGTGACCAGTATGAGAGAGTGTGAGAGCGATAACATCAAATTTAACACACCTGCTCCCCATTCACACCTGAGACCTTGTAACACTAACGAGTCACATGACACCAGAGAGGGAAAATGGCTAAAGAGGTCCAATTTGGACATTTCCACTTAGGGATGTACTCACTTTTGTTACCAACGGTTTAGACATTAATGGCTGTGTGTTGAGTTATTTTGAGGGGACAGTAAATTTACCCTGTTATACAGGCTGTACACTTACTACTTTACATTGTAGCAGAGTGTCATTTCTTCAGTGTTGTCACATGAAAAGATATAAAAAAATATTTACAAAAATGTGAGGAGTGTACTCACTTTTGTGAGATACTGTATATATTTTTAAATCTCTCTATATATATTAGGATGGTACATATTTTGATATTTATTACAACAATAATGAATAGTATTTCCAAGTCACATTCATACTGGTATTTATATATTGTGCTTATGTTACTCATATGAGCTCTTCATGATATGCTATTTACATTTATCAAAGACTGACCTTCTAATGTGTTTTTTTTCTTACCGGCAGAAAATTCAGGTTTGTAAAGCATAAACACTATATACATGAAGTTTGTACTGTAAAATTACAAAATATAATTAATAAATAAAATTCTAATTCACCATATAAGTAATATATTCACCATATAAGTCTTTCAGCACATCCCCAGGGAGGAGGGTCAAACATGTTTTGTTTAACCTCCGGGCCACCCTCCAATGCCATATATTACCAGTTGATAACTTCTGCTCTTCTTGCTGTTTTGTTGGCCTCCTCTAACAGACTCATGGCTGCAGAGGCTCCAGCCTCACTCTGGAGCATCCCATTACCTAGCAACGCTCAAATCTCACCTCTCGCGTGATTTCCAAGGCTTCACCCCCAAATTCAAATTTAAATACTCACTTCTGCAGTTTTTCAATCCTTCTTCTTAATACTATCTCCACTTTTTCACTTTTCATAAATTGCATCACCTTCCCTTATCACTTTCTTTTCTTCTACAGCAGTGATGTGTATTTTCTACTTCAGGGCTCACTTAATTGCTGTATCCCAGCAGTGCTGTGCATTTTCTACTCCAGAGCTCACTCTCACCACTCTATCCCAGGAGTGCTGTGCATTTTCTAATCCAGAGCTCACTCTCGCCGCTCTACCCCTCTAAATCCTTACTATCCAGATTTAAAGATACGGCACAGCAAATACAAATCTCTCTGTATCTCTCGCTCATTTCCAAAGTTCTACAGTTTGTTCTGTATCTGTCTTCAAGCCAGGTCATAATCACACTTGTTAACCTTCAACCACATTCACTATCATTACTTCATTCATCATTAAAGTGTTGCCAATCACTATTCCAAGCTAACTCACTTCTTAAACACCACTATCACTAATTCAGCATTAACTGCAATCTTAACCTTTTCATTCTTACTCTCTATATTTAAAGAGAGAGCACCCTTACTCCAAATCCCCTTGTATCTGCATTTTCAAGGTTTTACAATTTTTCAGTCTCTGTCCTCGAGCTAGATCATCACTACACTCATCCACTTTCAGCCATATTCCCTATTATTACCTAATTCACTGTCAGTGTCCCTTCCCTTCTATATTCACTCCCTTATTTCTTTACTACCGTAAGCATTTTCCCGTCCTATTAAGTATTACTATTCATTTGCACACCACATATCGACACTCCATAATGGCAATTTTCTCATGCTTGCTCGAAGCTCATCATTAAACCTTCATGCACATTTTTAAGACCTTCCTTTGAATCATTTGCTCTATAAGTTGTTTTTATTGTCATACCTATTTAATCTGAAATCAAGTCGCAGACCCCAGAGCGCATAGCTCCAAGTCGCTAAGCCATCAGCGGGCACCGATCATACTACTTCCTCATGACAACGCTTACCTGTTCTTTGATTTCAGACCATTGTATTCATTAATCATCTCCTCCAATGACATAGGGGACAACCAAACAATTTCCCAAGAAGATGCATCTGTGAAATCAAAAGATTCTGTCTGTCGAACCCCAATCATTCCACTGCGGAGAACCTATCTCACTCACAATCTTTCTAGTCCTGTCTCTCTATCACTCTACCTCAAAATCCAATTTGGATCCCTTTACTAAGCTCAAGTCTCCTACCTGACTCACTTGTTAAAGAAAGACAGTCCACTTTTATCATCTACCTCCTTCTCACCACGTTACCCATTTCTCTGGTATTAATTCAGTATTAACCGCTATCCTGACCCTAGTAAATTCTTACTCCATAGATGTAAAGCAATAGTTCATCAATTCTTATTTAACGCAAGGACCTCACTATCCCATTCACTATTACTATAATAGTCACACGTTCTACATTGATCTAGGCACTCCGTCATAGCACAGTTTTTTAAATCTTACTTTAAGCTTGTTATTCAACTTTAATGCCCATTCAGACACACATTTTGAGACCCTCTCTTTCAAATCGCCCACCTCAAAAAGGTTTTTCTATAGTCATACCCATTTGATCTCAAATCTAGTTGCGGATCCCAGAGCACATAGCTCCAAGTCGCTAAGCCAACATCGGGCTCTGATCATGCTACTTCCTCACGACAATCACTAACCCATTCTTTCATCTCAGACTATTCTAGCCATTAATCACGGCCCTTACTCATCCCCTATTATGATGTAAGGGATAGTAAATCATTTTTTTCAAAGAAATGTCTCTGTGATGGCTAACTCAAAAGGCCCCATCTAGCCGATCTCAATCTTTCCGACGCAGATAGCCTTCCTTACCAAATTTCTTCATCTCCTGGAAAATCACCAACAGCGGCAAGCAATCAATTGTCACTTTGACCACCCTGCGCGTAATGCAGAATCATGGTATCCAATATCCAGCTCCTGACAGAAAGTCAAAGCTCCATAGGATCCTCCAAATGGCCGGACCCGCTTAACCTGCTGCTCCTACTACACTCAGTTACAAAGTAAAATTATGGACATAGATCAATCATTTCTCCGAAGCTTATTTAAATTACAAATCATTTATGACTCCACAACCAGTATCTACATGAATGTTTTTCCTCCTCTCCTTCACTTCTTTCTAAGTTACTCATCTCAAGCGATTTATTCCAAAATCTTCACAACCCTTTGGCATGATCCTCTTGGGCTTAGCGCCACCACCAAATCAACCTTCCACAGGTTCCTGAGACTAAGCGATTCACAACCCAGATATCTGATTAGAAAAGACCTCACTCTTGTTCATAATCATTGGACTCTTACCCTTCATTCTTCACTGACTGGTCCCACTCCCGCTGTCATTACCTACTATACAACTCACAACCTTTAGTGTCTCGTATACATTCTCCGCACTCTCCATATCCTCCACTTCAAAACTTATTTTGCACCCATTTTTCCAAGCATCTCTAGCCAGCCTTTAACCACCACTACCTTCATTCATTACTCCAGAATCTTTCCTTCCAGACTTGGCTACAATTCTTTCTCCTATTTTGAGCACTTATTCCGTGCTGGGGGCAGCCTTAACGGCTTCCAAAAACAATATGCCAGTTCATGTAATCAAGGCCATAGGCCGCTGGAGCTATCACTATTTCAGTAGATACATTCTATACCAACCAATGGAAGTCCTGTGAGGCTTCCAAAGCTGAATCAGCAAATCTTCCAGCTGATTTTTGGCTCTCTAAGCAGGTTAAGAAAGCGCAGCTTTGGCCACACCACCAGCTACTTAGGGAGAGGAATACGACCGCAAATTACCAGTTGATAACTGGAATTGTGGGAGGAGCCCTATCCCACATCCCCTTTATAAACCCCTCCTCACTCATAACTCACCTGCTCACCGTTTTCATGTCACCCAACCCCTCTTCCTGCATTCTATCATTTATTCTATCCCTTGGCCCTCTAAGCAGGCTGAGAAAGAGTAGCTTTGGCCATACCCCCAGCTACTCAGCAATATTCACTCCCCAACCCACCAGGGCCCCCTCAGGTGCACCATTCAAACTCCCAAAAATTCCAGGGTCTCCTCAGCAGCATCATTCACTCTCCACCTTTCATCCCACCAAGCTCTCCATTGCTCAGAGGTTGGGTATCCTTCCCTTGCCGGAGCTTCATACTGCAGGGTCACGTGACATAATTAGGAATTCCCCACCCCTGCAGTATGAAGCTGCGTCTCTAACCTCTATAGCTCCCTATGTGCATGATGGCAGGAAAGGGTTAGGCATATATCTATACAATCTATTTAATCCTCTAACTGAAGCATTTAGACTCTTGTTAACTCGTTTGTGTCCCTGCCCTCTTGCCTTTCTGGAATTTGAGCTATTCTTACAGATAGCTCAGTATCTCATTTGAGATCTAGATCACATTTAGCACTAACCAGCAGCCTTGTATTGCTCCTTGCACTGATTCCACTTCCCCTACGGATTACTAGCAAGTTCACTGCTCCGATGTAGAAGGGAGGAGATAAATTGTCAACGAACAAAAACGTCATCCTTACCACATCTATCTGTGCAAACATGGAAGACTGGTACTCACCTAAAACAGGATATGGCAGCTCTGGGTTAACTGATCAGTGCAGTGTAACCTGTGTCAAGGGCAAAGCTGTGCTGTCAATCACAGCCTTTCCTCACAGAGCCTCATACATTGTGCAGCACTTCTTACCTATGCCAAGATTTAAAAGGTAAGCTTTTCTTAGTGGTTATTAGTGTAATAAAATATATATATATCATTTTAACATACAATCTTGTGCTGTTTGACAACATGAATAGTACTTAAAATGACTTTAGTAATCTTTTTAATTTGCAAAGTTACGGTGAAACATCAACAAACTTCAGGATTTTAGACATCAAGTACTAGCTAGAAAATGGACACTGCTCTACTGAGTTTAAACAGCCATTTTTGTAAGAGCTTTGAATTTAGGCAGATCTACTGTAAAAACAATCATGGAGCTATGATACTTTTGATTCTCATTTTCAGATTTATTACCGTATATCTTTTCATGCTGCCTCTACGGAGATATATGTTATAAGACATAAGACAAGACCACAGAAACAAAACATACAAACAAATGTATCAGATTAAATAACTATTTAGCTGTCAGATTTGTTTTGTTGTTTACATGCTAGAATGGAGCTTGAGGGGAAAAAAGGGCAAACCACTAGAACTATGCAACGGGATTCTGGGAACACTACTATAATATTGTCAAGAAAGTTAAAGTAATAGGCATTCAATATTTTTTTATAATAAACCTGATCATAAGAGACAATTACACTTAATAAACAAGAGGTATTTTGGAATACTATGTTTGAGATTGTATAACCTAGAAGTCACAATGAGTAATTGGATTTATCAAGTTTTACTGCTACTTGACATGACTGATTTTTTTATGAAGGTTAAGTAAAATATTAGCATGCATTAAGAAGGGCATAGAAGCAAAGATACTTCTGCAACTATACAAATCCTTAGTACGTCCTCATTTGGAATATGGAGTACAATTTTTTTTTGTGACACTTCATGAAAAGGGCATTTTAGAGCTATTAAAACTACAGAGATGAGCAAAAAACCCCTAATAACTGGATGGATTGACAAAGCTGAAGACAGACTAGCCAAATTAAACTTATTTTCTCTATAAAAAGGCACCTAAGAGGAGATATAATGACCTCCAAGCCCATAACTCATTATTCAATGAACTATGGAGGTTGGATTCCAAAGTCCTATGGGCTTGGAGGTTGAAGCCTGTAGGACTTTGGATAGAAATTAAACATTAAATAAAGTATTTAACTATGCCGATTTGCGAGTTTGAGAATGTTGTGCTATTAAGTCCTAACATCACTTTCACTTTTATTAAAAGTACAGTATTGCTTTTTTATTTGCTTTTAAGATGCTAAGATTTGTCATTAAGCCCTTTGCGGGACCTCCTTGGTACCATTAACCTGTGGTTCGAGTTTAGCCATTTGAAAGATCAAAGGCTTGGAGGGAAATTACTTGTGATTTGACAAATCACTATAAATCGCAGCTCAGAGCCCGTAACTCAATCGGAGCCCGCAAATGGAAGCCAATTGAATAGCAAAGTAACTCGGAGCATTTAAATGAGGCTCCATATGATTTAGCAGAAAAAATAGTCACAATTATATTTTCATTATTATTTTATTATTCTTTGCACAAAATAGTAGCTATATACATTTATTAAAAGTATCACCTCAACAAAATATGCTATAATATTAAAAAATGGTGTATCACATCATACCACATCTGTCACACCAGTGCATGACAGATAGAAGTTTAGTTATGGTTTGTTAAGGAGCATGTAGGTTCAATGTTTGTTAAGTAAAAAGTAGATTTTTTTCTTGCAAAGGTTGATAAAAAGATTATTAAATGTAGCAAAATAATGGGTCTAACTATTTCAAATATAATAAAAGCCATGTACAATTGTATATCCTTTATCCTATTGTAGCCCACTTTATAAGATACAGTAATTACATTAATACCAATCTATTTTGAGTCTATTTTGAGATACAGTAACCTATTTTGAGATAAAATAATTTAAATTAATAACGACCTGGAGAATCCTTATATTTTCAGATAAATCAGAATTCAGATGACATTACATTAAATTTGCTCATAGGGGAAGTACTATAAGTGTCTATTGACCAAACTATTTATGGAACAAATAACACATATATCATTTGCTTATGTAACTAAGATTTTACTTACCTGATACATTATAAATATACTGGATCCAGTGTAGTGCAGTATTATACCCATTTGACAGATTATGGGATGCATTGAATCTAGTGAACATTTTAATATGGAAAGACTATCGGGTACATGATAAATATATGAGATCCATTCTAATACAATAATTACCTGATATATTATAACACACATTATTTTATTATCTAATGAACAATTTGTGAAGAAACGATTCTGACTCAAAATCAGCTTATTTTTGTAATAGACATAGGGATTGAGTTAATTTTAAATATCCCAAGGATGCTATGACAACTAAAAGTCTATAAAGAGGCAGACGGATTCAGCGCTATTCACCCTTCCCCTTTGAGAGAGCGGCTGGTGGGCATAGAAATGCTTTAGGGCAAACTGGATATCCGGGTCTGACGTCAGATGCGACAATAGCTTGTAGAGAGACAGCCATGTTAATGGCATCTATGCACAGAACACTTCACTCGAGTTAGCAACAGAACAAAGTATACAGTGCCTTGCAAAAGTATTCACCCCCCTTGGCATTTTTCGTGTTTTGTTGCCTCACAACCTGGAATTAACATGGATTGTTTGAGGATTTGCATCATTTACAGAACATGCCCACAACGTTGAAGATGTTTTTGTTTTTTTATTGTAAAGCAAACAACAAATAGGACAAAATAACAGAAAAAGTCAATGTGCATAACTATTCACTCCTCTAAAGTCAATACTTTGTAGAGCCACCTTTTGCGGCAATCATAGCTCCAAGTCGCTTTGGATAAGTCTCTGTCTCTATGAGCTTACCACATCTGGGATTTTTGCCCATTCCTCCTTGCAAAACTGTTCCAGCTCCTTCAAGTTGGATGGTTTGCGCTTGTGAACAGCAATCTTTAAGTCTGACAACTCACAGTTTGACAACTCCCCCAGCCCCCGCCAATACATACATACTCCCTGCTCCCCCATACTCCCTGCCTGCTCCATGTTCCGGAGGGGGGAGGGGGGGTGGCGGTGGCAGTTGTACACATGCACTGCGGGGTCACGCACGGGAGGCGGCTGCAGCATAAGGTGAGGGAGGAGTGGGTGAGAAACATAGGAGGGACAGCTGTGGGGAAGACAGACAAAGGGGAGGGAGAGAAGAAGAGCGACACAGGGGAGGTTGAGGATGGGGGAAGAGACACAGGGGAGGGGGAAGAGAGACACGAGGGAGAGGAGGGGGAGGCGAGACACAGGGGAGGGAGAGTAGGGGGAAGAGAGACACAGGGGTGGGGCTGCATTTGCGGAAGGTGGAAGCTCCTACGCCGAAGGCGCATTGCAGGCCACAAGTTCTAATATGTATTATATATATATATATATATATATATATATATATATATATATAAACATTGCACTTGGTACACCAACGGTAGATCCACCAATGCTGCCTGTCCTGGGAGTAGAATTGAATTGCACCACACAGGGGCACAGTTTTTTTTTGTCTCTTCAAACTTTATCCCCACCATATTTTGGGGGGCTCCTATACCCATGGCCGTGGTCTACAATATGTATGTAAAACAAGCCGCCAATTATAACAAGATAGAACAATTAATATATTCCTGATTCAATAAAGGACTTATACAAAAAGTACCAACACTGAGTCACAACAAATCAAATTGTACACATTTTAATTTCTCTACTTCTCAGTTTTTCAGAGTTTTATAACATTATTAAAAGTTAGATTTTAGAGGACAATTCAAGTAGAGCCTATTGTGGCTGCTGTGGATTTTACTAGTGGGTTCCACATTAGTCACCGGTGACATTATGACAAAGTATAACTTTCTGTGCAGCCGAATAATTCTTACATAATAATAAAAAGACATGTAAGTGTGTCATTCAGTTGTAATATCTCCATCCGATGCATGTGTAAAGCTTTAACACGGTGTTAAAGAACTAAATCTGTGCCATGCTCAACATATAAGCAGAAAACACACCCAGAATTTAAAAGAATACTTTCAGTGCCATCTAGTGGACTTTTTATAAATAACAAAGTAGCTAAATATTATATGAAATCGGGTAAAATGTGAACCAGTATGAAGTTAGATAGATTTAACAGTGCCATAAATGCCACCTGTAGATATAATGCAGACTTCTCATAGGCAAATGCTGTGTGCAAGTATGCAGCAGGTTTCAGGGCTATTATTATTATTTTTTTGATTATGCCATGGGAACCCTCAATCAGATTTTACCATGTATCAATTTAAAAAACAAGGGGATATTCTAGTTGACCCAATGAAGGTTAACTAGACCCAAAGATACTTGCCTCAGTGGTCATGGCAGTCAATGAGAACAATGTATATTTATGAGACATCATTCTGAGATATATCTGGACCAAACTAATCATTGCAGCTGACCCAGTCCTCCCCACATAGATATGTCATATCAGATACCTACAACTATTAAATACATTTAAAAAAATTATTTTTTTAACACTTTGATATGCCTTGAATATAGGAATCCATTTTGTGTTTGTTACATCAATTACAAAACACATAAGGCACCTTTGTCATCCATTGTGCCCTCTCCTATATCCAGCTGTCTCAATTTCTGGGCTGCTACTGGATACAGATTAAAATATGGAAGAGATAGTAATGCTGATGTAGCTCAAACCTCCCTCACTTTTATCCAACTGGCACGCAGGTCTCAACGGCGTTGTGAAGGGCGAGCGTCAAAGCAGCAGGTGTGGATGCACTGCGAGCTGTAGCCACGGACCTGCCCACAGGTAGCTCAGGCTCGATGGTCATTTCTTACTGACCTAAGCATCAGTGGAGCTCAGCGTCCTGAGCGATTGAGCAGCCCTATTTAGAACTGTACTGTTCACCTCCGTAGATTGAGGAGGGTGCAAGGAACGTTGGACCAAGCAATGCCTACTTCACCTTACTTTTGTCAGCATCCTATGGCTGGCAGGAATTCCACATAAGTGGTTGAACAATAACAAAACTTAAGGTGACAGTGATTACTATTGGCACATGGAATGTCGCACATTACTAGACAACATCATGGCACACAGACTGGAAGAAGAAGATCAGAATTTGTAGCCAGAGGGCTTGCATGCTACACCATTGTCATTGTAACCCTTAGCAAAACTTGCTTGCTAATGAATTACAACTAGTTAAATTAGGCACTGGCTATTCATTCTTCTGGAGTGGCTGCAGTAGCAATGAGTGATGATAGCCTAGAATTGGCTTTATCATCAAAAATGTCTTGCTTGGATAAATGTCAGCCTCCCTAAGTTTGAAATTTATAATGCAGCACCCACTTCAAAATGGAAGACAAGCAACTTTGATCAGCTCATATATTCCCACATTGAGCAACCCTGAGGATGTGAATTCTACAAATAATTAGATATCCTGCTATTATCAATACGCCTCGCAGACAAGTTGATTCTGCTTGGCTATCCTAACGCAAGAGTTGGAGGCGATGCCTGGGAAGGAGTCATTGGGAGAATTGGAGTAGGCAATGGCCTGATACTCCTGAAAATCTGTGCAGCACATGACAGCCAATCACGAACACGATCAACTCGAAACAGGAGTTCATTTATGCATCCCTGTTCCAAGCCCTGGCATTTTATCAACTATGTCATGGTCAGAAAAAGGGACAGAAAGGATGCCAGGGAGAAAAAAGCTATGTGCGGCGCTGACTGTTGGACGGATCACAGGCTGTAAGGCCCTCAAAATGATCGACGTGTCAAAACTGAAGTACAAAATAAGCAGATGACACATATAGAATTTAAAAGAAGACTTTCAGGGCCATCTCGTGGAATTTTGATAAATAACTAAATTGCTAAATATCATATGAAAGCAGGTAAAATGTGAACCAGAGTATGAAGTTAGATAGATTTTTCAGTGCCATAAATGCCATCTGCGCATATTAAAATCAACCTGCATCAAAGGTATTAGGGCCCTTTCACACGCAGACATCAAGATTGGTTTGATGAAAGTGATGTGGAAATCCGGGCCTTACTTCCTGAAAAGCACTGCCTGAATTGAGTCTATAACAATGACTCATCCCTCGTGCAAAGAAGGCTGGCTTCATCAACGATTGCAGAACACTACAAAACATAGTGCACAAATTGATAGACACATGGCTGAGCACCAAAACAGATGAGATACAGGTATATGCAGACAAGAACAATTTCCACCAGTTTTATGAAGCCATCAACAGACTTTATGGACCACAGTCCTCTTGGAAGACTCCCCTGCTAAGTTCAGGTGGCACTACCATCTTTACAGAGAAGGCACAAATCCTCTAGACATGGATTGAACAGTTTTAAGCAGTTCTCAATTGCCCCTCAATCATCAAAGATGAGGCCAATGACAGGATGCCCAAGGTTGCGGTCAATGACTCTGTGGATGCTCCACCAGGAGAGGATAATGTGTAGAAATCCAGCAACTAACCCTCAAGTGGCAAAGTCGCAGGCTTAGATGTCTGTCATAACATCAGTTTACAGTTTAAGTTGGTGGACCCATGCAGCTACGGAAACTCACTGAGCTGTTTCAGTCCTTCTGGAAACAAGGAGCCACTTTCAATTCCAATTCGATCTCAGATGGCCGTATGTCTGAGGGTTGTGTTGCGGGCTCCCGTTCATCTCTAATTACTATGCTATTCAATTGCTCAAGCCTGCAAGTTACTGGCCCAAAGCCAAAACCGTAAACCATGCACTGGTTCGTAGCAGTTCAGTGCAGGAACATGATCAATTAAGCAAGCCCGTAACCTGTCATTTTAAATCATCTAATAGAAAATGAGACTGTCATTAGGGCAGTAAGACATGGAGGTTACATGTCAATCAATTAGGTTTGGGTGTCCGATATGCGATCAGACTCTCAAAATAAAGAATTATGAAAATGAATGCCAATACTGTTCTAGTCCATATGGGTGGACGGATATGTATTAACTCGTTGATACCCGAGATCGATTTAACCCCTAAATGAAACATAAAAATAAATGTTATATACTGCCTATTTGCAAACTTGAGACTGTTGTTCAATTAGTTCTAATGTCTATCATCACTTTCCCCGTTATTTACAGTGCAATATAGATTTTTTATTTGCATTTACAGTGCTGGGGACAGGGGTTAAACCCCTCTCTAGCACTTGTAGGACTTTCTTCTTCATTTGCCATTTACGGGTGTGAAAACATTTGCGGGCTTGGGGAAATTGAGCAATTGAATAGCGATTTGTGATTCTAGAGATCATAACTCTTCCGAAAGTGAAAGATCAAAGGCTTGGGGAGGCTGTAAGTTACGGGTTTACCAACACAATTTTTTCTGGGCCGTAACTCGTAACCCGTTTGGAGCCTGCAATTCAATTAGTTCTAATGTCTATCATCACTTTACCCGTTATTTACAGTGCAATATTGATTTTTTATTTGCATTTACAGTGTTGTGAACAGGGGTTAAACCCCTCTCTAGCACTTGTAGGATTTTCTTCTTCATTTGCCATTTACGGGTGTGAAAACATTTGTGGGCTTGTGGAAATTGAGCAATTGAATAGCGATTTGTGATTCTAGCGATCACAACTCTTCCGAAAGTGAAAGATCAAAGGCTTGGGGAGGCTGTAAGTTAAGAGTTTAACCATCACAATTTTTTCTGGGCCGTAACTCGTAACCCTTTTGGAGCCTGCAAAAAGACGGCAATTGAATAGCAAAGTAACTTACGGGCTACCGGATCCCCCGAAACCTCAGGTGAATGGGGCTCTTGGATCCATTCCATAGGAACTGAGAGACTAATCCATCATACACCTCTTTAAGACTAAGGGCAATTGCCAGGTATGTGACAATCACTGTGGAACCGCACTGACAGTGGAGAAAGGTCTTGTTTGAGTTCTGCTAAAATGTTTGACCACTCACCTGGAGCACTGCTTACTGCCAGAAAGAAAGACAGCTTCCACAAGGGACATGAGCTTTGCTTTTCGCATCAACTACAGGAGAAGTGTCAAGAGCTGAATCGTTAGCGCTAGACAAGTTTTGTGGCCCACACCAACTCATTTGGCTCTGTCAGTTTACATGGACTGTGGAGGATCATGTTGAAATTCTTCTGTCCTGTCAGATCCATACTAATGCTACGGCAACATCTTGACTGTATGATGGCTCCTGTCCTGGATGATGGTGAAACATCTTAGACCTTCCCAGTCACCAATGGTGCTAAGCAAGGGTATGTTCTAACAACCACACAGTTCAGCATTATATTTTCTGCACTTCTGATCGATGCTATAAACAAAAGTGGAAGACCTTTTTTTTTTATTTTTTGAGAAGGGTACAAGAGATATTTACAAACATCTACTTTGTCTGCTGAGTTGATAGAAGCAAATCATCATAAGAAACAAAAAGAAAACAAAGATCATCCTTTTATAATACAATATTGTTATCCAAAAATTGTCAGTGCTTAAATAAAAACGTAACTTTATTATTTACCTTTTAAAATCTAAAAAAAATATGGACCATTAAGAACAAATGAGCAACATGCCACTCTTCATTATATCCATTATGACAAACTCCATTTTACCAATTGATCCTTTTTGTCTTTTGACTTTGACCCTGTGTCTTCGTAAATCTAAAATCACTAATTACTAATTTTGCATTTCTGACTGAATAAATGCCACCTCTTACGGGTGGCAGTCAGTTAATAAACATATTCTTTTAGCTCCTATTTTATCCGCTCAAATTCTATTTAGAGTTTTAGATAAATGATATTTCAGATGTTTAATAATATTCTACCTCCAAGGCTACTGTTGCTATACGCAAAATGCTGCTCTTACCACATGTTTTATGTCATTTTTATTATGGAATAATACATTTAGTAAAGATAATAATCTCCAAATACCTTTAGAGTATGATATAGCTTAATAAATTATGGCATATAGCTACTGTATAAAAACAGTTCCTTAAATAAATAACAGACTATAATGTATTCATCATGGTTGTATGATATCAACCACTGCTATTTATCTTTGAATATTACTGTATGGTTAGATAAGTTGTCTCTAGAGTCCAATATCGGGCTATAGAACCCTGTGTGGAGTCTTTTATGTTGTTATGATATTATAGATGACAGCTGTGAACTGTATGTGTGGCTGAATCAGTCTGTGTTCCCATGTTGGTTGTGTCAGTGGTATTGCCTGTGCCAGGCTTCCTAGAGTCTTTAGTTGTATTTGTGTGTGTGTGTCTAATTCTGTGATCTTGTTCCATATGGCGTGCTATAACTCATCCGCTGTGTGTTCAGTATGTTGTTCAGTCCTCCAGTCATGTCTGACTCTCCGTGACTATATGAACGCAACATGCCAGACACATCTCGGGGAAAAGATACTGGAGTGGGTTGCCAGTTCCTTCTCCAGTGAATGACGATTTGTCTGACTTCTCTACTATGACCTCCCCATCTTGGGTGACCCTACATGGTATAGCTCACAGCTTCATTGAGGTACACAAACTCCTTCACCAGCGCAAGGTAGCGATCCAGATGGGGGTGATCAGTATACCACATCTTAAAATGTAACAATATATATATAATCCTTTCTGAAAAACTGTTTTTCAAATATACAAAATGATACAGGCTTTAATGTGTTACCGATCAAATGAAATTATGCTGCAGTGGCAAAAGACATTTTGTTTTCTGCTGATCTGCTTCCACGTTTGGTAGACATTAAATGCTAATTTCATAGGATTGCGGCAGAGATGCAGGTAGGCATTCTGTTGCCCTATGGTCCTCAAGATCCGCCTGGTCCATCTACAGTCCTTGAGGGTTGGTATACATTTTTGCGTACAGGTTAGTTACTTTTATTTCAGTGCTATGCTGTAAACAGTAGGCAATGTGCGTAAGTGAGCAGCAGAGAAAAATAAAATCGCTGTTTACGCAATAAAACAGCACATTGCCTACATATCTCTTTTAAGAAGCCTATCACCTTCCTTCCTAACACGCACATCACTTCTCTCTCCCTATTGTACCTCACACAAACCTTCACCTTTAGATTGTAAGTCTGAGAATTTCAATATTGCAAGGTGCTTTGGGGAAAGCGCTATGGACACTGGATTCCAAGCTCAAAGACAGGGCCCTCCGTTCTTTGCAATGTGTTAATTTTGAATTTGTCTTAACTTATGTATAGCGCTACGAATATGCTGGCGCGCTACAAATAAACAATGATATTAATAATGTCCAGGGCCTGACTGGACTGTTGGGGACTGTGGCCTGGGCCTGGTCTGGCAAGAAGTTACCTGTTTATTGTTATGGTTATGTATTTTTTGTTGCTTATGCCCTTAAAATGACATTTGTTTTGTGTCTATTATGATTGTGTTACAGTGTGAATATGGGTTTGTCAGGGACAATAGAGCTATGGTGTAGCATAATAACTTACATGGACAGTAAGTCCTTGGGTCCTTCCTTGAGAGCTAGGTTAATCTTCACAAGATACTACTTGTACACATAGACATGTCTAGGCTTTTACAAAGTAAACTGTGACATAAAAACTATTATTAATCTATGTTCCACACCAAATAAAAATGTGTTGAAGTAATAAAAATCTCTCTGTCATTTATTCTAACCCTATCCCTATGCCTAAGCCTATGGCTATCCCTAACCCTATGCCTAATCCTATACATTTCTCTAACCCTATACCTATCCCTAACCCTATGCCTAACCGTAACCCTATGCCTATGCCTAATCCTATGTCTATCCCTATGCCTATCCCTATGTCTAAGCCTATCACTATGACTATTCCTAACCCTAGGACTAACCCTATGCCTATCACTATGCCTAACCCTAACCCTATGCCTAATAATTAAAAACCTTTTATTAAAACATAGAAATAGAAAACACACATAATGACAATGACCCTAACCCATGAACAAAGAAATATAAAAAAACACAGAAATAAAAAAGAATTAAAAACCTTTTATTAAAACATAGACACTGAAAACACACAATGACAATGACCCTAACCCCTAAGCAAAGAAAACAAAAAATACAAAATAACTGTACTAAATAAAACACACATAATAAGGACAATCCAATAACACATTACAACTATAAATTATATCACATTAACCGTAACCCATACATAACCAAATAAATATGAAAAAAAGGAAAAAGTAAAAAGTAAACAGAGAAATAAAATATAAAAAACACAGAAATAAAAAATAAATAAAACACACATAATAAGGAAAATGCAATAAACTCTTTACAATTATATTACATTAACCTTAACCCATAGCCAAATAAATAGAAAAAACACAGAAAACAGAGAAATAAACTAAACTTTTAGTAAAGAAAACACACATAATGACAATCCAATAACACATGTTAATGGCATCACATTAGCATAAGCAAATTTGAAACACTAGATGCCGCATGTTCCTGGTGATGGGCAGTACCGCGATCGCTGCGCGCACACGGGTGGTGGCGCTGATCTAACAAGCAAGGTATTAGTAAATAATCCTAATTATTTCTCATTAGCAAAATATTGCAATCTCTTTTTGGGGAGTGGATACGAAAGACTAACTGACTTCTCAAAATTGCAATCTTCAATGTCAGTTTACTGTAGAAAAACACAATTTTCTAATTTTCACATTAAATTGATAAAGTAGTTGATGTTACCTGTAGTTTTAATTTATAGCATATTGTGATGATTTAGTTGCTGGGGGAGTTCTAGCTTCATGCTTCTATCCTAAAGCCCAGAGTTTTCCTCATATATTACTTAAATGTAGAGTACCCCCGAGACCTTGAACCCCTTCTTACAGAAAAGACATAACACTTTGTTCTGGCATGGTTGAAAGGCCACAGCTCTCTTTATTAATATAATCAGGTAGATAACCAAACATATATAACCAACATATATGTAACCAAAACCACAAACCGGCAGTGCTTGCCCACCCAGCTCTACTCCGTGCAACCTCTTAGGGAACCTGGTGCCCCCTCTCAGGGAACCCCGTGCCCCTAGAGGACAATAATTTCCTTAACTTGTCCCTTACAAGTTAATTGTGGGCAAGCACTCCCGCCAAATTGCTGTGACATCCTCACTTTCTTCCCTAGTCTTTCAACATCTTGCATACCCACCGAGACTTCCATTATGGGCTGGTGGGTGAGACTTTTTGGGGATGGGTATTGCTCCCTTTTTTGACACTCCAGCCAAAAATACACCAAAGGCTCTAGGCTAAAAAATGGGATGGACCAGTCCCACCTAAGCATACTCTGAAAGGATTCCCACTCCTAGAATGCTGAACTGTACGCCCTCCATGTTGACAGAGGCAGAGATGTGGCACTCAAGCTATTAATAGCTAATACTACCCCCAGGTTGTCACAATTGAAAAGCACCTGCTGGTCCCTAAGTCTGTGTCCCCAAATAAAAAGCGACATCGCGATTGGGAACAACTCTAGGAAAGCTAGGTTCTTTAACACACCCCGCTCTTGCCACTCTGTCAGAACTTTTGTATAAATAAAGTTCTATCTTATATGGATATTATAGTATAATATGATATTCCAATTATTAACCACTATTTTTTTTATATCCATTGTATTAATATTTTATATGCTGTATATTTATATATATATCTATGCGTGCAATTCTATTACTTGAATATATCTATATGAAAAATATGTTTTCACAGCTGCCCACAAAAGAGCTAGCCCATGGTTGAATAATTATTTGTTCTGTAAGAGATAAATATCTGAGTGAATTCCTAGGTCTATAAGGTAATTGATACCCTCCTTAATATTTCACATGTGAAGAATTTGTTTCATAGACACCAAGTCTAATAAACAGAATAATAAATCTGTCTAGGGATATCTAATTGATAAACATTCTTATGACTTCATTTTATTTATAGGTTATGGGTCAAAGGGGTCATTAGTTAATTAAAAGGGATGAAAATTCAAAGGTCCGAGAGCGCCATCTTATGGTTAAAGGAATAAACGTCTCTATAGAAAAATATATTCATTATAAAATTTAAATAGGTGATGACATCATGAAAAGATTCTATTGGTTACTAGATACTTTAACTGATTTGGGATTCTGATAGGCAAATAAGCAAGAGGTATAATTATGGATAGAAACAGGATCTAGGGAGAGAGAAAAAGAACAAAGAAAAAGGAGGAAGGAGAGATAGAAACTTTTATCTGTGGAAAAGGCAAAACAACTTTGGAATTAACCAGTGGAATCTTGTCATAATTGGTAATGTATAAATTGAAATATTTTATTTTATGATATAATTGAAAACCATTACCATAATTTCTCTGTTTGGTTTATTTCTTATCAAAAAGTTATTTAGATTTCCTTTTGTCATTGAAATTTATAAATCCGGATATAAATTTTAATACAAAATTAGATATCTCATTTTTCTTTTTGACCAATACAGATAAATTAATTTTTACTTTGCTAACTTATCAATTATATTATAAAATACTTTACTATAATTGTGTTATATTTAATACATTCCTGTATAGCTATATTATAATATCATTAGACATTGTTAGTAAATGCTAAAACGTTACTTTGGGTGAATTTTATTAATTGATTTATCTGATTCTGTTCTATGGGTTACTATTCCAGGTTTTATTGTTCATGTGAATGAGATACACATTTGTATTGAGATTTTAGGACTGTATAGAAAATATCATGAATAATAAGTATTACAATATGATGTATTAATTTTCTTTTATTATCTGGCTGGTTATACTGTGTTTTATTTGCATTTGATTTGATATATTACTGTGTCATTATTTGCATTTGATTTGATATATTACATTTTATCATTAGACTAGTTGATTTTGGTATTTTCAATAAATGTTATTTTATAAAAAGGAATATGTGTCTATAAATTGATTCTGAACTCAAAATTCATTATTCTATATTATTTAGAAAATAATATGTCGTATTAATCCCGACAACTCTGAAGACCACCTCTCAGCGCACCACTGCTCCCTAAGGTAGGCCCCAAAATCTGTTCCCCCGCTGTGTCTGTGTAGAGTTGAATTTCATCATTATCTACCCTGGATGCCTGAATGAGGGATTGCCCATTAAATGAGTGGTACAGTAGTCCACACCTGTATATCCTCCTTCAGCTCCCTTGTTATTCTGATGAAATTATTTGGACTCCTAATCCCCACTGTTGCTAATGGTAATCTGGGCGAAAATATCTTGCCTATAGGAATCACTCTGCAAGCAAAGTTAAGCTTTCCTAAGAGATATTGCATCATTCGCAATGTTACCTTCCTTGAGCTTATTCTACTCTTTCATTACTCGACTATAATCACATACACAGCAGCTCGGGCTTGCCAAAATCCGTTGGTAATGCAATGTTAAAACTGCGGGCTCGCAAAGCAAGCCCACTGCAACTGTGGCCGAAGGTGCTCCTTGCGCTGGAGGAGATGAATGCCATAGGCGCTTATCCCTACGATCCTGTACAACTTAGGCAGGGAGCGCCGAAGGTGCTCACTGCGCTGGTGGAGATGAGCGCCATAGGCTCTTATCCCTACGACCAGTGGAACTACACATCAGCAGAAATCTCAATTACACCATTCACAAAGCGAGATCTGTAGCAGTTTGAAAAAAAAACGTGTGGAAAAATTTCGTCCCGTAACACTTGCAAAATGAAAAGCGGCACTTACCAACAAAAAATATACGACCCAAGGCACTTCGAAAATAAAATAAAATACAAGGTTAAAAAAATACAAAATTAACGGCCGAAACGCACACATACAAAAACAATAACACCACCAAAATTAACAAAAATACAAAAAAAACACTCACAGCATGGGTGGACAGACACAACGTCTGGGAGTCAGGTTGCACGACAATTTAACCACAGTTTGCCGACTTTTCACACACAAAAAAGCGAGAGAAAAAATGGCGGCCCAAAAAAAACAAAAATAAACAAGGCTACACCACGCATAACACTGCCAAGCACATACGACTTTTACACAGGCATATACGAGGTATAAAATACATTTTATGTATTAGGGACAACGGAAAATGCTCCACACCCGCGTAATGCATAGACAATCGCCACCATTTTACAACACTAACTTACAACTAATAACATTACCATTACAAAATGCCCAATTACACAGCTAAACAAATGGTTTGCCCTCGCGCACGCAGCCTATTTACACTGCACTCTTCACACATTGCTGACACTTGCACCTCAGGTCAGCACCAGTGCAAATGTACATTGTATGCTGCAGGAAAATCAAATCAGATTGTTAGCTCTTCAGGATATTGATTGCTGGATATATTAATTACAAATAGGTTGAGTATATTAATTTATTATTTCATCAATTCATTAATTAGCATGAAAATATATATATATATATTATGAAAAAAAGAGGACCAGGGGAGAGGATTGCAATGAGCCACAAAGGCGTTCAGCGGGGGGCTCACAATGAGCGCTGAGGGTGCTCAGAGGACCAAAATTACACAAGGGGAGAGGCTTGCAATGAGCGCCAAAGCTAACCAGCACGCCCCTTGCAATGACTGACAAAGGTGCTCAGACAACCAAAACTACATGAGTGGAGAGCCTCGCAATAAGCACCGAAGCCGCTCATTGCGAGCCACGTGATAAGCACCAAAGGCGCTCATCGCGGGGCTCACAATCAGCGCACAGGTTGCTCAGATAACCAAAAGTAGAGCAGAGGAGAGGATGGCAATGAGCACCAAAAGGCATTCAGAACGGGGATCACAAAGAGCGCCGAGAGTGCTCAGAGGAGCAAAAGGTGATCAGCGCTGCCCTTACAATGAGCGCCAAAGGTGCTCACACCACCAAAATTACACGAGAGGAGAGGCTCGCAATGAGCTCAGCCCGAGGCTGACAATCAGTGCAAAAGGTACTCAGACAACCAAAAACCTTACATTGTGTGCCAAACAGCATTCCCAGCCTTACAATTTTATTGCCGTAATTTTTTGACGGGCAAGCCACTAGTGTATAATAATGTTGGGCTGGTTCTGACAAGCAAATGTCATATTTGATTAGTCTTCATAAAAAATACTGTTATATATATATTTTTTTATATTTTAACACACATAGTATTTACAGAAATACAGGAAATAAGTATTTTTGTTAAGACTCAGGGTATTATGGTGGTTTTAAACTTATGTACTTATGGAGCTACTGAGTTTCTATTTCTTGGTTCCCTGTTCAGATCTTCTCATGTCTTACTTCTCACCTTTAACAACACTCTAAATTAAGTGCCATTGTAGGAAGGAACATTACACTTTGGTTACATGCAAAACCCACTAAAGACATTTAGTTTAATTTACTTCTCTACTTATTTTGCATTAAACTACTACTATGTACCGTAAGTTGTACGTGTCTATTTCGGGTAGGACTTGTCAAATATGTGAGTAAGTAGGATCTAATAACCAACAATGCCTAATCTAAAATCATTAAAAAGCTTTGGTTTAATAAAAAATGTCCTAATTATCTATGTGCTAGTGCATGTGTCAGGCATGCTCACATTCCTTCACTGTAGCTGGGATAGATGACATACCCTTTTTTCTAATGCCATATTCAACGTTATTTGATTATATACCCTTTTAAGTAATGGAAACTGTTAAATGTCTTGAATTTCTTTGGTCTAAAGAAGACACTTTTGTGGAATATTACCAACCACTATTGGTAGCCTGGATTTGCTGATGAAGCTTTCCAAATCTTTCCTAATCACTTGACAATCACCCATACTTGCACAGTTCCCCATACACACATAATATCACTAGTGATGTCGCGAACCTAAAATTTTCGGTTCGCGAACTGCGAACGCGAACCGCCGCAAATGTTCGCGAACCGGCGAACATCGGCGAACCGCCATAGACTTCAATGGGCAGGCGAATTTTAAAACCCACAGGGACTCTTTCTGGCCACAATAGTGATGGGAAAGTTGTTTCAATGGGTCTAACAACTGGACTGTGGCATGCCGGAGGGGGATCCATGGCAAAACTCCCACGAAAATTACATAGTTGATACAGAGTCTGGTTTTAAGCCATAAAGGGCATAAATTACCTAACATTCCTAAATTGTTTGGAATAACATGCTTTAAAACATCAGGTATGATGTTGTATCGATCAGGTAGTGTAAGGGTTACACCTTACATGACTGGGGGTCTATAGGTGACATTAGTACTGACCTTTATCTGACTGGGTGTCTATAGAGTGACATTAGTACTGACCTTTATATGACTGGGGGTCTATAGGTGACATTAGTACTGACCTTTATCTGACTGGGTGTCTATAGAGGGACATTAGTAATGACCTTTATATGACTGGGGGTCTATAGAGGGACATTAGTACTGACCTTTATCTGACTGGGTGTCTATAGAGTGACATTAGTACTGACCTTTATATGACTGGGGGTCTATAGGTGACATTAGTACTGACCTTTATCTGACTGGGTGTCTATAGAGGGACATTAGTAATGACCTTTATCTGACTGGGGGTCTATAGAGGGACATTAGTACTGACCTTTATCTGACTGGGTGTCTATAGGTGATATTAGTACTGACCTTTATCTGACTGGGTGTCTAAAGAGGGACATTAGTACTGACCTTTAGCTGACTGGGTGTCTATAGAGAGACATTAGTACTGACCTTTATATGACTGGGGGTCTATAGGTGACATTAGTACTGACCTTTATCTGACTGGGGGTCTATAGGTGACATTAGTACTGACCTTTATCTGACTGTGGGTCTATAGAGGGGCATTAGTACTGACCTTTATCTGTCTGGGGGTCTATAGTTGACATTAGTCCTGACCTCCTGCTGCAGTATTATTACTCCCAGTACTCCCAGGCTTGCTACTATTAGATATAATAACCTCAGTTTCGTTTCCTTATCTGTTGGTAACATCAAAATATGATTATTAAATATTTCATATTTGTTTGTTTTTTTCTCCCAAAGTGAACCCCTTTGTGTGTGTCCCACAGATGTGGCGTTTCCGCTCTGCGTATGTTGGATTTGCACCGCTCAAAAAGTATGAAAAGAGATCCCCCCCCTTGAAGCCCATTAATGACATCATCAGTAAATTGTATGTAACAGATTCCAGTGTTTAGGATTTATGACCCAATACTGCGATCATATCACTTATGACAAAAATCTGTATTTGTCGTATTATTCAGACGCGCTTGAATCTTTGTGTTATATTTCCTGATACTTTTATTAACTTGATCTTTATATATTTACTAGCGACTTGCCCATCAAAAAATGGCGGCAATAAGATTGTAAGGCAGGTAATGGTTTGGACGAGACATTCATTTTGTTGGCGGTCGGAGATCCTTCGGCGCTCATTGCGAGGCTGTTGGTTGTATTTTTTTTCTGATAGGCGCTTTTGCTGTTATTTTTTGGTCGGCGGTGATGTGTTTTTTGCGCTTATTGCAAGGCTTTGTATGCTATGAGCAGCGTTGGCGCTCGTTGTGAGGCGCGCAGTGAATGGCTTTTATGTTTAATGTGATAATGTTTTTTTTGTGTATATGTATTTTTGTATGCTAATGAAATAATTACTAAATGAATATACTTTACCTATTTGTAAGTAGTATATGCAGGAAGCATTGTGCTGAAGAGCTGACAATCTGTTTTCATGTTCCTGCAGCATACAATGTAGGTTTTCAGTGCTGTGGAGCTGCTGTGTAAGTGTCAGCAATGTGTGCAGTGTGTAGTGTAAATAGGCTGCGTGCGCGAGGGGAAGCCGTTAGGGTAGCTGGGTACTTCTGCATTGTGTAAGTTAGTGTTGTAAAATGGCGGGGAATGTGTATGTGGTACGCGGGTGTGGATGATTTAGCGTCCTTGTTAATAGTGTATCTTTACCTCGTACGGCTTTTTAGGAAAATCCGTATGTGTTTTGCGTGTTTAGGGTCCTGTAGCCTCGTTTTCTTTTTTTCAAGGGCCATTTTTTCTCTTACTTAGGTGATTTTCGGGTGTCTAAACTCATGAATTTGGACTTAAATGGAGGTGTAACTTCACTTGCAGAGGTCCTCGTGCCCGCCTTGCTGTGGGTAAGCTTTTTATGTGTTTGTTGTGTGTATTTATTGTGTTTTTAATGTTTTTAAGTGCGTGCGGTTCGGGCGTTAAGGTCGTATTTTTGTGAGCTCGTAATGTTTTTTTTTCTAAGTCCTGTATTTTTGGATGGTAAGTCCGTAAATTTGATGGTGTAAGTCCCGCCTGCGGCTCATTGCAGCCGACTTGGGAGCCTTCGGCACTCCTGGCCAGCAACTCTGGCCCTCGCTTCGCAAGCCCGCAGTGTTAGCAACAACCCGCCTGCTCACAACTATATATGTGATATCTGTAACGTCTTCCCCAGTTGGCACTTGTAAATCGGCTAAGCGACAAAAAAAATGGCGTCCTGAAAAAATGAAAACGAGGCTACACGACCCCAAACCGCGCAAAACATCGCCAGCCATGTACGACTTTTACCTAGGAACAGACGAGGTACAAAATACACTATTATAAATAATGGAAACTGCTGGCGAGCCGCATAACACATACACAATCGCCGCCATTTTACAACACTAACTTGCAACTAATAACATTACAAATCTAAAATGGCGCGTTACACGACTATACAAGCGGTTTCCCCTCGTGCACTGCGCACATTGCTGAGACTTACACCTCGGGTCACCAATAGTCCAAATGTACACTGTAAGCTGCAGGAAAATCAAAACTGATTGTTAGCTCTTCAGGTTATTGATCACTGGATATATTATTACAAATAGGTAAAGTATTTTAGTAATTAATTAATTCATTATTATTAAAAAAAATATATATAAAAAAAATACGCTTAATAGCATATTTTACACTACGGTTACTTTACATACATTAACGCTTCGCACTTCCTAATACATTTGTTCATTCACAATAGTTATTATCGTGCATTCATTTAATAAGTATTAATTAGTAATGGAAAATAAAAATGTAGACTTTACACTACACTAAAATGTTTTACTTTTTACTCTGCAGTTATATATCTGGATTACTGCTCATTGGCTGCCAGCGATAGCACTCTCAAAGCAGTTACAAATCGAAATCACTTTATTATGCTCTGAGACCTGAATAAATTTTTTAATTTACACTGCACAAAAAAAATTATATATTTAACACTGTACTTATATATCTGTCTTTGCGATGAGCGCCGAAGATTGATCGTTACAAAGCACGAAACATGAAGGACACGAGGGAAGAGACTCACAATGAGCGCCGAAGGTCCTCAGAGTTCAAAAAGCATCACATTGTGTGGCAAACAGCATTGCCATGGCTTCAAACTTTATTGCCCCATCATTTGTGCCAGGCAAGTCGCTAGTGATATAATAAACCATAATGCAATACAATATTATACAGTACACATGGGTGATGGAACTGGGGGGGGGGGGTAAGGGGTAACCCCCCCCAGATTTCTTATCGTATGTATGTATGCGTATAGAAGCTAACAGGGGAGGAGAGAGGGGAGGAAACACAGGGGTGAGGGAGAGGAAGACACAGGAGAGGGGAGAGGGGGAGGAAGACACAGTGGAGAGGGGGAGGAAGACACAGGGCAGAGGGGGGAAGAGAAACAGGGTAAGGGAGAGGTAAGGGAAGAGACACATGGGAGGGGGGAGAGACACAGGAGAGAGTGGGGGGTAAAGACACAGGGGAGAGGGGGGGAAGAGACTAATGGGAGGGAGTGGTGAGGAGACACCGGGGAGAGAAAAGGGGGTAAAGACACAGAGGAGGGGGGAAGAAACACAGGGGAAGGGAGAGGGGGTAGAGACACAGGGGAGAGGGGGTAGAGACACAGGGGAGAAGGGGGAAGAGACACAGATGAGGGGGGAGAGACACAGGGGAGAGGGAAGGGGGGAAAGACACAGGGGAGGGGGGAAAGAAACACGGGAAGGGAGAGGGGGGTAGAGACACAGGGGAGGGGGGAGTGAAACAGGGAAGAGGGAAGGGGGAAAAGACACAGGAGAGGGAGTAAAGAAACACTGGGGAAGGGAGAGGGGGTAGAGACACAGGCAAGGGTGGGAGAGACACAGGGGAGAGGGGGGGAGAGAGACACATGGGAGGGAGTGGGGGGGAGACACAGGGGAGAGGGGGGGAGAGAGACACATGGGAGGGAGTGGGGGGATGAGACACAGGGGAGGTCTTCTGCTTCATTATTATTATTATTATTATTACTATATAATGTGTAATACGGACCACTTTGGCAATGAGCGCCGCAGGCGCTCATTGCAGGCGAGCCTCGCGTAGCGAGGCGAGCCGTTAATACGGACCACTTTGGCAATGAGCGCCGTAGGCCTCTATATATCATTCCTGGCTTATTCAGATATATGGAGGATGAATCCGTGGACGTACCTGAATCCCACAAGAGAGTAGTCGCCATGTTCATGTGGTGTTTATTATGACACTAGCGACTTGCCCGTCAAAAAATGACGGCAATGTTATTGTAACTGAGCTAATGTTGTTTTGTGTGTAATAGTAAACATGTAATACATTAATAAATGAATAGACTATTTGGAAGCATTGTGTTGAAGAGCTGTGAACCTTGTTTGCACACAGACCTACAGCACCAAGCACACTGACAGTACACACAGACCCATAGCACCAAGTACACTGACAGTACACACAGATTAACAGCACCAAGTACACTGACAGTACACACAGACCTACAGCACCAAGCACACTGACAGTACACACATACCTACAGCACCAAGTACACTGACAGTACACATTGACCCACAGCACCAAGTACACTGATAGTACACACATATATACAGCACCAAGTACACTGACAGTACACACAAACCTACAGCACCAAGCACACTGACAGTACACACAGACCTACAGCAACAAGTACACTGGCAGTGCACACAGACCCATAGCACCAAGTACACTGACAGTACACACAGAACTACAGCACCAAGCTCACTGACAGTACACACAGACCTACAGCACCAAGCACACTGACAGTACACACAGACCTAGAGCACCAAGCACACTGGCAGTGCACACAGACCCATAGCACCAAGTACACTGGCAGTGCACACAGAACTACAGCACTAAGCTCACTGACAGTACACACAGACCTACAGCACCAAGTACACTGGCAGTGCAAACAGACCTACAGCACCAAGTACACTGACAGTACACATTGACACACAGCACCAAGTACACTGATAGTACACACATATATACAGCACCAAGTACACTGACAGTACACACAGACCTACAGCACCAAGTACACTGACAGTACACACAGACTCACAGCACCAAGCACACTGACAGTACACACAAACCTACAGCACCAAGCACACTGACAGTACACACAGACCTACAGCACCAAGCACACTGACAGTACACACAGACCTACAGCACCAAGTACACTGACAGTACACACAGACCTAAAGCACCAAGCACACTGGCAGTGCACACAGACCCATAGCACCAAGTACACTGGCAGTGCACACAGACCCATAGCACCAAATACACTGACAGTGCACACAGAACTACAGCACTAAGTTCACTGACAGTACACACAGACCTACAGCACCAAGTACACTGACAGTACACATAGACATATAGCACCAAGCACACTGACAGTACACACAGACCTAGAGCACCAAGCACACTGGCAGTGCACACAGACCCATAGCACCAAGTACACTGGCAGTGCACACAGAACTACAGCACCAAGAACACTGACAGTACACACAGACCCATAGCACCAAGTACACTGGCAGTGCACACAGACCTATAGCACCAAGCACACTGACAGTACACACAGACCTACAGCACCAAGTACACTGACAGTACACACAGACCTAAAGCACCAAGCACACTGGCAGTGCACACAGACCCATAGCACCAAGTACACTGGCAGTGCACACAGAACTACAGCACCAAGTACACTGGCAGTGCACACAGACCCATAGCACAAAGTACACTGACAGTGCACACAGACCTACAGCACCAAGCACACTGACAGTACACACAGACCCATAGCACCAAGTACACTGGCAGTGCACACAGACCTACAGCATCAAGCACACTGACAGTACACACAGACTCACAGCACCAAGCACACTGACAGTACACACAGGCGTTCATTGCAGGCGAGCCTCGCATAGCGAGGCGAGACGTTAATACAGACCACTTTTTTATGGAGCAAACTGCTCCATATGTATATTAATAACTATACAACTTTCCAAACATACACATCTCATTGCAATACGCTAGTAATAATAATAATGCACAAGAGTCCTTCAGCACTGCACTGGACACTGAATAAACTTGCCTAGCTATGGTTTTCCCTATTGAATTAGTATCACCTACACTGTCCCTCCTCTCAGTAAGACTGCAAGGTACTTATGATTCCAAAATGGCTGCTGTCCATGAAGTAGAAGGGTGTAGAAGGGAGTGTATGCTGCTGATTGGCTGGAATGTGTCTGCTGACTGTGACATGCAGGGTCAAAGTTTGCTCAATGATAAAGTATTGGGGGCGGGTCGAATCTCGCATATGTTCGCAGTTCGCCGCGAACGCGAACATGCTATGTTCGCCGAAAAAAGTCCGCCGGCGAACTATTCGCGACATCTCTAAATATCACATATTATTTACAGCTTAATCACCCCGGCCACTCAGGACATCCTATTATCATTCTATAAATCATTGTATTATTGATTTAAGGAATATTGAAAGCATAGTTTACTTTTCTGTATCTGTAAGAAGGTTTTTGATAATGTACCACTATGTGTTTCTTTTTTTTTCAAAGCAGAAATAACTGATTCAAATGTTTAACTTATCTATTAAGTTAAACTTATGTTTAACTTAATATATTTACTTTCTAATGCTTGTCCAGACTTTTCATAGTTTTCCCCCCCAGAGGCAAATGTATTTTTATATCATGGCTACAGTCACCATCTGAAGAGATCTTGGAGCCCAGGAAAATAAAATCTGTTGCATGTAGTGACTTGTGAATACGCATTGGTTCTCCACTACTCTAACTCCCTCTCTATTTATCCAGAATAGTCTCTAACATCCACCAGCTCTGTGATGTCATCATGGAGGAGTGGAAGAGGACTCCAGTGGCAACCTGTGAAGATCCGGTGAACTCCATGCCCATGAGGGTTAAGGCAGTGCTGGAAAATAATGGTGGCCACACAAAATATTGATACTTTGGGACCAATTTGGACATTTCCACTTATGGGTATATTCACTGTTGTTGCCAACGGTTTAGACATTAATGGCTATTTGTTGAGTTATTTTGAGGGACAGAAAATTTACACTGTTATACAGGCTGTACACTTACTTCTTTACATTGTAGCAGAGTCTCATTTCTTAAGTGTTCTCACGTGAATGTATATAACATATAATAGTTGTCAAACTGCGAGTTGTCGTCACGCTTTTCGGCCCTCACAAAGCGAGGAACACAACTGACAACTCGTAGTGTTGTCACATGAAAAGATATAATAAAATATTTACAAAAATGTGAGGGGTGTACTCACTTTTGTGAGATACTGTATATATAAATATATATATATATATATATATATATATATATATATATATATATATATATATATATATAACATAGTTACATAGTAATTTAGGTTGAAAAAAGACTTTAGTCTCCTCTTTAGATCTCCTCTGATCTGCAATACACTGATTTATTGTTGATTGATCCAGAGGAAGGCAAACAGAAAAAAAAAAAACAGTGAAACTTTGCCAATTGTCTCAACAGGGAAAAATATATAAAATTCCTTCCTGACCCAGATACTGGTAATTGGATTCATCCCTGGATCAATACTCCCTCTCTATTTATCCAGAATAGCCCATAGTGCCATTTTTTATTTATAAATATATCCAATCCCTTTTTAAAGTTATCTATCGAATCTGCTGTCACCACCTCCTTTGGTAGAGAATTCCACAGATTAACCACCCTTACTGTGAAGAACCCTTTTCTTTCTTTAAGGTGAAATCTTTTTACTTCTAATCTCAAAGGATGTCCCCTTGTCAGTTGGCACAAAAAGTTCCCTTGACAAAGCCTTGTATTGACCCTGGATATATTTATATAAGGTAATCATATCCCCTCTTAGACACCTTTTTTCTAGAGTAAATAAGTTTAATTTTGTTAGTCTTTCTTCAAAACTTAGCCCGTCAATTCCCTTTTATTAGCTTTGTTGCCATTCTCTGTACTTTTTCCAGCTCTAAAATGTCATTTTTATATAGTGGTGCCCAAAATTGTACTCCATATTCCAAATGAGGGCATACTAGGGATTTGTATAGTGGGAGAATTATATTCCCTTTCTCCAATACCCTTCTTAATACATGCTAATATTTGACTTGCCTAGCATTGAGCACTGTTACCTAGGAGGTTGTCCACAAGTACTCCCAAATCCCTTTTAATATCTGATACCCCTAGATTTGTTATATTAAGATTATAAATTGCATGGCTATTTTTCCATCCCAGATGCATAACTTTACATTTATTCATATTATATCTCATCTGGCACTTAGATTTCCATTCCTCTAATTTATGCAAATCCCTTTGGAGGGAAAGCACATCATTTTCTGATTTAATTACGTTGCACAACTTTGTGTCATCAGCAAAAATGGAGACACCACACTCCAATCCCACTTCCAAGTCATTAATAAATAGGTAAAAAGGAGGTTAACTAATACTGAGCCCTGAGGAACCCCACTTACCACATTAGTCCAATCGGACTATGTTCCATTTACAACAACCCTTTGCTTCCTGTCTTTTAGCAAGCTCTCAATCCATAAGCAAATATTTATGACAATTTTTGTATCCCTTATTTTGCTCAATAGTCTCCCATGTGGCACTGTATCAATATCCTTTGCAAAATCCAAATAGACTACAACCACTGAGTTGCCCTGATCCAAGTTCATACTAACCACCTCATAGAAACTAATTATATTTGTTTGATATGACCTATCCTTCATAAATCCATGTTGGCTCCTACTTATAATCCTGTTTGAATAGACATATTCCTGTAGAGTATCCCTTATTAACTCTTCTAAAAGCTTTCCCACTACCAAAGTGAGACTCACTGGTCTATAATTCCCCAGGTTTGCTCTTGCTCCCTTCTTAAATATAGGTATCACCTCTGCCTTTCTCCAGTCATCTGGTAGAGACCCTGTGTTAAGTGAATCTATAAAAATGAGATATAATGGTTTTGCTATTACAGAGCCCAGTTCCCTCAGTACCTTTGGATGTATTCCATCAGGACCTGGGGCTTTATTAACATTTATTTTTTCCAACCTCTTTTGGATTTCTTCTTGCGTTAACCAGTTACTTGGTGAAGGTAGTGTAGCCCCATTATGTTGCAGTTACCTAACCACTGGTACATCCCTTGTGTATACTGTAGAAAATAACCTATTTAGCTCATCTGCCTTTTCCTCGTCACTAATTATCAGATGGCCTGTGTCCCATTGTAATGTTCCTATCGCTTCCTTCCTCGCCTTCTTCCTATTAATATATTTAAAAAATATTTTAGGGTTAATCTTATTCTCCTTTGCAACTAACTTTTCATTTTCGATTTTAGCCAGTCCAATAGCCCTTTTGCAAGCCTTGTTGATTTCCTTGTACTTGCGTAAAGCAGTCTCTGTCCCCTCTTGTTTGTATAATTTAAATGCTTGTTTTTTACTCCTGATCTTCATCTTTAATTCATTGCTAAGCCACATGGGTTGGGATTTACTCCTTCTACTTTTATTTCCACATGGTATATGGGGATAAGTATGTTTATTTAATAAGGATTTGAACGTTGTCCATTTATGTTCAGTGTTCTTACCTATCAGTTCTCTGTCCCAGTCTATACTTTGTATTTCTGCCTTTAGACCATTCAAATCTGCCCTTTTAAAATGAAGAGTTTTCATTATGTTTTTTTAATTTAATCTCAAATGAGACTGTGTTGTCATCACTGTTTCCCAAAGGTTGCCCTATTTCAACATTTGATACTATATCAATATTATTTGTGATAACTAAATCCAAGATAGCCTAATTTCTATTAGGCTCTTGTATAACCTGGGCCAGATAAGGATCTCTGATTGTACTCAAGAACCTGCTCCCCTTAGCTGAACTGCTGGTCTCATTTATCCAGTTTATAACAGGGTAATTACAATCTCCCTATTATCAGAACTTGCCCATGCTTAGCTGCATTTCTAATCTGTAACAATAATTGCATTTCCTCACTTTCAATTATATGTGGGTGTTTATAGCATACTCTTTTAATACTACTAATACTCTTTTAGAATGAGCTCATCCGCTTTTTAACTCTACCCACAAACATTCAACATTACCGCTAGTTCCACCATAAATATCTTCTCTGGCTATCGGCTTAAAGTTAGGCTTAACTTACAGATAAATCCCTCCTCCTCTTTTACCATTGCCTCTATATTTCCTAAATAGGTTATAACCATCCAGATTAACAGTCCAGTCATGAGATTCATCCCACCACATTTTAGTAATGCCTAATAAATCCCAGTTCTCATTAACTGCTAATAATTCTAACTCTCCCATTTTTCCTAGCAAGCTTCTGGCATTAGCAAGCATACACCTTTTGTTATGACTCTGTAGGTCTTTTCTGAAGTGCCTGCCACTGTACTTGAGTTACTTATTAATACCTCCCTATTGACTTACTAACCCTCCCCCATCACTAGTTAATAAGTTCCTTACCCCCTCTACACTTACTATCCCATCAGTTATATCTCATCCCCCCACACCTACTAGTTTATCTATCTATCTATCTATCTATCTATCTATCTATCTATCTATCTATCTATCTATCTATCTATCTATCTATCTATATATATATATATATATACACAACGTTTGTGTTCACATTTGAATATATAAAACAAAAAACTTTTTTTCCTGCTCAGAATTCCAAGAAATTCAGTTATTGCACTGCATTCTTGAAACTTGGGCAGATACATTCAAATGTGCCCACAAATGCTTTGCTCTTGTAATCCATAACCATTTTAAACATGGCTGCCATTAAGCATATGCCTGCTGTATCATACATATTTGGGCAAAGCTAAGGATGGATTATACACGGAATCCCACCCACGTACAGCTGTTTAAGGTTACTGCCTGCCATCAGCGTGGGACCAGTTACTATATGGGGGGGGGGGGGGGACACGGATATTGAGAATTTAAACAAGGACATTTAAAATAAAACGCTTTTGTGGGTCAATGCTTAAAATCTAAAAATCTAATTTAAATAATGATTTTTCAGCATTTTAGTAAAAACAAAATGTCATATCACTAGACGGGAAATACAGAAAGGCATTATTAACCTTTATTTATAAAGCAATTATACAATGAGAGAAAACATGGGGGCAAGACCACCAAGTGTGAAAAAAAGTTCCAGGGACCTGGCAAGCTCTAAAGCAGTTAGGATTAGGGGAGGGTTTCCATCTAAATAATTTATCCAGGGTGATATAAGTGCTATGAAGAACTTTAATGGATGTCTCCAAAATATTACTACAGGGAGATCCTCTGGTTAGAGTAGGCAAAAACTTCTGCCAGGTCTCTGAATCCCAGCTACAAGTTAAATCTTCTTCCCATTTCTGAATATATTTTGAGGGAGAGGTGGTGGAGAGAGAATTAAAAGTATTATATAGGATACCCAAAATACCTTTTGTAAGAGGGGCAGAGAGGCATAACCTGGTAAACCAATTGGATGAAGGTTTCCCTAGGGTGTGTTCTAGAGCAGAGAGGAAGTATTTAAGTCTACAAAATGTATAGTGTTCCTGGATGGGGATATGGAATTTTTCTTTTAATTGTGTGAATGTTAAGGTAGAGTTATCCCTGTACCAGGAGTTAACTCTCAGGAGATTATGAGATTCCACCATAGTAGAGAGGCTTCAGATTAAATTTACTGACAGCCCAACACCAAATTGATAAGGATTGTTTTAAATATGGACTGCCCACTTTGCCCAAGCAGTGGGTTCGGGGTCCATATGATGGAATCCCATGTGTATGGGTCATCATAAAGTTCTCAATAAATATCCTCCCTTCGATTTGTGTATAAACATAGTTCATTTAGAAATGTAGTGAGATTTATTCTGCCATATATTTTTTTTAATTTGGCGTTGGAACCTATCAAAGTCTGTGTATCTCAGAGCAAGCGGAAGGGAACTAAAAAAATACATAAGGCGGGGAAGAAGGTTCATTATAAAAGAGTGAATGTGTCTCAACCAGGAAATAGCATATTTTGCCCATGACAGTAAATTATGGTATAGTGTTTTGTAGAAGACTGTGTAGCTGGATTTATGCAGGTTTGCGGTGTTGCGTGTGAGATTCACACCTAGATATTTAATGTGTGGTTAGAAGTTCAATTAAATATAAAGTGTTGTTGTAAGAAGGCTAAATTGGAGGGGGGGGGGGGGGTAAGGAGATATTTAGAGCTTTAATTTTATCTATATTGATATGAAGCCCAGAGAATTTGCTTAAGGATTCTAATAAGTGGATGAGGGCAGGGACCGAAGTGCAGGAATCTGTCAGGGTGCAGAGGGCATCATCAAATAAGACACACTTGAAGTGATGATGGCCTATATTTATGCCTTTGATATCTAGGTTTGATCTAATGGCCTGGGCTAACGGTTCAACGGCTAGAGTAAAGAGTAAAGGGGGTAGAGGGCAACCCTGTCTGGTCCCCCTTTAAGTATTAAAGGAAGCCCTGGTCTAACCTGGGAGTTTTAATACTGCTTGGGGGATTTATAATACGTATTAATCAAATTCATAAAACGTCCCATGATGCCAAATTTTGTCAATACAGCCTTTAAATAGGGTGACTCTAGAGAGTCAAAAGCCTTTTCTATATCTAAGGCTAGAAGGCAGAGAGGAGTGTGGTGTTCATTCACCCAGTGCATGGTATCCAAAATCCATCTGATGTTATCCCCTGCCTACCTAAAGGAAATGAACCCCACTTGGTCCTTATGGATTAGTGTGGGTAGAAAGTTAGAGATTCTGTCTGCCATTAGTTTAGCAAGAATTTTGACATCCCCATTTAGTAGCAATATAGGTCAATAGTTTTTAACTTCTAGCGTATCACTGCCTTCTTTAGGGAAAAAGACTATGTCTGCCTGGTTAAGTTCAGGTGGAATCTCATGACCGTCTAAGATTGCATTGAATAAGGTCCCAAATGAGGGGCCAAAGTTTCTGCGTATCTCTTGTAATAAAGATTAGAAAATCTGTCCCAACCTGGGGCTTTACTTAGTTTCAGCTTTTTTATAGTCTCTAGAACCTCTTCTGTATTAATTGAAGAGTTCAAGCGATCTCTCTCTCTTGAGTAGAGATATGTGGAAGATCATAGGGCTCTAGAAAGTAGGAAAGTTGGGTGGCATATGGGTTGGGTGGGGAAGAATAAAGATTTTGAAAAAAGGCGGTGAAGGTTTCTTTAATTTCATTAGGGCTATATGTAGTGTTTTCCCAGAGTTTTTTTATCTTAAAAAAATTGGAATGGGACAGAGTCCCTCTCAGTTTTCTAGCCAATAGAGAATCTGGCTTATTAGCCCTTGTGTAAAATTTATGGCCCATCCATCTCAAAGCTTTTTCAGTTTGAGCGGAAAGTATTAAATCTAATTCTGCACGTAAGGTGTCTATTTGTTTATTGCGTTGTGTTGAGGGATTGACCTGATTAATGCAAGAGCCCAAACCCAACCTATATCCGATCCTGGGCTCAAATTAGCTGAGAAGTATTGGTTAAGATCTGAAGCGATCTGTTCTCTAAAGGTTGGATTAGAGAGGAGCATGCCATTACGCTTCCATGAGTAGGGGGGTCTGAATTTAATGCCAAAATCTAGGGACATACGGACGACTGAATGTTTAGATCAGAGGCAGGGGCGTATTTCAGAGGCAATTAAGCCATCTGACAAAGATGAATCAATTAGCAAAGAATCAATTCTGTAATATGAACCATGCACTGGGGAGTAAAAGGTGTGTTTTTGCTCTCTACACCTGCCTTCTTGGTGGGACATGTTGAGGTTATGAAATATGGATATGATTTGTGTAAGTAGGAGGGGTTTTTACCTTTAGCGAAGTGGGTTTCCTGTATAAAAATTGCCAAGGGTTGGAGAGACTTATATGAGATGAAGGCCTTATGCCATTTAAATGGGGAGTTAAACCCTTAACATTATGTGTGAGAAAGGTGAAGGAGGTGTTAGTCATTGTACCTGTGGGGGTATTGAATGCTCAAGGAGTTGTTGGGTCCGCATTTCCATGGCAGGTGTGCTAAGCCCAAGACGGTCAGGGCCAGAGGCGTAGGAGAGGAGGAGGATCAGGACTTGAAAACCTAGAATATAAGGGAGAATGAAGCCAAAAATAGCATTTTACACATTGAAGAAACAACCAGAAAAAAACATAGTATAAAAGAAGCAAGAGAAGAAAAAAATCAACAACAGTATAGTGGGGGTATTGCCTCACTAAACAATAAATGCACACACGTTGCCTTGGGTAAAGAGGGGGTCTCCCCAACCTTGAAATCCCTACTAGTGAGGAAGGGGAAACATTTGAGTCCAAAAATAGACTTAAAGTAGTGGACATTATTTGTAAAATACAGAGGGGAAAATATTGGGTCTAAAAGTCAATTTAAACTTAATTTAAAAGAGAGCAAGGGCCTCCCTAGGATACTAAGTGAACCCGCATTGGATCTGGCTTAATTTAGGGGACCTTTTCATTTTTTTTTTTTAAGATCTGGCTTGTTACAGTAACCAATGTGAGGTGCATAACCGGCCAGGTCTAGGGTGCGATAAGCCTAGTTACAAAAAAGAAGACAAAAGTCTTTGGAGATTTGAGGATACCAAAAGTAGATGTATAAGGCTTCCAACCATCAGGTAGCCCAAACCCAGGTTAGCGACTCTGGAGTGCAAGTCTTTAGCAGTCAATGATGAATAAGAAGAAAAGTGTTCAGCAGATCAGACTCTCGTGGGTGAGGCACGTATCAATGGGTTACTAGGATTGTCCAGTAAGGGTTTGGAGAAGAGCATAGAGTGGTTTGGCTTCTATCTGCGGGGGTTCCGAAGGCATTGGGGTTTCGGAGCTGTCAGCCATTGCGTGACTGGACGTTAAGAGGGTGGCATGTTTGAAGATTCTGAAGAACCAGGGTCCCTTATGTTTGAAGATTCCGAAGAACCAGGATCTGGAACTAGTTGAAGGTGGGCCAGGAATGACATACACTCCTCCAGGGAGTAAGCTGTATAAGATGTTGAGCCAACTTGGAAGGAAAGACTGAATGGGAATTCCCATCTGTACTTGATTTTGTTGTGAATGAGGATTGCAATAGCGGGTTTCATGAGTTTACGCTTCCATAGCATAGATGGTGCTATGGCGCATAAATCTGCAAAGTAGAGCCATCATGGCCCACCATGGATGATGACTTTTAAACCTCCAGTAGAAGAAGATCTCTAGCGTTTTGGCCAAGAAAGTGGACCAGAACATCCTTTGGGTGATCTGAGTTCGAAGGACCACCCAAAGCTCTGTGAGCTCTCTCAATTCCCCAAGATGACTCAGGATTAGATGATAAAATAGAATGAATAGTTGTATGTAGGTATTGCATGAGATTAGTTACCTCTTTGGGTATGCCACGGACATTATATAGCCTTGAGCGGTTCTCTAGATCTTCCAGTTTGGCTTCAAGGTTGGAAATTTGCGATGACTGCTGTTCAATCACCTGCCTGTCGGAAGATTGTGTTTCGATAATTTGATCCGTTAGAGTTTCCATTTGGTTGGTGCGTTGGCCTAGGTCCTGGATTTCCTGCTTTATTTCCCTGACAGCAGTGGAAAGGCGAGCTTATAGAAGGGCATTTATCTTTGCCACTGTAGCATCTGTCAAGTCAACATGTGTCGGGAAGTCCGAAGGTTCTTCTGCATCTGAGCTGTCAGAGGAGGTGCTTGAGATAGAAAGTGGTCCTTGATACCTCTGGATTGTTGGATTCTTTTGTTGGGTTTCCCCATGCTGTATGTGAAGGCAGACCTTATTAAGACCAGAAAGGTAGGAGGAAGATGCGGAAAGGCACTAGCTAGGTTATCAAAAAGGAAGTCCAGGGGCAAACCCTTTTTAGCTTTTAGCGAGGGATCTTATCCAAGAGGCCCACGTCTGAGTCATAGCAAATTGTGAGGCCAGGTGTATTCAGGTAGTCAAATTATATTATTCAGTCATTGTGATGATAGTGAGGAGCTCTAACTGGTGATAGTGCGTTGAAAATAGAGGAAGTAAAGTTGTACTTGCAAATCAGTAGCAGTATCGATGGCAGAGACAAAAAGTATACTTGGGGCACCCAATATTCTCAAATTGGATACTTCAAGCTTGCCCAGGCACTCAGTACACTTTTTTTCTAATTTTTGTTGATTATTTTTTAGAGAATTTGGGAGTATTACTGCAGCAGTCTTTCAAATTTGTGTCTGTTTCCCAGTCTGCTTTTAAAAAGGCTTATCATCCAACTTGGGTTTGATCGCTTCAATCTCCCTACAGGGAGTTTAGCAAGTTTTTAACCATTTAGGTAAAGTTGTTATATTTCCTGCTCCACCGGAAAACACAAGTCCATGTAATCTTGTGGGGCAAAGTACAAACTTGTTCTCCCCTATTGTGTAAGCATTTTTTTCTGAACTGAGAATATATATATATATATATATATATATATATATATATATATATATATATATATATATATATATATTTTGCCTACCTTCAGAAATGTGATAGCAGAACTTTTGTGGTTGCTGTTAACTTTGCTGACAGCAATGCTGCTTAGCCCTTGTAGCACCGGGTCTTATAATTCCTATGTAGGCACTTTCATTCAGGGTATACAAGGCAGTGATTTATGTGCCCTTCCCTTATGATGAATCCACTGTAGTATATGCCCAGTTTACTTTTCCCTTCTCTCAGGGTGGGGATTGTTATGCTCAAGTGGGGTTAAATATTGGTTATGTCCTGCATATTAGGGAAGTCTTAATACCCCTATGAGTAACCCTATGGGGTCAGGCCTTAGACTACAATGTGATACCTCTCTCTCCTTGCTCCAACTGATGTACTTGCTTTGCCTATAATTGTTGGAAGTCCAGTCCCTTCATGTCTCACCCCCGTGCTAGGGTCTTAAATGGGGTAGTGTGACTGCCTCCGTTGAGTCCCTTCCCTTGGGTCAGGCTGCTGTTGCTTTTTTGCCCCCCTTGAGAGTTCCCCAGAGGGGCCACTTCTCCTTGGCATGGTGTCTGCACCTCCGATGCACTCTGGGCCAAAGGCAACTGGCTCCCAGCAGTCTGGTTCCTCTTCCAGCACCTGCGCTGCTCTGCGCCACTCCACTGCGCCGCTCCACTGCTCCTCCGCCTCGTACCTCAGAGCTGCGACTTTTACAACCTCCTGATCCCGCCGCTTTGCACTCCAGCTGGGTGTATCGAGAGCATCCTCTTGTTGGGCTCCGTCTGGGTGGTTTTCTGGGCTTGTGGGAGGGATGCCTGACCGGGGGAAGTACAGGCAAGGCTTAGGATGGCAGCTTAGCCCAGGCCTCGACCACGCTGCTGTGTATAGCCCTCTTCTCCTCTGAGTTAGTGCTCCAAATTATTCTGTGGGTCTTTCAGATCTGAGAGTCTTATTATTAGGCAGTTCCCTACTAAATTTAGGGTATAAATAGTGGCTACTTTTTGCAATTTTAGCTGCATTTATTGCGGAGCAGAAGCAATGTGGTACCCGTACCTTCTACAGCCATCAGTCTATAATTTTAATGGTAGGTGTATTTTAACAGTGAAAGACAGAAGAACAAAAAAAAAAACATGTCAAAAAAGTTATAAACTGATTTGCAGGTCAATGAGTGAAATAAGTATTTGACCCCTTAAACTTAGTACTTGGGGGGGAAAAACCTTGTTGGCAATTTCTTGTAGTTGGCCACCAGGTTTGCACACATCTCAGGAGGGATTTTGTCCCACTCCTCTTTGTAGATCCTCCCCAAGTCGTTAAGGTTTTGAGGCTGATGTTTGGCAACTTGAACCTTCCGCTCCCTCCACAGATTTTCTATAGGATTAAGGTCTGGAGACTGTCTAGGCCACTCCAGTACCTTAATGTGCTTCTTCTTGAGCTACTCCTTTATTGCCTTGACTGTGTGTTTTTGGTCATTGTCATGCTTAAATACCCATCCACGAGGGAAGGAGGTTTTTAACCAAGATTTGACCGAACATGGCCATGTCCTTTGTCGCTTTGATGCGGTGCAGTTGTCCTGTCCCCTTAGCAGAGAAACACCCCCAAAGCATAATGTTTCCACCTCCATGTTTGACTGTGGGGATGGTGTTCCTGGGCTCACAGGCAGCATTCTTCCTCCTCTAAACACTGTGAGTTGAGTTGATGCCAAAGAGTTCGATTTTGGTCTCATCTGACCACAACACTTTCACCCAGTTCTCCTCTGAATCATTCAGATGTTCATTGGCAAACTCCAGATGGGCCTGTACATGTGCTTTCTTGAGCAGGGGGACCTTGCAGGCACTGCAGGATTTCAGTCCTTCACGGCATAGTGTGTTACCAATTGTTTTCTTGGTGACTATGGTCCCAGCTGGCTTGAGATCATTAACAAGATCAGCTTATGTAGATCTGGGCTGATTCCTCACCGTTCTCATGATCATTGACACTCCACAAGGTGAGATCTTGCATGGAGCATCAGACCGAGGGAGACTGGCAGTTATTTTGTGTTTCTTCCATTTGCGAATAATCACACCAACTGTTGTCACCTTCTCACCAAGCTGCTTGGCGATGGTCTTGCAGCCCATTCCAGCCTTCTGTAAGTCTACAATCTTGTCCCTGACATCCTTGGACAGCTCTTTGGTCTTGGTCATGGTGGAGAGTTTGGAATTTGATTGATTGATTGCTTCTGTGGACAGGTGTCTTTTCTACAGGTAACGAGCTGAGATTAGGAGCACTCCCTTTAAGAGAGTGCTCCTAATCTCAGCTTGTTACCTGTAGAAAAGACACCTGGGAGCCAGAAATCTTTGCTGATTGATAGGGGATCAAATACTTATTTCACTCATTGACCTACAGATCAATTTATAACCTTTTTTGACATACGTTTTTCTTGTTGTTTTTTTTGTTATTCTGTTTCTCTCACAGGTAAAATACACCTACTATTAAAATTATAGACTGATCATTTCTTTATCAGTGGACAAACGTTCAAAATCAGCAGGGGATCAAGTACTTTTTTTCCTCCCTGTATATATATATATATATATATATATATATATATATATTGTAACAGAGTGAAGCAAAGAATGCCCCTAGAGGTGGGTTTAATTAAAGAAGCTGGAAGATTTCTTGGAAGAAAGAAATAGTTAACTCCAAGCAGTGATCAGAGGCTAATTGAAGCCCAGCTGTGGATTGCCTTTAAGACAACAGCAGAGAGATGGGTGGGGTCCCCAGCAATTAGGCCCTGTTTGGCCTAGCAGAGTGAGGCCAGTGAGAGTGAAGGCCTCAGTCTGAAGCAAGCTAAGAAGGATGCTTGTAGTTATCTGCCAGTGAGCGGAACGCAGTATTTTTTTTTTGTCTGCTGGAAGCAGAAATTGTACCAGGCTGAGAAGAGCCTGAAAGTTTACAGTCTGGAGTAAAAAGGCTGTTCGGTTTGGACTGCTGTAGTTTGCACAGCTGAGAGAGCAAACTGAGAAGTCTGCAACAGGGATTGCTGGAGCTGCAGAGAAAAAGGATTTGCGCCACAAGAGCATTTACAGGGGAGACTGTTTGCTGAAGAAGAGAGGATTTGCAGAGGAACTGCTGCAAGGTTTTTGCCACACAAGTTTACAGAGGAAACTGATTGATGCTATCCCAGAGTTAGAAGAAAAGCCTGGAGTGAAAAGCCTGTGGAATGAGGTACCATTATTGAGACTGTTAATATACCCCAGGGAGAAGTCTGTGAATTTAACAGATTTTAGCTTTCACCAAAAGAAGGTATTAAGGGTCCCTGGAGGTTGGGGTATCTGGAGAGTAAGGCGGGCCAGAACGCCACACTATTGTGAGAAATTGAAAGACGACTGTTCAAAGAGTGGACTGTATATTTTTACCTGAAGGCCGAGAAGTGGATTCAGGGCTAGTAAGGGTGTTCCTGATGTTAAGCCAGTACATTTATGCAGAATTTTATTTTATGCTGGAGTAAGCTATTTATTTTGTATTTTCGACTTTTTAAAAAAAAGTAAAAAAAAAAGTATCTTGGAATCTCTGCTGTTTAGATGTATCTCAAAGGAGAAACCAGTCACCAATGGCCAAATTACCACAATATATGTATATATACAGTATGTCACAAAAGTGAGCACACCCCTCACATTTTTGTAAATATTTTATTATATCTTTTCATGTGACAACACTGAATAAATTACACTCTGCTACAATGTAAAGTAGTAAGTGTACAGCCTATATATATTTTCTGTCCCCTCAAAATAACTCAACACACAGCCATTAATGTCTAAACCGTTGGCAACAAATGTGAATACACCCATAAGTGGAAATGTCCAAATTGGTGCCAAAGTGTCAATATTTTGTGTGACCACCATTATTTTCCAACACTGCCTTAACCCTCATGGGCATGGAGTTCACCAGAGCTTCACAGGTTGCCACTGGAGTCCTCTTCCACTCCTCCACGCTGACATCACTGAGCTGGTGGATGTTAGAGACCTTGCACTCCTCCACCTTCTGTTTGAGGATGCCCCACAGATGTTCAATAGGGTTTAGGTCTTGTAACATGATTGTCCAGTCCATCACCTTTAACTTGAGCTTCTTTAGCAAGGCAGTGGTCATCTTGGAGGTATGTTTGGGGTCATTGTCATGCTGTCCCCTCAAAATAACTCAACACAGCCATTAATGTCTAAACCGTTGGCAACAAAAATGAGTACACCCCTAAGTGGAAATGTCCAAATTGGGCCCAATTAGCCATTTTCCCTCCCCGGTGTCATGTGACTTGTTAGTGTTACAAGGTCTCAGGTTTGAATGGGGAGCAGGTATGTTAAATTTGGGGTTATCGCTCTCACACTCTCTCATACTGGTCACTGGATGTTCAACATGGCACCCCTTGGCAAATAACTCTCTGAGGATCTGAAAAAATGAATTGTTGCTCTACATAAAGATGGCCTAGGCTATAAGAAGATTGCCAAGACCCTGAAACTGAGCTGCAGCACGGTGGGCAAGACCATATTGGGGTTTCACAGGACAGGTTCCACTCAGAACAGGCGTCGCCAATCTAATTTTAAGGTTTGGTGTTGAAACCTCTCTATGTCCTTCAAGTTAATTGTTATTGGTAGTGAATGGAAGAGGTATAAAAACTGTGGTAGAGTGTTCATTTTAGCCAAGTTTATTCTGCCTAGCCACGATATGTTGCCCTTAGACCAGGATATAACGTTTTGCCCTAGTTCCTTGAATAAAGCTGTATAGTTGGCTTTATAGAGATTTGACAATCTGCAGGTAATATATACCCCTCAGTGAAGCTCAGTGAAAACACAGCTTTGTAGCATGAATGTCAGCTTCGCCCCCATATTTATGCTTTTTAAAAATAAAGAAAACAAATAGTCAGCACAAGGATTTGAACCTGGGACCTTCACAACCACAGACGGCAGCCTTACCTATAGTGCTGTTCTGTTGCTAAACTAACTGTTAGAACATAATCAAGTTGTTACAAATCGCCACTGTCTGATTCACAACCTCTACATTCTAATATTCATTATATTCTGCTTGTTGTAATGCTGTTTGATCCATGTTAATGCTGAGGGCATTTGGCATGCTGAGATTTAGGAATGCTGGAGCACTTCTGGGACCCTTAAAGAGCAAAGCTGAGCAAAGCTGTGCCTGCTACTTCTAAGTGAGGAAGAACAGGAACACATCATCTTGCAGAGAGGTATCCTGGGCCACTGCTGTAATGGCGGAGTGACCATGTGGCTGACTCTGATCACAGATCAAGTTTGGAGGTCAGGCTGGATTCTGTATAAAATCTGCTGACTCATTATCCAGTTGATGATCTGTATTCATTAATATTGGATCAGACTCACTGTTGGTATCATGGTGCTCCATGTCTCACTGTCTGGGGGCAGCTTGAGTTGATAATAGGATGTTGCTTCACATCATCAAAACCAACTGAAAAGGCCTCTCTAATGATACTTTTAAGTGCCACACAGAAGCAACTATCAGGGTGACAGCCCTTATGATCTGAAAAGCTGCAGCTCATCCAGGAATTGAGGAGCTGTATAAATCTTTTTCCTGCCATGCTGGGAGGGATATCTAGCAAGGCCTCAATGTTGACACATGCATCTAGAACAGAACTGCCTCTACTTAGAAATACTGGTATAGTTTAGTTCTAGGGAGTTTCAGGAAACTGCCTATGCCAATATTATTGCTGGGTGGCTTTGACAGAAGCTGATTTTTCGTGTGGCACTCCTGGAGCTCAGTGAAAACACAGCTTTGCAGCATGGCTTTCAGCTCTGCCACCACATTTCTGCTTTTTAAAAATAAAGAAAAATATAGCCAGAGCAAGGATTTTAACCTGGGACCTTCACAGTCATAGACTACAGCCTTGCCAAAAGTGCTCTCTGTTCTGTTGATAAACTAAATGTTATAACATAATCAAGTTGTTACAAATGATCACCTGATTCAAAGCCACTACACACAATTCTAATATTCATTATTTGCCGCTTGGTGCAGAGCTCAGTACTCATTCAGGCAGAGGCAACATGCTAAAATAGCCCAAATTCAATTGATTATAATGAATTCAGAATACATTTTAAAGAGAAAAATACCTCTTTCACCCTCTATTTAATGGTGCAGAGCACATATGGCAACTTGTGTGGTATTTTAAGGTGCTAAAGAAGTCTCATATATTTAGTACATAATATTCACGAACTTACATTCATGATGGGTAAAATGAAAGACTATTTATCAACTATGCGACTTGAATGGTTCCAAAACATTGTTTTGATGAAGCTCACTGGTTATATAGCTATAGTATTAAATTAGAACATATCTAGAACCTCCTCTGTGTCCCTTTTGACCTCTTAGGATGATTTACATAGCTACGTAGAATTTTTTGTGCCACTACGGCATTCGCAATTGATTTTTCAGGAATTAGCATTGGGCCCTAAATTAGCATTTTTTGTGATCAATGCACCTGCAATTTAGGCATAACTATTGTTTTCATTATTCTTTCTTTTAAAAAATCTAAACCACAACAATCACATAACAAACACAGGAGTTAAAGTAAAGTAATTATCATTGGTCCTAGATATACAAGAACAGTAGTGCTTTGGGGATAAAATTAAGAATGTTCTCTTGCCCAGGATTCTTTTGTAGGCCTTGGCTGGCATAAAGTAGGCTTTCATTTCATGAAAAGGAAAGGTAGACATATTGCAAGAAAAAGAAAAAAAGGTGAAGCGGGTGAAGGAAGTATGAAGACATAAGGAATCAGAGGGGAAGGAAGGAAGAAGAGGCACCCACTAAGTACCACAAAGTATCTTAGTGTAGGTCCATGGTTAAATATTCCATCCAATACCTCCATATATTGATATATATATATATATATATATATATATATATATATATATACTGATTTATTTATATATTGATTGATAGATATATTGATATATATATATATATATATATATATATATATATATATATATTGAGATATATATATATATATATATAAAAATATATATATATATTGATATATATATATATATATATTGATATATATATATATTGATATATATATATATATATATATATATATATATATAGATATATATATATATATATATATCAATATATATATATATCAATATATATATATATATATATCAATATATATATTTATATATATATATATATACCGTATATCTCAATATATATATATATATATATATATATATATATATCAATCAATATATCTATCAATCAATATATAAATAAATCAGTATATATATATATATATATATATATATATCAATATATATATATATATATATATATATATATATAATCAATATATATATATATATATATTTATATATATATCTCAATATATATATATATATATATATATTTTGAGTGTTTTTATTTCATTTTTTTTAATGTACAGTTTGGGCCTATATGGTTTTGATTGGTTATTTAAGGTTTTTAAGGTGCGGTTGGGGCCTATATGGTCACACTTGGTCTTTTAAGGTTTTTAAGGTGCGGTTAAGGCCTATATGGTCACACTTGGTCTTTTAAGGTTTTTAAGGTGCGGTTGGGGCCTATATGGTCACGCTTGGTCTTTTAAGGTTTTTAAGGTGCGGTTGGGGCCTACATGGTCACACTTGGTCTTTTAAGATTTTTAAGGTGCGGTTGGGGCCTATATTGTCACACATGGTCTTTTAATGTTTTTAATGTGCGGTTGGGGCCTATATGGTCACACTTGGTTATTTAATATTTTTAAGGTGCGGTTGGGGCCTATATTGTCACACATGGTCTTTTAATGTTTTTAAGGTGCGGTTGGGGCCTATATGGTCACACTTGGTTATTTAAGGTTTTTAAGGTGTGGTTGGGGCCTATATGGTCAAACTTGGTCTTTAAGGTTTTTAAGGTGTGGTTGGGGCCTATATGGTCACACTTGGTCTTTTAAGGTTGTTAAGGTGCGGTTGGGGCCTATATGGTCACACTTAGTCTTTTAATGTTTTTAAGGTGCGGTTGGGGCCTATATGGTCACACTTGGTTATTTAAGGTTTTTAAGGTGCGGTTGGGGCCTATATGGTCACACTTGGTCTTTTAAGGTTTTTAAAGTTACGATTTGGGTCTTGAACGTTCTAATTTTTTTTTTGTTGTTTTCTATTACCCCCAGGTGCAAACTCTCTGTGGAAGCAGATTTGTTTGGACTCGTTGGTTGACTTATTGAACGTGAATACCCCGAGAAGGAGAGTCAACTGTTGGTGAGTATCATTGCTTTGAATTTTCTGTCCATGCATATAGGTGCAAATTTGATGTTGATGTAGTCTTGTCACATGAGGGTTTGCAATCTGTAATGTATACCAATGAATTCAACACACTGTTATTTTAAAGTAATTTTGTGACATAATATAAATTCATATACCGTGATCTATTTCTTCTATTGGTATCAGAAATTAATACTATTGACTCTCTACTTGTGAAGCTTTTCGGCACCCTAACCTATGAGGAGAAGGTGGAAGTAAAACGGTTAGAACCTGACCAACCAGAGATAAATCTGCAGCAAATCGCAAGAGATAGAGGAAAGCAATATATCCGTACTTTCAATATAGAATGGTACAAGAAGAACAACTGGCTTTGTGGAAGCGTTTCTAGGAAGTCCTTATATTGTTTTCCATGCATCCTATTTGGTGGTGACGCTGGTTGGACCAAAACTGAAGTGACTGACGTCAAACATCTAGCAGATAAAATGGCGAAACACAAAACTTACTTGGATAACAGGAACAAGTTTGAGATGCTTGGACAGGCGAACATTGCAGTTCAACTGGACCAAGGATACCAAGTCAGTATTCAAAAACACAATGAAGAAGTGGCTAAGAACCGGTACATCCTTTCGAAGATAATTGATTGTGTTCGCTTTTGTGGCGCTTTTGAACTGGCATTAAGAGGACACGACGAAAGTGAAACATCGCTAAATCCAGGAGTGTTTCGAGGCCTGGTGGATTTGGTTGGCAGTATCGATAGTGCAATGGAACAGCATTTGAAGACTGCAACTGTGTTTAAGGGCACGTCCAAAATCGTGCAGAATGAGCTACTGGACTGCATTAAGGGAGTGATTCACCAGCAGCTTTAAGGAAGCCCAGTTTGTGGCAATCCAAGCGGATGAAACAACCGATATTTCCGCTAGGACACTGTGCGTTGTAGTCTATCGCTACATTGACAAGAAGCATCAAATGGTGGAAAGATTTGATGGCTTCACGGAACTGAAAGCAACGGATGCAGACTCGATTGCCGCTGTTGTGCTGGAAAGTCTGAATACTGTTCTCCCAGAGCCAGAAGACAAGATGAAACTCATAGCTCAAAGCTACGATGGTGCCAGTGTGATGCGTGGAGATCAAGGAGGAGTTCAAGAAAAATAAAAGACGTGTACGCGAACGCACACTACGTCCATTGCTATGCTCACCAACTGAACCTTATAAGCAGTTTCAAGGATTGGAAGAGTTCGAGTTTTTTTTTCCAACATAGGCGGCATACCATCTTTTTTTTCACGCTCTCCAAAAAGGACTGCAGTTCTGGATGAGGTAGTTGATAGAAGACTTCCAAGAGGTGCACCGACACGATGGACCTTCAATGTTAGGACCGTGAATGTCATCTACGAGAACAGAGATGCGCTACTTGAGTGTTTCCAGACAATTGAAGCATGTCTAAACTTTGATCAATCTATTCGTGAAGCCACAGGTTTCGTTGGATTGCTGGAAGACAGGGAGTTCCTTTACTTCCTTAAATTATTTCATTTAATAATGCCACATGTTGACATCCTCTATAGTCAGCTTCAGAAGCGAGACACGGATACTGTTTATAAGTCACAGAAGACTTTGTCAGCAGCATCCAGAAAATCTGTAATTCTGTTGACGAGATAGAAGCAAGTTTGCCTAGAGATATAACATTCCGCAGACTGAGTACGGAGATCTCAACCTTGAGACAACTTTCAAGAGAGGTATGTGACATAGTGGTGGTTCATGCAAAAGAACGTTTTTCATTTTCAAATCACCTAGTCAGTGCCAAACTTGTTCAAAGTGACTTGTATACAACCCATGACACTTGCTTTCCAACCCAAGCTCTGGAAGACACCATGCAAGCATATCCAATACTGAAGAAGGAACAATTACGCACTGAGCTGTCACTTCTGTATGGGAAGACAGATTTCATGCTTGTACAAGTGCTGTTGCTCTGCACAAACTTTTACATCAATTGAATCTGCAGAATGATTTCACAGAGACAGTGAAATTATTAAGAATCCTGATTACAACACCGATGACCACTGCAGAATCAGAAAGATGCTTCTCCACATTGAAGAGGATAAAAACCTTTTTAAGAAGCACCATGTCCCTGGAGTGGTTGAATGCATTGGCAATGCTCTCAATGGAAAAGCAACTGATTTCTGAGATCCCAGACTTCAATGAAAAAAACATTGAGAAGTTTTGTTCTTTAAATACAAGTGATTGAAGCAAAGAAGAATGCATACCCCCAGGGTATGCAAAGATAAACTGCGTTAAGCAGCACCACCTCACTACCAAACATAACTAGTGGTAAGTAAAGTATGAACAGTGTGTGGGTGTGCATATGGAAGGAGCTATGAAAGGTGTGTGCATGGTCAGTAACAATTGTTGAAGCCTTGGCGTGGTTGAAGGAATTGGAGGCACTTCCAAGGGTAGCTGTCACTTCTGTACGGGAAGCCAGAATTTCATGTCTGTACGAGTGCTGTTGCTCTGCACCAATTTTACCATCAATTTAATCTGCATAATGATTTCACAGAGACAGTGAAGCTATAAGGAATCCTGCTTACAACACCGAAGACTACTGCAGAATCAGAAAGATGCTTCTCCACATTGAAGAGGATAAAAAGGTATTTAAGAAGCACCATGGCCCTGGAGCGGTTGAATGCATTGGTTTGAAGGAATTGGAGGCACTTCCAAGGGTAGCTGTCACTTCTGTACGGGAAGCCAGAATTTCATGTCTGTACGAGCGCTGTTGCTCTGCATCAACTTTACTATCAATTTAATCTGCATAATGATTTCACAGAGACAGTGAAGCTATAAGGAATCCTGCTTACAACACCGAAGACTACTACAGAATCAGAAAGATGCTTCTCCACATTGAAGAGGATAAAAAGGTATTTAAGAAGCACCATGGCCCTGGAGCGGTTGAATGCATTGGTTTGAAGGAATTGGAGGCACTGACAAGGGTAGCTGTCACTTCTGTATGGGAAGCCAGAATTTCATGTCTGTACGAGTGCTGTTGCTCTGCACCAACTTTACCATCAATTTAATCTGCATAATGATTTTACAGAGACAGTGAAGCTATAAGGAATCCTGCTTACAACACTGAAGACTACTGCAGAATCAGAAAGATGCTTTTCCACATTGAAGAGGATAAAAAGGTATTTAAGTAGCATCATGGCCCTGGAGCGGTTGAATGCATTGGTTTGAAGGAATTGGAGGCACCTTCAAGGGTAAGTAAAGTTCTCAGAAATGGCACCACCGAACTACCAAAAATAACTAGTGGTAAGAAAAGTATGAACCGTGTGTGGGTGTGCATATGGAAGGAGCTATGAAAGGTGTGTGAATGGTCAGTAACAATTGTTGAAGCCTTGGCGTGGCGTTACTGCTCATATGGTTATCCATATGCTAATTCAACGTGTTTGTTTAAAATTGAGTATTGTGTTGTCTTAACAGAAGTGAAATTTTATTTTCTTGAATCCCAAGATCCACTGGTTTGGACCTATACAGTCCTGATTGGTCTTTTAAGGTATGTTTGGGGTCTATATGGTCACACTTGGTCTTTTAAGGTATGTTTGGGGCCTATATGGTCACACTTGGTCTTTAAGGTATATTTGGGGCCTATATGGTTCCACTTGGTCTTTTAAGGTTTTTAAAGTATGGTTTTGTTCTTGAATGGTCTGATTGATTTGCTTGTTTTCTTTCAACCCCAGGTGCAAACCCTCTGTGGCAGCAGATTTGTTTGTACTCGTTGGTCAACTTACTGAACCTGAATAACCTGAGAAGAAGAGCCGACTAATGGTAAGTGTCACTGCTTTAATTTTTCTGTTAATGCGTATAGGTGCAATTATGATATTGCTGTAGTCTTGTCACATGAGTTTTTTCAATCTATATTGTATACCAATGAATTTAACACATTGTTACTTTACTTCTTGACATTGCTGCATTGCTGATCATGTATTTCAATGGGCGTTGCAAGTATAAGGTCATTGGGCAGGGCTTACAAAGGTCATTATGACATCAGGGAGAGGAGTTATAAAAATGGGTGTGGTTTGAAAAAAGGGGGAGGGGCTATGTTTCACCCTGGCGCCCCTCCAACTTGAAAGTTCACCAGCCGCCACTGGATCTCTCTTACAGTTGACACACAAGATCTCTCTTAAAGTTGACGCATATTGTTAAATCAATCTAATATAAGTCACCTTTCCAAATGTATTCAGTTATTTCAAAGTTAAATTCCTGTTTCATGTGGTGTTTGTGTTATTTTGTATGTGTGTGAATGTATGTTCATTGGTGTGTGTGTGTTACTCCAGGTCTGTGCCTTAGGCAAAAATACACCACTACCAGGCACAGACTCGGGAGCATGGAAGGGAAAGATCGACATGTGTATTTTGAGTTTCATCGACATGTGAAGTCCCATGTATGATGTGCAGCTGTCCCTGCCCCAGTAACAGAGTCCAGTGTGTATATTTGTGTTAATTTGAAATAAATACTGTATCCCTGCACACTTCTCTAGTGTGTAATTCCACTAGAGTACTGTGAAGACAGGGCTGTGATTATTATGGGGAGTTCTCATAAAATGAGCTTTTTTGTGAAGCAATTCAACTATTTTGAGGGTAACAACGGAGTTCAGGTGAATTCCTATACCCTGCAATACTATTTATAACTGGGTGAGCTGCTATGAGCTGCATTTTTAGAGTTTAATATTTGTGAATTGTGGGGGACTGTGTAACATTTATTTTGAATGTTTTGGGCCAAAGAGAGTGACTGCTTAATTATGCCATAGTACCCTATTAACCCTACACTATTAACCCTTAATACATAATATAGTAACAAGGATCTGGAGAATTGGGCTTCTGCATGAAGTAGGATTTACTTAATTGGGATGTTTAGTGGCTAATGAGATAGGCTTATGCACCCAGCATTTTTCTTAGACTAATGGACAAGAGGTGGTCTTCAATCTCTGTCAGTATTAACCTGGTGGGCACCTGTATGGTGGAATATTTTGGGGCCTGCTAAAGTTGGACTCTACAACTTGCAATATTTTTTATTTGGGAATTGTATATATACTCCGCATGACTATTCAGTGTAGCATTATTATATGCTTATTATCAGTATATGGACACTCAGCATCATTTTCAAATGTAATTTTCGTTATCAGTATATAGATGAGTGGTGGGAGAGTATTTCCCTGGTCCATTATATCTCAAAATTCTCCCAAGTTATGTTGCTATTAAATTAGAAGGGGCTGCGAGCTACGAGCGAGAGTGGCAAAGTCTTAACCCAAACCCTTGCATGTTGGTTGTGCGATCATGCTACGATCAATTAAGCTTGCAAGTTGCAATGGGTCAGAATTAGCCAATGGCAAAACAGATTGCCATCATCGCTAATGAAAGCCTGCGTGATCAGACTCTCAACATCAACCCTTGCCGTGGTGGTCCCGATCAAGTATTCCCCAGTCCGTAAAATTAACCCCCCTATGCTGGGGGTCCCCATTGAGACCCCTGCAGTGTCACCATATTAACCTGTTCAGCGGGGGTCCCAATCAGAACCCGATCTGACACCCGCTCCATTTAAAAATGTGAATTTCCCGCGGGTCCTTAAAGGGCACACTATTGTGCAATCCCTGCCCCAGTGGTACTGTAAGTACCCCCACGGCACCATAAATTAACCCACCCCCCAATGCTGGGAGTCCCCATTGCGCCCTTTGCAGCCTCCCCATTATAACCCTTTCTGCGGAGGTCCCAATCAGGACCCCCACAGCAGTCAGAGTGTTAAACCCTTCCGTGGGGGTACTTCAAGTACCCCTCTCGCACCTAAAATGAAAACCCCTAGGCTGGGGGCCCCATCAGGCCCCCCGCAGTTTCCCCATATCACCCCTTGCAGCGAGTGTCCTGATCGGGATCCCCACTGCATTTAAAATTTAACATTTCCCTCCGCGGGTCCTTAAAGGACCTGCGATAACGAAAAAATGAACCCCTGCTGCGGGGTACTATAAGTACCCCCCAGGCATCTAAAACTAACCCCATCACTCACGGGGGTCTATACAGACCAGCATGAGAATACAATTACCCCCCTCAGCCCCATAAGGGTCTATACAGATCCTTTTGGGACATTACTTAACCCCATCAGTCCTATAAGGGTCTATACAGACCCTCATGGGACACAAAATAACCCCAATATTAACACTATAAATGCCATGAGGGTCCTCCAGGACCCTCCTGACACTAAGTCTGATCACTAACCTACACTACATTAAAAGCCACACCGATAAACCAATAAATCTAAATTTCGCCCCATCTAAGTAATAAACCCTATTTAAACCTCACCATACCTAATTAACACTATCACTAACCACAAAACCCCATATTTAGCCCCATATGCAGTCCTATTTAACCCCATCTTGATCTATTTAACCCCATCTAGTCCTATTTAACCTTATCTAGTCCTATTGAACCCTAACTGGGCCTATTTAACCCCAAATGTACCTAGCAAGCCCCATCCCATAACCCCCTTCTACTACCCTATTAACCCTACACTATTAACCCTTAATACAATCACTATTACCCCACTAATTACACAAAATAAAAAACTAGATGTACAGAAAATTAAAAAGACACCTAATTGCACAAAATAAAAAAGGACATTACTAAAAATAAAAAAAGAACATTATCAAAAATAAAATACATTACATAAAAATAAAAAACCTACATAACATGAAAATAAGAAACCTACATTATATGAAAATAAAAAAGCATACATTACATAGAATAAAACATACATTACATAAAATAAAACATACCTTACATACAATTAACCCTCTAACTACATACAGTTAACCCCTAACTACATACATTAATACCCCTAACTGCATACAATTAACCCACTAACTACATACAGTTACACCTAAAACTACGCCACTCACTAAACCTAGAATAGGGTAAATAAGCCCACTTACCCAAATGCCCCTCCAGCAGCGACGGTTTTCTGGCCTTCGTCCCTAGCTAGAAGGCTGCAGGTCCGGCAGCCCTAGGAAAAAATAAACATAAAAATTAATAAAAAAATAAACACAACATATAATCATAAACATTATAAATAGAACACTTACCTTTTCGCGATGCCCCCATTCTCCTGGTAGTCTTTGCTGGCAGGGCCCCTCCAAAAAAATCTGCCACTCAAAAAAACGTTAACAAAATAACGGAGCTCCTCCCTGGAGGAGCTTCCTGCCGCAAATGAGGCTTTTTGCGCATGCTCCGGTAAAAAATTGGAAATGGCGCCTTCTGATATTTCAGCCAATCAGAAAGTGCCAGTGTGTGAGCCAATCAGAATGGGATACACCCCTATATCCCACTCTGATTAGTTGATTGACATGTCAGTCATTTGTAAACCAATCAGAAGGTACTATTGTCTTCAGCCAATCAGAATGGGATATACAGTCTAAGGTACAGACTGATACAGTCTAAGGTACAGAAAGGCAGCCAGTGGAGACAGCATCGGGGAGGGGGCTTTTGACTGAGTTAGTGCAGGGGAGTAATTGGATAGCTTGATTTGGGTGGAGGAGTTTCAGGTAAACATAAGTGAAGTTTTCCATTCCTGACAGTAACCCAGGCAGGAGCACATGCTGAACATCCCTCCCTCCCTCTTTTGTGTTATTTTTTCTTTACGTTGTCACAGCTGGGGGCTGCAGGGGTGACTGCTCACTGTAGGATCGAGCCCTTATTCCAAGATCCTGGTTGGTCCTGAGGTTTCCTGGGCATGGGGTTCTTGGAGACCTCTGAAGTGTTGGGCTACATTTGTGGGGATGAGCAATCACCTCTGTGGTTTAACTATTTTGTACAATAAAAGCTGTGGCCTGTTTTAAACCCATATTGGTGTCTGTTGTATTATTATTATGTTTGGGATTATTTACCTAGTCACTTATGGTTAGGTCAAATGTGCAACATCGAACCACAAAGCTCTCAGCTGCAACTGAACAAGATAATTTAATTGCATATGATATTTCCATGTAAAGATATGGCGGTTAAGTTGCCGTTTTCAACAGATGTGATTTTCTTGAATTTATTAGACATGAAGTCAGTCAATACTAATGTCATACCTTATTGATTTTACTCCTTTAAATATTAAAATGTTAAAACATTTAAGGTAAAAATCAAGGTTTTGAGATTTTATTTAATTTACCAATCACTTGGATATCATGTTCATTGATTTTGTTATGATGATGCCATCCTCTACTCTACCATGTACACGTTTATCCAACAATCAAGGGAAGTTTCTAGCAGTTGGATTAATTTGGAAGTATGTTTCAATTCATCTTTACAGTATATCTATTTTTAGCTTCATCTTTAAATTTAATTGAAAATGTATTTATATACCAGTGGCCAGTGAACTGGAAAAGGTCAGTCTACATCCCAATCCCAACAAAGACAGTGTAGCAATTATCAAACAATTGCACTTATTTCATATGCCAGCAAGGTAATGCTTAAGATCCTACAAGCTCAGCTCCAAAAATATATGGACTGAGAACTACCAGATATGCAAGCTGGGTTTTGCAGAGAGAAAGGCACAAGAGATCAAATTGCCAATGTCTTCTGGATAATAGAGAAAGCAAGAGAGTTCCAGAAAATCTTTTACCTCTGCTTTATAGACTATTCTAAAGCCTTTGACTGTGTGGATCACAATAAAATATGGCGCAGTATTAAAGAAATGTCGGGATCAGACCATTGCATTTGCCTCCTTAGGACTTTGTGTGTAGACCAAGAAGCCACGGTCAGCACCGAAAATGGAACAACCGAATGGTTCACGATTGGGAAATGAGTATGACACCTTATTTATTCAACTTATATGGCAAAATACATCATAAGTAAGGCCAGGCTGGATGAATCCAAAGCAGGAATCAATATTGCTTGAAGAAATATAAACAACTTTCGATAAGCAGATGATACTACTAATGGATTAAAGTGAGGAGGAAGTAAAGGGCCTATTGATGAGGGTGAAAGAAGAGATTGCAAAAGCCGGCCTACTGCTCAATGTTAAAAAGATGAAGATCATAGCAAACTGCAGTCTTAGTTCCTGGCAAACAGATTGGGGAAGAAGTGCAGTGGCAAATTTAATTTTCCTGGGCTCAGAGTTTGGTATTCCCAGTAGTAACATTCAGATTTTAGAGCTGGAACATAGAGAGGCCTGAGCAATATAGACTTGACACCTTTGAATGGTGGTGTCTTCTTTCTTGGACTGCAACAAATAAAAGTCAATCAATCAATACTATTGGAAGCTAAACTGTCAAGCCAAACTGTTCAGAGGGGCAGTGGCTCACTGATGTAATTGGCATCCAAAGTTCATAGGGTAAGGTAGATTGGGACACAACTAAACAACAATATAACCAACAAGGAAATAAAAGATCATTCTGAGTGGACTTACATGTCAAGCAGGCCATGAGACATGTTTTTCATACATAACTTTTCAATGAACAATGCTGCCACTGCCACAAATGATTCTAGTAGTTGCATGCAAGTGTGGCTCAAATCATTCTGGTATTGTACATTAATCCATGCATATGTTCTCAAGGCTGCTTGAGAGCAGGGCACATAGTCCTAAATAGGTTCCCATGTTAAGTGGGTTGGAAACAAAAAGGTGGTATATTGTGAGCGTCAGTTACAAGAGGAATCACTGTTCACTGATGAAAAAACATGCCTTCTGGCCTGCTTGATACATATACTCAGAATGGTCTTTTCTAAGATTGATGGTCTGTTCAGATGTAGATAGACACATACTCCAAAAAACATGCTCCAAAGATTTTGGGCTCAATTCAACTGCAAGCCCACAACTCGATCATTGTAGGTCGTATGTCTGTAGATCATTGTAGGAACAGTTAAGCAAGCCTGTAACCTCCCATTTCGAATTAGTCAATAGAAAATGAGACTCTCATTATTATGGCAGTAAAACATGGAGGTTACATGTCAATCAATTAGGTTTGGGGGTCCGATATGCAATCAGACTCGCAAACCAGCAAAATAAAGAATTATGAAAATGAATGCCAATACTGTTCTAGTCCATATAGGTGGCCTGATATGTATTAACTCATTGATACACAAGATCGATTTAACCCTGAAATCAAACATAAAAATAAATATTTTATACTGCCGATTTGCGGGCTTGAGACTGTTATGCAATTAATTCTAATGTCTATCATTGCTTTCCTGTTATTTACAGTGTGGGTCCTCTCTTGCACTCGTTGGATTTTCTCCTTCTTTTGCCATTTACGGGTGTGAAAACATTTGCGGGCTTGGGAAAATATTGCAATTGAATAGCGATTTGTGATTTTAGCCATCGTAACTCTTGCGAAAGTGAAAGATCAAAGGCTTAGGCAGGCTTTAAGTTATGGGTTTATCCATCACAATTTTTTCTAGGCCATAACTCGTAACCCGTTTGGAGCCCGCAAAAAGACACCAATTGAATAACAAATTAACATGCGACCTCACTTACGGGCTACAGTAACATGTGAAAGCTCAATTGAGTCGGGCTCTTTGTTAATAATATCTGCCTGATATGTTATTCTCAATAACACCTGACAAAAGTGCGGAGAGATGGGAAGATAAAATTAAATACCACTAATAGTTTCATATTATTTACTATAAAAGCAAAACATAGTGGCTCATTCTGGCACATCTATCACAGTGTTCACTAAAATGTAAATATTACAATTTGAACTGCAAAACACTGCAATGAGCTTGTAACTGCTGGTGAGAGCTGATTGAGCGCTAGTGAGTTTGGATCTAGCAGTCCTTATAATGTGTGTTGATCTTGGCCATGGATGACACAAGTACAATCAAGGCTAGTCCAGAATTCAAAAGAAAAGAATAGACTAAAGGTTGTAAAACAGATGCAGGACATGAAGGCATGGCGGATTCAGTGGTTGAAGAAGGCATCACATATAATCAGAAGGCATCACATATAATCAATTACATGTCAGACATAAAGGACCACTGTGGTCAAATTATTTCTATATGATCTTTTTTTTTTTACTAGAAATGATACAGAGGCAAAAAATTATTAGAAAGCAGAAAAATTGAAATACAACCTTTGCATTTTGCAACTTTTATGAACAATTATTCTTTGCTGCTGGCTTTCATTTTATTTTCTTTCTTACTGCTTCCTGTTACTTCCTGAGGTGGATATGTCCTTGTAAACTAACAAGCTTCCTGTTAGTGCAGTCCATAGTTACCTCAATTTTCTACCCGTGCAAATATAAACTTCCTGTGTATTCATTGTCTCCTCCCATGTTAGGAGGTTGAGCTATGGAAAGCAATATGGCAGTTTCCACTTATTATTATTATAGTTTATTTATAATACGCCGACATATTCCGTAGTGCTGTACATAAATTAGGTTCAGAAGGTGATAAATACAGATTAAAATTTAGCAAAGGAAGGAGGGCCCTGTCTTTGAGCTAGGAATCCAATGTCCATGGTGAATTCCCAAAGTACCTAGGATAGAAACTCGCAGAGTTACAATCTAAGGGATAGTGAGTGGTAAAAAAGGGAGAGAGATGTGATAAGTGTGTTAGGTTGGAAGGTGATGAGCTTCTTTAAAGAGATGCATTTTCAGTGAGGTTTTACATGTTTTGAGGCAAGGGGATACTAGACTAGCAGCAGCACAAGAAAAGTCCAGGAGGTGGGAGTGAGAGGAGGTGACAAGAGTTGTAGAAAGAAGAAGGTCATTAGCAGAACGAAGAGGGCGGGTGGGGAAGTATTTGGAGATGAGAGCAGAGATGTAAGGGGGAGCATTATTATTGAGGGCTTTGTAAGTTAGGGTCATGATATTAAATTTTATTCTTGAGGCTAAGGAAAGCCAGGGAAGTGATTGACAGAGAGGTGATGCCAACACTGAATGTTGTGCACGGAAGATGAGTCTAGCAAAGGCATTCATAATGGATTGAAGTGGAGACAGTCGGGTGGGAGGTAGGCCAACAAGAAGCGAGTTGCAGTAGTCTAGTCGAGAGATGATAAGAGAGTGTATAAGGATTTTAGTTGTGTCTTGTGTAAGATAGTGACGAATTCTGAAGATTTTTTTAGATAGACAAGACAAGATTTAGTTAGTGATTGTATGTGAGGGATGACAGTCAGAGCGGGGTCCAGTAGAACTCCAAGACAACGGGCTTGGCTGGTGGGGGTGATGATGTCATTGTTGACAGTGAGAGAGATGTGAGTAATTGATGCTGTGGGAGAGGGAGGGAAGATTAGGAGTTCAGTTTTAGACATGTTAAGTTTGAGATGGTGGGTGGACATCCAAGAGGATATACTAGAGAGGCAGTTGGAGACGTGTGTTAGTAGAGGGGGGGATAGATCTGGTGCGGAGAGGTAGATTTGGGTGTCATCTGCATAGACATGATAATGAAGCCCAAAAGAGTTTATGAGGGTACCAAGTGAGGAAGTGTAGATGGAGAAGAGGAGGAAGCCAAGGACAGATCCTTGGGGTACACCAACAAACAGGGGGTGAGAAGAAGAAGAGGTGTCAAAGAAGGAGATAATAAATGATCGATTTTGTAGGTATGATGAGAACCACGAGAGGGCAGTGTCTCGAATACCGAGGGAGAAGAGGATATGGAGTAGAAGTGGATGGTTGACAGTGTCAAAGGCAGCAGAGAGATCTAGAAGAAGAATAATTGAAGAAGTGACCTTTTGACTTGGCGGTAAGCAGGTCACTGGTGACTTTAGTGAGAGCTGTCTCAGTGGAGTATTGGGGCCGAAAAGCCGGATTGGATCCACTTAAGCAGAAACGCTTATAAAAGTATTAAATTAGGGGCTGTATTTATTTATTTACATTCTAAAAACACGACGCCCATTTTAAATAGTTTAGTGCCTTATTTAGAGTGCCATGGGTTTCCTTGTGGACCTCTATGACACTTCATGTGTTAATTTAGGTTAGTTAGGGAGTTAATGGGAGTTTAGATGCTGCAGGGATTCTTGATGGACTCCCAAAGCGTTGAGGTTAAAGGTAGGAGCTGCGGGGGCCTGATATGGACCCCCGTGGTGTTTAACTTATAAGTGCAAGGGGGGGGGGGCCTTTAAACACCTTCATTACATGTGGTTAACATTTTAGGTGCCAATGGGGTTTCGATAGACAAGCATGGAAAAAACATCAAATTAAAGCATTTTTACAAATTTCCCACTTAATTTTGACAGTTCTATATGATGGTGCATTCACAAAGTTAGTGTCCCTTTAATTCAAATGATTGTGCATCAATGACAGCCTGCAGTATTTTTTAAAAGTTGTCTATAAGGCCCCTCATTCTTGCAGGTGGTATAGCTGCCCATTTGTCTTGGTAAAATGCCTCCAGATCATGCAAGTCTTTGGTCGTCTTGCATGAACCGCAGTTTGAGTTCTCCCCAGAGTGGCTCGATGATATTAAGGTCAGGAGACTGTAATGGCCACTTCACAACCTTCACCTTTTTCTGCTGTAACCACTGGAGGGTCAATTTGGCCTTGTGCTTAGGGTGATTGTTATGCTGGAAAGTCCAAGAGCGTCCCATGCGCAGCCTTCGTGCAGAAGAAAGCAAATTGTCTGCCAGTGTTTTCTGATAACTTGATGCATTAGTCTTGCCATCAATTTTCACTAGACTCACGGGGGGCCTTTAGAGCTCACACACCCTCAAAATATCAGTGAGCCACCACCATGCTTCACAGTGGGGATGGTATTCTTTTCACTATAGGCCTTTTTGACCCCTCTCCAAATATGGCGCTTATGGTTGTGACCATAAAGCTCTATTTTGTTCTTGTCACACAAAATTACAGTGTGCCAGAAGCTGTGAGGCGTGTCAAGGTGTTGTCGGGCATGTTGTAACTGGGCTTTTTTGTGGCATTGGTGCAGTAAAGGCTTTTCGACCATGCAGCTCATTTTTGTTCAAATATCGTTGTATTGTGCTCCTTGAAACAACCATGCCATCTTTTTCCAGAGCAGCCTGTATTTCTCCTGAGTGATTGAACAGAACAGACTGGCATTTTCCAGGCTTTTGATATCTTTTTATATCCTTTTCCATCTTTATGAAATTCCATTACCTTGTTACGCAAGTCTTTTGACAGTTGTTTTCTGCTCCTCATGGCTCAGTATCTAGCCTGTGCAGTGCATCCACGTGAGAGCTAACAAACTCATTGACTATTTATACAGAGACATTCAATTGCAACTTAGGTGCAGGTGTGGGAAATTAACATTTTATTGCAATTTTAACCTGTGTGTGTCACCTTGTGTGTCTGTAACAAGGCCAAACATGCAAGGGTATGTAAACTTTTTATCAGGGCCTTTTGGGTGATTTCTGTTATCATTATGAGTTAAAAAGGAGCCACACAACTATGCGATAATAAATGGCTTCATATGATCACTATCCTTCATTAAAAGGCATTTTTTTTGCATGATCAGTCATATTTTCTAAATAGATGACAACATTTTGCAATTTCTGCCAGGGTATGCAAACTTTTGAGCACAACTGTATAAGGAATGAGGAAATGCTTACAATCACATTTTTTTACTATTATAATTCTAATCACAGATTTCAGTAAGTTATCACATATTATAATTGTCTAACTAAGAGACGTCGTCAAGCTTTGCACTTAGGAGCACTTGGTTGGGTGAATGAAACATGCAGGACTTAGCCTACAAACAAATTAGACACAGCCTTAGGTTGAAAGTAGTTGACGAATGCGGGACTTAGAAAAAAAAATACGAGACGTGGGAAAAAAACGATACAAGACCCAAAAAATTACGAGATTAGCGGCGGAACCAAAAACCCGAAAAACACACTAACTACACCCAAAAAAAATACAAAAACATCACAGACAGCATGGGGCAAAAGCCAAGATGTCTGTGAGTGAGGTGGAACGCAAATTTTACTTGATTTAGACAATTTTCCCCACCCAAAAATAGCCTAAGCGAGGAAGAAAATGGCCGCCCCCAAAAAATGAAAACGAGGCTACATGACCCCGAACCACGTAAAACAAAGCTAGCCACGTATGTGGTAGGGATTATAAATGTTTTTTTATCTCATTTGACAGTTTCAGCGTACCTGCAGCTGACTGGTATATCATTAAATTAGGTTCTTAGAGCAAAAAAAAATGATTAAACTTTTTTAATTTGGAATTGATAACACTTATCGATTAATTAACATATATTAATAAATTAATTAATTAATAATTAGTAATCATTACAAAAATAAGGTTTGATTTAACAATACATTGAGGAATATGCTTTTATGTTTTGCATCTATGCATAATATCTGTGTTGCTGGTGATTGACTGATAGGGATGAAGCAAATATTACAAATGATTTCAATTTTATTTCACAGTTTCATCGGATCTGCAGCTGACTCAACACAGAGAGTGACGTTTGCAGCCTTTGAACACCATAAAGATCACCTTGACAGGTATATCATTTAATTATGGAGTTAGGGAACAAAAAAGGCTAAATTCTTTGTTGCTAACATGGATAACAGTTATTGATTAACGTATAATAATATTTTAATTAATTAATAATCATTAATTTAGTCATTATTTTAAAAAAAGGATAATGCAATAAAAGTAATAACAATTTTTAACATGCACTTATATATCTGTATTACAACTCATTTATGTACATTGTTTTTGGAAATATTAATTAATAATAAGATAAAAAACAAGATGAGGTTAGAAGACTTTTAAAAAAAAATTATATTTTACTAAGCACTTAAATATATGGAGTTCATTCAATCAAGAAGGAATGGAATTCAATGATTAAAACGTATTTTCATGTTATTTCACAGATTACTCATCTCTGCACCCGACTAAAGACAGAGAGTGAATTTGCAAGAATTTTTACACAAAGAACAGCAAGTTTGCATGTATATGCATTTAGCATGCCCTTATAGTTTGGGATTGATGACACTTAATGATTAATTCAGGAAAGTATATTTATATAATATATTGATTTAGGGACTCATTTCATTTGCAATAATAAAAAAAAAAAGATGAAGATCTATATATGCTTAACTAATTACGTTTTAAAGAACCTCAATTAGACCTAATATCTACAATCATTGCATCTTTAAGAAAATGTAACATTTTTTTAGAACACATCTATACTTTGATAATAGCTGTTTATGTTTGATCTTCTTTATGACAATATAAGTAACTTTTTAGGTTTAACATTGATCTCAGTTTTGGATTAATTCACTAACGAATATTCATTTAGTAATGAATTGATAATTCCGTACTCCTAATATAAAATAAAAATGCTCAATATATATATGTGCAGTCCTTTGCTATTTAATGTATGTTAATAAAACACTCCAAAATGGTTTCATTGATTGCATTAATTAATTCTTTAATTAATGCTATTTACTTTTAGATTGAGACCAACCACAAACAATATGTACAGAAGCCAAAAAAAAAGAAATCTTACACCTGTATTTACAATTACAGATCACAATGGCAGATAATGGAGAAGACAACATTGAACGCAAAAGAAGATTGGCAAGGGAAAGGAAGCAAAGGTGGAGAGATGCACAGTCACCTGAAACTTCCCAAAGCTTAAGAGAAGAAGAGCGACAGAGACTTTTAAATAAAAGAAAAATGAGTAAGAAAGCACAAAGTGAGTGTGCTGGAGCTTCAAAGAAACAAAAAAAGTAAACTAAAACATGTCTGTGAAGCATTGCCCTATGATACTATATTGCCTATTGACACCAATGTTCAGACACATGACACCAATGTAGATATAGAAAGTTGCAGTGATATCTATGTTGAGGAAGTGCATGATAATGTGTTCAGTAGAGCACTACAAGTAGACACTCATTATTGTGGGTTAATTAATGCTGTTTGTCAGTTTTGTGTGGCCTATCATTTTCTAAAGGAAAGACCAACTGACGGAGCTTTCATTAGTTGTTGTCAGAAAGGAAAGGTAAGACTTCCACTAAGACCACCCATTTCCAGATTACTTACAAAGTATCATGAGCGATCCAACATTTCCAAATTATACTAGTTTAAAAAAAAACATAAGGTCTTATAACAGTGCAATTTCATTTATTTAATGTGTTCCACATTAGCAGAAAATGTCCTAGGACATGGTGCTTACTGTTTTAGAGTTCAAGGACAAATTTACCGCCGAACTTCACATTTACAACCATAAGAAGGAGAGCAAAGGAAATTTGCACAGTTATATATCTTAGATACAATGGAAGCTGTTGAACAAAGAATGAGGCTTTCAGAAAATAAACAGTGTTTGCGCATAGTCTTTGAACAGTTGGATAAAATTATGGCCAACAACCCATACACTCAAGCATACAAACAATTAGCACAGGTTGAAAAAAAAACAACAGGAACATGCTCAAATACATCAATTGACAATGCCAAGAGTAAATATGGTGTTAAAAAGAGATTGCAACACTGATCAAAGACGGTATAATTTACCAACAGTAAATGAGGTTGCCATGGTTTTTAAAAATGAAGTTGGTGAACCACCTTTTCAGCAGCATATTAGAATATATCCACGCAATGAAGAACAACCTTTCATAAACATAAATATATTAAGTTGTAATTTAGATCCAATGACATATCCCATGTTCTTTCCAAATGGTGAACCTGGATGGGAACCAAAATTACAATTGCAAAGTTATCTGAATAGTAAAGTTTGTGTTATATATATATATTTTTATGCTGGAATATAAAGTGGCACAAACTGCTATTCGAGATTCTTTTAATCCAATTTTATGTGGGGGCAAACTCACACAACAATGGATTATTGATTCCTATCTACAAGTTGAAGCAAATAATCTAAATTTCATAAACTTTCAAGAAAATAAGCTTTGAGTAGAACAGTATTGTTGATTGATGGATTATGTTGCTGAATTGGCTACCAACAGAGACATTCCAGCTGGAAGAGCAATTATTTTGCCATCCACTTTCCAAGGATCTCCTCGCAATATGCGAGAAAGATATAATGATGCCATGGCTATTGTCACAAAATTTGGCAAACCAGATTTATTCATTACATTCACATGTAATCCTCAATGGACAGAGATCAAGGAACATTTAAATCTGGGACAAACTACTTCTGACCGACCATATGTAGTGCCAAGAGTATTCAAAATCAAACTCAATTCATTAATACATGATATAACTAAAGCACAGTTATTTGGAAAATGTGTGGCTTTTGGTTATACCATTGAATTTAAAAAAAGACGACTGCCACATGCACACATACTTTTAATCCTGCAGAATAAAGATAAGTTGAATACTGCAGAGAGAGTGGGTTCAGTAATTACTGCTGAATTGTCACATCCAAATAAATATTCAAAACTTTTTGAGATTGTTACACACAGAATGATTCATGGGCCATGTGGAGGTATGAATCCTAATTTACCATGGGCCTCATTCTATTAGCGGCCGCAGCCGTTGCGGGGCCGCAAGGACCAGCCGCAAGCTATTCGGCTATTCTATTCCCTTACGGCCGGAGGCTCCGGCAGGCTTGCTGCCGGCGCCTTGCTATCTCTTGCGGCCGCTCGCGCCAGAGGAAAGCCTTTGATCTAAAACGGCCGCAAGAGTTTTGCAATTCAATTGCTCCGGGAAACCTCTCTGCAAGGCTAAAAACGAGCCGCTGCTTACTTGCAGGAAAGAGGTCCCGCTAGCACCAATTAAGCACATAAAATAGCTCAAATAAAGACATCCTGCACTTTGAGAGGAATATAAAGGGATTTTAGGTGTTAGAAAAAATAGCACATAATTATCCTATACTCAAATCCGTAAAATATTTTATTTTTACTATCCGTAAAATATCCTTGTAAAAAGTCCAGAGTGCTTGGAGCACCTCAGACATGCCCACGCCGCAGCCGGAAAATAAACAGTTAATTTGAACTCGGGTTTGGGCTGATGTGCAAGCTTGAGAGTGGGTTTCTTTTAATCCTCATGTCCCCCAATATGATCCCTAGCATTTACAGAGCTGTACAGTGCAGGCTTGAATTTATTTTTGCGTTTTTAGATTTCTGCGCTTACGGCCGGTTCCAAGATATGCGGCCGGCCGTAAGATGAGATCCTTGCGGGGCCGTATAATAGAATCGCGAGTTAACTGAACCCCCGCAAGGAATCGCAGCCTTACGGCCGATTTACGGCCGATAATAGAATGAGGCCCCATGTATGGAAAATAATAAAAATGTACAAAATAATTTCTAAACAATTTCAAATGCAAACTTATGCCAATTGTGATGGATTCCCTTTGTATGAAAGAAGACAAGGACAAACAGCTATTATCCGTGGACAAAGGGTTGATAATAGATTTGTTCCATACAATCCACATTTGCTCATGAAGCACAATGCACACATAAATGTGGAAGCTTGCACTTCTATTAAATCGATCAAATATGTGTATAAATATTTATACAAAGGATATGATGCAGCAAGGTGCAGCAAACGAAAAGGAAAATCCAATTTTACATGACGAATTTTCAAATTATTTAGATGCTCTCGATGTCAGTGCTCCTGAAGCAATGGGGCGGCTTCTGAAATTTGAGATGCATGATCAGTCACATGCTGTGTATCGTTTAGCTGTACATTTGCCACAAAATCAGTTTGTTTGCTTTACTGCAGGCAATGAAAGTACTGCCTTAGCTCAAAGTGAACACAGAGAAACAACACTTACTGCATGGTTTAAGTTAAACAGCCAGGATACGCAGGCCAGACAATTTTTATACATTGAGATTCCATATCACTATGTATTTGTAAATGGTCTATGGCGACAACGAAGAAGAGATACGCATAAAATGATACCACAAATTTATACCGTCAGTCCAAGAGACATTTGAACGTTTCAGTTTAAGATTACTTATTTTACATGTTCCTGGTGCACAAAGTTTTGAACATTTACGCACAGTGAATGACATAGTTTATGAGACTTTCCTGTTAGCTGCAAGACATCAAAACTTCATAGCTGATGATACAGAATAGGAGAGGTGTCTGGAAGAAGCAGCACTATTTCAAATGCCAAAGCAAATGAGAGAACAATTTGCGTTCATTCACATCTTTTGCAATGTACCTGATGCATTTACTTTGTGGGAAACATTTAAATTAAATATGTCTGAAGACTTCTTGAAACATTACAATGAGCCAATAGCACTCTTAAAAACTTTAATGGAAATTCAATAAATATTGCTTGCTCATGGATTAAATTGTGCAAGTTTTAATTTGCCTGATTCAGGACTTATAGATGACATCAACTTTGATGATTATGACACTGAGCTACAAAAACAAAAAACAGAAGAAAAACTGTGAACTTTAAATACTTTACAATTACAAGCATTTAATGCCATCACAAATGCTACAGATAATGAAATGGTCAGAGACCGTTATTTCTATCTAGACGGCCCTGGTGGATCAGGAAAAATGTATCTGTACAATTGTTTGATTAGTTACATTCAAGCACAGGGTCAGATAGCAATGCCATTTGCAACAACTGGAATTGCAACACTTTTGTTAGACGGTGGTAGAACTGGGCATACTGGATTTAAACTGCCAGTTCCCATTTTGGAAACATCAGTGTCAGATATTCGACTGAATTCTTTACATGCCAAAAAATAAAAATAAAGTAAATTAATTATCATAGACGAGTCAACAATGATGTCATGTCATGCTTTGCAATGCATTGATAGATTCTCAAAATAAGTGATGGATAATAATTTGCCATTTGGTGGAAAGGTCATGTTGTTAGGAGGAGATTTTAGGCAAGCATTACCTGTTGTCCCACATGGAAATAGAACTGATATCATTGAAACATGTATCAAGACAAGTAAACTGTGGAAAATATTTACACATCTCAAATTAGAATTAAATATGAGATCTGAAGGCTAAAACAAATTCAATGATTGGCTCCTTCAAATTGGAGAAGGAAAACATCCACAAATACATGATTTACCCAATGATACCATTGAAATTCCATCAACAATGGTTTGCAAGGAATCACTCATATCAGCAATCTTTCTAAACACTCTGAATAACAAAGAATACTCAGACATTACCAACAAAGTGATATTAACATCAAAAAATATAGATGCCTTGAATCTAAAAAACGAAATTTTAAAATTCCTCAACGCACCACAAACTAATTATTACAGTGCAGATTCAGTTCTGGCTGATTATAATGACAGTGAATCGAATTATAGTATCGAATTTATTAATTCTTTAACCCCATCTGGAATACCACCACATGTTTTGCAATTGAAAAAAGGGGCAATTGTCATGCTATTGAGAAATATGAATCCAAGAAAAGGACTTTGTAATGGGATCCGATTAATTGTACACAATTTAAAAGATCATTTTCTACATGCAGAAATTATGACTGGGTCCCATATAGGTGAACGAGTTTTTATACCAATAATTGATTTAGCTCTAAGTGAGAGTGGTTTGCCTTTTGTCCTTCAAAGGAGACAATTTCCAGTTATCATGGCATTTGTCATGGCCATCAATAAATCCCAAGAACAAACTCTTAAGTCTGTGGGTATTTTTTTACAAGAACCTGTTTTTGCACATGGACAACTCTATGTTGCTTTTTCAAGGTGCACAAATCCAGATGAGATTAGAGGTTCGGTTGAAGACAACCCAAGTCAGGGTGATCTACTACACAATGGCCATACTTTTACAAAAAATATTGTGTACTACGAGGTTTTGTAATCACAGATAATAGTTTCATTTGAAGAAAGAAATTGAAGGCCAATTGGACTCTTCTTAGTGGAACACTATTTCAGTTACAAAAATATGTCAACAATTTCAGAAAAATACAGTAATAACCAACAAAAAAGGATAAAACGAAAACAAGAAAAAGGGCTTACATTCCATATACAGCAATGAAAGTCTGCTGTGCTCTTTGAAAGGAAACCAGTTTCAAGGAAAAATAAAAAATGGAATGTCTTGGAAGTCAGTTTAGACATGATTGGCTCCACAAAACAGTTAGCTTGAATTTTATTAATTTTACTGTTTAAAATTGTATATGTTTCTTTCAGGTTTGTAAGCTTAAATATATGTTTGAAAAGGACTGATAAGTTGATGCATTCTTTGTAATTAAGGTTTAATGTTAGTAGCAGCATCATCATTTGTTGAAAAAATAAAATGGTGCCAGATAGATTATTGATCCAGGGACGAATCTGATTGCCAGTTATTGGAGTCAGGAAGGAATTATTTTTGGACAACGCTTTCAACAAATTTACAAAGTTGAAATTACATTTATTGAAATTTTCCTTCCTCTGGATTCAATATTCAAGGTCAATATAATTTAAAATAAATTAAGGTTCAATGTTATTATCTTATGTTAATGTTTGTATTGTTAGCATTGTATGTTTTAAAAGTTAGCAAAATTTATTTATTGAATGTTAAAAAAGATTTATGACATTTACAGCAGGAACATTTGTTAACAAATTCAATGCATAATTAAATAGAAAGTATTCATCCAGGGAGTAATCCAATCGCCTTTTAATGGGGTCAGGAAGGAATTCATTTTTCCCCCTTTTTGAGTCAATTGGCTAAGTTGCAATGGGGGATTTTATTATTTACCTTCCTCTGGATTCAATACCTATGTGCTTTACCAGGAGTTTAAATACAAGTTTGTATGTTAAAAAGCATTCTGTCATGGTTGAAGAGACTCATTGATAAAAAGTTAAACACTTTCATGTTAGTATTGTTAAAAAAAAAACAAAAAACGTTACCCACTGTTTACAATATAAGTTGAATATTAGACAACTTCATGTAATGGTTAACAATATGTATTCTGAGAAATTTGATGGATTGTTATATTATTATTTCATACATGATAATTACAAAGTTCAATATGGTTTAACAGTATATTGTTAAAAAAATAAAAATAAACATTTTTGTACTTCTTTGTAGATAAGAAAAAAATTCAGAGTGTTAGAGAATCACATTGTCACAAACAGCATTTCCAGGTTTAAAATTCTATTGACCGTCATTTTCGCTACTTACTTTGGGCCTCATTCTATTAACGGCTGTAGGAGATGCGGGGCCGCAAGGACCGGCAGCAAGCTATTCGGCTATTCTATTCCCCTCCGGCCGGGGATACCGGCAGGCTTGCGGCCCGCGCCTTGCTATCCCTTGCGGCTGCACGCGCCGGAGGAAAGCCTTTGATCTAAAACGGCCGCAAGAGTTTCGGCCGCAAGAAAATCCCGGTTGCTATTCTATTGCTCCGGGAACCCTCTCTGCAAGGCTAAAAGCGAGCCGCAGCTTACTTGCAGCAAAAAGGTCCCGCTAGCACCAATTAAGCACATTATAAAGCAGAAATAAAGGCATCCTGCACTCTGAGGAGACTATAAAGTGATTGTAGGTGTTAGCAAAAATAGCACAACATTCCCCTATACTCAAATCCGTATTTTTTTTTTATATATGTCAAATATCCATGTAAAAAGTCCAGAGTGCTTGGAGCACCTCAGACCCGGCCACGCTGCGGCCGGAAAATAAACAGTTAATGTAAACTCGGATTTGGGCTGATGTGCAAGCTTGAGAGTGGGTTACTATTAATCCTCATGTCCCCCAATATGATCCCTAACATTTACAGAGCTTTACAGTGCTGTCTTGAATTTATTTTTGACTTTGAAGATTTCTGAGCTTACGGCCGGTTGCAAGATATACGGCCGGCCGTAAGAGGAGATCCTTGCGGGGACGTTTAATAGAATTGCGAGGTAACGGAACCCCCGCAAGGAATAGCAGCCTTGCGGCCATTTTACGGACGATAATAGAATGAGGCCCTAAATATATTAGCTAATACAGTAACTGGTGCCACATATGAGGAAGAATACAGGGGAAGGAGATGAGATAAACATAAAAGGGAAGTGCAAGAGATATAAGTGTTTGAAGAGAGACAGAGCAAAGAAAGAGAGAAACAGAGAGAGAGAGATTGAGAGAGAGAGAGAGAGAGAAAGAAAGAGAGAGAGAGACCAAGCAAGAGAAGAGAGAGTGACAGAGAAAACAAGGGAAGAGAGAGGGAAGAGAAAAAAATGAATACAGAAAATGAGAAAAAGAGGCAGAGGAGAGAAAGCAAGAAGGAGAGTGAGACAAATGAGGAGGAGAGTGATGTGAAGAAAGAGACAGAAAAAAGGAGGAGGGAGCCAGAAAGTAATAGAGAAGTGAGAAAAAAGAGTGGATGTGGAGAGGAAAGACATATGGGAGAGAGGGAGGTGCTTACCAGGTGCTGCTTCTTCCTCTGCCTTGATTGATTTGCACAGTGAGTTATGTTAGACATATGTCAGGGAGGACGAAGAGAGAAGCAAATGGAGAAAGGAGAAACCGGGGCTCAGAGGGGCTTATTTTAAAATATAAACTGTATTGAATATTACCTTTTGTATGAATGAATGTGATTGTATGACAATGTCTAACTTTCTGTGCAGCTAAATCACTCTTCCATAATAATGAGAAATGAAAAAATATAGCATTATGGACAATAAGTGATGCCCCAGACAACTGCCCTGTCTGCTCTCCTCATTCTCAATGTCCTTCTGTCTCATCTCCCAAGCCTGTCCATGCGTCTATTCCTGTTCTTGAACATAGAACTCACCTCCAAAAGAGATAAGACATTTCTCAATATCACATCACTTTAACTACATTACTTACACATTCAATGAGGTATTCCTGACATACTGATGAATGGATTTATAATTCAGTTCAGGCCTCAGACTGTTACTTAAATAGAGGTATGGACAAACTACATTAGCATGTTGCTTCTCAAATTACAGTAGCTCATTGTGAACAAACAGTCCGTTCATTTACAAATATGTTGTTTGTATTAGATCATTTAAATAAAGTAATTTATCAGCCTCTTAGAGCAATGCCTTCTTGTGAAGGAAGAAGCAAGGGCTGCATCATAATATCTATTGACATGCTTTTCTAGTGGAGTAACAACATGATCTATTCTCCTACTAGTTAAAAATATACAGCAAAGGTTCCAAAGATTAAATAATATAAAGTTCTAAGGGGTAACTTACATGTTCAAATTTTAACAACTGAATTTTGTGTATAAACACTTCATGTTCTTACAGTATACTTACTGATGTTTTGTCAATCAGCATTTCTTATTCTCCCACCAAGGTATCTTTCTGTAAGAGACCAGTCACAGCAAGTCATTGCTAAGTACTTCATGGGGGTTGCACATGCTCAAATTGTATTGCTAGACATTGTCCTCAGCATCATACCACTTGATTCAATACATATGAGCATGTGCAAATCCCTGGTCAGTAGTTAGCAATGATGTGCAATCATTTGTCTCTTTCAAAAAATGCCTGATATAATTTTATCTGCTGTCAGTCTATGGTAAGAGAATGCAATAGTGATTGTGGGCGGGTAACTCGCAATCAGGATGCGAGTAGCTAACAGAATATGTAGGAATATTAAGAGCGACTTTAACAGCATTATTAAATTGCGATTTGGCCAATTGAATAGGGCTCTATATAAGCACATTGCATATTTGTTACAGAAAATGTAGTTACTGAACTTCTATACAAAAGCAAGGTATTCGCTAACTAAAAACGTATGTAAATAAAATAAGCTCTGTGCTTATATAGAGCCCTTTTCAATTGGCCAAATCACAATTTAATAAGGCAGTAACTACCGTATGTGTAACTTTACGATCTTGGCAATAGAATAGGGCCCATAGTTTGTAACTGATATTTAATAGATACTTTCTTTGTGTATAAGCATTGACCAAAATAATGTATTTTTGTCTCCAAAATATAGCATAGGCCATTAGAATTGCAAAGAAGCAGACAGAAAAGCCATTAGATTGACTCTTAGGTAGACTCTTAGGGCCTCATTCAATTGCGATTTGGCCAATTGAATAGGGCTCTAAATAAGCACATAGCATTTTTTTTTTAAATACGTTTTTAGTTAGTGAAAACCTTGCTTTTGGATAGATGCTTACTAACTAAAAATGTCTTTAAAAAATATGTTATGTGCTTATTTAGAGCCCTATTCAATTGGCCTAATTGCAATTGAATGAGGGCCATAGGTTGGTCAACTATTATGCGATCCATTGAAAAACCTTTCAGAGCCAGTGAAGTAGGATATTCATACAACAATACTATGTCACATTGTTAAAAGTTGATAGTTTGAAATTAACATTTGTATATATATCTCTTGCAGTTAAAGGACAGTAAAATGTAATGTTTTATATTAAAACAGGATAAGCAATATCTGTATTGGTGTGCCAATCACATTAGGGAACACATTTCAAGAAGTAGATAATTTATTTTGATGTTTCTTGAACTGAATTCTCATTGCAAAAAAAACTGTTTTACTTTATTCTGCTTTTTATGGTTGAAAACAGGAAGAGGTTGAGCGGGCAACTCGATAATCTTGCAAAACTCACAGATATAAAGTAGACAGGCTGCAGTGTCTTTTAAAGAAAACAATGCTAAGAAACATGGATGTCGGGAGTTTTTTTCTGGCATGGCTTGCCTATTTCACCTCTATCAATTCTTCATGTCTTGGTGTGATGAGAAGAAGTTGCCAAGTAATGGAGAGGCAATATTATGACTCATATGGATATCTGATGTTTAACAAATGCTTTGGATTTGAACAACTGAACTTTACCATGGCAACATATTGTAAAAATGATAAAAATGATCTACAACTATCCCTGCAGGAGGTTCCAGAAGAAACTGATTGGCTTTGTCTCAACAGTTGGCAAGATCTAATTATACCAAAAGGAGTCTTTAACCAATTTTCAAACCTAAAATATTTATCCCTATTGGGGTGTTTCACAATATCACCTGGAAGTTTTAAAAATCTTTCACTGCTCTCTGTTCTCTGGATAAAATCATTACTACCTGGATGCATCCAAACAGAATTTTTGTATGAATTTAACACTGTCAAGGAGCTCAAGTTAGATGGTATCCCATTTCCAATTCTAAATGCATCAATGTTTAGCCATTTACATCAATTAGAAAACCTGATTTTAGTGGACAATGGTATCACTTCTTTGTTATCAGTGACAAAACACTTGACAGAATTAAAAAACTTAAAGCAGCTGTTTTTAATCAATAATAAAATGACAAAACTAACAGAAGCAGATTGTCTAACTGATGAATTTAGTGCAGGTGATAACAGAATTGTACATTTTAATATTAGTTTCCTGAATTTGGATGGCATTGAAATAAAAACCATTGAAAATAATTCATTGTGCAATTTTCCAAAGCTGTCCTTCTTTAAAGCCAATGTTGATGCTTACAGTGTGGAGGAAATCTTTCAATCCGGAATTAAAACTGTTCAGAGTATTTCATTTGCAAACTCCTTGCTCCCATATTTTGACATTTGTTTGTATGCAACTCACTTTAAAGTGGAAAAACTTCAACTATCAGCTAACTATATAAAAGAAATTGAGACATCTAACGGATCTTGCTCAAGTCTAAGGATTTTAGATTTATCATACAACAAGATAAATGAGGTGTCATTCTCTCAAGTAAAACATATCAAAAGAGTAATTGATATGAACTTGTCCAATAATCAAATTAGTGCAGTGACATTTTGCCCAAATAACTCTTCTACAATCAAAATGGAACTTGTCAACCTTAACTTATCCTTCAACGTTTTATCTTCTCTAAACCAAGGTCAATTTTCATGTCTGCAAAATCTAAAAGTTTTGACTTTGAATGACAACAGAATAGTTAAAATCAAACGTGGTACATTTCATAATTTGGGACGCTTAGAGGTTTTGATTTTGGAAAACAATCAACTATACCAGATAGGAGAATATGACTTTCAAAATCTGTCTTCATTAAAGCAATTAAACTTGAATGAAAATAGTCTAACATCAGTGAATGATTGGGCTTTTCTGGACCTTAAACAAATTGAGGAAATCACACTTACTTTTTCAGATAATGTGAAAGACATGTGGTGGTCTAAATATATTGCAAAAACTCTTAGAAAAATAACTTTGAAAACATATGACACATTTATTTGGCTTTTATTTCAACATTTCAAAGATTTTTTTTTCTTAGAAATCTTAGAAATTGAAGCCAGTTTTATATATATAGACTTTTGTGAATATGTTCCATTTTATAGAATAAAAGAGCTTAACTTAAAAAACAACATTTATTTCAAGTGTTTTCAAACATATGACCAAGCACTGGGGCTTTTCATATATCTTGAAAAGCTACATATTACGGCAGATTTTAAGTTGAGCACAGAAGCAACTACTCTTAATTCTTCTTTAAAAAATCTAAATAAGCTTGAATATTTTTACTTGGAAAACACTGGGGAATTGGTTGAGAATTCCCTGGTAAATACTGATGAATTATTTCAGGGTTTAATTAACCTACATATTTTGCGTTTAAAAAGTTCAGGGATTGAGTATTTCAGCAACACTGTGATGTTTCAAGAATTAAAATCACTTATGTTTTTAATGATAGAAATGCAAAATATAGAAGAATTAAAAGAAAATGTATTTAATTCAATGAAAAAATTGAAATACATTTATTTTGATGAAACTAGATTAGCCTGCAGTTGTCAACTGAAGTGGTTAATTCCATGGCTGGCATATGATAAACAAGTCGAATTAATTAATTTTTACAGTCAGCTGTGTTTTATAAGATCCCAAAGCAGTGACATTAATCTTGTTTCCTTTTTAAAAAAAAACTGTGGCACTGAGATTGACTTTACACTTTTCTTAGTCACATTTGTCAGCATCTTAATGTTTATGTTCATCTCTCTGTTTCATGAAAGTATCTGGTGGTATACCTTGTACATATTTTATAGAATAAGATGTTGGCTGATTCATAAACGTAATACACAGGTTAGAGGCCAATATGATTATGATGTATTTGTATCCTACAACACTCATGATGAGCCATGGGTCACAGGCCAGCTACTTCCCAACTTGGAGAATAAGGGTCCTCCTTTCATTAGAGTGTGTATTCACAATCGGGACTTTGAGGTTGGCAAAGACATTGTTGACAACATTGTGGACAGCATATATAAAAGCAAATGTACAATATGCCTTATTACTCGTAGTTACTTGCAAAGTCATTGGTGCTCCTTAGAGTTGCGAATTTCAACTTACAGGCTTGTAGCTGAAAACAAGGATTCTCTCATAATCATATTCCTTGATAATATATCTAGAGAAGAGCTGCAACTTTACCACAGACTGACTAAATTATTGGATACGAAAACTTATCTTAATTGGCCAGATGATGTCAATGCACAGCAGGTATTTTGGGAGAGATTACGTAAAGTCATTTGTACAGATATTGAGAGAGACCAGTTATAATGGATGGAGCCTTGATAACTATTAATTCAGTTGTTTGGTAGTAGTAGAATACACTTGTGTATTACACCCACTGCTTACAAATTGGAATTTTTTACAATTAAATCCTTGCTATAGTGTTAGGAGCAAACATATTTGCCAGTCTTGCATTAAGAAGTGAGTAATCAAAGATTGTGGTAAGTAACTTATTCAGTTATCCCACTCAAACCTTTAGAATATGTATACAAGAAGTCTCCAATATTTCTCAAAATTTGTGTATTTGCTGTATACAATCATTCCAGGTAATTAATGAATTAATAATATTGAATGCTAATTTCAATGGCTCTAAATGTACTTACGAAATTACCAGGTATGATCTCATAGCAGATTACACAATTTTCTCAATACTTGGGGAGGGGGGGGAAATGAGTTTATAAAATATAGTCAGCTTCAAAAAGTATGTTAGGATCATTTATGTCCATTTTTACTTATACTAAATATTCTGCAATTTCTTACTTATGTTTTATAGGTTTGTACATTTATTCATTTGTTTGCTTATAATGTGGTTCTTTCATTTTGATTCTTAAAGAAAATTCATACAGTAAAACATTATTGAAGATGTCATAACAACGGTTTTTAACAATAAAAATATACTGATTAACAACTATGAAGGTACAGTCCTTATTTATATAGTAACATTTTTTTATAACGGGGATGCAAAATAACTAAAGTAGATAGAAAGAGACTGGCATGGGTAGAGCTTACATTAAATGAGACTCACATCCAACATAAGTCCGAGCAGCAGCTCCTGACTTCCACTTGAGCTTCTTTCAAAGGACAACTTAAAATTATATTCAAAATATAGAAGAATATTTTATTCAACTTTCTTAATGTAAATCATAAATTTTCACAAATTGTTGTATGGCTTTGCTGTTGCTGAAAGGTTCCTTTTTAAAAAAATACTTATACTTCTGCTATTTTTACGTCCTAAAAGGATGCAGAACTTACAGTTATTTGCAGAACTAATTAACCAAAAGGCCTGCTGAGGTAATGATCTTGTCAAAAGCAATTCAGCAAGATTATCAGTGGGGATAGAAAAGTGGAAGGGCCAATTGAAAAAGCAAAAGTAGTGACATTTACCAATGGATCTTACAGATAGTTTAAACATTAATTCTATACTAATTATATAGCACCTCCAATTAGAATATTTAATTGCAACCAATTGGAATTACATTTATTTTTATGTGACTTTTAATTTCTTCAACACATGGGCCTTTTTCTGTATCACTTTAAATTACTGTGGTTGAACTGCAAATTGAAACAATTTGAGTAAATGTGTTTTACAAATGTTTGCAGTGCTAAGATTTCCCACATTTTCAATCATACATGTTTTAAACATTACAAAAGTTTCATTTTGCCTAAAAAATTATAATCTGAGGTTTTGAGAACTGTCATTATACCAGCACTTGAAAATTTGCAGAAGGAAACTTTTTCTCCTTCTCTAGCATGACTTGTAAAATGAAGCAAAGTTGGGAGAAACCATGGCAAGCAATAAATAAATCATTTAGCTGTGTTGACTGTTGAACATTCCAAAAATGGTGAAAACATGAGCAGTGTGAATGTGTGATCTGTTGTCAAGGCTTTCTCCCACTTTGCATTGATAAACAGGAAAGGGCAAGAGGAAATGGAAACAATCCTGCTCACAGGTTTGTCTTTACCACGTTAATGTAAGTTTTCTAAATTATATATATTTATACAGAAAAAAAATAGGTGATGATGAAAAGTGAATACTTAAAAATGACCATAAGAAGAATTTAAGAGTTCAGAATCACATATATAGTTGTGAGCATGCGAGTTGTTGCTAACGCTTGCGGGCTCGCGCAGCGAGCCGCAGCCCTCGCAAAGCGAGGGCAGTGGGCGAGGGCCTCAGTTGCTGGCATGGAGCGCCGACGCAACTCGCGAACATTACAAAATTCCAAACACAATACATACACACAGCACATACATAAAAAACTTACCTACAGCAACAGGGAGCATCCAGGACCTCAAAAACAACTTAAACCTTGATTTCACTCAAAATAAGAGTTTACACACTAAAAAAAGTCATAACTGACAGAAAAAATGGCCGCCGAGCAAAACGAAAACGAGGCTACACACGCAAACACCATACGAGACACGTTAGCACACATTACGACCTCGCAAAAATCTGACGCAACACAGCAACATACAAACATTTAAAACACAATAAATACACACCACACACACATAAAAAGCTTACCTACAGCAAGAGGAACCATCCAACACCTCAAAAAAGCAAGTTACACCTTCATTTAAATAAAAATAAAACACTTTAGACACTAATAAAATCGCTAAGCAAGAGAAAAAATAGCCGACGAACAAAACGAAAACGAGGCTACAGCACTCACCAGACGTAAAACACCACACCACACTCGCAAAACAACACAAGAAACTCGCAAAACCCCACGAAGCACCTACGGATAATCCGCGAAGACGCATACCACAGATAACCTGCCATTTTACGCCAATGCGGAAGTACACCACTACGCTAACGGTTTCGTCTTGCACACGCACAGTATTACACTGCACACATTCAGCACGCTTACACAGCAGCTCCACACCACTAATGCTGCAGCAACATCAAAACAGATTGCAGCTCTTCAACACAATGCTTCAAAATAGGTAAAGTATATTCATTTATTAATGTATTAGATATTTCATTATTATACACCAAACAGCATTAGCTCACTTACAATTTCATTGCCGTCATTTTTTGACGGGCAATTCGCTAGTGTATCATAAAGTTAACTGTAATACATTTCCCTTTATAACGTAATTTCTTCAATTCTGTGAAAATAGTTAATGGGAGACAGAAAGAGGACTTGGTAGAGAAATATGGATTAACATAGGTTATCATTTGGTTTGGCAGATTTACTAAGAGAAGATGTAATGGGCAGAGATAGATGTCTATCACTGTTCATTGCTACTAGGTACATTTCTATATTAATTAAGACCCATTTAAAGGACCACTGAACTTCCGGAAGTTATTTTCACATTGAATAAATATATTTAAAAATGTTATTAACATTTTAGTGAAAAAGATTCAATATTTTGGACTCGCTTTATTTTGATGCTCATATTGCTTGGTATAGAGGTTCCATTTCTCCATTAGTAATATCCTCCTCCATCTTGTTTAGCTCATTCTTGCAGCTGTATATGTATTTATGATACCAATGGTGGGCATGGCCATGTATACAGCTGAGCAGACTCAACTTACAACATATATGTTTCAACACACAACAGTCAGCTGTTAGTGTGATTCATCCTCCTAGCATATTATTGTACACTACACAAGATTAATAAAAACAAATTATATTTAAAGAATTCAAGTAATATATATATATTAGATATACTTGTTACTTATATGTATGTATATACATTTTGGAAGCACAATGTGTTTTTATTAATGAGATTTTTGTTCTGTACAATAATATTTGTTTAATAAATTTCTCCTTTCCTGCTAATTGACTGTAGATAGGCTCCTCCTGTCACATTGTATTTGGAGAATGCCGAAGTGTGTTGATGGCTCTGTCCTTGTCTTCAACCCACCTGTGAATTTTTATTTGTAAGGAAGATTTAAGCAAGATGGAAGAAGATATCAGAAAGCTAGAATGTGAGGAGCAAAGAAACAGCTTTTATACTGTGCAATACAAATGTGGTAAAGTGATAAAGTAAGTCCAAAATATGTTTTATATTTCACTAAAATATTTATAAACATTTTAATAGTACAATTTGTAAGTTACGTTATCTTAACTCAAATATTTGTTCAAACAACATCTAAAAGTACCAACAAACTAGCTTGTAGTATCCTATTGAAAAAGAGAAAGAAACTAAAAAGGTAATTTTTCTGTTCACTCCTTAACAAGGGTCCTAAATACAAATTTCAATAACTTTTTTTTTATCCTGTAAAACTCATAGAGAGTAATCAACGCTATATTTTAAAAAAAAATCACACAAGCAGGCCGGATCTACCTTTATGAAGCCCCTGGGCAGTAAAATGGAGGAGCCCCTGCGAGTGCGTGCGCAAGGTATACATGCACACATTTTTTCCTTTTCTGTGCGTGTATAACACTCTCTTGCTATGTGAGCAAATCACAGACATTTCCGCCATTTTTACAGCATAATTACTCATACACATGCCGAGCTGTTACTTGTTTATTATATGGATTTGATGGCGGCCAATATTATTTATATTTTTCTATAGGAAGATAGCGAGCGCGTGTTACAAAAACACATATCATGATCACTGATATCACACAGAAAAACTGAATATTTATGAGAGTTAAAGGACCACTGCGGCCGTGCATTTTAAGGGCAAAAGGATGCCACACCTATCTATTATTTACATTATATGATGTCCATTGCCACTTATTATTTACCACTAGCGAATTGCCCGTCAAAAAATGACGGCAATGAAATTGTAAGGTAGCTAATGTTGTTTGGTGTGTAGATATAATACATTAATAAATGAATATACTTTACCTATTTGGAAGCATTGTGTTGAAGAGATGTGAATGTGTTTTGACATTGCTGCAGCATTAGTGTTGTGGAGCTGCTCTCTAAGCGTGGTGAATGTGTGCAGTGTAATACTGTGCGTGCGCGAGTCGAAACCGTGCGCGTAGTGTCGTACTTCCGCATTTGCGTTAAATGGCGGTTTATGTGTGTTGTGCATCTTTGCGTATTGTCCGTTGTTGGTTTGTAGTGGTTTTCGAGTTTCGTCTGGTGTTTTGCGAGTGTGGTGTGGTGTTTTACGTCTGGTGAGTGCTGTAGCCTCGTTTTCGTTTTGTCCGTCGGCCATTTTTTCTCTCGCTTAGCGATTTTATTAGTGTCTAAAGTGTTTTATTTTTATTTAAATGAAGGTGTAACTTGTTTTTTTGAGGTGCTGGATGGTTCCTCTTGCTGTAGGTAAGCTTTTTATGTGTGTGTTGTGTGTATTTATTGTGTTTTAAATGTTTGTATGTCGGCGTGTTGCGTCCGATGTTTGCGAGGTCGTAATGTGCGGTAACGTGTTTCGTAGGTTGTTTGCAATCCTCGTAAAATTTAGCGAGTGTCGTAATTTGTGTGTTGTGTTTTTTGAGTAGCGACGTGAAGTTTGCGAGGGTTTGAGGCCCTTGCCCAGTGACCTCGCCAGCAACTGAGGCCCTCGCTTCGCGAGGGGCCTCAGTTGCTGGCATGGAGCGCCTTCGGCGCTCCATGCCTGCAACTGAGGCCCTTGCCCAGTGACCTCACTTCGCGAGGGCCGCGGCTCTCTACGCGAGGGCCGCGGGCTCGCTACGCGAGCCCGCAAGCGTGAGCAACGGCCCGTACGCTCACAACTATATATGTGATTGTAATCATACACAAACACAGTATGCCTCTTTAACTTGTGACAGGGTTAAATCAACTTTCTCTTCTTTGTTCAAATTAAATGTCTGAGTTTGCAAATATTTTTCTCATGGGTAAGAAGGTCAAAATTAGACATTGTAAGTTCTCTAGATAGTGTCTTCTGAAATGTACATATTTCTTCAATGTTCCATTGTTCCTTCAAGTCATGTTATCAAGCAGGTGGACAGATATGGAGAAATAGCAGTCTATTTCCAAGAAATAATTTAGCACGTAATTAATGTAGAGGGCATAACGTTTTAATACACCTAGAGCGTTCCCATGTGGTTAGAAGCAGACATTAACAATATTTTTATTAATTTATTATTAATATATTCCTATACATAAAGAGGGGAGTGACTGATTGTCATTGGAGGAAACCAACCTCGTGATGAGGGGACAGAAAGAGTTTATTAACAGCAGGGAGAGTATATTCGGTGCTTTTGGTCTTTGGTCTTTTGTCTTCAGCTGTTTTTCAGGGGTCTTTCCTGCAACCTCCTTAGCCTTCTTCTATACTATCTTCTAATATTATCTGATAGTCCTGTTCTGAGAACAATCTTGACTGTCATTCCTGGCATAAACTTATGCCCCCTTCAAATGTTCCTTAAGATACATTACTATATAAAATTCTATTCTCTATCAACTATCTCTAAACAATCCAAGCACACAAAGAGGGATTTCTTCTGCGAGAAGGGATTCTGCAGTGACAAGTGTTATCCTGAAATTCTACACATAGGTAACTATTTAGGTAACCTTTTGGGAGTGGTCACAAACCCAGACTAATTAGCATCTTCATCCTGGATTGGAGATGTTAATCAATATTTTAGTCAGTGCCCATATCCCCTAAAACAGACTGATTGACTTTATTCAATAATATAACCGTTCAGCTCTGTTACAAAGCCAATTATTAAAACCTCTACACCACAAACCATACTTAGCTATATTCAACATATAGAATCTTGGATTACACATGAAAACAACTGTCCTCCATCATTTTTGATTGAATTTAATTAAATTAAATGTAACCAATTCTTATATAAGACCAACACCCAAATAATAACTTGCCAACACCTAAATACAAAGGTTAATTAGCCTGCAACCTCACATACAATATAATCAACTTTTATACATATTGCTTCAATATATATTTCTAGATTCTTACTGCTATATATAGTGTCATTCTATATTTTACTGTTTCATAGAGTAATAGGTTACATTGCTAATTATTAATATCATATATATATATAATAAATAGACAGCTGTTTGTGTATACATAGCATTTCTGTATTGCACTAACCAAATATATAGATAGACTGTTAACCAAACTTTATAATATTATATACACTGTTTATATACTCCTATATTGAACTAACCAAACATAGATTGTATTAACATAAATTGTTAATCTATCCTTGATAAGTTTATATGCATTGATTATTGATTGATACATTGATCTAACCAAATATAAAGTATTTTAAGACTAATTGTTATCCAATCATCCAAAGAGATTGTAATATACGTCATCTAGATTGTATTGAGATCTAACTAAATATCAAAGCTTACAAGTGTAATCACTTCTAATTGTTTATCCTTGATATTTACTGTTATACCAATAAAAGCAATGTCTGCACACAGTGAATACTTGTCGATAACTTGATCTTTGAACTTAATCAATCTATATACTGTAATATTTTAAGGAACTATATTAATCTATACAGTGTAATATTTACGTCAGATCAATTGCACTGACACTGCGCAATGAAAACAGAAATAGTTTGGAAAAATTGATTCTAAGAGCATAAGTAATAAGGAAAAAAGTCATACGGCTAGTTTTTAATTAGATAAAATAAATTGTGATGCCTCTGCTGGGCCTTTGTGAAATCCATGATAGATAGATAGATAGATAGATAGATAGATAGATAGATAGATAGATAGATACAGTAAGTATATATACAGGATAGATAGATAGATAGATAGATAGATAGTTTAGTACAAATGGAGGGCATAACTGCAGATGTATTAATTAAAACATATAACTATATAATTCGGTTTAATGGTTATTTTCAATTCTAATATATATATATATTATATATATATATATATATATATATATATATATATATAGATAGAGATAATAGAGGTAGATAATATAACATTGTAAAGTCTACCACCCTTCCAATTTAACCTTTCAGTAGCCGCCACTGGGTTCCCTACATATAATTTATCACCATATTCAGTCTGGATCACTTTTACTTATACAACCTGAACATATTAGACCAGGGCCTCTTCATATTATATCAGCATTCACTAATGATTAAATCAGTAATTGGGCTTACCTCTTAAAAGGATGCCTTCCGATCGCTCCCTCTAACCTCCGTTGAAGCTCCTCCCACCAAACGCGCAAATCAGGACTTCTCCTATGTCCACTCCCGATGACATTACACGCCGGATCGACTGAAACCTCTCATGATGAGTTCCACTGCTTAACTCTGCTTAGCTGAATTCTGTGCCTAAGGTGATATACTTTGTCTATGTATATATGATATCATAGCCTCTCTATACTTATATATCTGCATTGGATTGTACTAAACGTTTATTCGTAGTTATTTGCACTCAGATACATGAGAATGATACAAGTACTTATGACTGCTATAGCTTAGATCTGGATCTTACTCTGAATCCTATACATATACTGTTTAGCTTTAATTGGAATATTATCCATATACTTTGCTGTTTGTAAATGTTGTATATAGTTATCTTTAGTATTCCATACTGCATTACAGTTAATTTGACTATTTGTGAGGAGTATTAAAATGACTTGTTATTATTACTAGTCACATATGTTGGTCTTTCTATGTAGACTATGAATATGCTTTACAAAAGACATATACGTTTATGATTGTTCTGCTAGTATCAGCAATTTATGCAGAGTCATCATTACAAGTTATTATTCATGCTATACATCTTCATACTGCATTTATCGTGATATAATATATGGATTCCATAATTCTGAACGGTATGTGAAATCTTTCTTAATATCCATACATATTGTGGATATTCTAGCAGACCCGGTACTGTATATTGTACTACCATAACTCATTAATATTGAGAGACACAGTGTACTATTGTCTCATATGAGGTATACACTGAATTTTTTATAAAAGGTACAATTTTGCTAATTGGTACTAATGTTTCTTATGAGATATACACCAAATTTTGCATAGAAGGCATAGTTATGCCAGTTGATAAAAATGTTCACTAGATTAGTGTAGCACTTTCAGAACTAGAGGGCAAGTAGTGGGTCCTATTCCAAACTCCGCTACCAAAATAGGGATTTCCCTAGTGTATGCCTTGTTGGATACATTTCATGAATATTTTGTTATAACAAATCTATGTGTATATGTATATTCTACCATCACCCCTATCTGGAGGGGACTCCAACTTTTTAACCAACAATTTTTATAATCGTGATTTTTAATTTTGTTTTTTTACTTTATTTCAGCCTTATTTTCTAGTAATGGGTATGCAAATTATCTGTATGCTATCAGTGATTCCAATGTTCTTTTCTACTTTATGCTTAATTATTCTTTCAATCAGACTCAACGTTTTCAAACATATATTTTTTTTATGTCGCCTATTGACAATAATAAATCATGTTACCCACTAATAAAATATAGTTCCATTTATAACATGCTTACCATTACTTTACGCTTTTCAGTAAAACAGAAAGCACCTATTTTTTACATTGTCAGTCATAGTACAGTTTGGTTCTGTATGTCTTAAAACCCAGAAGAGGAAATTGAATACAAAATCATGCATACTACATCTTGGTACTGATATAGCTATTTCAATATTATGACACATCTGTCACAATATCTCAAATGTTACACTAGTTACAAAGTTATATTTTTGGTATAGTTAGTTATTTTAATCCACATTAACCCCTTGAAGTGGGGGTCACCGATCTGCATTGATCCGGCCCCCACTGCATCGCGGGTCCTTAAAAGACACCTAACATTAACCTCCCTCTATGCTGGAGGTCCCAATCAGGACCCCCCCCAGGGTCCCCACTTAAACCCCTTGCAGCGGGGGTCCCCGATCGGCATCGATCGGGACCCCCGCTGCATTTAAAATGTTACATTTCCCACCTCGCGGGTCCAGAAAGGACCTGCGCTACAAACAATATTAACCTCTGCTGCCGGGGTACTATAAGTACTCCCCCAGGCACCTAAAATTAACCCTATAGCCCAGGAGCCCTTCATTAACCCTGTGACAGTCTTTTCAGCCAATCAGAAGGCACCATCTACCGGAAGAGGCGCTAGAAGCCTCATTAGCGCTGGGGAGCTCATCCAGTGAGGAGCTCAGTTATTTTTTTTAATTTTTTTTTTAGAGCGGCTGTTTTTGTCAAGGGCCCAGCTGGGGAAGAGGAGGACAAGGACGGAGACATCGCGGCAAGGTCATTATTAATATTTACAATGTTTAGTTTATTATGCTGTGTTTATTTGTGATGTTTATTTTTTTCAGGGGCCCAGCTGGAGAAGACAAGAAGAAGGATGGGGACATCCTGAAAAGGTAAGTTTTTTATTTAGAATGTTTTGATGTTTGTGTTGTGTTTAATTTTGTACTTATCTTATGTTTATTTTATCCTAGGGGTGGCTGATCGGCAGAAGGGACATCTGGCAAGGTAAATGGGCTTTATTATTCTATTTTAGGTTAGATTTAGGGTTTTTAATGTATTGTACATAGGGTTAATGTATTGTAGATAGGGTTAATGCATTGTAGATAGGGTTAATGCATTGTAGATAGGGTTAATGTTTTGTAGATAGGGTTAATTGATTGTCAGTAGGGTAAATGGATTGTATTTAGGGGTTATTGGATTGTAGTTGCAGGGATATTTGAACTGTATTGTATTTATTGATGGTTTAATTTTTTTTCAGTAATTAGGTGTTTTTTTTCCTGTAATTAGTGGAGTAATAGGGATTTTATTAGGTTTGTAGGTACATAGTGTAGGGTTTAACAGGGTAGAGGGGGGTTAATAGTGTAGGGTAGGTTGGGTTTACTGGGTACATTCAGAGTTAAATAGGCCCAGTTAAGGTGAAATAGGTCTAGATGGGTTTAAATAGGCCCAGTTAGTGTTAAATAGGCCCAGTTACGGTTAAATAGGTCTAGATAGGGTTAACAGAGTTTAGTATAGGTTAATAGGATATAGTTAGGGTAAATAGTGTAGTGTAGTACTTAGACTTTGTGTCATGAGGGTCCTGGAGGATCCTCCTGGCACTTATAGTGTAGGGGTGTATATAGGCCCCTATTGGACAGATGGGGTTAAATAGAGGCTCATGGGGCTTTGTATAGAGCCCCATGAGTGACAGGGTTAATTAAGGGCTCATGGGGCTCTGTATAGAGCCCCATGAGTGACAGGGTTAATGAAGGGCTCATGGCAATCTGAATAAAGTCCCATGAGTGAAAGGGTTAATTAAGGGCTCATGGGGCTCTGTATAGAGACCCATGAATGACAGGCTGAATGAAGGGTGCATGGGGCTCTGTATAGAGTCCCATGAGCTATAGAGTTATGTAAAGGAGTTGGAACACGAATCCAATAATTTCCGCTGGTATATGGTAAAATATCCAAGAAGCACTACAGTCTCACCATCCCCAACCTCCCATATTGGACGACACTCAATTGGGATCAAAAGAATACTGTCTTTATTTTGTTGTGCAGAAATATATATACACATCTCTTCCCACAGGCAATACACATCCCCCATACTTGGCCACACAATACACATAGAGGGACAATAGGTGGGTCACACCTCCCTGAGGCTACCTGGCTACTTTGATACAATCAGACATTGATTAGATCATCCTTCCCTTTGTTCCATCTTCACAATGTGAACACTTCACACAATGGACCTCTCTTGCTTATGAGGAGCCCTTGTAATAGGATTATCTATTATGCCAAGGTCTGCAATAGTCTGGGCTAATATTCTGCAGAGCATAAACCAACATACATACAGTATGACAGTAGGATCATATTTTAACCATAATAATTAAATAACCATAAAACAGGGTAAAACAGTGATGGGTTCTGTTACACACCTCCCCCGTGACCATAAGCCGGCATACACGGTCTGATCCCAACGGATCGGCCTGGGGATGTCCGGACAAAAGTAGTTGTTGGTCAATTCTCTAGTTTGACAACCCATCAGCATTACTGCAATTCACCTTTACTCACATTTCAAGAACAAAACAAACGCACACTTCATTCAGCATTCACAGCAATAAACATTTCAAGGAGAGGAAAATACATTTTACAAACTGGTTTTACAGAGGCCTCTGTACTGGAGACAATGGGGAAAGTATACCAATTATCCAGGGATAGAGGCAGACTCCATTGAGCACATGGTTGCAAAAAAACATAAACCACTTTAAAATACATAAAGTCACCTTTTACCCATAACACACAGACATTTCACATATCCCCAGATAGCTGGGATCTGAGCGCACAAAACTACCGAATAGCGCTCAGATCCTATTCACACAGTTCAATTGCGCTCCATGGCATAGCTATCTGGGGTATCAACGCTCCCACAGGGCAAGTACCGAATTACCCCCCTGTATTTAAAGGGCCAGAATGAGGGACATACACTCTGGTATGGCCAAATACTGTTTTTAAAGGGCAATATGTCCCAGGGCCATAGTCGCAGGGCAGGAGGCTGGCAATAAGTCCTCTCCAGGACAAAGTGCCAAAAGGCACTTCGTCACCCAACTCCCCTTTGGGGGGAAGTCTAACCAGGCACCTGGATATTTCGCTGTGGTGATGGGGCAACACGCTGAGGGGACTTGAGGGGCAGAGGCCAGCGGCACTCTGCCCTGATGCCAGCTCTTCTGCTGGTATAACCTGCAGGACATTCTGCTCTGTACAAGGGACAAAGGGAGAGCAGAGGCCGACTGCACTCTGCCCCGATGTCAGCTCTTCTGCTGGGGTACTTGGGACATATTCCGTCTCAGTAGCCAGGGAAAGGTGGGGGTCAGTGGGGGTTAACATTTCCTCTGTTAACCCTGGGGCCACATTAGGAGTTAGCTGGGGAGGGGAATTTGTACTTACCCCCTCTTCCGGTTATCCCAGTGAGGGTAGTTGGGGATCTGGACAGGCTGTCCAGCATCCCGGTAGGTCAGGCACAGAGACCATGGTCCCATCTGCGAAGTCTGGGAGATTGGTGTCTCCCCTTGTTAGGGTAAGCTGTCGCTGGGGGGAGAGGACGACACCTTCGGCCCCCTGGGGTACACACTGCCGCTGGGGAGGAAGGACGGCACCTTCTGCTCCCTGGGGTACACACTGCCGCTGGGGAGGAAGGACGGCACCTTCTGCTCCCTGGGGTACACACTGCGGCTGGGGGGGGACGGACGGCACCTTCTGCTCCCTTGGATACACACTACCGCTGGGGGGGAAGGATGACACCTTCTGCTCCCTGGGATACACACTGCCACTGGGGGGGGGGGAGGATGACACCTTCGGCCCCCTGGGGTACACACTGCCGCTGGGGAGGAAGGACGACACCTTCAGCTCCCTGGGGTACACACTGCCGCTGGGGGGGAAAGGACGACACCTTCGGCCCCCTGGGGTACACACTGCCGCTGGGGAGGAAGGACGGCCCCTTCGGCTCCCTGGGGTACACACTGCCGCTGGGGAGGAAGGACAGCACCTTCTGCTCCCTGGGATACACACTGCCGCTGGGGGGGAAGGACGACACCTTCGGCCCCCTGGGGTACACACTGCCGCTGGGGAGGAAGGACGGCACCTTCTGCTCCCTGGGGTACACACTGTCGCTGGTGAGGAAGGACGGCACCTTCTGCTCCCTGGTGTACACACTGCCGCTGGGGAGGAAGGACGGCACCTTCTGCTCCCTGGGATACACACTGTCGCTGGGGAGGGGAATTAGTTGGAGTATTCCACGTGGAGCGGTTTCTGTTTCTGTGACAGTCTCTATGCATGTGGCCCTGCTGGTTACACGTGTGGCACTTGATGTACCGTGGAGGGGTTTGGTAGTTCCCACCACCCGGACGCAGTGCTGGGGGGGGGGGTTAATGGTGGGAGGTGGGTTAGCAGCTCCCAAGATGGACCGCCCCCGTGCCCGCTGCTTTTCCATTATGTATTAGTGGACATCTGTCATTAACCATTCCAAGGTTATTGTGGGAAGCGTACCTGGGAAAAAGGCCAGTCTGCTTTGGAGTTCTTTTCCAAACTCAGTCTGTGTGCTGTCCGTAAGAGGTGCCTTTAGCCGCTGCCCGGTCTCCCTCCATGAGTTCCTTTCTGTCTGCATCCCTGTAGTCCGCGGCCGCCTCCTCCTCCTCATCATGGAACGCTGTCCGAAAACTAGCCGGTTCCATCCTGCTGTAGCCAGGGGCGCTGTACGGATACTAGCGTTGCCCTAAATTTGTAACTCCACGGAATGGTGTCTCCTGTAGCTGTCCTTCTGACCGTGGGAACAATTCCGCCATTTGCCACCAAATGTAACGGAGTTGGAACACGAATCCAATATCTCTGCTGGTATACGGTAAAATATCCAAGAAGCACTACAGTCTCACCATCCCCAACCTCCCATATTGGACGACACTCAATTGGGAGTCAAAAGAATACTGTCTTTATTTTGTTGTGCAGAAATATATATACACATCTCTTCCCACAGGCAATACACATCCCCCATACTTGGCCACACAATACACATAGAGGGACAATAGGTGGGTCACACCTCCCTGAGGCTACCTGGCTACTTTGATACAATCAGACATTGATTAGATCATCCTTCCCTTTGTTCCATCTTCACAATGTGAACACTTCACACAATGGACCTCTCTTGCTTATGAGGAGCCCTTGTAATAGGATTATCTATTATGCCAAGGTCTGCAATAGTCTGGGCTAATATTCTGCAGAGCATAAACCAACATACATACAGTATAACAGTAGGATCATATTTTAACCATAATAATTAAATAACCATAAAACAGGGTAAAACAGTGATGGGTTCAGTTACAGGTTATTTTTGTAATTAGTGTGGGGGGGGGGGTTAATAGGGGTTAGGTGCCTAGGGGAGGGTACTTATAGTGGTAGGGGTTAATATTTTTTTAGTGTGGGTTCTTTTAGGACCCGCGAGACAGAAAATGTAAATTGTTAAATGCAGCAGGGCTGCTAATCGGTAATGAAATGAATGAGAACATGAGCAATTAATGGTAGATATATAGATAGTTTAGCACAAATGGAGGCCATAACTGCAGATGTATTAATTAAAACATATAACTATATAATTTGTTTTAATGGTTCTTTTCAATTCTAACACCTATGCATGACCAGTATTTGTCATTTTATTATAATAATCACAAACTGATGGACAACTCACAGCTCTATATTTTTAAATTTAGGATACAAAATACTATACAAAGTTACATTTACTATAAAATAACAGGAGCTAGTTATTATTTGGTCTTAAGCTGTCCCTTGAGCTCTACTAATTAACATACAGGAGAAGGGACTTTAGTAAATCTCAAAATACACTGACAAGCTAAACTGCAAATTAACTCTGGTTATAGCATTCATGTTTTCACCCGCAACCCTTTAAATTCCTCCGGACATATGAATGACTTTATTGTGAGATTCCTACACATCAGATCATAAAAATTATGTTTTAAACATGCTTTAAATTAATGTTCTTTACATTTCCAGATATATTGATGACATTTTTTTATTAGATTATTTAATAGGATTATCTAATTACATACTGGAGAAGGAACTGGTCACCAACTCCAGTATCTTTTTCAATAAAACCATATTCTGAAATATGTAATATGTAATCAAGCAGAGAGAACTACCCTTTATTCATAATATAAACTTTCTCAGACTATAGTGATTTTACTTATTGTTTCTAGTGATGATAATCTCTATTTAGTGAGGGTAGAGAAAAGAGCTCTCTCATACACAGAGCTCTGCTTTTGTTTTAAAGACCTTTCAAAACCTGCAATATTTGCCCAAAAAAGTGTCAAAAAATCCTGCTGTCTGCTGCAGCTCCATGTAAGTGAATATTATATTTGCTGACATCTGAGTGGACCTACCAGATGTGTGGAACTGTTGATTTTTCCAAATTTGCTGGCATAAGGCAAAAAAATTCTTTCACAGCATCATCTTGTAGGATTTTGAATAGTTCCCTGGGATACCATCAATTCCTGCAGCCTTTTATCGCAGGACATGCTAGAGACCATCTCACTTCACATTCCAAGATGTCTGGCTCTGTTAAGATCCTTTCTGTATAGATCTCCAGTGTATTCCTGCCACCTTTTCTTTATCTGATCTGCTTCTGTTAGGTCGCTGCCATTTTCTGTCTTTTATTACTCCCAATTTTCTTGAAGAGATCTCTTGACTTTCCCATTATGTCTATGTATATATTCTCCTATCTCTTTACATAGCTCATATTAGAATGACTCCTTGTCTTTTCTTGCTATGCTCTGGGATTCTTCATTCAGTTGGACAAATCTTTTTCTATCTCCACTACCTTTCACATTCCTTCATTCCTGGGTGACTTTCAGAACCTCATCAGACAGCTAGTTTCCCTCCTTACTTTTATTTCTTGTGGGGATAATCTTTGTTGCTGTTTCCTGAATAATGTCACAGTGTCTAGCCCCTTAAAACTATTCGTTATCTTCATTTTCATAGGGGATATCATTTATTTTGTATCTCTTTTCTTCAATTTAATTTTGAACTTTGCAATAAGAAGCTCATTGGACCTCATTCCAATGCCATACAGAGCCCCATGAGCTTCAAATTAACCCTAATACTCATGGGGGTTAATATAGACTCTCGTGAGACTAAAATAAAGCCCCAGGCCAATAGGGATTTATATAGACCCCTTTAGGACACTTGTAACCCCTAGGTTAACCCTATAAGTGCCATGAGGGTCCTCCAGGACCCTCATGACACCAGGTGTAAGCATTATACTACACTATTTTAGCCATTAGCCCATTAGCTCTAACTAAACCCCATTAACCCCAACTGTCCCCCTGTAACCCTAACTGTGCCTATTTAACTCCATCTAGGGTTATTCGACCCCATCAAGGCCTATTTAACCCGATCTAGGCCTATTTAACCCCATCAGTCACATCACGTCTATAAAGACCCTCATGGTAAATTAGAACCCTAAATTAACCCCATAAGTACCATGAGGATCCTCCAGGACCCTCATGACACTAAGTACAAGCACTACCCCACACTATTCCCATCCCCAATAAACAAACAAATCTGAACTAACTCCCCTCTAATGATTCCGCCATCTAATGGAGGAGCACCACACTGCAAATGAGGCTTGTATCGCTTGTTCCGATAAAAAAATGGAAATTACGCCTTCTGATTGGCTGAAAATGCTGTCAATCAAATTGCAGCCAATCAGAAGGCTCCATGGTGTGAGCCAGTCAAAATGGGATACACCCCAATTCCCCATTCTGATTGGTTGGACCTGTCACTCTTTTGTAAATCAATCAAAAGGCACTAGTGCCTTCAGCCAATCAGAATGGGATACACCCCACAGGGTATATTCCATTGTGATTGGCTGAAGGTATCTGCACCTTCTAATTGGCTGCAATCTGATTGACAGTGACATCAGTCAATCAGAAGGCGATATTCCCTTCAGCCAATCAGAATGAGATACACCCTGTGGGGGTGTATCCCATTGTAATTGGCTCCAAGCATCTGCTGTTGTCTGTTGTCACTGTCAATCAGATTGCAGCCAATCAGAAGGCACCGATGCCTTCAACCAACCACAGTGGGATATACACCCATGGGGTGTTATCCCATTCTGATTGGCTGAAGGCAATAGTGCCTTCTGATTAATTTAAAAAAGATTGACAGGTACCCCTGCATTATAGGGCTAATGTGGGGACACTGCAGGGGTCCCAATCGGAACCCCTGCATTATATGGTATGGGCTTGGAGGTCATTCAAACCCGTAGGGACGCAAAGGTCTTACTTTCAAATTATAGCACTTCAAAAAAGCCATGTACCTTTATTAAAAGAGAAAGTGAAGTTAGGTTTTAGAATTAATAGCCCAACATTCTCAATTAATAATTTTATTTGCCGATTTGAGAGTAGGGCGATGTTGTGCTATTAATTCTAAGCCCTAAAATAACTTTCACTTCTAATAAATACAGGATGTCTTTTTTATTTGCTTAATTAGTGCTACCTTTTGGAAGTAAGAGCGTTGCGGGACCTCTTTGGTGTAAGTAAGCTGCGGCTCGAGTTTAGCGATTTACGGGCTTGACGGAAGGGTGATCGTAGCATTTGAATAGCGAATTGGGATTTCTGGCGGCCGCAAATCTCATGGCCGAGCAAGATCAAGGGCTTTGACAGAAGTAAGCTGTGATTGAGCTAATCAGAGGGGGTCGCAGCTCGAGGCTCGTAAGCCGATCAGAGGCCGCAAATTGATCAGCTAAGTCGCTTGCGGCCTGCCAAAAAAGGATTAGAATGAGGCCCTTGGGATTTGCAGTTGCTAGAGTGCTGTTCATATTGCTATATTTGTTCTTCATTACATCTGAGATTTGTGAAACCAAGTTTATTGTTATCTTGCTGAGTTTGATGTTTCTTTGCTTTATATTCCACCTTTTACCATATGACCCAGTTTCTACAATACAGTACAGCCCAGATTTGAAAAATTTATTGTTTAAAATATAAGTTATTATTATCTCTTTGGCAGTGAAAAGCCCCAAATTATTTTCAAATATTTTTTATTGTTTTTTGCATTTCAAATCAGTGTATAATATTATTTTACCTGGAACATGCAGGGCCATCTTTCAGTTTGAGCAAAGTCAGGGGAAGTTGTTTTAATTTCATTTTTGTATAGTTATTCAGTTTTATAATTCTAATAGCTACCAAAGATGCTGGATAAGTCGTACCATATCATTTTATATTATTTTATTAAAAAATAAAAACAAGACTTTGTATGCATTTAAAAATGTTTAAAATGTTTGGAAAATGCTCACAATATTTGGGGACTAGAATATTAAAGCCAATCCGTTAATATTCTAGTTCTGTATAACGTGTATTTCTGAATTTTACCTATTTGACTTGTGTTCTATATTGCATGAAGATTTTGCATGAACAAGTAAACATTTTGTAACCTGGCAGAGTTTACAATCTATTTATATTATATTGCTTATTTGGCCATCCAAATTATTCAAAAAAAATGTTTTTATCATTTTTATATCTCTTTTTTATTTTGTTATTAAATTTCCATGTTTTTCTATGTTTCTATGTTTTATGATTTCGTTTTTTATATATTTATTCACTATTTGTTTCTTTTGGTTATGTTTTTATTTTCTTTCTATCTAGTCTTTTTTTTTATTATAATTGATTTATTTACTTTAAGTGTATGTTCTTGTTATGTTTCTGATAGCATGTGTAAATAATATCTTCTGACACTTCTGCTTTTTGAGTGCGATAACAGGAATAGTTTTTTCTGTGCTCAAAATTATTGCAGTTCCTTATGACACAATTCCTCAGCTACTTTATGAGAAGGGTGGCAACGTCTTTTTACAAAGAAATGGATGTCTGGACTTGTTTTGTGGCATGGCTTGCCTATTTCATATCTATCTATTTCCCATGCCTTGGAATGATGAGAAGAACATGCCAAGTAATGAAGAGACACTATTATGAGTCATATGGATATCTAAAGTTCAATAATTGCTTTGGATTTGAAGAACACAACTTTACAGTGGCCACATATTGTGAACTTGAGAACAATGATCTACAAAAATCTCTACAAGAGGTACCAAAAGAAACTGACTGGCTTTGTCTGACCAACCCTCACAATGTTCCTATACAAATAGGAGCTCATATTCAGTTTTCAAGCCTAAGAGCCTTGTACCTAAATGGATTTTTCGTGATATCACCTGAAAGTTTTAAAAAGCTTCCACTACTCTCTGTTCTCTGGATACAATCCTTATACAATGGCAGCATTCCAGTGGACAGTATTTGTGAGATTAATAATCTTAAGGAACTCAAGTTAAGTGGTTATCCAATTTCAACCATGAATGTTTCAGGATTTAGCAACTTACATCAGCTAGAAAGCCTAATTTTGGAGGACAATGGCATTACTTCTTTGTCATCAGTGACAACCTATTTGACAGAATTGAAACAGTTGCAAAAGCTGTTTTTAATATACAATAAAATTACAAACCTAACAAACGCAGATTGCCTTACTGATGAATTCAGTGTTGGCAGTAACCAGTTTATAAACTTTAATATTATTTATCTGAATTTGAATGGTCTTGAGATAATAACCATTGAAAACAATTCATTGTGCAATTTTCCAAACCTGTCCTTGTTTAAAGCCAATGTTATTTCTAACAGTATGGAGGAATTCTTTCAATCTGGGATTACAACCGTAGAAACTGTTTCATTTACCACATCTCAGCTTCCATATTTTGAAATCTGTTTGTATGCAGCTCACTTTAAAGTGCAAGAACTTCAACTGGCAGATAACTACATAAAAGAACTTGACACATCCAATGGATGCTGTTTAAGTCTAAGGATTTTAGATGTATCATACAACCAAATAAAAGAGGTGTCATTCTCTCAAGTGAAATATATCAAAACAGCAATGGATATTAACCTGTCCAATAATAACATTAAAGCAGTGTCTTTTTGTCCATATAACTCTTCTGCAATGGAAATGGGATTTGTCAGCCTTAACTTATCATTCAACTTTCTAACTTCCATTCAACAAGATCAGTTTAAGTGTCTGAAAAACCTAAAAGTTTTGGCTTTGAATGACAATAAAATTTATACCATTGGAAATGGCACCTTTAGCGGTTTGGCAGAATTAGAGATTTTGAATCTAGGATACAATCAACTGTACATGATAGGAGAATATAACTTCCAGAATCTGTTTGCTTTAAAGCAGTTAAACTTGAATGAAAATCGATTATCTGCAATTGATGAGTGGGCTTTTTTGGACCTTCAACAGCTTGAAGAAATTACACTTTCTTTCTCAAATGACATTGATGATATGTTTTGGTCTAAACATATTGCAAAATCTCTTAAGAAATTATCTGTGAAAACATATAATAGCTATATAATGTTGCTTAGAGAACAGTTCAATGCATTTGTGCAATTAGAAAGCTTAGACATAGAAGCCAATTATATATATGTGGACTTTTGCAATTATTTTCAATTTTCTAAAATTAAGGAACTTATCGTAACAAATAGTTTGTTTATCATGTGTTTGGATACATGGGAACAAGCACTGGAACAGTTCACAAGTCTAGAGAAATTACATTTAAGGACTGATTATAAATGTCCCACAGATATAGTAACGTTTAATTTGTCTTTAAGTAATCTAAATAAACTTGAATATTTTTCCTTGGAAAACACTGCAAGAGTGTTTGAAAATTCATTGGTAAATGTTGATGAATTATTTCAAGGATTAATAAACCTTTATACTTTGCATTTAAAAAATTCAGGGATTGAATATTTCAGCAACCAAGTCATCTTTCATGATTTAAAATCACTTACGTTTTTAATAATAGAAATGCAAAATATAGAAGAAATAAAGGAAAATATATTTTCTTCTACAAAAGACCTGAAATACATATATTTGGATGAAAATAGATTTGCTTGCAATTGTCAGTTTAAATGGTTTAACATATGGTTGACAACTGATCGAGACATTGAAGTATATGACTTTTACAATCAACCATGTTTTATACGATCACAAAGTGGTGACCATAATTTATTTTCCTTCTTGGAAAAACACTGTGGCACTGAGATGGAATTTGAATGCTTTTTAGTCACATTTGTTAGCATTTTCATTTTTATGTTCATCTCTCTGTCTTTTGAAAATCTTAGGTGGTACACTTTGTATATGTTTTATACAATAAAATGTTGGCTGAGCCATAAACGTAATACAGATATACAAGGCCAATATGAATATGATGTATTTGTATCCTACAACACTAATGATGAGTTGTGGGTCACTGAGCAGCTACTTCCAAACTTGGAGAATAATGGTCGTCCTTTCTTTAAAGTTTGTATTCACAATCGTGATTTTGAGGTTGGCAGAGACATTGTTGAGAACATTGTGGACAGTATATATAAAAGTAGGTGGACAATATGCCTAATTACTCAGAGTTACTTGGACAGTTACTGGTGCTCCCTAGAGATTCGAATGGCAACCTATAGACTTGTAGCCGAGAGCAAGGATTCTCTGATAATTATATTCCTTGATGAAATCCCTAAAGAAAAGCTACAATATTATCACAAATTAACTAATGTGTTGAATAAGAAAACATACATCAACTGGCCAGATAATGTCAATGGACAACAGATGTTTTGGGCAAGATTACGTAAAGTCATTTCCACACATGTTGAGAGAGATCAGAGGGCAGATGTACTAAGGTGAGAAGTTAGAAATGTCTCCTGGAGAATCAAACCTTTCCAGTTTCTATATAATCAAAAGGCTCAGGTTTATTATCTTATAGTAGACATCTCATGTTAGTATACATGACCTCTTGTATTATAAGTGGTGGAATTATTAATAGGTATACAAATTGTTATGGCAAGTTTACAGGAAATACTCTTATTGCATTGTAATTGCCAAAAACTGACCTCAGCTTTTTGTGCTTTATATTTTGCCATTATGAAATAGACTCACAGAGGTTTCAAAATACTTTTTGTAAGAGGAAGTGATACTTTTAACTAATTGTACTTCACTATCTCTAAAAAGGAGTATTAAAGGACCACTGCAGTTGAAGAAAAAATACTGGTCTGCCAAGTATTTACCAAACTAAAATATATTGTGTAAGCCATGGACATAAAAAATCTGAAATTAGAAGACTTTGTTTATAGGAATCCATTTTGTGTATGTTACAGCTCTTCCTCAGAGCTGATTCATGGGGGGGGGGGGTGATCAGTGGAGGAAAGGGTGTGGAATGAGAGACAAATTAGCCTTTTAAAAAATATCTGATTTAGATTTAAATTGACACCACACCCTTTCCCTCTCACTGGCTCAGAAGACTTGTTATCAGGAAATACTATCATATAGCTCCAGAAATATGAACGCCCTCTCGCACAAAATCTCCCATCATTGATTCATCCAGGATCTAGTAGAGGCATAAAAATGTATTTTTTTTATTATTTAAAAGCTAACTGAGACTTTTCTTAGCTTATTTGTGCTCTTAGACAAAGTCGTTAGAACTTATGTATATATTTTTCATTGTGCAGTGGTCAGTGAATAAATTATATTTTTGAAGAGAGTTTCCATTGTAGCTGAAGTTCATCATGCTCCAAAATTAGGTACCAGATCTCAGACTGAAATACTTTTTCTCTTAAAACCTCTACAATGAATATTAGTAATTTGGTATACTTTGGTTTGCTATGTCATTAAAAATATAGGGCCTCATTCAATTGAGATTTGGCCAATTGAATAGGGCTCTGTATAAGCACATAAAACATTTTTTACAGAAGATTTTAGTCGGTGAACTTCTATACAAAAGCAAGGTCTTCACTAACTAAAAACTTCTGTAAAAAAATATGCTATCTGGTTATATAGAGCCCTATTCAATTGGCCAAATCGCAAGTGAATGAGGCCATAATAATCTTCAAATCCAAGTGCCAGTAAAATGATTATGATTAGCTCCAAGATCACAGTCAAGAGGTTGGTTGCTGCCATTTAAGACTGTGGAGTTGCACTGTTAGATTTAGGGCCTCATTCAATTGCAATTTGGCCAATTGAATAGGGCTCTATATAAGCACATAGCATATATTATTTACAGAAGTTTTTAGTTAGTGAAGACCTTGCTTTTGGATAGAAGTTCACTAACTAAAAACTTCTGTAAAAAAAAATATGCTATGTGCTTATATAGAGTCCTATTCAATTGGCCAAATCACAATTGAATGAGGCTCTTAGTTAGTTAGCCCCATAGGCAATACTTATAGATTTGAACTTGGTGAAACAAAACAGCTGGTGATGTCTATAAGACTGACATAAACACTTCTAGTATTAGTTAGCCCTTTATTAAATTACCAATGTAGACCTAGAAAAAATTCACATGTTTATGAAGTATCAATAGTAGCAGCTGTGTAAAATATGAACATTGTTGGAATTGTTGGTATAACTTGAGACTTTTATAAACTAACGTAGTATAAAATTATTTCTGCAACTGTTGATTTACAGTAGGGTACATTCAATTTCTTTCGCATAGTAAGTACAATTTTTTATATATGTTTTATGATAGCTTTGAGTTTAATAGACTGAAATCGCAAACATTATGCCACTAATATATATTTTTATGCCATTCTTTTAATCATCTGTAAATTCCTATTATCTGCCACTCATATTGTCACTTATTAATCCATATTCTATTTACAAGTAACAATAGTCGCCACAGCCAATCAATGTCTAAGACCTTATGAGCTGGTTCTCATGGAGGGTGGTATGAAGAAACAACTTATGGCAAGGGCATTAGTTCCATATATATATATATATATATATATATATATATATATATATATATATATATATATGTGTGTGTGTGTGAAATACAGTAAGCATATGCTAAAAAGGAGCCATGTTTAAAATGGTTTGGATTGACAGAGTGCCTTATGTGGTCTCATTTGCATGTCCCGCCCAGTTTTCCCAAAGTGCAGTGCATATACTGTATTTCAGAGAAATTTGAGCAGGAAATAAGTTTTTATTAACTTATTTTTTAGACATTCAAATAGAATCACTAATGTACTATTCCTTATTTGTACTACTATATATATATATATATATATTTAACTATTATAATGCCTTTTCAAACTAATGCACAATTAAAATAATATTTGGTATGTATCATGTTCCATAACCTGTTCAAAATGGTCTTAATGTGAATCACTGACTGTTTTTTGACTTGTTACTTGAATAATTCTGTTTTACTGAGTAATTATTCTAATTGTAAACCCAAGGAAATGCTGGTTAAATGTAACAAATAACAAAACTATTAAATACTATTTTGGAAGATATACTCTGCTAATTGTGAGAGGTTTACAAACTACAAGTCTTAAATAGTGTGGTTTTACAACTGAAAAAAAATTAAATTGTTTTTGAGTCTTAGTTAAGTACTTTAGTTGTGTTTGCATGTTTTATATTATTTTTTAAACTACAACACTTGCTATATCTTACTTCCTGTGTTTGTTAAGTCAAATGTGTTATGATGCTTTTAATAGATAATACATATTGTATGTGTTGAGTCTATTTCTTAACACATCTTGGTCACAGACAAATTAAAGTTATTTTGTGCAAAAAAATGTCTTGAATTTCTGCATTATTTATTAGAGTGCTTGTTATGCAGAAGTCGATCAAGCCAATCATTGAGAAAATTACAGTACAACACTTCAGCATACACTGCATATATATGTCTATCTTAATAAATTAGGGGATGGATGGGACATTATGGAAAATGAGATGAAAGATAAATGTGGGTGAAACCATGTCCTGTCATCTGTAAATTATAGAAATGGGGAAAGGAACATGTAAATGGAAAGAAAATAAACATTTGATGGCAGATAAGTTGTAGCTCACATCTTCACTGAAGTACACAAGCCCCTTCACCACGACAAGGTAGTGATCCAGAGAGGAGAATTAAATATTAGGAAAATAAAAATATTACAAGCATATTAAAAGCATCATTGGAAATCAGTGATGGGGATTATAAAAATGGTTTCACTAAAAGAAAGAAGAGTACCTGTAGGATCTTCTCTAACAATTCCTGACCTGCCAAGACTCTAGTAAACTCTGATTGAGTCCTAGAAGAAAATATTAAATTAGGAGTTTCTCTATTTAACCTACATTTGTGTTGTTGTTTAGTCGTTCAGTCATGAGGCAATCCAGAAGGGGCACGTATGTTATGTTTTATTATTTTCAGCTCCAGTTTAGTTAAGCATAGATTAAACAAACTTGCCAGTACAATCTATTATTCAAAAATGTCAAATTATTAACATCATTATCATTATGCTAACATATTCTAAAGCTCTATACCGTACAGTGTATCTGCTACAGTCACAGTAGGGAGGGGGGAATTATTTAAATAAAAATGTATGGGGAATAATTTGTTCCTAATAGGAAAAATGCTGCAGTTGCAGAAAAAAACAGGGAGCAGGTTATTTAAAAAAAGGTGATGGGGTTTTATATTCCACAGTCACGCCAACCTCTTTGCCATGGAGTAGGCACTGAAAAAAATAAGTGGGAATCCCACAGATTCCATTATAAACAGAAGGGGACATTCCTTCCATTCCTTCCTCCCTTGTCCTCTGTGATGGGGGTAGTGGGTACGTAATAACACAGCATAGGATGTTACATTATTAAGCTGAGCTACTTAGCATCTTCTTCCTTCCTCCCTCCAACCTCCTGGTGCAGTTGGGTGTGTGTTGAAGGGGTTTAAAAATATGCTTAATAAAACTAAAAATAAAGTATTAATAGTCAAGCTCCTACCTAACAAACCACCCAAGCCTCAACTATTCCATGTGTGCTAAGGCACTCCCACACCAAGCCCTAGGCTTATCAACCCCCCCCCCCCAGCAGGGGCGGATCGACTAGTAGTGCAGTGCACAGTGCCCTCCTCTAGGTGAGGGGGGGGTAGTGCTGTGTAATTAAAATAATTTTTGCATTTCATTTTTTGGGGGAGTTAAGGGACCATTTGGTCCCCCCCACCATTGCCTGACCCACCACAGTCCACCTGGGCCACTTAGCCTCCTTGGCTTCACCATGTACCCTGAAAATTGGTGTGTGTCTATTTAAAAAAGAGCATTTCAGCTTCAAGAGGTGGCAGTGTGGAGTAGTTTAGCATGATGGGGATGTGTATCAGGAAATAAGGTAAAAGAGCAAGGGCTGCAAAGTGACATTAAAGTACAGGGAATGGGTTCTATGAGGGGGAGCAAGGAAGTTGGGTGCAAAATGAGATGGGTGCTGAGAGGGGTTGGGTGCTGTTTGGAGGCAACTTTGTTTTTTTAACCAGGGCCCTGTATTCTCTAGCTCCGCCCCTGCTATTCCATTCAAACCTGGTATTAGTCAAATGTACAAGAAGCATAAAATATACCGTAATTATAATATCATTTTATAATAAATTCAGCTTGTATAATCCGTTTGCTAAATAAATATAATATATAAAAATACATAATAATAATAATAATAATAATAATAATAATAATAATATAATGCTAAAAATATAATATGCATTTCTGTTAAAGCATAAAAGATTGTGCCAGTTGTTAATAAAATGGTGAGCGATTATTATCATGGCATTGTTGAAAATCCTATATCAAACTTACACCACAAGAGATAGGGTTATAAAATCAAGAAAGAATAAATAGTGAAGGGTGGTTATATGATGTTTAAACATTTTGTAAAATGTATCAGTATGAACTGCTGTATGATTAACACTATATATAAACTACTGATCAGTGTGAAAGTTCTAACTGAAATAACTATATACAAGTTATAGGTATTTTAATACAGATGGAAATATTCACCAATTAATCATTACTGATTCAGTAATGCATCACATCCGCTGCAATGTATTGTGATGGGCTGTGATGCACAAAGATCCAGCTTCACAGCCCTCTCCTGATGTACTAAGCCCTGTACAACACCAGGGCCCCCATTCATTTTGGCAAATTGTAATTACTGTAGCCAATAATGTAGCCCATAAAGGTTACTCATATTCAATTGGCTACATTTTGCTGCTAGCATCCTATTTGCGAGTTACAGGCTTAAAATCACTGCGGTTGTTCTATCTACTCCTTTGATGTTTCAAGCCCGCAAATGTTACCAGTGCTAATTCATATCAAATTACAAGAATTCAACAAGCCTGCGATTTTCTTCAAACCCGTAAATGGCACATGTTTAAAAAATGTATACGAGTACTAGATAAGACACACAAGTGTCTGTAAAAGCAAATATAAACACACTACTGCACTTAAAAATACTGTGAAAGCAATGAAAGGCATTAGAATCAATTGCACAACAGTCTCAAGCTCACAAATCTGTCTTATTTCTGTTTTTTATTGATCCCAGGAATCAGGGTGTTAATACATATCAGGCCACCCACATGGACTAGACCAGTAGATTTACTGATTTTTATGGATTTCTACATTGCCGGATTGCAAGTCCAATCGCATATCGGACTTTGAAACACTGATTAATTGTAGTTTAAACTCCATGATTTACTGACGTCATGAAGACGGTCTCATTTACTATTGGCTCTGTCTAAATTGCTTAATTCATCATGATTATGCCCTGAATTGCTACATATGGCTTCATGGTTTACGGTTTTAGGCTTTAGCGGGCTTGAGTCAATTAAATACTGGTGGAATTGTAACAAATTTCTAACCTGCAGACTTACCACCACAGGTATTGTAATTATGGGCTTGGAATTGAATGGGGGCCCAGGTGTTACAAAATGAATTCTGTGCTCTCCATCCCTGCAATGCTGTTATCCAGCATCAAGATCTAAAACCTTGCAATCCGGAAAACAAATCAAAATAAGCATATTTAGAAAAAGTCATTCTCTAGTAAATTGTAATGATGTTTCGGGGTTGTAAAACTCTGCCATGTTGGTGTTAAAATGCTTAAAACACATTAAATCCACCTATGACCCCTTTGTCCACTTTAGAAGCAGGCATGGTGGTTAAAAATAACTATTGCTGCCTTATGACACGGCATAACCCTTCCTTTGTATCCTTCCAAAAAAAACATCCCTAACACAGTTTCAATAGTATTGTAAACCCCTGACCCCAGCAGGATCCATTCTGCGCACTCATACAATAACTGACACTGAGAAAGAACAGTATAGGTAAACCAGCGGGCCACAGCCAATTTATTAAACCAACATATATATGTACCAACATGGCATAATAAGTGGGAGGAGCCCGACCAGGGGCAGCAACCTGTTGACCCTGGGCGTACGCCCATGGGTCCTCCTACTTTTGTGCTGCACCCACCCAAGAGGTAGGGGCAAGACCCTTTTTAATTATACCCCTTGCCCAGGCAACTCCCCATCCCGCCTCTAAGCAGTGCAGGAAGCAAAACCTTACTGAACTGTGCTCCCCCCAAAACCCCCAAGGCCCGTTGCACACCCTCCTTGCATTCCAACATGAACATTTCCATCCCAATTTCGGTCAAATGAACGCCATCGGGCAGAAACCATTCCTCCTCTGCATCACCCTCAAACTCAGGGTGGCGGATGACCAGGAATCCCATCTTGTTACAAAAACTGGCCAATAATTTATTAACCTTAGCTCGAGCACCATTCAAACAGACAGGGTCTCTGGCATTCCGCCACACCCTCCTCCTTACTATGTCTGACCAGATGACTACAACTCCCTCGAACCTCGCCTTCCACTAAGCTATTTCTCTTTTCATATCCCTGACTAAACATTTAATGGGCACTACCCCTAAATCGTTACCCCCAGCATGGATTTCTGATTACAGATGGGCTGTCAAAACGACGGGCATGTGAATCGACCAACTCACTGACACCTTTCAATCTCAGCCCCCGAATGCCAGCCCATCGCACCAGTAGATCCTCCTTTAGTAGGCGCAGTTGCAGACCGGTAGGCGAAACTGTAGCAAACTGCTCTGCCCAATATATGTCCCAGTATCCAGAGTTGAAACCCAGCGCCTGTAACAGATATAACACAGTTAGCCGATAGTAGCCGAAGGTCTTAAATAACTCCGCCAACGCCTTGATTCCCACCTTCCAATTCTCCTGATCACTTCCTCCGGCATCCCAACACTAGCTGCCCCCGTGCTGCCCCAGTACAGAAGGAGTGGGAACCAAAATCTGCCACTTCCACACCCAGGTGGTGCAAGCAGATTTTAAGCACCTTGGACAATTGGAAGCGAGAAAGCGCAAGTCCATTTTCATGTATTAAAAGTGGCCCCGGATAATCCGGTCTTACTTGCAGAAAACTAGTCATACACCCCACAGGACAACAATCAGTCCCTGTCCTACTTAACACAATCTCTCTCCCCTTTCCCTCCTGGTCAGTTTTAGACCTCCTCAGCCTCATTTATACACTGCCCTCCTGTAAGCCAACGTCTACCCACTGCAGGCCCCCGGGACCTCGCCTGCTAGCCGCAACCAGCTCCCCGACTAAATGCTCTGAAAAAGGCCAGGGCAAAGGCTGTACGGAAAAGCGAAGTCTCGTAAGGGGAGCAACACACCTCCGTCAGCACATCCGATATGCAAAGCAATAGCGAGAACGTTATAGGTCGCCTCCTATCCTGGGTCTCCCTGCCTTTGAACATGCCACACATGACGATAAAGACCTTAGTCAGGTCCCGCTGTCCGACTAGCTTGAACATAAATGCCAAAGCTGCTGTCTGCCTCACCTCCGTGGCCTTTGAGAGCCCTTCGCACTTACAACGCAACAAAAACAATAACAGGACCCCGGTCCTCCTCTCTTCTGAGTCAGCACCCCCAGTCAACTCCACCAGTTCCTGCCACCTCTGCCAGACTTTCCTGTAAGCCACCCATGTATTTGGAGCCAATGAGTACCTCACCAGTCTCGCTACCTCAGAGCTCCATACTCCCAAACTTCCTCCGGGAAGCTGTTGCCCTGTTGCTTTGCCCCAGGCACCAGCAGCCTGAAGCATTCTGACTGGAAATGAGACAGAGCATAAGCAATACCGCTACGCAATCCGGTCCATAAGTTCCACTGCAAACAACACAACTGTCAAACCAAACGTATAACCGGCACTGTGGTTGCCTTGGCACCATTAATAGCATGAACACCCGCTATACTGTCTGACTGGTACACCACCTGCTGATCCCTCAACCCTGAACCCCATATCCGAACAGCTACAACTAAGAGTTCCCGAAACAGCAAAGAGTTCCCGAAACAGTGCGTCCTCCGTTAGACCCGCCTCCGTCCAGTCCGCGGGCCATCGTGCCATGCCCCACTTCCCGTTGAAGAAAACCCCAAAACCTACGCTTCCTGACGCATCGGTGAACAACTTATGGCAAGGGCATTAGTTCCATATATATACACTGCTCAAAAAAATAAAGGGAACACTTAAACAACACAATGTAACTCCAAGTCAATCACACTTCTGTAAAATCAAACTGGTCACTTAGGAAGCAACACTGAGTGACAATCAATTTCACATGCTGTTGTGCAAATGGGATAGACAACAGGTGGAAATTATGGGCAATTAGCAAGACACCCCCAATAAAGGAGTGATTCTGCAGGTGGTGACCACAGACCACTTCTCAGTTCCTATGCTTTCTGGCTGATGTTTTGGTCACTTTTTAATGCTGGTGCTGCTTTCACTCTAGTGGTAGCATGAGACAGAGTCTACAACCCACACAAGTGGCTCAGGTAGTGCAGCTCATTCAGGATAGCACATCAATGCAAGCTGAGGCAAGAAGGTTTGCTGTGTCTGTCAGCGTAGTGTCCAGAGCATGGAGGCGCTACCAGGAGACAGGCCAGTACATCAATAGATGTGGAGGAGGCCGTATGAGGGCAACAACCCAGCATCAGGACTGCTACCTCCGCCTTTGTGCAAGGAGGAACAGGAAGAGCACTGCCAGAGCCCTGCAAAATGACCTCCAGCAGGTCACAAATGTGCATGTGTCTGCTCAAACGGTCAGAAACAGACTCCATGAGGGTGGTATGAGGGCCCGACATCCACCGGTGGGGGTTGTGCTTACAGCCCAACACCGTGCAGTATGTTTGGCATTTGCCAGAGAACACAAAGATTGGCAAATTTGCCACTTGCGCCCTGTGCTCTTCACAGATGAAAGCAGGTTCACACTAAGCACATGTGACAGACGTGACAGGGTCTGGAGACGCTGTGGAGAACGTTCTGCTGCCTGCAACATCGTCCAGCATGACTGGTTTGGCAGTGGATCAGTAATGGTGTGGGGTGGCATTTCTTTGGGGGGCCACACAGCCCTCCATGTGCTCGCCAGAGGTAGCCTGACTGCCAATAGGTACCGAGATGAGATCCTCAGACCCCTTGTGAGACCATATGCTAGTGTGGTTGGCCCTGGGTTCCTCCTAATGCAAGACAATGCTACACCTCATGTGGCTGGAGTGTATCAGCAGTTCCTGCAAGACAAAGGCATTGATGCTATGGACTGGCCCGCCCGTTCCCCAGACTTGAATCCAATTGAGCACATCTGGGACATCATGTCTCGCTTCATCCACCAACGTCACGTTGCACCACAGACTGTCCAGGAGTTGGCAGATGCTTTAGTCCAGGTCTTGGAGGAGATCCCTCAGGAGACCATCCACCACCACATCAGGAGCATGCCCAGGCGTTGTAGGGAGGTCATACAGGCACGTGGAGGCCACACACACTACTGAGCCTCATGTTGACTTGTTTTAAGGACATTACATCAAAGTTGGATCAGCCTGTAGTGTATTTTTCCACTTTCATAATGGGGGTGACTCCAAATCCAGACCTCCATGGGTTGAAAAATGTGATTTCCATTTTTTTATTTTTGTGTGATTTTGTTGTCAGCACATTCAACTACGTAAAGAACAAAGTATTTCATAAGAATATTTAATTCATTCAGATCTAGGATGTGTTATTTTAGTGTTCCCTTTATTTTTTTGAGCAGTGTATATAAATGTGTGTTTGAAATACAGTAAGCATGTGCTTAAAAGGAGCCATGTTTAAAATGGTTTGGATTGACAGAGTGACGGTGCATTATGTGGTCTTGTTAGCATGTCCCGCCCAGTTTTCCCAGAGTGCAGTGCATATACTGTATTTCAGAGAAATTTGAGCAGGAAATAAGTTTTTTTAACTTATTTTTTAGACATTTAAATAGAATCACTAATGTACTATTCCTTATTTGTACTAATATATATATATATATATATATATATATATATATATATATTTAACTATTATAATGCCTTTTCAAACTAGTGCACAATTAAAATAATATTTGGTATGTATCATGTTCCATAACCTGTTCAAAATGGTCTTAATGTGAATCACTGACTGTTTTTTGACTTGTTACTTGAATAATTCTGTTTTACTGAGTAATTATTCTAAGTGTAAACCCAAGGAAATGCTGGTTAAATGTAACAAATAACAAAACTATTACATACTATTTTGGAAGATATACTCTGCTAATTGTGAGAGGTTTACAAACTAAAAATCTTAAATAGTGTGTGTTTTACAACTGAAAAAAATATTAAATTGTTTTTGATTCTTAGTTAAGTACATTAGTTGTGTTTGCATGTTTTATATTATTTTTTAAACTACAACACTTGCTATATATTACTTCCTGTTTTTGTCAAGTCAAATGTGTTATGATGCTTTTAATAGATAATACATATTGTATGTGTTGAGTCTATTTCTTAACACATCTTGGTCACACACCAATTAAAGTTATTTTGTGAAAAAAAATGCCTTTAATTTCTGCATTATTTATTAGGGTGCTTGTTATGCAGAAGTCGATCAAGCCAATAATTGAGAAAATTACAGTACAACACTTCAGCATACACTGCATATATATGTCTATCTTAATAAATGAGGTGATGGATGGGACATTATGGTAAATGGGATGAAAGATAAATGTGGGTGAAACCATGTCCTGTCATCTGTAAATTATAGACATGGGGAAAGGAACATGTAAATGGAAAAAAAGAAACATTTGATGGCAGATAAGTTGTAGCTCACAGCTTCACTGAAGTACACAAGCCCCTTTACCACAAGGTAGTGATCCAGAAAGGAGAATTAAATATTAGGAGAATAAAAATATTACAAGCATATTAAAAGAATAATTGGAAATCAGTCATGTGGATTAAAAAAATGGTTTCACTAAAAGAAAGAAGAGTACCTGTAGGATCTTCTCTAATAATTCCTGACCTGCCAAGACTCTAGTAAACTCTGATTGAGTCCTAGAAGAAAATATTACATTAGGAGTTTCTCTATTTATCCTACATTTGTGTTGCTGTTTAGTCGTTCAGTCATGTGTGACTCTCAGTGACCTTATGGACTGCAGCACGCCAGGCACATTTTGTGTCTGGGTGTGTTTATGCATAAGCTTTACTTTGCAAAAACACTGCAGTGGTTTGCCAGTTCCTTCTCTAGTGGACCACAATTTGTCCAACCTCTCTGCTAAGACCTGTTCATCTTGGGTGCCCCTGCATGGCACAGCTTCACTGAAGTACACAAGCCCCTTCACCACAGAAAGGTAGCAATCCAGAAGGGGTATGTATATTATGTTTTATTATTTTCTGCTCCAGTTTAGTTAAGCATAGGTTAAACAAACTTGCCAGTACAATCTATTATTAAAAAATTTCAAATTATTAACATCATTATCATTATGCTAACATATTCTAAAGCTCTATACCGTACAGTGTATCTACTACCGTCACAGTAGGGAGGGGGGAATTATTTAAATAAAAAAGTATGGGGAATAATTTTTTTCCTAATGGGAAAAATGCTGCAGTTGCAGCAAAAACAGGGAGCAAGTTATTTAAAAAATGGTGATGGGGTTTTATACTCCACAGTCACGCAGACCTCTTTGCCATGGAGTAGGCACTGAAAAAAATAAGTGGGAATCCCACAGATTCCATTATAAACAGAAGGGGACATTCCTTCTTCCCTTGTCCTCTGTGATGGGGGTAGTGGGTAAGTAATAACACAGCACTGGATTACATTATTAGGCTGAGCTACTTAGCATCTTCTTCCTTTCTCCCTCCAACCTCCTGGTGCGGTTGGGTGTGTGTTGAAGGGGTTTAAAAATATGCTTAGTAAAACTAAAAATAACTTATTAATAGTCAAGCTCCTACCTAACAAACCACCCAAGCCTCAACTATTCCATGTGTGCTAAGGCACTCCCACACCAAGCCCTAGGCCTTATCAACCAACCCCTCCCCCCCAGCAGGGGCGGATCGACTAGTAGTGCAGTGCACAGTGCCCTCCTCTGGGGGGGGGGGGGGGGGCAGTGCTGTGTAATTAAAATAATTTTTGCATTCCTTTTTGTTTCTGGAGTTAAGGTCCCCCCACTATTGCCTGGCCCACCACAGTCCACCTGGGCCACTTTTAGGCTACCCCTAGCCTGCTTGGTTCACCATGAATAAATCAAGAAAGAATAAATAGTGAAGGGTGGTTATATGATGTTTAATCATTTTGTAAAATGTATCAGTATGAATTGCTGTATGATTAACACTATATATAAACTACTGATCAGTGTGAAAGTTCTAACTGAAATAACTATATACAAGTTATAGGTATTTTAATACAGACTGAAATATTCACTAATTAATCATTACTGATTCAGTAATGCATCACATACATTCTGCTTCTCGCATTCCATTTGCGAGTTACAGGCTCAAAATCACTGCGGTTGTAAAAAACTTAACTCTGTTCTATCTACTCCTTCGATGTTTCAAGCCCGCAAATGTTACCAGTGCTAATTCATATCAAATTACAAGAATTCAACAAGCCTGCGATTTTCTTCAAACCCGTAAATGGCAAATGTTTAAAAAATGTATACGAGTACTAGATAAGACACACAAGTGGGTTAAACACCCGTTTGAAACACTGTAAAAGCAAATATAAACACACTACTGCACTTAAAAATACAGTGAAAGCAATGAATTAGAATCAATACAAATCTGTTTTATTTCTGTTGTTTATTTATCCCAGGAATCAGGGTGTTAATTCATATCAGGCCACCCACATGGACTAGACCAGTCGATTTACTGATTTTTATGGATATCTGCATTGCCGGATTGCAAGTCCAATCGCATATCGGACTTTGAAACACTGGTTGATTGTAGTTTAAACTCCATGATTTACTGACGTCATGATGACGGTCTCATTTACTATTGGCTCTGTCTAAATTGTAACTTGCTTAATTGATCATGATCATGCCCTGAATTGGCTTCATGGTTTACGGTTTTAGGCTTTAGCGGGCTTAAGTCAATTAAATACTGCTGGAATTGTAACAAATTTCTAACCTGCAGACTTACCACCACTGGCCTTGTAATTATGGGCTTGGAATTGAATGGTGGTCCAGGTATTTCAAAATGAATTCTGTGCTCTCCATCCCTGCAATGCTGTTATCCAGCATCAAGATCTGAAACCTTGCAATCCTGAAAACAAATCAAAATAAGCATATTTAGAACAAGTCATTCTCTAGTAAATTGTAATGATGTTTCGGGGATGTAAAACTCTGCCATGTTGGTGTTAAAAATAACTATTGCTGCCTTATGACACGGCATAACTCTTCCTTTGTATCCTTCCAAAAAAAAAATCCCCTAACACAGTTTCAATAGTATTGTGAACCCCTGACCCCAGCAGGATCCATTCTGCGCATTCAAACAATAACTGACACTGAGAAAGAACAGTATAGGTAAACCAACATGCCACAGCCAATTTATTAAACCAACATATATATGTACCAACATGGTATAACAAGTAGTAGGAGATGTAAATCAATACTGACTTATTATATTTCTTTATTTTCCATTTATTTATTTATTTATTTTTTTCAACCATAAACACATATTTTCCAATTTTTCATACATAAACACATGATTTTTACATTTACATTAAATTAACACCTACGCTTCAAAAATTAGGGATGGGTGGGGTCTAATTTATTGGCTAGCTGGGGGCATAATGGCCAAATGGCGCCAACTCCTATTGGCTGGCTCCTCCCCCAGCTAGCCACCCCCTCTCTCCCATACTCCCAGGCCTGCCAGGTCACGTGGCCCTCCTACCAACCCCAGGAGGCCTGGGGAGGTATACTGCCCGTCCATGACCTGCGCACGGCCCAGTGGGTATGTCCGTATGACACTAGGATCACACCCACTTTACCACTGTCCCGGCGACTCCCCTTACCACCACCACACCACCACGGAGAAGGCTGCAGACTACCTTTGCGGCATGCGACTCCCCCAACAAACGCCACGGCCAGCCGCCTACCTCCCCAGCCCCTAGCACTAAAACTCCACCTACTCATGACCTCGACCAGCTAAATCATGAATAATTAAGCCGGAAACCTTTAGCTTATCATTATTCCAGCAAACTACTTCTGGGCTTGCCTATTACTTTTCCTAAGGGTCTTAATTGGCCCTTCACCCACCGACCCTCTAAGCTAGCCCATTTGGCAGCTGTTACCAAGCTTGATCCTTTTCTACCCTTGATAAAACCCACGGTTACCCGGGTGTATTACCAGGGATTATACCACCACGTGGAGCACTTCCAAGGTAGGCAACACTAGAGCCACTCGCCACCCGCTCATCCCACTGATGACACTATAACAGATGGATCGTACTTACATCTGACCTGGGCCACACGCCCAAGCTGGGGCCATAGATCGGCACCTGAGGTGAAGCGCCTGTTTGGTCCGATGTCTGAATATGCATCAATTACTACGACTTTCCCTTCCCCAAGCACCGGGGCAAAACGGCCCGTCGGCTGTTACAGTTTCTGTTCATGCACAAAGCCAGTGGGTACCATGTTCCACATGGAATGTACCCAGCTCTGATCACATGTCGCCAAGTTGCAGAATCATCTTCATAGGGAACCACCTTTTCCCCGTAAGGAACAACACCAACCAACTCACGCGTTGAGGTCCAAGAACCGTATTACCACAAAAGGAGAGCTATCAGTACACCTCGGACACTGCAACTACCTCCCTTTTCCACCTGGTTACCCTCGGACCACCACGGCCACCTGGTCACCTGATCACCATAGGACCCCTGAAGTCACCAGTGCCTTGTCTGTTTAGGCCAATCTCTCACTACCAGCTTACCTCCCGAAAGGAGAGATGGCTGTACAGAACTACAAAGCCTTGTGCTTTCCACAGACCTCTTTCCCCACAGTGGTATCTCCGGCCCTTGGGAAAGGCTACCACTTGCCTTCCATCCCTTTGCCATACCGCCTGTGACACCTTGCTCCACTTGCAATACCGATACCTCCTACGTCAGGTCTCTCGGCCCGGCCCGTTTTGAAAGGCTGCGGCTCTTACCCGACGTCCCACCTTCAGGGAACCCTCCTCCCGGCCTTAACCGAGAAACCTCAACCTTGCCCGTTCCACTCGCGGACCCCTGCGCCCGTGCACCATTAAACAGGACCAGACAGCCACCTGTCTTGAAACCTGGTACCTGTATTACCGGAACTGCGCCCAAGCGTAACCAACTCTGACACCATAGGCGGGGACAGAACGTGGAGAACATTTTTTGACTTCCCCTTTTTCTGCCTGTAGCAATGCAGTGCTCCGAGGGACATCCAACAAACCCGGAAAACCACACCCCAAATCGGGTACCCCTTGCTTGTCCCTTACCACGGGCCAAGGCAAAACCCTTAACTGGTGAATGACCAGTACAGTCTATACTGAAACACGCCATTCGTATTATGGATAACTGTCTACCCCCCCCCCCCCCTCCAATTGGCAGCAGCATTCTACCACGTGACTATGCACTATATTTGATGACCGTTATAATCCCAAACTCTGCACATTTTTGAAGCCTGAAACCATTCCGAGTCCCCCCCACTGCTACCCGTGCTTAATATTTTATGGGACTGATATGCAATTCATAAGGGGCCCATGTACCCCCGACTGCCTCACTCTTCTAACCTTAACCCCTCTTAAAACTGGCTTCCTTTGGCTTACGCCTGCTATTTTGCACAGCCTTTTTTGCAAAGCTAAAGTTCGATTATACACTGGGCAGGGAAACCTATTGCTGTTACACAACTTACATGCTAACAAAGCGGCATAAGAATGGATTACGGGCTGACCCGACCACGTGGCATAAAACCCACTAGCTCTAAACAAGGACAAATTAGCGGAGCCCACAGTCACCCCGGGTCACCTGGTGCTGCACAGCTACCTTTTTTAAGGCTAGCTGCTCCTATTGCCTTGTACTCTATCATCAAACACTAGCGCAAACAATGACGCCCTAGAAAGCCATTGTCGTAACGGAACCTACTATGTCGCCCCGCGGGACACCCTACTGTGACTAGGGATAGTACTAACCTAGCCTGGGACTCATGGGCTTCTGCCAAAACAGACTAGCCCTAACTGCGTGTCGCCACATACAGTCAGGTCCATAAATATTGGGACATCGACATAATTCTAATCTTTTTGGCTCTATACACCACCACAATGGATTTGAAATGAAACGAACAAGATGTGCTTTAAATGCAGACTTTCAGCTTTAATTTGAGGGTATTTACATCCAAATCAGGTGAACAGTGTAGGAATTACAACAGTTTGTATATGTGCCTCCCACTTTTTACGGGACCAAAAGTAATGGGACAGATTAACAGTCCTAAAACAAACTTTCTCTTTTTAATACTTGGTTGCAAATCCTTTGCAGTCAATTACAGCCTGAAGTCTGGAACGATAGACATCACCAGACGCTGGGTTTCATCCCTGGTGATTCTCTGCCAGACCTCTATTGCAACTGTCTTCAGTTCCTGCTTGTTCTTGGGGCATTTTCCCTTCAGTTTTGTCTTCAGCAAGTGAAATGCATGCTCAATCGGATTCAGATCAGGTGATTGACTTGGCCATTGCATAACATTCCACTTCTTTCCCTTAAAAAACTCTTTGGTTGCTTTTGCAGTATGCTTCGGGTCATTGTCCATCTGCACTGTGAAGCGCCGTCCAATGAGTTCTGAAGCATTTGGCTGAATATGAGCAGATAATATTGCCCGAAACACTTCAGAATTCATCCTGCTGCTTTTGTCAGCAGTCACATCATCAATAAATACAAGAGAACAAGTTCCATTGGCAGCCATACATGCCCACGCCATGACACTACCACCACCATGCTTCTCTGATGAGGTGGTATGCTTTGGATCATGAGCAGATCCTTTCCGTCTCCATACTCTTCTCTTCCCATCACTCTGGTACAAGTTGATCTTAGTCTCATCTGTCCATAGGATGTTGTTCCAGAACTGTGAAGGCTTTTTTAGGTGTTTGGAAAACTCTAATCTGGCCTTCCGGTTTTTGAGGCTCACCAATGGTTTACATCTTGTGGTGAACCCTCTGTATTTACTCTGGTGAAGTCTTCTCTTGATTGTTGACTTTGACACACATACACCTACCTCCTGGAAAGTGTTCTTGATCTGGCCAACTGTTGTGAAGGGTGTTTTCTTCACCAGGGAAATAATTCTTCGGTCATCCACCAAAAAAAAAAAAGAAAAATAATGTGGTTGCATAAGTCTGCACACCCTCTTATAATTGGGGATGTAGCTGTGTTCTGAATTAAGCAATCACATTCCAAATCGGGTTAAATAGGAGTCAGCATACACCTGCCATCATTTAAAGTGCCTCTGATTAACCCCAAATAAAGTTCCGCTGCTCTAGTTGATCTTTCTCGACATTTTCTTAGTCGCATCCCACAGCAAAAGCCATGGTCCACAGAGAGCTTCCAAAGCATCAGAGGGATTTAATTGTTAAAAGGTATCAGTCAGGAGAAGGGTACAAAAGAATTTCCAAGGCATTAGATATACCATGGAACACAGTGAAGACAGTCGACATCAAGTGGAGAAAATATGGCACAACAGTGACATTACCAAGAACTGGAGCTCCCTCCAAAATTGATGAAAAGACTAGAAGAAAACTGGTCTGGGAGGCTACCAAGAGGCCTACAGCAACATTAAAGGAGCTGCAGGAATATCTGGCAAGTACTGGCTGTGTGGTACATGTGACAACAATCTCCCGTATTCTTCATATGTCTGGGCTATGGGGTAGAGTGGCAAGACGAAAGCCTTTTCTTACAAAGAAAAACATCCAAGCCAGGCTACATTTTGCAAAAACACATCTGAAGTCTTCAAAAAGCATGTGGGAAAGGTGTTATGGTCTGATGAAACCAAGGTTGAACTTTTTGGCCATAATTCCAAAAGATATGTTTGGCGCAAAACACACTGCACATCACGAAAAGAACACCATACCCACAGTGAAGCATGGTGGTGGCAGCATCATGTTTTGGGGCTGTTTTTCTTCAGCTGGAACTGGGGCCTTAGTTAAGATAGAGGGAATTATCAACAGTTCCAAATACCAGTCATTGGCACAAAACCTTCAGGCTTCTGCTAGAAAGCTGAACATGAAGAGGAACTTCATCTTTCAGCATGACAACGACCCAAAGCATACATCCAAATCACCAAAGGAATGGCTTCACCAAAAGAAGATTAACGTTTTGGAATGGCCCAGCCAGAGCCCAGACCTGAATCCGATTGAAAATCTGTGGGGTGATCTGAAGAGAGCTGTGCACAGGAGATGCCCTCGCAATCTGACAGATTTGGAGTGTTTTTGCAAAGAAGAGTGGGCAAATCTTGCCAAGTCAAAATGTGTCATGCCCAAAAAGACTGAGTGCTGTAATAAAATCAAAAGGTGCTTCAACAAAGTATTAGTTTAAGGGTGTGCATACTTATGCAACCATATTATTTTCTTTTTATATTTTTTCTTCCCACTACCTAAAAGATTTCAGTTTGTTTTACAATTGAGTTGTACAGTTTATAAGTCACATTAAAGGTGGAAAAAGTTTCTAAATTATTTATCTTTGTCTAATATTTTTACCACACTGAAACCTGACATTTTAACATGAGTGTGTAGACTTTTTATATCCACTGTATATACTTTTATATAAATATATACACCTATCCACACCTAAACACATATTCATACCCACGCACACATACGCATATACGCACACAGATGTAAATAAATATATATATATACATATATATATATATATATATAAATACATAATGAAAAAAACTAACTAAAGCGGCTTATAGCCCTGATATATGAAAACAGGGATAAACCCCATCCTAGACGGACAGAGGAATCTAGGCGGATGGAGGAATGATTGATAAAATCACACCCAGGGGAACTATAAACAAGAGACATAACAGGCAATGAAACATTAACAAGATAATAGCCCTAACTTCCGGACACTAGACCAGGGCCTATCTAATGATATATAAGATGCTCTGGCACTGAATGGGTTCACGATGAACTGGTGAGGGTAGGGGGGGGGGGGACTGCCTATCCCAGGTGAATTGGTAGGGGAATCAGATCCCCTTGATTTATAAGATGGCAGGTAAATTGGAGGGGGGGGGGGACCAGATACACTTGTCCTAAACTTAGAACTAACATACTAACTACCCCCTGGGGGGGGGGGGGGGGGCTTCCCCCGCCCACCACCAATGACCAGTACCCTCGTAGCCAAATTTTATTTAATTACGGGGCAAACCTGGACTGTGTTAACACCCCTTAACAACCAAATGCTGCTAAATGGATAATACAGCACTGCTGCGGGCTGCCAGCGACCCTGAGTTGATAAGGCATGTCTGCCTACAACTCTCATATGCGCAGCCAACACGTGAGGCCGACGGCAGTCTGGAGGATCTAGCTCCCCGTGTGCCGATATGACCCAACCGCGGTCCAAGTTTTCTACCCTCCTACTCACCTGCAAGGAGCCCTGCAAACCCAGACTGAGGCTCCAACAGGCCCTGAGGGACCACACGTCCCCTAACCCGTTTGGGGGCACAAAATGAGCCAAACCGCATGAAGAGGAGGCCCCCAGCGATGCAGCCCCAACCCACAGGTAAGTCCCCAGACCTACCAGCATATGGAGCCCCACAGCAGCTCCCCAGGAACCCGGCACACTAAGTCACATAGTTAGTGAAATGATGTCCACCTGTGTGCAATCTAAGTGTCACATGATCTGTCATTACATATACACACCTTTTGTGAAAGGCCCCAGAGGCTGCAACACCTAAGCAAGAGGCACCACTAATCAAACACTGCCATGAAGACCTAGGGACTATCCAAACAAGTAAGGGACAATGCTGTTGAGAAGTACAAGTCAGGGTTAGGTTATAAAAAAAAATCCAAATCTTTGATGACTCCCAGGAGCACCATCAAATCTATCATAGCCAAATGGAAAGAACATGGCACAACAGCAAACCTGAGAAGAGACGGCCGCCCACCAGAACTCATGGACCGGGCAAGGAGGGCATTAATCAGAGAGAGTGGCCAGAAGAAAGCCATTACTTTCAGCAAAAAACAAAATGGCACGTTGTGAGTTTGCGAAAAGCCATGTGGGAGACTCTCAAAAATGTATGGGGGTAGGTGCTCTGGTCTGATGAGACTAAAATTTAACTTTTCGGCCATCAAAGAAAACGCTATGTCTGGCGCAAACCCAACACATAACCCAAAGAACACCATCCCCACAGTGAAACATTTTGGTAGCAGCATTATGCTTCGGGGATGTTTTTCGGAAGCTGGGACTGGGAAACTGGTCACAGTTGAGGAAAAAATGGATGGTGCTAAATACAGCGTGCGTTTGAGGCTAGGACGGAAATTCACCTTCCAGCAGGACAATGACACCAAATACACTGCTAAAGCAACACTTCAGTGGTTTAAGGGGAAACATGAAAATGTGTTGGAATGGCCTAGTCAAAGCCCAGACCCCAATCCAATAGAAAATCTGTGGCCAGACTTAAAGATTGCTGTTTACGAGCGCAAACCATCCAACTTTATAGGAGCTGGAGCAGTTTTGCAAGGAGGAATGGGCAAAAATCTCAGTGGTAAGATTTGGCAAGCTCATAGAGACTTATCCAAAATGACTTGGAGCTGTGATTGCTGCAAAAGGTGGCTCTACAAAGTATTGACTTTAGGAGGGTGAATAGTTATGCGCATTGACTTTTTTTCTGTTATTTTGTCCTATTTGTTGTTTGCTTCACAATAAAAGAAAAATGTCTTTAAAGTTGTGGGCATGTTCTGCAAATTAAATGATGCAAATCCTCAAACAATCCATGTTAATTCCAGGTTGTGATGCAACAAAACACGTAAAAATGCCAAGGGGGGTGAATACTTTTGCAAGGTCCTGTTTATACATATACACACATATAATATATAATGAGCTGGCACCAGGGGGGACCAGGGGTGGAGGGTGCCCAACACAAAAAGAATTGTGCACAGCCCCTTAAATTTGTTTTGTACCGGGCCCTCCACTCACGAGCTCAGCCACTGCTTGGGTTGTTGCAAATACATCATAAATCAGGCTTTGGTCAAACTTAGAGCTTAGTTCTATTTGTGATAACTTTTTGTTTAAAGACATTTCCTCCGTATTCCCTAAGTAAGAAATCAAAGGTCAAGCATGAGTCACTCAAAGCCATTGTGTCCAAGTCCTTTTAAATTTATCTATCATGTCATATGTAGTACTTTACAAATTTGCCATTACTAATTTATGATTTTTTCAATCAATAAGATGATTTTGCCATCTAGTAGTTATGTATGTGTGTGTAGAAGCATATATAAGATTAGCTAAAATAGCGAATTCTGGGGGTTTAAGGAAAGTGCCAATCCTAGGAGACAATGTGTTTGTTCTGGATTGATATTTATTTTTAAATCCTGAGATAGAATTTTTGTAGTCCAATATATATTTTACAAAAAGGCACTCCCATAATATACATTATTGTACCTCTTTGCAACCTGTGAAGCAATCTGACAAGATATTAACAGACATCGTAGACTAGAAGTCTAGAAGGTGTTAAACATGTTACATGGAGCCTTTTGGTTGAGAGCCTTTGAGTTAACCAAAATCAATACAGAATGTGTCTCCTTTAGAGATACTCATTTTAAGATTGTCCATAGATGGTATATCACTTCGATTCTTCTGAGTACACTAGCCCCAAAGGAAAATTTAGGTAATTGTTGGAGGGGTTGTGAGGATTTGGGCACACATGCCCATATGTGGTGGTATTGTAAAATAATTCAGGCTCTGGCCTGTATGTATTTCTTACATATCCCTTATAGTTAAAAAAAATGGAGCTAACTCCAGAATTTATTTTATTTCATATGATTCCAAATGATTTGAATGTTAAAGTAAGAGGTATTATGGTTGATTGTAGTAAATTGGAAAATAAATACTCTCCATTAGTGATGTCGCGAACATCACATTTTCGGTTCACGAACATCGGACGCAAACTTCAATCAAATGTTCGCGAACGGGCGAACCCGGCGAACCGCCATAGACTTCAATGGGCAGGCGAATTTCAAAACCCACAGGGACTCTTTATGGCCACAATAGTGATGGGAAAGTTGTTTCAACGGGACTAACACCTGGACTGTGGCATGCCGGAGGGGGATCCATGGCAAAACTCCCACGGAAAATTACATAGTTGATGCAGAGTCTGGTTTTAAGCCATAAAGGGCATAAATCACCTAACATTCCTAAATTGTTTGGAATAACATGCTTTAAAACATCAGGTATGATGTTGTATCGATCAGGTAGTGTAAGGGTTACACCCGCTTCACAGTAACAGACCAATCTCCCCGTTTAATGCACCGCAAACAACCGCAAACAGTCCCTTTGCACAACCGCAAACTCCCCATTTGCACAAGGTTGGATGCCAAGCTAGCCATGTCCCGTTCCTTGAACTCACTGATGTCATTGAAGGTCTCTTCCTCCACCCAGCCACCAAGGGTCCCCGAAAGGTGACAACAAGCCCCCTGGGACGCCTGCTGTGTTTGGTCTTCCACCTCCTCAAAGCCACCTTCCTCCTCTGACTCCTCTTCTTCAGACTCCTCTCTCTGCGTTGCCTCTGTCTGCGTTATTATAAGGTGTGTACTGTTAAGTAGTACTATTCCTATCGGTTTAATCCCTGTTACGTCCACTATTAGGGGACGTGTATATGGCATTGATTTTTGGAACAGGGAGATGGAAAAAGATGCTTGGTCGGACCTCCCACTTCAAATTTGAGGCACAGATGGAAGGCCCTGGAAGGGAGTGTATGCTGCTGATTGGCTGGAATGTGTCTATTGACTGTGAGGTGCAGGGTCAAAGTTTCCTCAATGATAAAGAATAGGGGGTGAACCCAAAAGCGCATGTGTTCGCCGTCCGATGCGAACGCGAACATGCCAAAATCGCCGCGAATAGTCCGCGGGTGAACTGTTCGTAACATCTCTACTCTGTGAAATACATAGAGTGAAATAAAAGTCTTAATTATCTGCAATAGACTAAGTAATAAAGACTTTAAAAATAAAGTTAAATTGAAATGGTCTTTATGCGACCAGTATATTTCTGGAAGTCAATAAGGATATAAACACATTTTTTACCTTCATATTCACCTATCTATTTTTATGTTTGTCAGTTGGAATATTTTTTGTATATTTTTGTCCTCATATGCTGGAAGATTATTGTGTGAGGTTTATGGATTATTTTTGTATCTTGTCCTTTGTATTTGTAATTTAAAAAAAAAAAGGTTACATGTAGACACTTTAATGATGTATCAGAGATGCATTCCTGCTGCCATTGTATATTGCTTTCAATATCTGACCAATCATTATTATCCACCACTACTCCTAGGTAACTTTTCCCAAGTCTCTATAAATTTAATTTTGTTAGATAAGTGCATTTGTATACTACTGAGATACATGGATGAAATGATTCCTTTAGCTTTTGTGTATTTAAGGAATATTCTTTCATATTGCAATAATATCAATTGTTGTTCTCTATAGAACTTAAGCAATGTTTAAATTATAAATATCTCAATATTTTTTCTATTTGGCATATTGCATTTGGTTTGTAGATCAGCACTTTTCACGATTTTACCTTCCTCAAAATAATGAATATTCCTCAGCAGTCTCTGAATCCACCACTTTATATTTATTTTGAACCACTGGGGACAACAGAGATTTTTTCCTAGTAAGATTACACTTTATCTTATATGAAAATGGAGCATTTAACATGGATTTTTGATTTCCAGGTTTAATTTAGGATAATTTTCTATCCACAATGAATATTGATCTATAGCTAATGTTTTCTCTAGCAGCTGATTGTGGGATCAAGGGTTAACAATGAGTGAACTTTAGTAATAATGCACTATTTTCCTATAAAGTATCACTACAAAAACACTCAATGTAGTAAGGGTGCTGGTGCATCTTCACAGAAATATTACATATCATATTTATAGTTGTGCTCAAAAGTTTGCGTACCCTGGCAGAAATTGTGAAATTTTGTCATTTATTTTGAAAATATGACTGATCATGCAAAAGCAATGTATTTTATTGAAGGATAGTGATCATATGAAGCCATTTATTATCGAATACGGTAGTTGTTTGGCTCCTTTTTAAATCATAATGATAACAGAAATCACCCAAACAGCCCTGATCAAAAGTTTACATACCCTTAGTGCTTAATACTGTGTATTGCCCCCTTTAGCATCAATGACAGCGTGCAGTCTTTTGTAATAGTTGTCTATGAGGCCCCTCATTCTTGCAGGTGGTATAGCTGCCCATTTCTCTTGGCAAAATGCCTCCAGGTCATGCAAAGTCTTTGGTCGTCTTGCATGAACCGCATGTTTGAGATCTCCCCAGAGTGGCTCGATGATATCAAGGTCAGGAGACTGTGATAGCCACTCCACAACCTTCACATTTTTCTGCTATAGCCACTGGCGGGTCAACTTGGCCTTGTGCTTAGGGTCATTGTCATGCTGGAAAGTCCAAGAGCATCCCATGCTCAGCCTTCGTGCAAAAGAATGCGAATTGTCTGAAAGTATTTTCTGATAACATGCTGCATTCATCTTGCCATCAATTTTCACAAGATTGCCCGTGCCTTTAGAGCTCACAGTCCCAAAAACATCAGTGAGCCACCACCATGCTTCCCAGTGGTGATGGTATTCTTTTCACTATAGGACTTATTGACCCCTCTCCAAATATAGCACTTATGTTTGTAACCATAAAGCTCTATTTTGTTCTCCTCACTCCAAATTACAGTGTGCCAGAAACTGTGAGGCGTGTCAAGGTGTTGTCGGGCATATGGTAACCAGGCTTTTTTTGTGGCATTGGCTCAGTAAAGGCTCCTTTCTGGCATCTTCACCATGCGGCTAATTTTTGTTCAAGTATCATACTGTGCTCCTTGAAACAACCACACCGTCTTTTTCCAGAGCAGCCTATATTTCTCTTGAGGTTACCTGTGAGATTTTCTTTGTATTCCGAACAATTCTTCAGACAGTTCTTTTCTGCTCCCCATGGCTCAGTATCTAGCCTGCGCAGTGCATCCACGTAAGAGCTAACAAACTCATGGACTATTTACAGATACTAATTGCAATTTAAAAAGCCACAGGTGTGGGAAATTAACCTTTAATTGCCATTTTAACCTGTGTGTGTGTCACCTTGTGTATCTTTAACAAGGCCAAACATTCAAGGTTATATAAACTTTTGATCAGGGACTTTTCAGGGATTTCTGTTATCATTATGATTTAAAAAGGAGCCAAACAACAATGTGATATGTATTGTCTTCATATAATCACTAACCTTCAACAATAGACATTTTTTTGCAGGACCAGTCATATCACATATATAGTGTGAGCATGGGGGTTGTTGCTAACGCTGCGGGCTCGCGAGGGCCGCAGTTTCTGGCAAGGAGCGCCAAAGGCGCTCCTTACCAGCAACTGCGGTCTTTAGTCCCTCAAATGTGGACCCTCGCGAAGCGAGGGGCCGCATTTGCGGAGGTGGAGGCTTCCACGTCGACCGCAAAATTTACAGATTTACCGTCCACAAATACGAGCCGCAAGACTTAGAAAAAAAACATTAAGACCTCGCATAAATACAACCTTAGCGCCCAAAACCCGCGCACATGAAAACATTAAAAACACAATAGATACACACAAGAAACACATAAAAAGCTTACCTACAGCAAGGGGGACAACCAGGACCTCGGAAACTGAAGTTACACCTCAATTTAAGTGGAAATACAAGAGTTTAGACACCGAAAAATCACCTAAGTGAGAGATAAAATGGCCGCAGAAAAAAACGAAAATGAGGCTAAGGACGCAAAATTACTACACTTACTTGCAAAATGGAACGAACACTCCAGACCAGTTCATGCGCCACGTAACACACACTATGCGGCACGTACCACACTGAAATTCCCCACCATTTTACATGAAACACACAACTATTAGCCACAAAATGGCAGCTGGAACGCAAATTTAAGGCTGGAACGCAAATAGCGCATGTGTATTGCGTTCTAATCGTTTCAACGACCTCAAAGTTTTAAAATACTGCCTACTTTTCAGAAAATTCTACATTTCTCCTCAGGTGATGAACAGTGTGACTAGACAGTTCCCTGCTGCCGTTAATTCAGAAGAGAATTACTTACCAATTTACAACTTCACAATCTGCAAATTCCAACAGAGAGGTAAGCTATAATATATTTAATTTATTAAGAAAGAACCCCCCCCCCCCCCAAAAAAAAAAAAAAACGTTTCAAAGATTGACACCAAAGACTTCATTCATGTATAGTGACATTTGAAATACACACATATGTGTATGGGCCCTACAACAAGCTCATCTTAACTCAAACAAATCAAATAAATATATTCAAATGACATTGATTCACAGGAAATAGTGGCACAAAAAAAAAAAAAATGTCACGCATACATATTTAACCTGCAGCTCAATCTTTGCCTTTTTTGCACAATTCCAACAGACTCTGCATCAACAGCGTCACTCAAGAATTTGCAGCGTGGACTGTAAGAGGGGATCACTTTTAAACAAGACAATTACATGCAGAAAAAGACCATGCTTTTCCAAAACCAAAAAAAAAATATATACAATTAACCATTTATCTTTCTCTTTCAAACCAGACACTACTTGAAGACTGGCAGATCAACATTGGCAGTAGGGGACTCTCTGTCATTCATACAGCGAAAAGACTTAAATCAAGGTATAGTATAACAAGTAAAAACAAAAAAATGAATCCCATCTTTCCTGCCCGCCAATATCAAAAGTAAAAAAAATAATAATAAGCCTCAATACAAATTACAGCAAAACCCAAAACACCACACTTCAATAAATATTGCTAACACATATAAAATTCTAAAATAAACACACTTGCATAGGAAAAAACCTTGCAACACAACCCATAACTAAAATAGAAGTGGCACACAAAACAGCATAGTATAGCAAAGATTAGCAACATATAGAAAATCCATTACTACTACTACTATTCCTGTTTACTCTACAACAACCTTTAACCCTCAGCCATAAGCCAAATGGAGCATCCCAAAAGTGGTGGACACAAAACAGGATAGGCCAACAAACATTGCTAACATATACAAAATGGAACAAACATTACTGTTTAGTCTACAACAAACTGTAACCCAGAACAAAAATCAATCAATTTAAAAGTGGCGCACAAAAAACAGATAGTATAAGAAATCCTGATAAGACATACACAATTCAAAAATAAAGAATACTGTTTTATGGCCAACAAACTACTACAGTAAAACAATAAACCAATTACACCAGTGGTGTACACAAAACACGATACTACTAAATTCTAGCCAGCGCTGCATGGTTTCTCACACACTCTCAAATCAATAGGATTTTACACACAACAAACAAACCAAAAAGGCAAACACATTACTTTTGAAATAAATAAAACATGCTGTTGCTCAAAAATAAATTACAATAAAATAACATTTATCTTTCTCATTTACAACAGACACTGCCTGAAGACTGTTGCACGAAAATTTGCAGCACCGGATCCAGTGATATTCATCCTCAGACTTCCAACAAGGTATAGTACAACAAGTAAAAAAAGAGAAAAAAACAAAAGCATGTTTGCTGTGCAGCAATGCCAACACCAAAAATAAAATAAAAGAAGAAGCAACCAACAACAATGAGGCACACAAATCACGATCCTTCCAGAAATATTGTTGACACATTTAAAATGTAAAAAGCAATTCTTTTTTACCCACATCAACCTTTAACACTAAACCATAACTTCAATCTTTCAACCCAAATGTGCCCAACATAAAACAGGATAGTATAACAAATTCAACAATAAATTCTCTTTTATGGGCCCTAACCTACAACATTTAGCCCACAACCTAAACAGACACAAAAAATAGGATCCTACAATAAATATTACACCTACCAAATAACACTATAAAGCCTATTTTCTGACCCACACCATATAAGACTAAAAGTAAAAAATAATCCTACTATTACAACAATCACCTACAGTAAAAATGTAACTTATCCAAATATTACTACCATTGACAACATCCACTCCACAATTCCATTGCCTCTGCTATGCCTCTAATCCAAACTTACAAACCTACAAGATAAAAAGAAGCGTCCACCAAAAAACACCCAAAAAATAACACATACTAATTTAACACTATAAAGCAGCTTCAGATAAAATAACCTATAACCCATACAACCAACGCAAATCTATAATCACAACAGTGTTGCACCAAAAACATTGTAGTAAGAAAAAACACAAACAAGCACTTCCAAAACAAATTACAATCACAAACTACAGGGAGTGCAGAATTATTAGGCAAGTTGTATTTTTGAGGATTAATTTTATTATTGAACAACAACCATGTTCTCAATGAACCCAAAAAACTCATTAATATCAAAGCTGAATATTTTTGGAAGTAGTTTTTAGTTTGTTTTTAGTTTTAGCTATTTTAGGGGGATATCTGTGTGTGCAGGTGACTATTACTGTGCATAATTATTAGGCAACTTAACAAAAAACAAATATATACCCATTTCAATTATTTATTTTTACCAGTGAAACCAATATAACATCTCAACATTCACAAATATACATTTCTGACATTCAAAAACAAAACAAAAACAAATCAGTGACCAATATAGCCACCTTTCTTTGCAAGGACACTCAAAAGCCTGCCATCCATGGATTCTGTCAGTGTTTTGATCTGTTCACCATCAACATTGCGTGCAGCAGCAACCACAGCCTCCCAGACACTGTTCAGAGAGGTGTACTGTTTTCCCTCCTTGTAAATCTCACATTTGATGATGGACCACAGGTTCTCAATGGGGTTCAGATCAGGTGAACAAGGAGGCCATGTCATTAGATTTTCTTTTTTTATACCCTTTCTTGCCAGCCACGCTGTGGAGTACTTGGACGCGTGTGATGGAGCATTGTCCTGCATGAAAATCATGTTTTTCTTGAAGGATGCAGACTTCTTCCTGTACCACTGCTTGAAGAAGGTGTCTTCCAGGAACTGGCAGTAGGACTGGGAGTTGAGCTTGACTCCATCCTCAACCCGAAAAGGCCCCACAAGCTCATCTTTGATGATACCAGCCCAAACCAGTACTCCACCTCCATCTTGCTGGCGTCGGACTGGAGCTCTCTGCCCATTACCAATCCAGCCACGGGCCCATCCATCTGGCCCATCAAGACTCACTCTCATTTCATCAGTCCATAAAACCTTAGAAAAATCAGTCTTGAGATATTTCTTGGCCCAGTCTTGACGTTTCAGCTTGTGTGTCTTGTTCAGTGGTGGTCGTCTTTCAGCCTTTCTTACCTTGGCCATGTCTCTGAGTATTGCACACCTTGTGCTTGTGGGCACTCCAGTGATGTTGCAGCTCTGAAATATGGCCAAACTGGTGGCAAGTGGCATCGTGGCAGCTGCACGCTTGACTTTTCTCAGTTCATGGGCAGTTATTTTGCTCCTTGGTTTTTCCACACGCTTCTTGCGGCCCTGTTGACTATTTTGAATGAAACGCTTGATTGTTCGATGATCACGCTTCAGAAGCTTTGCAATTTTAAGAGTGCTGCATCCCTCTGCAAGATATCTCACTATTTTTGACTTTTCTGAGCCTGTCAAGTCCTTCTTTTGACCCATTTTGCCAAAGGAAAGGAAGTTGCCTAATAATTATGCACACCTGATATAGGGTGTTGATGTCATTAGACCACACCCCTTCTCATTACAGAGATGCACATCACCTAATATGCTTAATTGGTAGTAGGCTTTCGAGCCTATACAGCTTGGAGTAATACAACATGCATAAAGAGGATGATGTGGTCAAAATACTCATTTGCCTAATAATTCTGCACTCCCTGTAAACTAATAATACATTATTTTTATTTACAGATTAATATTGCTGATAACAACAACAAACAGGAAAAGATAAGATGTGAACGACAAAAAAGATGGGCAAACCAGCATACACCAGAGCAGAAGGAAATTCGACGAGAAAAAGAACGAAAAAGACTTGCAAGCAAAAGACTATCAGCTGAAAAAATAATATCTACACCTAAGAAGGCAACAAAAAACAAAAGCATTTCGAACCTGTTCCTGAACCATCACATAACATTTCCAATGATGAATTACAAACTGAAACTGATAAATGCTCTTCAAATTGTCCTTTACTTAACTCTTTAGCAGTAGAGGTTCCTAATTGTGGTGACATGAATATTCTCTGTCAGTTTTGTGAGGCTTATCATTTCAAACAGGAAAGACCCAGAGATGGCCAGTTCATTAGTTGCTGTCAAAAAGGCAAGGTTAAACTTCCAGAAAGACAACAATTCCCAACATATTTCCAAACCATTATGACTGAACCTACTTTTCCAAACTACAAGAATTTAAAAACAAACATAAGATCATACAATAGTGCCATATCCGTTGCATCTATGGGGGGAACATTAGCTGCTAATGTACCAGGACATGGCCCTTACTGCTTTAAAGTCCAAGGCCAAATTTACCATCGTACTTCACATTTACATCCAGAGGAAGGAGAGCAAAGATTGCTCAACTCTATGTCCTAGATAAAATGGAAGCTGTTGACCAACATATGCAGCTTCAATTAAAAAAAAATGCTTACCCAGTATTTTTATAGAGCTAGATAAAATTATGGCCAATAACCACTACACTCAAGCTTATAAAAAATTGGCAGAAGTAGAAAAGGAACAACAACTTAATGCAGAAATACATCAATTACCAATCCCAAAGGTCAATATGGTGCTTAAAAGAGATAGACATACTGATAAATGCCATTATCATTTGCCAACATCAAATGAGGTTGTAATGGTGTTTCAAAATGATGAAGTAGAACCACCATTTCAGAGAGACATTAGAATATATCCCAGAAATGAGGAGCAACCTTTCATTAATATAAGTATCTTAAGTACTAATTTAGATCCAATGACATATCCAATATTTTTTCCACATGGAGAAGCAGGTGGGCAACCAAAATTAACCCTTCCCAGTTACCCAAATTCTAAAGTACGAGTGCAAAATAATATTTTCATGCTTGAATTTAAAGTAGCTCAAATTGCCATTCGAAATACATTCAATCCAATTTTATGTGGTGGAAAACTAACACAACAATGGATTATGGATTCCTATTTGCAAGTTGAGGCCAATAATTTAAACTTCATAAAATATCAACAAGTTAAACTACGTGTAGAACAGTATTGTGGATTGATGGATTATTTCGCTGAGGTTGCAACAAGCAGAGACATGACAGCTGGCAAAGCCATCATTTTACCATCATCTTTTCAGGGATCTCCTCGCAAGATGCAAGAAAGATACAATGATGCCATGGCTATTGTCACCAAATTTGGGAAACCAGATGTATTTATTACATTTACATGTAATCCCCAATGGCCAGAGATTACACAAAATGCACTCATTGGCCGAACTGCTTCCGATAGACCAGATTTAGTGGCCAGAGTTTTCAAAATAAAATTAAATGAATTAATACGTGACATCACTATAACTCAGTCATTTGGCAAATGTCTGGCTTATGTTTATTTGAATTTCAAAACAGAGGACTTCCACATGCACATATTCTTATAATCCATCAATAAAAAAATAAGTTAGATACTAATGACAAAGTGGATTCAGTCATTATTGCTGAACTACCAGATCCAGAACTACATGGTAGACTATATGTGATTGTAACTCATCGTATGATTAACGGACCGTGTGGAGATATTAATCCACAGTCACCATGTATGGAAAATAATAAATGTACTAAAGAATTTCCAAAAGATTATAGAGGCAAAACTTATGCCAAATGTGATAGCTATCGATTATATAGAAGAAGAGAGGGACAAACTGCCATTATTCGTGGCAAAAACCTAGACAATAGATATTTGGTACCATACACTCCACATTTACTCATGAAGTATAATGCACACATTAATGAAGAAGCCTGCCCTTCCATCAAATCCATTAAATATGTCTACAAATATATTTACAAAGGCGATGTTGAGTTAGTACATGATGAACTTGCATCTCATGTAGATGCTCGCTATGTCAGTGTGCCAGAAACTATTTGGTGTCTTCTAAAATTTTAAATGCACGATCAATCACATGCAGTATATAGATTAGCTGTACATTTGCCACAAAGACATTTAGTGTATTTCCATGCTGGAAATGAAACAAATGCATTGGCAAGTGAGCATCGTCACACTACACTAACTGCATGGTATAAATTGAATTCAACAGATTCACAGGCAAGGGAATTGTTATATATTGACATTCCATATCATTATGCTTTCGTTAATGGATTATGGTGAACAAGAAAAAGCCGGGGAAATAAAATAATACCAAGAATTTACACTGTCGGTCCAAGAGACCTTGAACGTTTCTGCTTATGACTAGTACTTTTAAATGTTCCTGGTGCACAAAGTTTTGAACACTTAAGGATTGTTAATGACATAGTATATGAATCATTTCATTTAGCTGCGTGACATAGAAACTTCCTAGCTGATGATACTGAATAAGAAAGATGTCTAGAAGAAGCAGCAATATGTCAAATGCCACGGCATACGAGGGAACAATTTGTATTCATTTGTATCTTCTCAAATACTCCAAAAGCATTAGCTTTGTGGGACACATTTAAAAGTAATATGGCTAAAGACTTTATGCAACGATACAATGAGCCGATTGCACAATTAAAAGCATCAATGGAAATCCAGGAAGTATTTTTAACTCATGAAAAAGTGCAAGTTTTAATCTGCCAGATCCAGGTCTTATAGATAACATCAACTTTGAAGACTATGACATTCAACTACAAAAAGAAAGAACAGAAGAAAGACTTGCAACTTTAAATACATTACAATTGCAAGCATTTACTTCCATCAAAAATGCCCTAGATGATGACATGGTCAAAGAGCATTATTTCAATCTCGATGGGACCTGGCGGATTAGGAAAACATATCTATATAATGTATTGATGAGTTTTGTACGAGCACAAGGTCAAATAGCACTCGCATTTGCAACTACTGGAATTGCTGCACTTTGGTTAGAAGGTGGAAGGACTGTGCATAGTGGATTTAAACTGCCAGTGCCTATTTTAGAAACATCAGTGTTGGATATTCGGATGACATCATTACAAGCCAAAAAACTTAAAAAAAGTAAATTCATTATAATAGATGAGGCTACAATGATGTCATGCTATGCCCTTCAATGTATTGACCGTTTGCTTTGTGAAGTCATGGATAATACTTTGCAATTTGGTGGAAAGGTAATGTTGTTAGATGGCGATTTTAGACAGACATTACCTGTCATTGTACATGGAAATCGAACCGAAATTAGAGAAACATGTATAAAGTCAAGTACACTATGGAAACATTTTACCCATCTTCAATTACAACAAAATATGAGATCAGAAGGAGAAAATTATTTTAATGATTGCCTTATTACAATTGGAGAAGGAAAAACAGAAAGGGGTCCCAAATTTACCTGACGACACTGTGCACATCCCAAGATCTTATATCGGCTATATTCGAAACTACAATAAATAACGAGGACTATTCTGATCTTGCCAACAAAGTCACACTAACATGCAAAAATAAAGATGCATTGCTTTTCAATAATGAAATATTTAAAAAAAAATATGCACCACAAAAAAATTAGTGCTGATTTTGTACTTGCTGATGACAAAGAAAGTCAGGCAAACTTTTCCACTGAATTCATAAACTCATTAACTTCTTCTGGAATGTCACCACATATTTTGCAGCTAAAGAAAGGTGCAATTGTCATGTTACTGCAAAATATGAACCCAAAAAAGGCCTATGCAATGGGACAAGAATAATTGTTCAACAATTAAAGGACCATTTTATAGATGCTGAAATTCTAACTGGTACCCATAAGGAAAGAGAGTTTTTATACTAGATTTGGCACCAAGTAAAAGTAGCCTCCCTTTATACTTCAAAGAAGACAATTTCCCATCATCATGGCATTTGCCATGACCATTAATAAATCACAAGGACAAACTTTCAACTCTGTGGGTGTATTCTTAGAACAACCAGTATTTGCACATGGCCAATTGTACGTTGCCTTATCACGGTGCAAAAATCCACAGGCTATTGAAGTTTACATTGAAAACAATGAAAGTCAAGGTGATTTATTAGGGGATGGATGCATTTTTACAAAACATTGTCTACTATGAAGTTCTGTATCTTTCAATCAAAGAAACACAACCCATCCCACACAAACTGTAAAGAAAAGTAACAAATGACCTGAAGGACAATATAACAACAAAAAACAAAGCAAAAATATAGAGAACCGTCGGTTTCTTTCAATAATTAATTTTTATGGCACTCAAAAACTTTTGACAGCACCACCATTTCCATATTAAACTCTATACAATGGCAAAACACATAGAGAACAGTGGTTACACATCTTGGACAAACTTTAATGTTTTGCGTTCTCTTTTTAGAGAACCACTCTTCCACATAGGAAAGTCTATGTGCCATTTTAAACAATTACAACCCCAACAAACAAATGTAAACCATTCAAAACCACCAATGACTAAAGAACTCATTACTATTTCATGGAAGAACTGTGTATGCATGATTAGCCCAACAAAACACTTGCCTTGCATTTTCTAAAAAAATAGGTTCAAATGTTAATTAACTATGTTACTGTTTATAACGTTACAAAGTTTAACAAAAAATAAGTTAGAGTTGGTTAGTTATACATATTAGAAATTTGATGTTAACAGCACAAGAACGTTTTCCTACACATTGTAAATGTTGTATTTCATGTTAAATATTAATCCAGGGAGCAATCCGATTGCCAGTTAATGGGGTCAGGAAGGAATTAATTTTTCCCCGCTTTGATACAATTGGCTACGTTTCAAGGAGGGTTTTTACTGTTTGCCTTCCTCTGGATTCAATATATATTTCGTTTGACACTTCTTAATCTACAAGTTGCATGTTAAAAAAAAAATTCTGTAAAGTTTACAATACTCATTAATCTAATGTTCAACTATTGTTCCATTCAAATGTTACCACTTTTACGAAAAAAAACTTCAACAGTTCTTCCAGAAAAAGTGGCAATGTTCCAAAAATAAACATGTTTAATACCATAATTGTACTTCTTTACACATAAGGAAACGGTTACAAGGGTCAAATACGTATATTACCGACCAAACAAATTTAAAAACATACACATCTCATTGCCGTCATTTTTTGATGGGCAAGTTGCTAGTATTCAAAATAAATGCCAAAATCTCACAATTTCTCCCAGGGTAATCAAACTTTTGAGCATAACTGTGTAATTTAAGACAGAATGTGTGAAATTCAACATGTAATCCGTAGTTTGTAAATGAGTCCCTTTAAGAGTTAACTTTTATTTAGCTTTTCTACAAATACTATAATTATTGATAAATGTTAGTACAAATATCTTATAAAAGAATATATACTAAAATAACTTTAGCATCAAGCTGATGATTCCTTTTTTTCTTACCTAGTTTTTAGTGTGTACAGAAAAAAATGCATTGGCTAAAAATACAGATTTTAAGGAAATATAACTATTGTTTATAACTTACTAGAATCACTTGTGGTGTCTTCTGTCATACCTTCAATTATCCCTTAGTAGTAATGACATATAATGTAGTTTGGGGGGTACTAAATAAATCCTGGTATAACGCTGAATTTTTTCCAGCTATGCTTTCCATTTATATATATGATAAAATAATGTCCTTGGAGAGAAAATAGAAGTTTACATTTCCTCTATAAAATGAGCAATATGTAGGCTTAAATAACAAAAAATAAAGAAGTAGAATTTAATGGTGTGGTAATGGTATCTCCATCTATAATTTCGGAAAACCTGTGTCCTTTTCGTGCAGCACCCTTTAACATTTGTTTTTTTCTGAGGGAAGTATATTATAAGTCTCTTTGTAACCTTGATTTAAGATAGATTGCCACATGTTTTTAACCTTATACGACCACTGTAATTTGGTAAAAGCTTCACATGCTTATAAAAGTATGTAAGAAACTAACAACAGTAGCCGCCATGCAAGACAGTAACATACGATATATGGGGTAATCCATTTCTAATTGCTAGTCTGCCTGTGACTTGAGTGGGAGGGTTATCCTATGGGAGCTTATTCTCCAATAGAGTTCTCTTGTCAAGCATGATGTTTAAAGAGCAATTTTCAATGGAGCATAGTACAGGTCTGATCTGAATGCACAGTTCCTCTCACATCTCACAGGTATCTAATCCTACAACCATTGCCGTTCTAGTCCCTCCCTGTAGCTACATTAATTTCCCATCTTTATCATTCCATGCTCCAGTTAATAAGAAAATTCTTCCATTGCTCATTTATATTTCCAGAAATGACATACGATCCTCCCCAACCTGAAGAACCATATGTTCTCTATCGTTCTCCATGTGACCATCACACCCACTAGCAGAGCACTCATTCTTCACAACTTAAAACCAGATCTCTGAAGCACACTGGAGTTTATGAGCCTCTAATCACTTAACATCACATTACATAGTTATTTAGTTGCATTATCTGGAACATATTACTTTTATAAGATTAGGAGCCCCATTAAATTGCTACAATTTTTAAAAATCGTAGCCCATAAAGGAGCTAGCAAGAGTTACGGCTATTAAATTGGCCTCTTTCAGCTACCCGCATACGATCTGCGGGTTACAGGCAGAAAAACCCAACGGGCCACCAAAATATGGACTCCGTCCCAGCTAAGCCTTTGATATGTCAAGCCCGCAAATATTACACTCGCAAATCGCTATTAAATTACTACGAATCCCCAAGGACACACTGACGTTCAAACCTTTACAAGGCAAATGGAGCCAAAAATCCTACGGGTACTAGATAGGACCCGCAAAGGGGTTAAAATCCTGTCCGTAGCACTGTAAAATTTAGAATAAGCACAATACTGTATTTTAAATTAAAGGGATATTGATGATATTAACAGAGCAATATTCTCAAGCTTGCAAAACATCAATAAAAAAATAATTTATTTCATGTTTAATTTCCGTGTTATATCGATCCTGGAAATAAATGTGTTAATAATAGTGATGTCGCGAACATCAAATTTTCGGTTCACGAACAGCGGACGCGGACTTCCATCAAATGTTCGCGAACGGGCGAACCCGGCAAACCGCCATAGACTTCAATGGGCAGGCGAATTTCAAAACCCACAGGGACTCTTTATGGCCACAATAGTGATGGGAAAGTTGTTTCAAGAGGACTAACACCTGGACTGTGGCATGCCGGAGGGGGATCCATGGCAAAACTCCCACGGAAAATTACATAGTTGATGCAGAGTCTGGTTTTAAGCCACAAAGGGCGTAAATCACCTAACATTCCTAAATTGTTTGGAATAACATGCTTCAAAACATCAGGTATGATGTTGTATCGATCAGGTAGTGTAAGGGTTACACCCACTTCACAGTAACAGACCAATCTCCCTATTTAATGCACCGCAAACAACCGCAAACAGTCCCTTTGCACAACCGCAAACTCCCCATTTGCATAAGGTTGGAAACCAAGCTAGCCATGTCCCGTTCCATGTCCTCACTGATGTAATTGAAGGTCTCTTCCTCCACCCAGCCACCAAGGGTCCCCGAAAGGTGACAACAAGCCCCCTGGGACGCCTGCTGTGTTTGGTCTTCCACCTCCTCAAAGCCACCTTCCTCCTCTGACTCCTCTTCTTCAGACTCCTCTCTGCGTTGCCTCTATCTGCATTATTATAAGGTGTGTACTGTTAAGTAGTACTATTCCTATCGGTTTAATCCCTGTTACGTCCACTATTAGGGGACGTGTATATGGCATTGATTTTTGGAACAGGGAGATGGAAAAAGATGCTTGGTCGGTCCTCCCACTTCAAATTTGGGGCACTGCGCGTGCAATCTAAGGTGCCACCAGATAGGAGTGGTGTGTTCAGTTGTACTATTTATTCCTATCAGTTTAATACCTGTTACGTCACCTATCAGGGGACGTGTATATGGCATGGATTTTTGGAAGCGGGAGATGGAAAAAGATGCTTGGTCGGTCCTCCCACTTCAAATTTGGGGCACTGCGCGTGCAATCTAAGGTGCCACCAGATATGAGTGTCAATGTGCACTGGCAAAAGTTGGCAGAGTAGGAGCTGTAGGCCTCACACACACGCCTGTAGGCAGGCAACTGATATTCAATCGATTACAGTCAAAAAAGTGTTGTTTTATGTCACTGTACACTACAGTTGCACCAGATATGACGTATCACCGTGCACTGGCAAAAGTTGATGCAATAGGCTTCACACACGCCTGTAGGCAGGCAATTGTTATTCAATCTATTACAGTCAAAAAAGTGTTGTTTTATTTTAATGAGCACAATATAAGCTGTGAGCCTGACACAGGCAGGCAACTGAAATTACATTACAGGAAAAAAATGGTTGTTTTCGATGTATGGTACACCACCAGGTATGAGTAGTGAAAATAAGCACAATATAAGCTGTTAGGTGTTAGCCTGTCACACACACACACACGCTGGCAGGCAGGCATATGCAATTAGATTACACAGAAAAAAATTATTCAATAAAATAAATGATGTTCTAGCCCTAAAAAGGGCTTTTTGAGTTGCTGTCCTTGCAGCAGATATCAGATGAGTCCTTCAGGTCTGTAGTGGAAGCTAAATACACAGCCTGGCTATCTATTTCCCTATTAAATCTACAGCAGCTACACTATCTGTCCTCTCACAACGTATGCAGCTTCAGAATGATTCTAAAATGTATGCTGTCCTTCAGATGGAAGGCTCTGGAAGGGAGTGTATGCTGCTGATTGGCTGGAATGTGTCTGCAGACTGTGGGGTGCAGGGTCAAAGTTTACTCAATGATAAAGTATAGGGGGCAAACCGAAAAGAGCATGTGTTCGCCGTCCGCTGCCAACGCGAGCATGCCAAAATCGCTGTGAATAGTCCGCGGGCGAACTGTCCGCGACATCTCTAGTTAATACATATGATAGAACTCACATGGACTAGAATATTATATTTATTGATTATTTCATATTGCATTATTTCTGGAATGCGGGCCCCATCGCAACTCGTACTTCGAACTTGTAAGTGATTGAAAGCTAACCTCCATTTTTTAGTGACGTAATGATGACGATCTCTTTTACTATTGGCTCCGTCTAAACCTGTATGAATAATTGATCATGTTCACGGCCACAAATGGAATGTGCGGAAGCATGGTTTATAGATTGATATATATATTGAATGTCGGCCACGTATGTTGCGGGCTTGTCTAATTTAATCGCTCTGTAACATTGCCAAATTTCAAGCCCACAGGCTTTGCAGCTGTAGCACGGCTGCTGTGGGCTTTGAATTTAATGGGGCCCAAGGTTTGGATAAGAATCTATATGAGATTATGGTCATATTGTACAGTTAAATATACTGCACTTTTTATAAAATCATTTTATATTATATTGCAGTTAGAAATTTAAAAACAAGTTTATAGTTCAAGGAATCACTAACTCCTAGAAGACCCATGTACATAGGACTTCCGTGAGTTATTTTGAATATCTGAATGGAAAAAGTTTTAATCTTTTAAGTGTATTTTTATAAGTGACATATTAAAAGTTTTTTTTTTTTAAAGAAAAAAATCTACATTAAAATGGTTTGGGTTGCTCACCCATCATTTTCTTCTTAAAATGAGAATTGCTGCCAGCATGATCCAGACAAAGGTTAAAATTAGGTTATATTAGGATATCAGTAAAGGTGCAGGAAAGAATTAGAGGGAAAATGTAAGTGGACTTAGATAAATATACCATAAAAGAGAGCATGTTAAAGTGAATTGAAAGAGAAAAGTAAAGGGATATAGAAGGTGAAATTAAATTAAGTTTTACAATTGATTACGCTATATATTGCCAGTACTGAAATCCTAAATACTGTAGACACCCAGTAAACCAGAACTAAAGCAACCAGAACAAAAATGTGAGTAGCCAGGTTGTCATGCCACAAAATGCTTACAGGCACCTAGATTTCATCCACTGTACGTCTCTGCAGTTCAATGTTACCTGGAAGCAGACAATAAGTGACTGAGCCAGCGCAGTGTTGGTGTTATATTCCTCGGGATCAGCACCACATCCTCCAGCCCAACATAAGTGAGGAGTGAAAGCTGCTGCTGCTAGAACAGCGCTCACTGACAGATATACTTAGTAGAACATCCTATGTGCAGCTCATCTAGGCCTGTTTTAATAGTGACTCTCAAAACAACCAGAAACTAAATTTATCCGGCATCTACCAATACCAGTGGGTGCCGGATAACTGAGAGTCTACTGTAGTTATATTTTATGGTTAATAGTCTCTTCAAGTTATTCCATCTCACATTTTGTTTGTTTTAAATGTTAGCCAGTTGGCGTTCACCAGTTGTGTTACCCATGTTTTCATATAATGCAGAAAGTAGATAACCTTGACACTCAGAAAGTATTTTATTGTTTGCATCCTCCTCGGAATTAGCCACATGTAAAAAACTGATAGGACCAGTTGTTCATTTATGGCACCAGAGGGATGGAACTCATGCACCAAGAAATGCATTCACTCAAACTAACTAATGAGTGGACCACTGTAATGCCCTAACAACAGGAGGCTAAGTATTTATTATTATTAATGTTTATTCTTTATATATAGTTATAACACATTTTTTTCAGTTATGCACAAGAACCAAAAACACCCTTACATCTGCAGCTGACTATACAGGACGTGGTATATTTCTGCAGAAACATGTCAAATAAATGATAAGGATAAAGTCTTCAATAATTATTCATTATATCAAAGTATAACTCAGATAATATATCTACCTACAGTTGCAATTAAAAAAATGTAAAATTATTACTTTATTCCAAATGTTTTAAATATAAATACCACCCATGAACATGTAATGTTAAGGAAACAGAAAAGGCAGTAAAAATATTGGGTTCCCTATTCAATCCAGTGTAATCTGTCATATGGGTTATAATTATATATGAGTTATAATTACTGCATATACCAAATTAATTCCTAAAATAAATTGTAAGAAACAGGAATCTTATAACGGCTTTTAATTAGATTATATTAGTAAAATAAAACAATATCTAGTCAAAATATTTGCTAATACTATCTTCATTTGAATAACTATCATACATTTTGTCTGCTTTTGACAACAAAAACAACGAATATGCAAATTGGTCGGAAGTTATGAAACACTAATGTGTGAGCGGACCATTGTAATGCCTTAAAAGCAGGAACTATGTTTTAGTATTTATTATTCTTAACATTTATATTTAATAATTTAATATTCAATATTAAACTTACTTTAAAACATCGGATTCTCAGCATTAACTTCAAAAACGGGTGTGGAAGTTGCTGTGACTGAAAGGCTGGTCAAATGGGCATTCTGGTTGGTGTATATAGAGGCCAGCTTGTATATATGGATTTGTTAGAGACATGGACCTCCATTGAACTCAGCAAATCTTAGTTATTGGAGCCCGTAATGTAGCCCGTAAAATATTTTGCTATTCAAATGGTGTCTTTTAGCGAGCCGTAAGTGATTTGCAGGTAACTTCCAACGCATCTAAGCCTTTGATCTTTCAAGCCCGTAAATGTTACATCCGCAAATCGCTATTCAATCGCTACAATTCCTCAAGCCCACAATTATTTCACACCTGTAACTAGGACTAGGACTCGCAAGGGGCTTAAACACCAGATCGTAGCACTGTAAATGCAAATAAAAAATCAATACTGCACTTTAAAAGATGGGGAAAGCAATTAAAGACTTTAGAATTAATTGCACAACAGTCTCAAGCTCACAAATCTGCAATCAAAAATTATTTTTTTAACTTTTATTTCTGTGTTATATCAATCTCGGTAATCAAGGAGTTAATACGTATCAGGCCACCCACATGGACTAGAACAGTATTGTCATTTATTTTTATTATTTTGCACATTGCTGGATTGCAAGTCCGATCGCATATTGGACTTCTAAATGCTAATTCATTGAGGTTTAAACTCCATGTTTTACTGACGATGAAGGTCTCATTTATTATGAATGGCTCTGTAACTGTTGAAAATGTCAAGCCCGCAGACATACGGCAATTAAATAGGGGCCTTATTGAAGTGAAGAAACATCAATACAAAAATAATTCAATATATAATAATGCAAAAAAGGTACAGTACTACCCATATTAGAGGGGGGGGCGATCATACAAAAATTTGCAATGCATTGTCCGATATACAAAATAATATTATATTATAGCCAAAAACATTTTCTAATTGATTTAGGGTGAAGTTTGAAATTATACATTGTATTATTGATAGACACTATGATAATGACTCTTGAAAAAGAGTATTAGGCTAAAATTTTCGGTTCGCGAACCGCAAACGCGAACCGCCGCAAATGTTCGCGAACCGCCATAGACTTCAATGGGCAGGCGAATTTTAAAACCCACAGGGACTCTTTCTGGTCACAATAGTGATGGGAAAGTTGTTTCAAGGGGTCTAACAACTGGACTGTAAATGCTGGAGGGGGATCCATGGCAAAACTCCCACGGAAAATTACATAGTTGATACAGAGTCTGGTTTTAAGCCACAAAGGGCATAAATTACCTAACATTCCTAAATTGTTTGGAATAACATGCTTCAAAACATCAGGTATAATGTTGTATCGATCAGGTAGTGTAAGGGTTAGGCCCGCTTCACAGTGACAGACCAAACTCCCCGTTTAACGCACCGCAAACAACCGCAAACAGTCCATTTGCACAACCGCAAACTCCCCATTTGCACAAGGTTGGATACCAAGCTAGCCATGTCCCGTTCCTTGTCCTCACTGATGTCATTGAAGGTCTCTTCCTCCACCAAGCCACCAAGGGTCCCCGAAAGGTGACAACAAGCCCTCTGGGACGCCTGCTGTGTTTGGTCTTCCACCTCCTCAAAGCCACCTTCCTCCTCTTCTTCAGACTCCTCTCACTGCATTGCCTCTCTCTGCATTATTATAAGGTGTGTTAAGTAGTACTACTCTTATCAGTTTAAAACCTGTTACAGCACCTATCAGGGGGCGTGTATAAGGCCTGGATTTTTAGAACCAGGAGATGGAAAAAGATGCTTTGTTGGTCGTACCACTTCAATTTTGGGGCACGGCACGTGCAGTCAAAGGTGCCACCAGATAGGAGTGGCGTGTTTGTAAGTACTACTCTTATCAGTTTAATACTTGTTACGTTACCTATCAGGGGGCGTGTATAAGGCATGGATTTTTAGAACCTGGAGATGGAAAAAGATGCTTTGTTGGTCGTATCACTTCAATTTTGGGGCACGGCACGTGCAGTCAAAGGTGCCACCAGATAGGAGTGGCGTGTTTGTAAGTACTACTCTTATCAGTTTAATACTTGTTACGTTACCTATCAGGGGGCGTGTATAAGGCCTGGATTTTTAGAACCGGGAGATGGAAAAAGATGCTTTGTTGGTCGTATCACTTCAATTTTGGGGCACGGCACGTGCAGTCAAAGGTGCCACTAGATAGGAGTGACGTGTTTGTAAGTACTACTCTTATCAGTTTAATACTTGTTACGTTACCTATCAGGGGGCATGTATAAGGCCTGGATTTTTAGAACCAGGAGATGGAAAAAGATGCTTTGTTGGTCGTATCACTTCAATTTTGGGGCACGGCACGTGCAGTCAAAGGTGCCACCAGATAGGAGTGACGTGTTTGTAAGTACTACTCTTATCAGTTTAATACTTGTTACGTTACCTATCGGGGGCGTGTATAAGGCCTGGATTTTTAGAACCAGGAGATGGAAAAAGATGCTTTGTTGGTCGTATCACTTCAATTTTGGGGCACTTTGTGACATTAGCTTCTTACGCTCAAACATGTCCTTTACAGGCACCTGACTATGGGCAGATGAGCAGGAACTGCTCAAGGCGAGAGACGGAGTGGCGGATGGCTGAGAGGGGGCAAGGAGGACAGCAGTGGTTGATGTGGCTTATGATGCTGCACCAGGAGGAGGATGGCAGCTTTGAGTTTGTGTGCTGCTTGTACTCATGTGTTGGTCTGGAGTCACCCAAACATTAGGTCACAACCTGTAGAGGATAAGGGAACCAGGCTACTCTAGACCTCATTCATCATTACAGGTTTTGACAGATCGGTACTATGCGTCCAAGCTACTGTGACAACAGATATGAGTGGCACTGTGCACTTGCAGAAGTTGGTAGAGTAGACGCTGTAGGTCTGACACACACGCTTGCAGACAACTAACTGCTATGCAATCTATTACAGTAGAAAAAATGTTTTTGGTTTTAAATGTACACTACTGTTACACCAGATATGAGTGGTGTGTTAAGTAGTACTACTCCTATCAGTTTAATCCCTGTTATGTGCCTTTTTTGGGGTTTGGTTGTTGAAGCCACAGTGCAGCACCAGAGGCCAGAAAAATTAGGCATGTACACATGCCTGAAAAATTAGGTATTGTTGATCTTGCAGCAAGCAGAGAAGAAGGTAGGCCTGATTCAACGCCCCATCCCTGCATATCCACACTCAGAGATTGAGGGGGCGACCCTTACAAGGCCACGGGCCGGAGATATAAAGGGGGGCCATCCCAAATAAGCACACAAGCGGGGACAAAGGTAGTGAAGGGGACATAGAGGCCCATGGACTGACAATCACCATCTTGGCAGGAAAAGGGCCCAGCAATTAAGCCAAACTGACCCAGCACAGGCAGCTACTTGAGTCAAACGCTGTACAATTACACCTTAATAAAGCTGAAACATGCAGCAGCAGGGATTCTAAACGGCCACACAGGGACAAGGAGGCTAACAGCCCCCACAGTCTCTGCACCACTCTTTTTAACAGATAACCCAAGGGGCTAACCAGTGACCTTGCCCACAAAAAAAAAGCAGAATTTTATTGGAGGAATTATTAGTGTCTTTACCCCCCAAGAGAGGACATAATATACGGTATCTTTAGACTACCTCATGGCTAAACCTCCGTTAGCCCCAATGCTATCCAAGAAACATTTCAAAACTTTGATCAGACCATATATTCATCCCAATCCTGCTGCAGCGGATCTGACATAGAGTCCTTCCTACTACAGCAAGAAGTCCACAAAATACCTGTACCTCAATTGGACAGCTTGAACCTAGACATATCCCAAGAGGAAGTTAAATCTACAATCCAAGATCTTAAATTTGGCAAGTCCCCAGGGCCAGACGGTTTTACTCATCTGTACTATAAGAAATTTGAGCCCTTGCTTACCCCCGCACCTAACATCTTTGTTTAACGCTATACTAAATGGAGAACCTATGCCCCCTTAATTGAATCAGGCCGACCTCATAGTCTTTCCAAAAGAGGGTAGGGACCCGAATCTCAAACTGTATTACAAGGCAGCGCAGCTGGCTTTCATTCCTCTGGCGCATTCTCCAAAACACATCAGCCGTTCTGGGTATTTATGGAAAATGTAAGCATGTCACCTTATACATGGGATACAGTAATATGGATTCCAGGCCTGTATACTTTTTTGAGAAACTTGAAAAACCCATTGATTAAGCACTCATTAAAAATATGGACGGAGATGAACTGGACACAAAAACTGGACACTCGGGTATCAGATCTTACCCCTATTGTACCCAATCCCCACTTTAAGATACATCTTCCGGAAAGCTCTCTCAGTTGGTGGAAGTCTCAGAACCTACTAAGGGTTGGTCCATGGTGGCATGACGACAAAATAATGACCTTTGAGTGGGTGAGAGATAGATACAATTTACCCCTGGCTAAACACTATAATTTTTGCAGGATACATAATTTTATATATACGATAAGTGGTAGGGGAACCCCCCAAATAAACACCTGGCTACTCAAAAAATGTAGGGATTCCCCCTTTCAGCCTGGTATTATTAGCCTCATGTATGAACTATTTAATGAAAACTCATGGGCAAACAAACCAGACTATACCAAAGCCTGGGAGAGGGATTTGGGCACCGAGTTGGCAGATAGCACATGGGATAAAAGTTGGCAAGGCTTAAGTAGGGGATCTTTAAATTATAGTCTGCTTGAGACTTCAATAAAGGTCCTACACAGGACATATATTACTCCTTTTAAGCTAAATAAATGGGATCCAAAACGGAGCAGCTCATGTTTTAGGAACAGTGGTAATGAGGCTACATTTATTCATGTCTGGTGGGAGTGTTCGGCAGTCATAAGACTATGGAAAGAAACATGCTTACTAGCTTCTAAAATGTTTAAGATTCAGATTTCTGCTAATGTAGAAAACTGCATGCTGGGTGTTCCGCATGTCTGTCTCTTGCCCGCTCAAAATAGGCAATTAAAGTTCATCATATTGGCCACAAAGAACCATATAGCCAGACAATGGAAATCGGATACCCTACACTTTCAGGTGGTTAAAAATAAATTAAACTTTATCCTTATAAATGAACGCCTTACCCATTTAGTAGACAACTCCATTGATACATTTTGAGATATATAGTCTCCGTGGCTGCAATTAAGGGATAGCATATCATCTGGAGACAATTAAAGAATTTTAGGTCCGGAATAGGGGCTCCCCTAAATGGGAGAGGATATTCTCAAGAGAATGGGATGGATAGAGGTGTGTGGGGATCCTTAGAGGTGCGGAGGACGGAGGTAAGTGCTATATTTTACATCATATTTATGTAAAAAAGGAGGATGTTTGTGGACCTTTCCCTTTCTCAACATGTTAAATGTTAAAACTAGTTATTTTTTTTCCCAATTATAGTCGGATTCAAGACTTAAAGGGAATCAACTTAAAACAAACTGAATTAAAGCTATATTAATAACTGAAAAGTAAAAAAATATATATATTTTTAGGCTAAAGGCACAACCAAATCCAGATAACATACTAGCCCTGGATATGGTATAAGCTCCAAGATTATGGAATGGAAAGGGGTAAACTGAGTATTAATAGAGATAAGGTAACTCAGTGATGTATTAACATGTATGGATATATATGTAACATGGAAATGGTTGTTTGAATATGATATATTACCTGACCTAATAAAAAAAAAATTGAAAGAAAAAATACACATAGCTAGTAGTTGGAAAACCCCAAATTAAAACTTTCAGGAATTAATAAAAAAAAAAAACTATTTACTGCTCAACGAGAGATTAAACCATGTAGTCTTGGATAGAATTACCCAGTTCCAGACAATTTGGGATCCCTTGATAACATCCCCATTTAGTGCACCCCTAATATAATAAAACATTTGTTAATGGTTGAAGCGACTCGGGGGGAAAGACCGAAGTTGGGGAGCCCTGGAGGAGACCCTTCAGAAGCAACCGGCGGCAAAATCATCCGAGGAAAGGAGAGGTCGCCTACTGAAGCCTGCCCTAGGGTAACCCAAGGGCGATTGAGCAGGTTAGATATTGTAAATAATAAGCTACTGCTGGAGTGATGATAGATAATAGGACTTTACTATTGTCTGTTTTACCATGTCTTAGGTTTCTCTTAAAAATTGTAATCACAGTAAAAAAAAAAGAAAGTGTATTAACCAAAAAAGTAAAAAAAAGAAGGCCTAGCCACCTAATTTTAACAAAATGCCTTTATTGTAAATATTTATTTTTGCGCAACTGTTGACCTTTGTTCCCCAGGCAGAAAGTGTCATAAAACATTGCCTCTTCTTGAACCCTAGTTGGTGGCGGATAATTCACGCAAGTCATCCGGCATTCACAGATAACATACAGCAGCATGTGGACCATTTATAGCCGAAGGCAGCTCATCTCATCAGGCCTTTTTCAGTCGAATGTATCGCCCAGTGTTTCATCCATCCCTCATTCATCTTTATAAAGGTGAGGCAATCTAGACTTTTTTGCCCTAGGCGACTTCTATTCTCGTGACAAAACCTCCTGCTGCACTGAAGGTCCTTTCTGACAGGACACTTGAAGCGGGGCAGGCCAGAAGTTCAATTGCAAATTGGGATAGCTAAGGCCACAGGTCTAGCCTGCATACCCAGTAGTCAAGGGGTTCATCGCTCCTCAGAGTGTCGATATCTGCAGTTAAGGCGAGGTAGTCTGCTACCTGTCGGTCAAGTCATTCTCTGAGGGTGGATCCCGAAGGGCTGATGCGATGCGTAGGACTGAAAAAGGTCTGCATGTCCTCCATCAACAACACGTCTTATAAACGTCCTGTCCTTGCCGACGTGGTCGTGGGAGGTGGATTACTTTCACCTCTTCCCCTGTTATATTGCCCTTGTGCTGTGACATCACCCTTATATGCTGTGTAAAGCATACTTGTTAATTTGTTTTGGACCTGCTGCATCCTTTCTGACTTGCGGTAATTTGGTAACAAATCAGGCACTTTCTGCTTATACCGGGGGTCTAGTAGCGTGCACACCCAGTACAGGTCGTTCCCCTTCAGCCTTTTTATACGAGGGTCCTGCGACAGGCACGACAGCATGAAAGACCCCATTTGCACAAGGTTGGATGCCGAGCTAGTCATGTCCCGTTCCTCGTCCTCAGTGATCTCCACCACGGGTACCAGATAGGTGACAACGAGCACCCTGGGATGCCTGTTGTGATTGGTCTTCCTCCTCCCCCTCAAAGCCACATTCCTCCTCTGACTCCTCTTCCTCACAATCCTCTTCCAGCGTTGCCGCAGGTCCAGCAAGCGATGCTGATAAGGCTGTTTCTGGTGGTGATGGTGACCACAACTCTTCCTCTTCCTCGTCACGCTCATCTACGGCCTGATCCAGTACTCTTCGCAGGGCACGCTCCAGGAATAAAACAAATGGTATGATGTCGCTGATGGTGCCTTCGGTGCGACTGATAAGGTTTGTCACCTCCTCAAAAGGACGCATGAGCCTACAGGCATTGCGCATGAGCGTCCAGTAACGTGGCAAAAAAATCCCCAGCTCCGCAGAGGCTGTCCTAGCACCCCGGTCATACAAATACTCGTTAATGGCTTTTTCTTGTTGGAGCAGGCGGTCGAACATTAGGAGTGTTGAATTCCAACGTGTGGGGCTGTCACAAATCAAGCGCCTCACTGGCATGTTGTTTCGCCGCTGGATATCTGAAAAGTGCGCCATGGCCGTGTAGGAACGCCTGAAATGGCCACACACCTTTCTGGCCTGCTTCAGGACTTCCTGTAAGCCTGGATACTTATGGACAAAGTGTTGTACGATCAGATTACACACATGTGCCATGCACGGCACATGCGTCAACTTGCCCAAATTCAATGCCGCCAACAAATTTCTTCCGTTGTCACAAACCATCTCTAGTTGGTGCGGAGTCAGCCATTGATCCACCTGTGCGTTCAGGGCGGACAGGAGTGCTGGCCCGGTGTGACACTCTGCTTTGAGGCAAGTCAACCCCAAGACGGCATGACACTGCCGTATCCGGGATGTGGAATAGTATCTGGGGAGCTGGGGGGGGTGCCGTTGATGTGGAGCAAGACGCAGCAGCAGAAGAGGACTCAGCTGAGGAGGTTATGGAAGAGGATGGAGTAGGAGGAGTAGAGGAGGTGGCAGCAGGCCTGCCTGCAAGTCGTGGCGGTGTCACCAACTCTTCTGCAGAGCCACGCATTCCATACTTGGCAGGCGTCAGCAGGTTTGCCCAATGCGCAGTGTAGGTGATATACCTGCCCTGTCCATGCTTTGCAGACCGGGTATCAGTGGTCAGATGGACCCTTGCCCCAGCACTGTGTGCCAGAGATGCCATTACTTCCTTTTGCACAATTGAGTACAGGTTGGGGATTGCCTTTTGGGCAAAGAAATTTCGGCCGGGTACCTTCCACTGCGGTATCCCAATCGCTAAAAACTTTTTGAACGCCTCAGACTCCACCAGCTTGTATGGTAAAAGCTGGCGGGCCAAGAGTTCAGACAAGCCAGCTGTCAGACGCCGGGCAATGGGTGACTTTGTGGCATTGGCTTCTTACGCTCAAACATGCCCTTGACAGACACCTGACTGTGAGGAGATGAGCAGGAACAGCAAGAGGCGAGAGACGGAGTGGTGGAGAGTTGAGAGGGGGCAAGAAGGACAGCAGTGGTTGATGTGGATGAAGATGCTGGACCAGGAGGAGGATGGCGGCTTTGAGTTTGTGTGCTGCTTGTACTCATGTGTTGATCCCATTGGCGTTTGTGATGTGACATCATGTTTTGGCACAGGTTGCAAAAGGCATCGCTGTTCTCAGAGGCAGACACACAAAAAAAATGCCACACTGCTGAGCTCGGCGGTGACGGCATTCTGGTGGTGGCAACAGCATGCGTTGATTGGCGTGCTGTCTGGCTGACCCCGGGTGCTGATGCATGCTGTCTGACTGTGCCACTAGCTCGTTGCGATGACCTCCCTCTACTTCCAACTCGTCTCCTCCTCCTCTCTGTCTCCCCATCTGAACTTTCCCCCTGTTCTTCTTCTCTTCTAGCAGGCACCCACGTGACATCCACGGACGCATCGTCATCATCATCACCCGCCTCACTTGTATATGACAACTGAACAAAGGAAGCAGCAGCGGGTACATCATCATCATCATCATCACATCGTACGTACATGTGTGTAATGCTGCCTGACTGAGACATATCCCTGTTATCTACATTCTCTGTTAATAATGGTTGCGCATCACTCATTTCTTCAAACTGATGTGTAAATAACTCTTCTGACTGATCAATTGAATTGGCTGTGGTACTAGTGTTGGTGGTGGCGGCAGGCGGGTGAGTGGTAACTTGAGAGGTGCCCGAAGCTAATCTGGAGGAGGATGGTGCGTCAATGTTCCAAGCGGAAGCTGTAGAAGATTGAGTGTCCTGTGTTAGCCAGTCAACTACGTCCTCTGAACTTTTCAAGTTCAGGGTAACTGGCCTCTGAACACTGGGCATTATTGTAGGGCCAATGGGAATCACAGCACCACGACCGCGACGGCCTCTGCGGGGTAACTGGCCTCTGAACACTGGGCATTATTGTAGGGCCAATGGGAATCACAGCACCACGACCGCGACTGCCTCTGACTGTCATTTTTTTTTAAATGTGGACTGTTGGTACCCCAACTAGACTGGATTGGTTGAACTTGGCACAGTGTATTTTAAAATGATGAGAAAACATGTTCTGTAAACTAAATAAAAATCATTTTAGGAGGTTGAGAGATAAAGAAACCGGATGGGGGGATACCGAGCAGAGCACACCATCTAAAGCCCACTGGGAGACAAACTCATCCATTCCCCCAGTGGACAAAGCCAGGTGGTACTCTGCCCGGATACGGGAGCGCACCAGCACCCGGAACATGGCCTCAGGTGACAAGGGAACCCCCCCTATCAAACACTGCTTCCTGGACTTATATATAGCCAATTTGGCTAATGCCAGGAGCAGGTTGACGAGGAGGTCCCTGGCCTTATTGCCCCGGGACACTGGGCGCCCAAAAATAAAAATGTGAGGGGAGAAATGCAGCCAGAACTGCAGGAGGAGGCCCCTCAAGAGTGACAAGAGGGGCTGCAGTCTGGCGCAACTAAAATAAATATGATACACGGACTCTCCCTTGCCATAGAATGGACAAGTGGAGGGAGAGTCCGTGAATTTAGCTAAGTACTCTCCCGTGCTCAGTGCACCATGGAGCACTCTCCAACTCAAGTCCCCGGTGGGTCGTGGAACTAAATCAGAATAAAGGGGGACTGTAACATTGGAGCCCCCACTGCTGGATTAAATAGCAGGGGCTCCGTGAATATTTCATCCCCCAAAGGCACGCCCTGCCTGGTCACGGAGACCATGCTCCAGGCCTTGAGGGTTTCCTGGTAGTATGCCGGCAACACAGAGAGGTCTCTCCCAAACCCCTCGGGCCTGATCAGAAATAATTGCCGGTCATACCCCAGGTTGCGCAACTGGCGATAAAAGCTGGATGCCAGTGCGCACCACTGCGGAGAGGGATCTGCATATAGGTATCTCTGCAGATACTGAAGGCGGAAGGTGGACAACTGGGAGCACACACAAACTACTCCCTGTCCACCCTCCACCAAAGGCAGACTTGCCACCCCTGCAGAGACCCAATGCCTTCCCATCCAGAGGAAATCTAACAAATTCCTCTGGATATTGGTGACAAACTCGGGGGTCGGACTCAGACAAATCAGCCGGTGCCAGATCTGAGAAGCCACCAGCTGATTCACCACTAGAGTCCGCCCCCTAAGGGAAAGCATTTTTGCTAGACCCCTCCATCGTCCCAGACGAGATAGGACACTGCCCTCTAACTCCCTCCAGTTTTCTGGGATGGAAGCGTCCGCAGCTGACAGGTAGACCCCCAGATATTTAATGACATCTGCCTCCCACGTGATGTCACGAAACGTGGGAGGCAAAGAGTCTACCTGTAAATTACCCTCTAAAAGGCCTGTGCATTTGGACCAGTTGATCTGAGCGGAGGAGGCAGCTGAATATACCTCCTGGCACTGTTTTGCCAGCTCAAGATCAACTGGATCCTGGGCCACGAGGAGAACATCGTCAGCATAAGCTGAAAGGACAATCCGCATGTCTGGATCTTTTAGCACCAGCCCTGTGAGCCTTTTCCTCAGTAGGCAGAGGAAAGGCTCGATGGCCAGTGCATATAACTGTCCAGACAAGGGACATCCTTGATGCACCCCTCGTCCAAATACCAAAGGTGCTGTTAGGGACCAATTGATTTTAAGTAAACACTCTGCAGAGGCGTACAGCGTTCTTATAAAGCCCACAAACTGTGGGCCAAAGCCGTACGCTTGCAGAGTGGCTATGAGGTAACCATGGTCCACCCTGTCAAACGCCTTCTCTTGATCTAAAGAGAGAAAGGCGAGAGACAGACCAGTCCTGCGAGAATAATGCAATAGATCCCGGACCAGAAAGATACTATCAAAGATAGTCCGGCCCGGGATCGCATAGGACTGGTCAGGGTGAACCAATTCTGCCAGCACAGACCCAAGTCTAAGCGAGATGGCTTTAGCTACAATCTTGTAGTCCGTGCTGAGCAGAGAGACCGGTCGCCAGTTCTTAATAAGCCGGAGATCCCCCTTTTTGGGCAGCAGGGCAAGTACTGCCCTGCGACAAGACAGGGGCATCTCCCCGGTCTCCAGGGCTTCCCCAAGGACCAGATGGAAATCAGGTCCCAGAGTCTCCCAGAAAAATTGGAAAAACTCTACAGTCAGTCCGTCCAGTCCTGGAGACTTCTCACAGGACATGGCACGGAGGGCTTCAGAGAGCTCTTGAAAAGATAGTGGTATATCAAGCCGCTCTCTTACACCCTCACTGACTGTGGGGAGCCCCTCCCATAGCACCCTGCAGGCGTCTGGAGAAATGGGATCCGGAGAGTAAAGATCTTTATAAAAGTTCCGGGCTCTATCCCGGATACTCTCCGGATCTGTAAGGGGGGCACCGTCTTCATCTAGAAGACAGGTGATGTGCCTACTGTTACCCCCCTTTTTCTCCAGTGAGTAGAAGAGGCGCGAGCCGCGGTCTAGATCTTTGAGAAAACCTAAGCGGCTGCGCACCTATGCCCCCTTGGCCTGGTGTCTTTCCAGGTCACAGAGGACACCCTTCCTCTCTACATACTCGCTCTGCAGGGATTGGTCCCTACAAGTGAACAGCCTCTGCTCCAGATGGAGTACCTCCCCCCGGAGTGACTCCAACTCAGCTTCGCGCTGCCCACTCGCACCCTTGGTATATTCCTGACACAGAAGTCGCAAATGAACCTTGCCCACGTCCCACCACAGTTTTAACGTGGCAAAGTCCCCCTTGCAACCCCTCCAGTCCGTCCAAAACTCCCGGATCAATGTCACGAGCCCCTGGTCCTTCAACAAAGCATTGTTGAAGTGCCAATAGGCGGCTCGTGGCGCTGTTGGAGTTAGCGCCACCGTCACAGACACACAGTTGTGGTCTGTGAACGGAGCCAGCCTAATGGCACAAGAACCGACTCGTGACATATAGTGACTAGATATATATAGTCTGTCGATCCGGGAGTGGGACACCAGACCGGCTCTCACCCTGACGTAGGTGAAACCGTCTGATGCCCCTGGGTTCTGCTCTCGCCAGATGTCCTCCAGGGAGAAGCGGGCGATGATCTCCCACAGCGCTGACGCAGAAGGCGGGTACGGCTCTGGACTATTCTGGTCCAGAGCGTCGAGGGTGCAATTGAAATCACCCCCGAGTACCAAACACTCATCTGCGTCAACCGTCTCCAAAAACTGGGACAGTCTGGTGAGGAACCTCACTCTCTCGGGCCCTCCAGCAGGGGCATATATATTAACTAGGTTAATGATGCTACCCTGCTCTCGGACCCGGAGGTGGATTAGACGGCCTGGGATAACAGCTTTCACATGCAGCAGCTCTGGCTGAAAAGACTCTGAGAACAGGGTCACCACTCCACATGACGCCGATGTGAAGTGGCTGAAGAAGACCCTGCCTCTCCACTCCAGTTGCCACGAGGCCTCAGCCTCTGGAGTGGTGTGAGTTTCCTGCAGGAAGCTCACAGAGTACCCTCCCTGATATAAATAGGAGAGTACCTGGAACCTGCGGAAACTGTCTTGACAGCCATTGGTATTTAGCGTGCTGATGTGCAAAGCCATTACTGCGTGTCAGGAATTGTGCGTTCCTCAGACCCTTGAGACTGCTGATAGGACACGCACATTTTATAGAATTTCCGGACGCGGAGATGCTCCGCAGTCCCAGAATTCTTGGCCCTAGTGCTGACCACTAGATATTGCTGGAGAGAGTGGAGAATAAACGACATATTCTTCCACCTCTCCAAGGCCAGCCGCACCTTCCTTTTCTTTTGTCCATGAAGGGTGCTCTCAAGGAATAGATCTATTTCCTTGACAGGGATAACCCACCCAGAATCTGATGTTCCTTCTAGTGGGTCACCCCTGGGCTCCTCTTGGCTGAGGGCTTTTACTCCATCCTCCCCGGCTGGAGTCAGTTTCCTCAGCTTTATTCTCAGGGACCCCCTCTTAGATGATACAGAAGGAGTCCCTTTAGCACACTTCAAGGTAAATAATGGACCCTTGGATTGCTGCTGCACCCCTGTAGCTTCAGGAGTGCATTCAGGGGTAGCTGGCTGGACAGCAGTGGCTGGCATGGCTTCCTTAATGGAAGCCTTGGAGGCTTTATATGCCTCCTCTGCCAGTTCCACCGCTGCTTGCTCAGCTTGGATGGCACCGATGTTAGGGTCAGTGGACGGCTGAGGAGGGTAGACAGACTCTCCCATGATGTTAACAGGAAAACCTGTTTTATCACCCTCCCCCATTTCCACTTCCCCTTGTGCCACATCCCCCATGACAGACAAATCCATGGGGTCCTGAATGGGGGTCATGCCTATATTCCCCCCCTCCAGTAGTGACTCGGCCTGGGGCTCTAACAAAGCCCGAGGTACGTCACTAGAGAGTGACACTGGAGGAGGAGACTGACTGGTGCCCTTGAAGCTCAGCACCTCAGGGACACTGACTACCCATTCAGCAGGGGCTTTGTTGGGACCCCCCTCAAAGGCCAGAGGCAGAACCTGATCTTTCTTGTCTACCCCTGCCTCACTTGGGAGACCCTCTTGCCCCTGCTTTTCCTCCAGACCCTTTTCCACATTAACCCCTATAGGGTCTGGAGAGAGATGTGTGGTCTGGCACCGGCTGGCTGAGCTTAATAACCGGGCCAGACAATGTCACCGGATGAGGAGGAGATGTTTTGTTCCTCTTCTTGCTTTTAGAGGGAGGTGCTCCACTATAGAGCACTTCCCACTTATCAGCAACCTCCCTGTTGGTTTTATGCTTCCTCTTCCTGGGGACGTCACTCCTGGAAGAGGAGCTGCCACTAGCTGCCTCCCCTGCAGAGGGCTTATTATCCCTCTGCTTACACTGTGCCCCCACACTAACTGATGTAATTATGGTGGGGGCAGATTGGGACTTGGGAGATGCAGCTGTGACACTGGGAGGACCGGTGACATTCTTCCCCTTTTTCCCCGTGTCTGCAGTCTTGCTGGAAACCACAGACACAGATGGCTTTTTTGGGGAAGAAGGGGGTTTGGAGGCCGTGGTGGTGGCTTGAGGAACGGCCTCCTTGCCTGAGCTCTGTGGGGGGGCTATGACCCTTGAGGTCCCCGCTGTTATGGGCTCAGCGGGGATGGGTGCTGTACTGACGGAGGTGCCATTTGCTGGGGCTGGGGCATGATGCTTTTCATTAGGACAATCCCTACGTGTATGCCCCAACCCCTTGCAACGATAGCACTGCACCTCCGTAGTGCTGTAAAAAATCCTGTAGAGCACCCCCTCAAATGGAACCCCAAAAGACCCCTTAATGTTTTCTGCGCCCTGAGGCAGGCACATTTGTACCTGCCTCTTGAAAGAGAGCACATGACGAAGTGCTCTCTCTCTGCACCCCAGGGGAATTTTAATAAATGGTGTTTTTACTTCCCCTAGGGTTAGCAGGTGGGGGCGCAGGAGGGAGTCTGGTAGGAAGGGGGGCACATTAGAGAGTGTTACTTTTGTGCCCAACCCTTCCAGGGGTTCTATTGGGACATATAATCCCCCCACTGTGATGCCTCTCTGTACAAGAATGTGAGCAGCAGCCAGCGTACGGGTAAAGAAAACTGCTTTCCCGTACATTTTGCTGGCTGCTACTATAACAGAGGGGCTGATGACGTTAGCTGCAGCATGCAGATAGATATCAATGCTGTAGACCCCAGACATCTGACATTTAACCCCATGCTTCCTAGTGATCTGCCCCTCAGCCCCAGCGGTGGTATTACTGGGGCCAGCAGAAACCACCTGTGACCAGGTATTAGCCACAGGGGTAGGTCTGCTGGCAGAACCACCAGGAGCTGGGTCTGCCTTATCTGCCTGGGGCCTATGCTGTGCAGTGCTGCAGCTAGGATTTTCAGGGGCCATTATTCCCCCTTTTGACCCCTGAGGCTTCTTAGTGGTCTTATCCCTCATGTTTAGACCCTTTTTTTTAGTTTATTTGTTTTATTTATTTTTATTTTTTGTTTTATGATTTTTTACTGTTTTCTTTTTTTTTTAATATAAAAGTGGGAAAAAGAAACAAAAAGACAAAACTAAGGGAGACAAAACTAAGGGAGAGAGAGAGTTGATGCTTGGCAGTGGAAGGGTTAATGGCCTGTTGCAAGGTGTCTAATTGCAACAACACAGAGAACACAGAGGCTTTTTAACCCCTCTGTGTCTCTGTGTCAGATAAAAAAAAAAAAAAAAAAAAAAAAAAAGCCTTTTCAACAAAAATTCTAATTGTTTTCCCCTCCACTGCCTACAAAGATGTTACTTATCTTCTCTCCCCCAAAACATAAAAACCCAACACCAAACAAACAAAACTTCAACAAAACCTAATAAACTTTTTAAAAGAAAAAAAGTCAAAGTAACAAAGCTCCAGGAGTGAAGGTGTAGTGCTAAGGGAGGGGTGTGGCAAAGTATCCAGGAGACAGCTCACTCTCCTGGGATAGAGACTTGAGCCTGACTCCCAGAAAACTAAAACTTAAATTAAACTAAGAAAAATACCACAAAAACTCCCAAAAGTTAACAACACCGTGCACAAAGTGCTTATAAACAGAAAAGTGTTAAAATAAAACTTGTATTTGAGGGACTAAGACCCTAAAAAGCCTTTTGTTTGGAGCTCAAGCATGCACACAACCTCTTGGCACAGTACTTGTAAGCAGGACACACACTATGGGTAGCGGTCAAGCAAATGAACTTTGATTGACAGTCAGGCAAATGCACTTAGATTTAAGAAAATAAAAGTTTGGGTTTTTTAAATGTGGACTGTTGGTACCCCAACTAGACTGGATTGGTTGAACTTGGCACAGTACTTGAAAGCAGGACACACACTATGGGTAGCGGTCAAGCAAATGAACTTTGATTGATGGTCAGGCAAATGCACTTAGATTTAAGAAAAAAAAAGTTTGGGTTTTTTAAAAGTAGACAACTAGTAAACAATATTATATTGTATGCGTTGTGCACACACAGTATAAGCTGTGAGCCTGACACACACACTTACAAGCAGGGGCTGGCAGGGAGACAGGCAAATGAAGTTAGATTACACAGAATACAAGCAGGGGCTAGCAGGGAGACAGGCAAATGAAGTTAGATTACACAGAAAAAAAACGGGAAAAAAAAATGATGTTATAGCCCTAAAAAGGGCTTTTTGGGGTGCTGTGTTTACAGCAGAGATCTGATGAGTCCTTCAGCACTGCACTGGACACTGAATAAACTTGCCTAGCTATGGTTTTCCCTATTGATGCAGTATAATCCAAACTGTCCCTCCTCTCAGTAAGCCTGCAAGTTAGTTCTGATTCCAAAATGGCTGCTGTCCATGAGGTTGAAGGGTGTGGAAGGGAGTGTATGCTGCTGATTGGCTGGAATGTGTCTGCTGACTGTGACATGCAGGGTCAAAGTTTGCTCAATGATAAAGTATTGGGGGCGGGTCGAATCACGTGCTATGTACGCCGAAAAAAGTCAGCCGGCGAACTATTTGCGACATCTCTAATGGAGAGATAAGCTGAGAATGCTGAAGTCATTTATCAAGGTAATGAAACACTAGGGCCACTATTCAATTGAGCAATTGTTGGTGTAGGCTGTAAACTAATTTGCTATTCAATTGGCGTCTTTTAGTAAGCCGCAAACAATCTGCAGCTTACAGACTGAAAATCCCTACGGTTGCGAAAATTGTAACACCGACCAATCTAAGCCTTTGATCTTTCAAACTTGCAAATGTTATAATCACTAAAATCACAAATTGCTATTCAATTGCTACAACTCCCCAAGAACGAAATTGTCTTCCAAGCCACAAACGGCAAATGTTTAACGGGGATATCTATGAAAGACATTATAATTAATTACACAACAGTCTCAAACTTGCAAATCTGCAATCAAAATTTTTTAAAAATACGTTCATTTCTCGGTAATCAAGAGGTTAATACATAAATGAGACCTTCATCATGACATCAGTAAAACATGGAGGTTAAACCTCAATCAATTAGGACTAGAACAGTATCATCATTCTTTTTTATTATTTTGTACATTGCCAGATTGCGAGTTTGATCGCATATCAGACCTCTAAACGCTAATTGATTGACATTTAACCACAATGTTTTACTGATGTCAAGATGACAGTCACATTTACTATTGTCTGTGTCTAAATTGTAATTTACGGGCTTGCTTAATTGATCATGATCAGGCTCTGAAGTGCTACTTTCGGGTGCATGGTTTACGGTTTATGCTTTCGGCCAGGTAGCTGCGGGCTTGATCAATTGAATCGCTCTGTAACTGTTGCAGTTGACTTCATACCAGTCGTAAGTCTGCGGTCTTGAAATTTGCAATTGAATGGATGCCCTGCAGTGTTAACATTGTTTTTACTTGTGAAAGGCCAACTTATTAGCTCTGTCTGGGAGTCACTCAATAAAAAGCAAAATCTACACATTCTTACCTCTGTTTATGCACAACCTTTATTTATCACCAATAAAACATAAATCATATATGCAGACTGTAATAAAAACTTACATTTACTTTGTTGGTGTCTAAGACCAGCTACACTGTCTTATGGGTGGCAAAATGGATGTGCAAGGAAACTATAATAATTTGGATGGACACTTCTTCATTCTGAGCCCTTGTATGCTTCTTTTACAGGTTATGTGACCTTGGGACATCATTCGTAAAGTTATATATTCTCACTGAGCAGCACTTTGGAACATCTCTAATAATTACAAATATATGTGTAGTGTATTAAGTAGTACAGGCCCATGCCTACCACAGGGAGGATGAAGTACCAACCAAAATGCTAGGGAGAAAAATTAATGCGCCTGCCCCCCTAATGTACAAAGACACTAAGAGATGACACTCCCTAGCTATGAGCATAGCAATTGTAAATTAAAGTATTTATTAATATTTATGGATATATAATTTATAAATCCCTTGCATTTAACTCTAATAACTCTGCAGCCACATATCAGTACACTAAGAGATCACAAGTTTAGTGTAATTAAACTTGTTTTATTAGAATTCTTGTGATTTCTGTTTGTATAGATCCCAACTGTCACGATCTGCTTCTTCAAGGGGGCTTGATATGAACCTAGTTCAAACCTACCCCAGCAGAATCATGTAGTTTCTGCTCTCTGTGGCACAAAATATGGCTTCTGAAGAGGTACAGGCAGAGAATACTGCATACAGGTTACAAGTGGCCCATGACAAGACCACTCCCCAAGTCAGGATACAACACACAGAGATAGTCTCAAACCTTGTATATATGAAAACTATCTCTCAACCTTTATTGAATGATCAAAACAACATATTTATACTCTCCAATACCACACCCTTGTGTACATTTGTGTATGTGTGATGTCTGGCTTGCAACCTTGGGCTATCAAAGCTCTTGAGATCAAATTCACCAGATATCTATAGCTGGCTAGTAAAAAAACCTTTATGTTAAACTCAAGTGTTTGCTTACGACTACTTGAAGTGCATACATCTGTCTTGACCCAAGGTCTGTATGTGTGAGTGTGCAATGATCTGCAGCTAACTTCTATGCAGAGCATTTCTACCAATTCTACATATGTTCTATATAACATTTCCCTCATAATATATTAGAACTAGGATTCATAATAACCATGTACAGGCAACATATAACCACACAATAACACATAATCACAATGCAACAATGTTATGCTCCCTGTGACATATTCATAAATTACTGGCAATATGAGTCTTTAAACAATTAAATCATGACACACATTTTTGTTAGTGTCTTAGTGTCAATATTTTAGAGGTATACAGTATAATTAAAACATAATCTAAAATCATCTAAATATACACATATGCTGCAGAATAGACACGCTACTTAAATTGCTTTCTCCTGAAATCTTAAAGTAAATATCAGGTGAGGAACCACAGTAAGAAAGAGGGACATAATCAAACAGAAAGAGGGACATAATCAAACAGAAAGAGGGACATAATCAAATAGTGCTAAGGAAAATGTTGTCGATTTATAAATGAAAATTAATAATTATAAATAGATTGTTTTTTATTTAAATGTAGGTCAATACCTTCAAAAGAAGGACAGCTATAGGGCTGGGCTAGACATGAATGCTAGAGGAACTGTTCTCCAAAAAACAACTATCCGGAGGTGTGCTCTTGCATATGTTTCTTGTGAACATGTTTCTCACAAGTTATTTACCTTTCGGTTTTTAAGTAAACGTCTGCCACCTAGTGATGGCTGTATATTATTACATGTCATCCACTCTTTCGTTATACTTTCCTGTGTGATGCCACTGTGGTTTAGATTTTAGGGCAGTGACGGGCAACATGTGGCACAGGGGCAGTACCGATAGGTCCTACAGTCTGGAGCCGGAAAGTATGCCCTTTTTCAACAATACACAGACCATTATATCTCACTAAAACTAGCAAATAATACCCAGCTGTACTCCTAAATACTTATCCTCATTATCTATATATCTGTTACAGTAACTCTACCATTGTTTTTGTAGCAAAATAAAAAGGTTTAAAGGTTTTCAATATAAATAGGTTGCCTGTCCATGTTCTAGAAGTTGGAAGTTTTTGTAAGTATTTTAATGTTGCTGATTTTTTCAATAATCACAATATTTACCAATTAAGCAAGCAGGCTTATTTTTTCAGAAATATCTTGTATAGTTCGCAAAAACAAACAGGTTGTATAGTGAGCAAACATACTTTTTCAAACCTTATAAGTTAAAGTGCACAGACATATATTCATTTTAAAAGAATATAGATTTATTATAACCAAAATGTATATGGGTTTAGGGGAATGATGTGTTCCTCTTTTCAACTTGCGCTCTTGTTTGTTTTTTTATTTTATTTTGTATATTTCGGGAAGGCTTATGATTGGGTTATTTATATTGTGCATATTATGTACACATGGTTGCTAACCAATCCTATTATAACTTTGTTGTATACCAGGGGTGGGCAAGAGGGGCCACACACATGCATGGATTTGATGTTAGCCCGGCTACACACAGGTGAGTCTATCCACATTACTTACATTAACCCCTTGCTGCAGGGGTCCATAGGATCGTGACCCCACTGCATTTAAAAAATCAAATTTCCCGCCTTGCAGGTCCTTAAAGGACCCAAACAAAAAAATATTAACCTCTGCCGCATGGGGTCCTATAAGATCCCCCCCAGGCAACTAAAATTAACACCATCACTCATGGGGCTCTAAACAAAGCCACATGAGCACTTAAATTAACTCTATAACTCATGGGGTCAATACAGACCCCCAGAAGCCCTTCATTAACCCTGTCACTCATGGGGTTCAATACAGACCCCCAGAAGCCCTTAATTATCCCTGTCACTCATGGAGATCAATGCAACCCCCCATAAGCCCTTAATTATCCCTGTCACTCATGGGAGTCAATACAGACCCCCCCCCAAGAAGCCCTTACTTAACCCTGTCACTCATGGGGGTCAATACATAGCCCCATGAGCCCTTAGTTAACCCTGTCATTCCAGGGGGTCAACACAGATCCCAAGAAGCCCTTAATAAACCCTGTCACTCATGGGGGTCAATACAGCCCCCAGAAGCCCTCAATTAACCCTATAACTCATGGGGCTCTATACAGAGCCCTATGAGCACTTAATTAACCCTATAACTCATGGGGCTCTATACAGAGCCACATGAGACTATAATTACCCCACTCAGTCTAACAGGGGTCTATATAGTCCCCTATAGGACACTATTAACCCCTATGTTAACCCTACAAGTGCCACGAGGGTCCTCTAGGACCCTCATGATAAAGTCTAAGCACTACACTACACTATTAACCCTAAATATACCCCATTAACCCTTACTAAACCCTATCTAACCCTTACTGGGCCAAATTAACTGTTACTGGGCCTATCTAGCCCTTACTGGGCAAATCTAACCCTAACTGGACCTATTTAAACCTATCTGTACCTAATAACCGTAACTGGACCTATTTAACCCCATCTAGCCCTATTTAATCCCATCACTTATGACGGTCTATACAGACCCCCATAAGCCTCCATCTAACCCCATCCCTTATGGGGGTCTATTCAGACCCCTGTAAGCCTCTAGTTAACCCAATCAGTCCCATACGGGTCTATGAAGACCCTAATAGGACAATTAAATAAGTGCCATGAGGGTCCTCCAGGACCCTCATGACACTAAGTACAAACACTACACTACACTATCCCCCCCAATAAACCACTAAATCTAAACTAACTCCCCTCTACCCTAACCTATTAACACCTATCTACCTGACAATACCTACCTAACCCCCTTTTAAACCCCCTACTAATTACACAAAATAAAAAAAGCTAAGGTTCACAAAATAAAAAAAACTAAGGTACATAAAATAAAAAACCTCCTTGGTCTAGGGTTTAGATCACCTAGATTTACGGTAACCAATGGTACAAGGCAGGGGTGCCCGCTTTCTCCCTTGATATTTGCACTTATGATCGAACCGTTAGCTATAGGTATTCGAGAATTAAGGAATATCAGTGGAATACAAATTGGGAATATAGATCACAAAATATCACTCTTCGTGGATGATGTGTTACTTTCATTAACCAACCCAGTTGAGTCTATAGGGAACCTACAAGAGCTTATAGATGAATTTTCTAACATATCAAATTACAAACTCAATATAGCTAAATCGGAAATTCTCCAATTAAATCTACAGGATAACGATATTGCATTATTGAAAAGTAAATATGCATTTAATTGGCAATCCCACATCAAGCATGTAGGCATACCTGTGCAGACCTGAAGCAATCAATTTTACAAAACTTCAGAATAGTTCATCAGAATATAATAGAAGCAATTTCACGTTGGAAAAAAATTCAGACATCATGGTCAGGTCGCATAAAAGCAGCCAAAATGTTTCTTATACCTAAAATTACATATGTAATGAGGTGTATTCCGAGCCAATTTCCAAGCTTTATGATTAATAAACTTCAAAGCACTCTTGATAAATACATACACAATGGACGCAGAATAAGAATAAAAGCTCATTATATGGTGAATACATTCAAAAAAGGTGGAATGGCGTACCCATTGATAGGTAAATATCAAGAAGCTATTCTACTCACCCACCTTGTGAGAAATACTGAAGCTATTATAGATCACCATTGGAGTCAGATAGAAAATGAACAAATAAGGAATGGAGATCTGGGTCTCTTAATATTTCTCCAACGAAAAGACTGGGGAAATTTACCACCCGGAGATAACATACTTAAAAAATACACGAGTGCTTGGGTAAAAATCAATCAAAAATATTCATTAAAACCTTCTTCCAGTGGGGTTACACCCATATTATTATTAGATAAAATATATCCATCTCCAATATTAAAATTTATGATAAAAAAGGGAGTGATTTTGCTTAAAGAGCTTTTCCAAAATAATAGGCTATATCCCTTTGAACATTTAGTTTTTTTATTTGGATTGTCATCCAGGTACTGGTTTGAATATCTCAAATTAAAAAAAATTCTTAAAATCATTGGGTTTCAATAATCTCAAAAATGAAAATAATTCGGATTTGGAAAAATTGATCCTAGCGGAAGATAAATCGCATCTAATGTCCAAGTGTTATAATATAATAAAGAAAAGTAATAACTTCAAAAAAACTATGAAAATGAGAGTATGGGAGTCGGAGCTCAAAGGAGAATGGCCAGTTGAAACTTGGATTAAAGCATTTACAATTACTGATAAAATCATTAAAAATGCTCCCTACAGAGAATATTTCTTTAAACTAACTAATGGATGGTACTTAGCTCCGTATAACGTGTACCAAATTACTAGAAATGAATCTGAAAAATTGTGCTGGAGGGAATGCGGCCAAGTGGGGACTCATCTACATGTATGGTGGTCCTGTCCAGTCATCAGACAATTGTGGGAGGATTGCTTTGAGCACATTAGACAGGCTTATGAAATTTCAATGAGTTTTTCTCCTGAAATTATTTTGTTTCATATATTTCCTGAAACCTGTTCTAATGAACTCAAGGCATTCTTAATACAGATTTTAATGGCCGTTAAGTGCAGTATTGCACTGAAATGGAGACAAAAAGTAACCTTCTCTGTTCCAGAAATATTTACTAAAATTGCTAAAATTCGTGCGTTTGAAATAGATCTTGAGGATATAGGTATTATTATGATCCCTAGATATAAATGGAAAATATGGGACAATAAGTCTAGTGGGTGAGTGTGACCAAAATTAGCATTGTTCCGCCTCTTCCCTCCCCCCCGGCTCCCCACGCTCCCTCGCCTCGCAAACAGAGATTAGGAATATCTTTTGCTTTTTTTCTTTTGGTGGTTTGTTTGTTTGTGTGTTTTTGTTTGTTTTTGAATGTTCATTTATGAATATAAGTTAGATTGTGGTAACATCTAGAGAATCAAGTATAAATCCTCTGGAAGGCCCGCTTATGGATGCAGGTGTCACCGCTATTGAATGGTCTTTCTAGCAATGAAGATATTTGTAATGGTACCTGTCACATGCTAGGCTGTAAATTTATAATATACAATAAAACTTGCAGAAGGAAGGGGGAAAAAGAAAGGAGAGAAAAGGAAAGGAAAAGGGAAAAGCGTAATAAAAGGAGTAAACTTTATTGGCAGGTAGGTCCAACAGACCACCTAGAACTTGTGATAAAATGGTATTATAATATACTCTACATATGAATTGTTATATTTAGGTGTCTTGTTTTACTGATTAAAACATCATGAATGCCAAAAAGTACTATCTCTATATTGGATGGAAAAGGTATTACTCTAATGGCTATATATGCCAACCCAATCCCAAATTGTTTTGGAAATGTGTTAAAAATTCTCCCTTTCTTACATGTAACGAATTGGAGGGTATGATTGTGTCAATTTTAAATGTTTTTTTTTTGCTTGCTTTTTCCTTGTGTTTGTATATATGTGAAATTTAAATAAATATTTGAAAGCAAAAAAAAATAAAAAAAAATAAAAAATAAATAAAAAAAATAAAAAAACTAAAATACACAAAACAAAAAAAGACATTACAACCCCCCCTCACTACAAAACAAAATAAAACATCACAAACCCACCCCCCAAGCCACTACATAAAATAAAAAAATAATTACAAACCTGCAAATAAAAGGGCATACACAAATATCCATAACATTACAGTAATAAATACATTATCAATATAGCCCTAACTACAATACATTTCCCCCTATCTAGACATCACCCCCTATCTATACTTAACCCCCTATCTAGACATCACCCCTATCTATACTTAACCACTAATCTAAACATCACCCCTATCTATACAATAACCCCGAAATCTGAGCTAAAATAGAATAAATAAAACCACTTTACTTTGTAGATGTCCCTTCAGATCGCACCCCCTAGGAAAAAAAGAAACATCAGATTTTAAAAAAATGAAACATTACATATAATAAATAAATAGTACAAGGATGCTAAATCAGCCACAGCTGCATACCACTCTTAGATGTGGGAAAGGTAAGTTTAACACTGTATTTGTACTATTTATTTATTATGTAATGTATGTAATGTCATGTATTGTATGTAATATATTATATGTAATATATTATATTTAATATATTATATTTAATATATTATATGTAATATATGTAATGTCATGTATTGTATGTAATGTATGTAATGTATTATATGTATGTATTGTATTGTGTTTATCTGTCTTTCCTTTTCAGGTGTGTAATTTTTTTATTTTCTGTAGTGGGGGGTGGGGTTGTAATGTATTTTTTTGTTTTCTGTAGTGGGGGGTGGGGTTGTAATGTATTTTTTTGTTTTCTGTAGTGGGGGGTGGGGTTGCAATTTTTTTTTTCTTCTGTACTGTAGGTTTTTTTGTTTTCTGTACTGTAGGTTTTTTGTTTTCTGTACTGTAGTTTTTTTTTTGTAATTAGAGTGTTGGGGAGGTTTATTAGGGGGTAGGTAGTGTAGGTAGGTAGTGTAAGTGTTAATAGATTAGTGTAATTTAGGCCTTATGGTGGTCTGTATTGACCACCATGAGTTAATGGGTTAATTTAGGCCTTATGGTGGTCTGGATTGACCATCATGAGTTAATGGGTTAATTTAGGCCTTATGGTGGTCTGTATTGACCACCATGAGTTAATGGGGTAATTATAGTTGCCTGGGGTTAATATTTTTAGTGCGAGTCCTTTCAGGACCTTTACGGTCCTTTGAGGACCCGCGAGGCTGGAAATTTAAAATTAAATTGCAGCAGGGTCACGATCGGTGCGAGAATTTAAAAGTTTTAAATGCAGCGGGGGGCCTGATCTATGCAGATCGGGGACCCCCCCTGCAATGGGTTTATGTGGGGACACTACGGGGGTCCCGATGGGGACCCCCAGCATAGAGGGGGGTTAATTTTAAGTGCCGCGGCCGGGATTGGGTAATAGTGTGCCGCGGCCCCTTTAAGGAGCTGTGGCGGGGAATTTAAAAGTTTTAAATGCAGCGGGGGGCCTGATCTATTCAGATCGGGGACCCCCGCTGCAAGGGGTTAATTTGGGGGTGCTGCAGGGGTTCTGATAGAGACCCCTGCAGCATGGGGATGTGTATAGGGTGCAGGGGGGAGCCTCACACTGCTGTCTCGGGCTGTTCCGAGGCAGCACGTAGAGGTTTTCGGATCCCTTGCGTGGACTTTTTGTCCAAGTAGGGATTCTTACGATATGCGAGACTCATGCATAGATTTAAGGCTACGTAGCTCTCTCGGAGCCTATTCTCGGCCATTTTCTTGCAGTCATATCGCAAAGCAGGCTGCAAGAGATTCGGTACTCGCAAACAGCAGGAAAACTGCCTTTGCGAGATATGATTTCATCCGCAGCTCGAATTTAATAGGGCCCTTAGACTCTATTTTTATCATAGAAGTTGTCTGCACAAGGAAAAAAATTATCAAACAATGAGTTAATTAAATAGTGAAAACAAGACCATTTTGGTGGGAGGATCCCTTGAGCTAAGTGGCAATGCAAGTTATTTTTTTATTACTAAATCAACATTAAATAATAATTTTAAACATTAACTTTTTTGGTACTTTACTATCTGCTGTGACCCACTTGAGCAGAAAGTTCCTTCAATCCTTACCTGTTGGTGTAAAATGATGGACTGCTGGAGTGTCTGAGGGACTGAACGGGAAAAACATAGAGCTAAGCAGAGACCTGGATACATAGGGCCTCATTCAATTGCAATTCGCCAATTGAATAGGGCTCTAAATAAGCACATAACATATATTTTTTAAAGAAGTTTTTAGTTAGTAAGCCTCTATTCAAAAGCAAGGTTTTCACTAACTAAAAACTTCTTTAAAAAAATATGCTTTGTGCTTATTTATAGCCTTATTCAATTGGCCAAATCGCAATTGAATAAGGCCCATAGAGTCTAATTCAATGGAGCAATTGTAAGTTACCAAAGTCCTTAAGTGAGGCGTAAGTTAATTTGCTATTTAATTAGCGTCTTTTTGCGAGCTCCAGACGGTTTCAGGTTATGGCCTTGAAAACTTTGGAATGTTTAAACCCGGAACTTACAGCCTCCTGAAGCCTTTGATCTTTTCATTTCTTAGGATGGTTAAAATTGCAAATTGCTATTCAATTGTTCTAATTCCCCAAACCCACAAATGTTTTCACACCCATAAACGGCAAACGTATGAGGAAGTTCTACGAGTGCTAGGATTCCGCAGCACTGTAAATGCAAATAAACAATCAACACTGCACTGTAAATAACGGGGAAAGTGATGACAGACATTAGAATTAATTGCACAACAGTCTCAAGCTCACAAATCGGCAAAAAAATAAATATTTTTTTAAGTGTCATTTCGGGGTTATATCGATCTCAGGAATCAATGAGTTAAAAGATATCAGGCCACCCATATGGACTAGAACCGTATTGGCATTGATGTTTATAATTTCGTATTTTGAGGGTTTGCGAATCCCATCGCATATCAGACCCCCAAACCTAATTGATTGACATGTAACCTCCATGTTTTACTGATGATGGGGGTCTCATTGTCTATTGACTGTTTAGAAATGGGAGGTTACGGTCTTGCTTAATTGATCATATTCCCACCCTGTACTGCTACAGACGAGCGCATGGTTTACGGAGTCGGCTTTTGGCCCGTAACTTGCGGACTCCTTCAATTGCATAGCACCAAAATCAGAGAACAGGAGCCCGCAGCACGCCCACACACATACGCATGTATCCCACTAGATGCAGGTTTGCAAATTAATTGGGCTCATATTTTTCACTTGCAGCCCTCACTGACACTCTTACATTTATCCACTAGAGGGCACACATGCCACATCATTTATTGTTACATAATGTCTATCAGGAAAAGTTTTTAGGAGTCATTAATTAGCATAAAATGTTTGCTATATCTACCAATTTTATATCTATATATCTATATATATATATATATATATATATATATATATATATATATATATATATATATATATATACATATATCACATATAACAGTTGTCAAACTACGAATCGTTGTAACGAGAAGCGAGGGGCCGCATTTGTGGAAGGTGGAGGCTTTAAGACGCATGACTTTGGAACAACACAACCCCACATAATCCTTAACTCGCAGTACTTTGTCCTACTCTGCCTCAAAATACTAACAACACAACCATGCATTGTTAATTTGCAGCACTTTCCCTTACGGAGCCTCAAAACACCATACAAAACTCCCACACACACCTTAACTCACAGCTATTTACTCTTATGGTAGTTGAAACCAACCCACAAAACTCACACACACAAACCTTAACTAGCAGCACTTACTCCTACGGCGCCACACACCACCGGACAAAACTCCCAGCACTTAGCTGATCAATCAAGATGACCGCGGGACTTAGGAAAAAAAATTACGATTAAAAATATGAGTCGTAACACTTAAAAAAAACAAAATACGAGTCGGAAAAATACAGAGACGCGAAAACCAAAAAATAGTAAAAACACACTAAATACACAACCGAAAAAATTACAAACACATCACAGAGAGCATGGTGCAACAGCCAGGATGTCTGTGAATGAGCTGCAACGCGAAATTAACTCGATTTAGATGATTTTCACCGCTGGAAAATCGCCTAAGCGAGGAAATAAATGTCCGCCGAAAAAAATGAAAACAAGGCTACACGACCCGGACCGCGCAAAACACTGCCAAACGCATAGCACTTTACACATCACACTACGACCTACAAGATACACTATAACAAAAGAAAATACTCACAAGACGCGTACCACATTAAAACCGTTACGATGACAATTTACACAATAAACCAACGGCTTTACCTCGCGCACGCAGCCTTTTTAGAATGCACACTTTAAACATTCATTACACTTTTTAAGCAGGGCACCAACACTCACAATGTATATTCTATGCAGATGGAAAATACAAACAGATTGTTAGCTCTTCAGCCTATTGCTCACTGCATATATCAATTATAAATAATTAAAGTATATAAATTTATTGCATAAATAATTAATTAGTACTTAATTAATTAATTAAATAAATCATTAATTATTACTTAACTACATATACATAGAAATATATATCTCTCCCAGAGGACCAAAAGTAAACGTCAAGCCTCGCAATGAGCGCAGTAGGTCCTGAGGTTCGCAATCAAGGCGCTCATTGCGAGCCGAAGGCCCTCACAGTACATAACGGTTTCAATTATGTCTCAAACAGCATTCCCATGGCTTCAAATGTTATTGCTCCATCATTTTTGACGGGCAAGTTGCTAGTATATATATATTTCACATATAAAAGTTGTGAAACTACGAATCGCAAAGCAAGGGACGCTGTTCGGGCCGCAAATGCAGAGGTAGAGGCTCCCACGTCGGCTGCAATGAGCCAAAGGCTCATTGCAGGCCGCAAATGCGGACCCTCACAAAGCGAGGGGCCGCATTTGCGGAGGTGGAGGCTTTACGCCGCCTCACAATCGGTTACAAACACCCACAGGAGCGGCACTTTGAAAAAATACATTTAACAAGCAATCACTAAATACGGACTTACACAAAAAAATACGAGCCGTGGGACCTTAACGGCCGAACCGCGCGCACTTGAAAACATTAAAAACACAATAAATACAGGCAAAAATGACACAAAAAGATTACCCACAGCAAGGGGGGGGGCACCCAGGACCTCTGCAAGTGAAGTTACGCCTCAATTTAAGTCAAAATTAGTTTAGACACACGAAAATCCCCTAAGCAAGAGAAAAAATGGCCACGGAAAAAAACATGGGTAGAGGACCCTAAAGCCGGAAAACACCACCAAGCACATACGTCTTTTCAAAAAAGCCGTACGTGGTAAAGATACACTTTTAGCAAGGACGCTAAATCATCTACACCCGCGTACCACATACACATTTGCCGCCATTTTACAACACTAACTTACACAATGCGGAAGTACACAGCTACCCTAAAGGCAAAAGCACCTCTTACAGCAAAAACGCCTCTCATAAAAAAAGTGCAACAACAAAGAGCCTCGCAATGAGCGCCGAAGGCTTGCAATGAGCGCTGAAGGATCTCAGACCACCAAAAAATATAATGTCTGTGGCAAACAGCATTACCTGCCTTACAATTTTATTGCCCAGTCATTTTTGACGGGCAAGTCGCTAGTATATATATAATAACAATAATAATAAACACAATAATGCACCCCCTCATTCCAAAATACTCCCCCACCCTCCCCTCCTTTCTGCTAATGATCTTCTTCTTTCCTCCTCCCTTATTACCTCGTCTCACTCCCGCCTTCAGGACTTTTCTTGTGTTGCCCCTATTCTTTGGAACTCCTTACCTCGCTCCACTAGACTTTCTTTCTGTCACAAGTCCTTCAAAACCTCAGTAAAGGCACATCTATATAATGAAGCTTATCACTTTCCTCCTTAATATGCCCAATGTATCTATCACCTTCCAAATCCCTTGGTTTGTAAGTTTGCACGTTTTTAATCATATGGGATGCGTGAAAAAGTGATCTATATGCAAGATGCTAAACCCAAAGACAGGGCTCTCTATTAATTTAATCTATAGTTTTTACCTTGTGTTCGTCCTATGTATGGTTCTGCGGAATATGTTGGTGTATTAAAAATATAAGATAATAATAATAATATTATATTTTATAAACTTACTGTAAAGAAAATTGTTTTAAACAAATGCTGATATTTATGCGAAGTTGAATATAGGTGTAGAGATTACATTTAAGAGAAATTCCATTTGTACTTGTTACAAAAATCTTTAAAGATCCACTGAAGTCAGATTTTTTTTTAAATGTACCGGTAATCTTTATTGAACGTTTTTTATAGAGTGTATATTTTTTAATATATGTGAAGGCATTTTGCTATTATCATTCCAATTGTCATTCCTTGAAAGGTCTCCACCTTGTTAGCAAGAGTCCAAATACGCACAACGTCTTCGTAGGCCAGTATTGAAGATAAGTCAGCAACTGCATCTCTAGTAAGATGTAGGTCTTCCTATCAAGGTAAGACTGTTTATAGTAAAATGGTGGCACCCATAGTGTAAAATAGGAAGCCTAAATCATAAGTAAGTAATTTTATCTCTACTTCAATAATATATTAATACAAGATACCCCTTCTGGATCACTACATTGACATGGTGAAGGGCTTGTTTACCTTACTGAAGCTATGAGCTATATCATGTAGGGTCAGCTGTCCTGATCCCCCTGCCCACAAGTCCTTTGGACGCATAGGATTAGGATTTTGAGGCCGGCCATTACGCTGACTGTATAATGACTACTATCAGGGCTGCCTCCTAGGAATATGTGGTTGTGGGACTGGGCTCCGAAGTTTTAAAATATGTTTTATAGTTATTTATATGGTATGTTATGTTGATTACCTTATGTATGTTAATTACTGTCTGTTGTTAATTACTGTATATTACTGGAAGTAGAGATAGGAAAACGTGTCCAAATGAATGCAGAATTCTAGAGAATAGGAAGAAGAGACAATGATACATTTTATAAAGAGAAATGTAAAGAGATAGGACAAGACAGCAGAATGAGAGTCAAGATAAAATTTGGTACTTCAAGGGAGTCTTTCATGACAAAATGGGTGTGATAAAAAACAAAAATGGCAGGGACTTAACAGGAGCAGATTAAATAAAGAAGTGTTGGCAGGAATACACAGAAAATAGTTTTTCCAATTACCGTATATACTCGAGTATACTGGGTAAAATAAGTGACTCGAGTATAAGCCGAGGGTGGGAAAATGTCCTGCCCCCTGTGTCCCTCTTGTGCCCTCTGTGTCCTCCTCTCTCTCTGTGTCTCTTCTCCCCTCTCCCTTCCCTGTCTCTCTTCTCCCCTCTCCCTTCCCTGTGTCTCTTCCAACCTCTCCCTTCCCTGTGTCTCTTCCCCCTCCCTTATCACCCTCCTCAACCCCACTCCTCAACCTCCCTCCTCATCCTCAACCGCCCTCCTCATCCTCAACCTCCCTCCTCATCCTCAACCTCCCTCCTCAACCTCCCTCCTCATCTTCAACCTCCCTCCTCATCCTCAACCCCCTCCTCATCCTCAAACTCCCTCCTCATCCTCAACCTCGCTCCTCATCCTCAACCCCCTCCTCAACCTCCCTCCTCATCCTCAACCCCCTCCTCAACCTCCCTCCTCATCCTCCCTCCTCAACCCCCCCATCCTCAACCCCCCTCCCCAACCCCCCCATCCTCATACTCTCTCCTCAACCCCCCCATCCTCATCCTCTCACCTCAACCCCCATCCTCAACACCCCCATCCTCAACACCCCCATGCTCATCCTCAACCTCCCTCCTCATCCTCAACCTCCCTCCTCATCCTCCCTCCTCATCCTTAACCTCCCTCCTCAACCCCCTCTTCAACCTCCCTCCTCAACCCCCCCATCATCAACCCCTTCCTCAAACTTCCTCCTCAAAACCCCCATCCTCAACCCCCCCATCCTCAACCCCCCCATCCTCATCCTCAACCCCCCATCTTCATCCTCAACCCCCCATCCTCAACCTCCCTCCTCAACCTCAACCCCCCTCAACCCCCCTCCTCAACCCTCCTCAACCCAAACCCACCTCCTCAACCTCAACCCCCCTCAACCTCCCCCCTCAACCCCAACCCCCCTCCTCAAACCCCCTCCTCAACCTAAACCCCCCTCAACCCCCCTCCTCCACCTAAACCCGCCTAAATACCTCCCCACTCTCCCCTCACTTACCTGCTTGTGCTCCGGCCTCCACTCCTTGACCCAGCGCGCATGTGACGTCACATGCGCGCCACGTCATTAGCATATACCGGGTGCCGGCACCCGGTATATGCTAATGACGCGGCGCGCATGTGACGTCACATGTGCGCCGGCGCCGGTTCAAGCAGCGGAGGCCGGAGCACAAGCAGGTAAGTGAGGGAAGAGGGGGGAGGTATTTAAGAGGGTTTAGGTGGAGGTGGGGGGTTGAGGGGGGTTTAGGTTGAGGAGGGGGGAGGGAAAGAGACACGGGGGGTAGAGAGACACACGGGGGTAGAGACACACGAGGGGGATAGAGACACACGGGGGGGTTAGTGACACATGGGGGGGTAGAGAGACATGGGGGGGAGAGTGACTCGAGTATAAGCCGAGGGGGCCCTTTTTTGCTTTAAAAAAAGGGCTGAAAAATTTGGCTTATACTCGAGTATATACGGTAGTTTGAGCCTGACATCTTGGATATTGAAGATAGATGTTCCCTAGGAAGACTTGATGATAACAAGGTGGCAGGAGTTGTTGGAAGCCCAGCTGAAACGTTCAAAATACTACAAGATGATGCTATGAAAGTGTTGCCAAGAAATAGCGAAAACTCAGCAGTGATCAGTAGACTGGAAAAGGTCAGTATACATCCCAATTCCAAGAAAGGCAGTGCCAAATAGTGCTGCAATTCAAAATTGTGCACTCATTTCTCATGCCAGCAAGGTAATAATTAAGATCCAGCAAGCTCAGCTTCAACAATATATGGACCGAGATTCACCGAATGCACAAGCCAGGTTTTGCAGAGGAGTAAGAAATCTAATTGTCTGCTGGATAATAGAGCAATAAAAGATATGTAGACTGCACACCACTTCATAGTACAGATGATAAAAACCTTTATTTAATAAAAAGTATATGTACAGATAGAGAATATATATAATATATATATATATATATATATATATATATATATATATATATTTATATACTGTATATATTATACACTGCAATATAATACTTTACCTTATATTAGACATTCAAATCTGAACACAAATGTACATATATATATATATATATATATATATATATATATATATATATAATGTACAGTAATATATATTGTATATATATCTCCATCCAGCCATCCACCCCTGTCCCTGGCCCTCCAGGCCCCCACCACTCCGGCACACTTGGACTCAACAGTTTCTGCGCTCTCTTCCTCCATTGTTAGCGCGTCTTACCATTAGTGCAGGGAATCTCGAATAACATCACATACATGTGACATCATTCAGGATTGCCTGCTCAGGCCATAGGATGCACCGCCAGGGGAGGAAGAGATCGTGGAAGGAGGTGAGACCGTCGGAGTAGTGGGGGCCAGGAGAGGAAGGGGTTGGGGTAAGGGTGGGGGCCAGCAAGGATGTATACAAATAAACTCACAGCACAGAGAAGGGCCAAAGGTGCTTTACATAGCTCTTCTGTGATGATGTTATCCACACACAATTGAACTCTTCTATTCAGTAAGTATGGTATTCTAATGACTACTCTAATGAGTGTGTCAGTGGCTCAACTTAAAGATGTTGGTACCTTCAGGACCTGATCTAGTCCCTTGCTCACCACAGTATCTATCATGGGTGTTTGGCCCCAATAAGATCCTGTATCCAGAGTTACGTATCCAATTCTCCAATAGTATGCCAATCTGCTTCTCACAGACTGTAACCATACAACTTCTATATAAAGAATCATGCAGTTTGAAATATGTAATAGTTCACTGTCAACCCAAACTAAAACAATCATAAACACAATATAAAACTTTATAAACATTTTTAAAAAGTGCTAAATAAAATGACCACTTTTTTATGTGTACCCATGAAAATCCATTATATGTTGTGCTGATATAGAGATAATTGTGAATTATTACAGATTTTCTGTACTGCTCTGCTGCTCTAAGAGTGTATTGTGTCAATCTGTAATTTTCTATTCCAATACTGAACAACTGTGTATTTATATAAATATATATACCCACACCTTGGATCTTGTGGCACTGTGGTGTATTGGGTCAGGAGGATAAATCTGTAGACCCAATCTCTCTTTTTGCTTGGATAATAGAGAAAACAAAAGAGTTCCAGAAAAATATTTACCTCTATTCGAATGCTGGCCTGGATTCCCTGGAGGGGATGGAGGTTCCTGGGCTGTTGCCTGGTAAGGAGGAGGGCCTTGGCGAGATGCTGAGTATCTGGAGGAGAGGGATAGTGGAGTAAAATCCCGGCAGTGTGGTCGATGGTCCTGCTGGTGACCCCACTAGCAAGATGACATCCTCCTCCTCTGAACCAGGGCCCTTGGCTCCTCTTCTTTCCTCCTCCCCCTGTGCTGGTTCCTGCTGGGCAGGGCCTAGCTCCTCAGCTTCCTACTCCAATGGAGCTGACCCCCCCCCCCCCCCCCCCCCCGCCTCTGGCTCACCACCGGACCCGGACTTCCTTGATGCTGAAAGAGAGAAGAAAGGTTTATGTTATTAGTATGATGAATAATACATTGTTTTGTGTTCATTCCTAACTATCTGACATCTAGGCTTGAACCTTAGTGATTCTCCTAATTGCAACTCAGATTAGCTATCAGATGTAATCTATTCTTTGGTTCTTGATCTTGTTTGTTCTTGGCTCCTAACGCTATCTTGATTCTGGTCGCGGTCTGTACTGCATATGCTGCAGAGGGCACACCAATACATGGAGTCTCTATTGGTTGATTACTGTTGTTGTGCCTAGGAATGACAGTGATTTGTCAGCTTCATGGATTTAATGATGCATCCATCTATCCCTTGTTAATTCCATAGAGCTGACATGTCAGTGTCCTTGTTGGTCATCATGTACATGTGGTGGCATGTTGGTGTATGTCATATTCACCTGACATGAAGGCTGGGTCCTGCTAGGCCACAGGCCTGAAACTCCAGATGCGGGCATCTGCCTGAGATGGTCCTTGTCCACCCTTTCCCACTCGTTGTAGCACACAGTCACTTGGGGGCCACTACTTGGTGCTGCAGCTTGCTTAGCCTCCTTGGCCATCGTCCTCCTCACCTTGGCACTGATGTCATTAAAACAGTGCTTGACAGACCTCACATCCCTTTGCGCTGTGCCCACTGCTGTTACTTCGGCCGCTACCTCCTTCTATGCCTGGGCCCTAGGCCCTGGTTTGACTTCCCTCCCCCCATAAGTATCATGGGCATGGATGCCACCAAGGAGGACCACATTCTCCCTTAGCCTCTTGCCCTCCTGACTGTGGACGGGGATCCAGAGCTCCCTTATCTATCCCTGAGGCCCCCTGAGGCCTGCCCCCCCCCCCTCTGCCCCTGGTCTAGATGTGCATCTTGCTAGGGCCGCCCTGTCACCACCCACCTCCTCCTCTCCACTCTCCTCCACTCTCCACCACTACTCCACCACTCTCCTCCTCCTCCACCTCTTCCCCCCCTTCCTAATCCTCCTACACCTCCTCCACCTCCTCCTCCTCTCCACCACCACTCCCCAGGGTCAACTCTCTCTACTCTCTCTCCTCCTCACCTCTCCTCATCCCCTCCTCCCCGTCTCCCCACTTCTCTCTCCTCCCTCCATTTATATCTCTAAAATAATATAAGGTTAAATAAAAATAAGTTTTTCTGTATATGTATGAGGAAAAAAATGTGATTTATGTGTATTTATTTGTTGGGGGATGGGGTTTGAGGGATGGGATGGGGGTGAGTGACCTAGCTCTATGTGTATCTATGTGTGTTCTTTAATGTATGTGTATTGCTGTTAAGTGTAATCTGTAAATATGTGTAATCAAGGATTAAGTATAAATTTGTAATTAGATTAATGGAAATAAACAAAACCGCTTACTCTCTCACTCTATGCCAAAAACCTCCAACTCCAGTACCTGCGTGCTACTTAGGAAGAAAATACAACACAGTCAAGGTATAGGCGTGTGGAACACAACTTTAGATTCTCCCTCTGTCAATCATCTGCGGCTAGACCGCTTTCTATTGGCTGAGAGGCCTGTGTCACACTACGTTATACCGTCATTGGATCATAAGTAACATGAGCCCTTGCTCAACTGAATAGCACCGGAATCGGAGACGAACGGGAGCACGTCCGCAGACATATAGCCTGCAATTGAATCAGGCTCATAGTATACATGCAGTCTGCTCGCAGGAGACTCTGAGTCTGAAGCTCAATAGTCTCCTTAGCAAAGCTGCACACTGGTGCTCACACTACAATACGCCTAACATCTTCCCTATCTCCTATCTATATATATACAGTATATATCTGCATGAAACCTCCCCATTACCTCTCTGTCTATAAGCCACTATGAGCTCAGGGATCCCCAGAATTCCCTTCAATATCCACGGTAAACAGGGAACCCTAGGGATCCCCCTTCCAACATGCTGAAGGAAACCCCAGAGATTCCCTCCTCTCACGTTCTAACCCTTGGGATCTCAACTTTTATCTATAACCATGGGGATCTCGCTTCTGCCATAGGGGTCCATATGGACCCACATGACACCTAACATTAACCTCTATGTGCCATGAGGGACCTCAATAGTCCCTAAGCATACAGATGCAAAAATACAGAGAATAAAAAAAAATTACATAAAATAAATATTTAAAATTAATAAAATACCAAAATAAATTAGACAAAATAAAAAGTAAACCTGTTAGGTGGTAAAGAGTATACTTACCCACCAGCGATGATCCACAACACCCTGGTCCTCAATCTTCTGCCCTGGATAAGAGAGCTGTGCATGTTGCTTGAAGATTCTGGTCCTATTCTTTCTTGATCAAAGCCCTTTTTCCTCATCTTCTGGAACTTTGAAAGGGAACTCCACATAAAAAGTCTGCCCTTCAGATTGCAAGTCTGTGAGTTTTCAGTCTTGCATGACGCTTTGGGGAAAGCACTATGGACAGGGGATTCTAAGCTCAAAGACATTTTTTGCAATGTGTTAATATTGAATTTGTCTTTGCCTGGAAATTGTATAGCGCCACGGAATATGTTGGCGCGTTACAAATAAACAATAAAAATAATAATGAAAAAACTGCAGCTGACTGACATATATTTCAGCCAGTCAGGATCACGGAGCAACTAGGCATATTTATGAGAGCCTTAACACTTTCCTTGAGGACCCCCATGGCACATAGGGGTTGATGTTAGGTGCCAATGAGGTCCTTTGGGAACCTCCATTGCTTAGAAGTTCATATTAGTTGCCATGGAGGTCCTAAGATGTCTCCATGGATTAGTGGTTAATTATAGATGATATGGAAGTCCTACCGGGGTGAATGGCAATGGTGTTGATTTTAAGTGCCACAGGGGTCTGTTAGGATTTAGTAAGCAGTCCTGGGGTGTTAATATTAGGTGCCATGGAGGTCTTACATGACATCTGTGGTGGGGGTTACATTTTAGTTCTCACAACAGACAGTTAAATTGTAGGTACCTTGGGGGTCTATAGAGACTTCTATGGTTATAGATATATGGTGCGATGCCCAGGGTTAGCATGTGAAAGGAGGAAATCCCTGAACTTCCCCTCATGATGTTAGAAGAAGGAATCCCTGAACTTCCCCTCATGATGTTAGAAGAAGGAATCCCTGGAGTTTCCTGTGCAGAGTGGTTTGAAGGGAATCCCAGGGATCCTTGAGCTCATAGGGGTAGGGGTATTGGGGGTGATCCAGGGTGGTCTCAGTACACAGAAGATTTTTGAACACTCTAAGAACTTAAATGCACAGGTGGTAATGTATATATTCAGTGGTGGAGCTAGAGAATGGAGGTCCCTGGTTCAAAATTAATGTTGGGTGTCCCATGATGGGGGTAGTAGAATTTTTGTGCTGGCCCCAATTCACTCAGTAACCTTCCCCAAGACCATTTAAATAACAGCTCCCCTCCCTAAGACCCCTTCACATAATAGCATATCTCCCCTAATCCCTTTCTCATTGTTGCTTCCCCCGTGAATCCTTTTCATAGCTGCTCCACTTCCTTTACCTCCTGCCTGCACAAAGGTACCATAACATAACCCTAATACCTAACCCTAACACCCCTCATTCTAACACCCCTCACTCTAACACCCAACCCTAACAGCGCTCATCCTAACACCCCTCAACTTAACACTAAACCATAAGAGATTCAGGGACCCCGCAGCCGTGCAACAGGAAAGGTCCAGCCCCTATACTACACAATATATATACATACACATACATATACATATACTAAGTCTACATAGCACCAAGTCCATCTCAACATTGACCCCCACACTGCATCCCTCTTAGCATCCATCCCTTGTCAGCAGCCATCCACTCTCAGGATCCATCCCCACACAGCACCCAACCCCTACCAGTACCCACCTCACATAGCACTCCCTATCACCTTTGGCCCTCATAGAACCCATTTCCCTTGTACTTTGCTGTCATTTTTGCAGCCCTTGCTCTCTTACCTTCTTCTCTGAACACATCTTCAGCATGCAGAACTGCTCCACGCTGCCACCACTTGGACCTTTAGTAGAAATGCTATTTTTTAAACAGGCAGGCACCAATTTCTGGTCATGGGGTGTGTGCACCCAAGGAGGCCAAGAGGGCCCAGGGAGCCCAGGGGGCCCAGGGGTCAGTTGTGGCTTGGGGCAGAGTGAAAGGCCCCTACACTACAAAGAGGAAGGACCACTGGTAGCAGCACCCCTGCGTGTATAATTTAGCATGGAAAGGGCTTGGGGGACATTTGAATGGGACAGCCACATGTGGATTGAGTTTTGGACTTTTTATCCTATTTTGGAATTACTAGGTAGTGATTTATAAGTCAACTTGTCTCGTAAAGCAATTTTAAAGATCGTAATGGGACCCTAAGTCAGTTAATAAAGAACTGAGTCATACTGATTCATAACCATCACATATTAGTTGTCAAACTGCGATTCGTCGCCACGCTTGCAAACCTTGCGAGGCGAACTGTTAACGCATAAAAGCCTTCCGAGCTCGGGAGACTTAGGAGCTCATCATCATTCGAGCCTTGCAAAGCGAGGCGAGCAGTTGAGGCATTGAGCTCGGAGCACTTAGGCGATGATCGAAGCCGCTCATCGTTCTGCAAGCCTTGCAAAGTGAGCAGGTGAGGCATTGAAACACATGGGACTTAGACTGAAATTAGCACCTTTGGCGCTCCTGTGAGCCTCGCGAAGCGAGGTGAGTCATTGAGGCATTGAAACAAGTGGGACTTAGCCTGCAAGCAGTTAAGAAACGCAGGACTTACTTAGGCTGCAAGCATTTGAGGAACGCAGAAATTTCCGACCTCCCAAAAATTCGGCCAATGCGCAGAAAAACAAGAAAAAAATTAAATACATTTAAAAAATACTCACACACAGCACAGGGGTAACACCAGGACGCCTGGGAGTGAGGTTGCACGCAAATTTGCTGAGTTTCGCCACTCGAAAATCGACTAAGCAAGAAAGAAAATTACAAACGAAAAAAATTAGAACGAAGCTAAAGGAGACCAAAGCGCACAAATCAACCCCAGCACGTACGAGTTAGCCAGGAACAACATCAGAATCTCGGGGGCTTAAAAAAAAAAATGAATAAAAATCAAAACACACTCACACACAGCACAGGGGGAACGACAGGACGTCTGGAAGTGATGTTGCATGCAAATTTAAGCCAAATTTGCAGAGTTTTGGCACTTGGAAATTGGACAAACAAGAAAAAAATTGCGGGCGAAAAAAATGAAAACGAGGCTAAAGGAGACCGAGGCGCAGAAATCACAGCCAGGCACGTACGAGTTAGCTAGGAACGTTGGAGATACAAAATATACCATTACAACGGACAGAAAATGCTTGCAAGCCAAGTAACACATAGAAAAAAGCTGCCGTTTTACAACACTAACTTGCAAAGAATAACATTACGATTCTAAAATGGCGCTTTACCTGTCTACACAAACGGTTTGGCCTTGAGCACGCAGCCTATTTATACTACACACTTGGCACATTGCTGACACTTTCTCCTCAGGTAATCCGCAGTCCAACTGTACATTTTCTGATGCAGGAAAATCCAATAAGATTGTTAGCTTTTCAGGATATTGATTGCTGCATATTAAATATAAATAGGTAAAGTATATTAATTTATTAATTTATATTAATTTTTCAATTCACTTTAAGAAAAAAAGTGTATATTTTTACTTGTACTTTTATATCTGTTTTCGCGATAAGCCCCTAAGGTGATTGTTGCAAAACAGGAAACTTGAAGTACACAAGGAAAGAGGCTCGCAATGAGCGCCAAAAGTCCTCAGAGGAGCAAAAGCCTTACATTGTGTGGCAAGCAGCATTGCCTAATTTTTGACGGGCAAGTCACTAGTGCTTATATAAAACAAAAAGAATGCACACATTTTCAGTCTAAGACTTGTATACAGAATGATGAACAGCATGTTAAAGCACATTGAAATAATTAAATAGATTATAATCCAATTTGTCATCTTCTTGCTTCATTTAAAACCCTCAAATCCTCTCTTACGCCTGCAGAAATGGCCATCCCAACTCAAAAATTGCACTGACCTAATTAATATAACACTAACGGAGCTCCTCCCTTTCTTTTGGCCACATGCTTGCTTTATATATATTGTAAAAACGTTTACATTCTCTTCCCTGATTGGCTCTTTTAACAGTCAATCAGATTAGGGACACCTAATATTATAGTTACTATAGCAAAAAATCGGGATAAGGGAATATACACAGAATGATGCCCATATTTCTTATGTTTCCATATAAAGTAAATACAGTATGTTCCAGACTATTTAGTTGCTTAACCATGGCAAATTCAGTGTTTTTGTTTTATTATCAGAAATTAGTTATGCGGCCTTAATCATTTCACTAAGAATGGGGTTCTGGGTGTTGTAACATAAATCCTGATTTTTTTTCTCCGTAGCAAACTATTTTTTGCTGCCTTTCCTTAAAGTTTGATTTTTCATGAAATTTGAAACATAACTTTCTTTGGACAGAACAAAATAACTTCTGGCGTAATCAAGAAGAGCTATGAGTTTCAATCACATGAATAGCTACTTTCTGTTTATATCAAGAATGTCAACAGAGACAAGTTTCAAATTAGTGATGTAATGTTTATGTTTTGGACACAGAGATTTTCTCCAGGCATGCAAGTTATATAAATAAAGCTAAGTAGAGACTCTTCCATATTAAAGTGCCTATGACCTTTCAGATTAAATTATTAAAATGACATGGAACACATTTTTCATGCATTTCAAACAGCATGTTTTAAATAATTGTTTTTGCATTACACTTAATTGATGTTAATAGGAAATGTACAGTTCATACCAATGTATGAATGTCTCATTGGCATACAGCAATACCTTATTTTGCACCCCAAATGTGTTCCTGCATGCAGGAGCGCTATATGAAACAGTGCTAAACAGGGCATGTTATTGCCATAGTGCTTAGACAGCGGTATGGTGAATCGGAGAGTGATGTGCTGGGATTTAAAGGGCTAAATGGGATTTGGTGCTTAAAAACTACTCTAACACAAGGTTTAGTGCTAAGTGTGGCATTATAGGGAAAAAGAGCGCTATAGGAAATCATTGCTCAAAGGAGTAGGGTTAAACGGGTATGTCTGTACAAGTATGAGTAATTAATCTATACTACTGCTTATTGGTTGATAGAGGCATGTTGGATTTGCGAGCATATAAACATTTTAATCAGTCTATTGTGCTATAAGAGCATTATTTCAGTACAGCTATTTAATAATTGAACTGTTTGCACTGCCAGAGATGGGGTTGAGGGGCAAAAATATATTTTTTAATTTTTTTATTACCATACTGGCTGGTCTGATAGCTATCTAAACTTACACTTTACTCATATATGCAGATTTTAGCTCCTCCAGCTTGAATTTCACTGTCTTTTGGACCCTTCATAGAGCTTATGGAAGATGTATTTCTCTTAACTGGGCTGTATTTGGTATCATGTATTCTTACACAAGGCTACACCTACCCCCAGGTATGCTATGTAAAGAAGGAGAGGAAGCCTCCTAATGAGCAGCTCAATTTAGCCAATCAGAGAAGAGTTGTGTTATTCAAAAACTCAAGGGGGATGCCATTTCCTACAAGGAACACTGTGTGATTCACAGTGTTTTCTAAGTATTTTAACACAGTATTCATGGGGTCCCCTGTATTCTGCCAAACAGTAAATCCGGCCATGAAGAACTCCTAAGACATAAGTTAAAATGTCATTTTTAAATGAAATATATTGCAAATTATATTATCACACTGTTGACTAAAATTTACAATTTTAGTGTGTTGGGCCATTACAGGTACTAGATTTAAATTATAAATAAAATGTTATGATGAACATACCCACACTAAAAGGAATTTATTACTTGCATTCTTCTTGAACAAAAGGAACATGTAGGGTTTCAAAAGCTTTGTACACTATGTTGTTTCTGCAACTTCACTAAAAACTTAGACCTACTACAAAACATCTTTTTACAACACCAATATTTTTATATTATACTATTAAATTGTACAGAAAATACTCACCTCATTTAATATATATATATATTCCTAATACAAGTTAACTGAATTTATTTTGCCAAAGACGTGTCTGAGTATAACCATGTAAATAACGTTTCTTTCCTCAGTAATGCCTACCCATCTCTACAAAGACTCTACTGGTTCTCTAGAAGGTATCAGCTAGCACAGCCAACTGGCATTTCTCCAGAACCTACAGAGCAGTCTGTACTGTTCCCTTACACTACTCACTAATCAATGCGCTTTCCATGTACTATAACTCTAGAAAGTACTCTAGGTTAAATTTAATTATTTGTCACTTTGCAAACAGACTATAAAAGTTTTTCAAGGTGGGCTGAAAGGTCATATGCTTTTCTTTTAATAATTACATTATATTGGTTATATAATAGCATTTTTCAAAGGATGAAGTCACCCAAAATTAAGTTTTTTGTTTTGTTTTGTTTTTTGCATTTTAAAGAATATTAAAGGGATGATGCAGCTCCAGTACAAATACTGTGTACTTTTTGCTTAGGTAAAAAAAAAAAAAAAAGTATTACAAGAATATCCTGCTTTTATATTAACTTGGGTCACTTGTTTATACAGTATTTATGAACAGGAGGCTATACAGTGGATATACAAAGTCTACACACCCCTGTTAAAATTTCAGGTTTCTGTGCTGTAAAAAAATGAGACAAAGATAAATCATTTCAGAACTTTTTCCACCTTTAATGTGACCTATAAACTGTACAACTCAATTGAAAAACAAACTGAAATCTTTTAGGTAGAGGGAAGAAAAAATATAAAAATAAAATAATATGGTTGCATAAGTATGCACACCCTTAAACTAATACTTTGTTGAAGCACCTTTTGATTTTATTACAGCACTCAGTCTTTTAGGGAATGAGTCTATCACCATGGCACATTTTGACTTGGCAAGATTTGCCCACTCTTCTTTGCAAAAACACTCCAAATCTGTCAGATTGCGAGGGCATCTCCTGTGCACAGCCCTCTTCAGATCACCCCACAGATTTTCAATCGGATTCAGGTCTGGGCTCTGGCTGGCCATTCCAAAACTTTAATCTTCTGGTGAAGCCATTCCTTTGCTGATTTGGATGTATGCTTTGGGTTGTTGTCATGCTGAAAGATGAAGTTCCTCTTCATGTTCAGCTCTCTAGCAGAAGCCTGAAGGTTTTGTGCCAATATTGACTGGTATTTGGAACTGTTCATAATTCCCTCTATCTTAATTAAGGCCCCAGTTCCCGCTGAAGAAAAACAGCCCCAAAGCATGATGCTGCCACCACCATGCTTCACTGTGGGTATGGTGTTCTTTTGGTGATGTGCAGTGTTGTTTTTGCGCCAAACATATCTTTTGGAATTATGGCCAAAAAGTTCAACCTTGGTTTCATCAGACCATAACACATTTTCCCACATGCTTTTGGGAGACTTCAGATTTGTTTTTGCAAAATGTAGCCTGGCTTGGATGTTTTTATTCCTAAGAAAAGGCTTTCGTCTTGCCACTCTACCCCATAGCCCAGACATATGAAGAATATGGGAGATTTTTGTCACATGTACCACACAGCCAGTACTTGCCAGATATTTCTGCAGCTCCTTTAATGTTGCTGTAGGCCTCTTGGTAGCCTCCCAGACCAGTTTTCTTCTCGTCTTTTCATCAATTTTGGAGGGAGCTCCAGTTCTTGGTAATGTCACTTTTGTGCCATATTGTCTCCACTTGATGATGACTGTCTTCACTGTGTTCCATGGTATATCTAATGCCTTGGAAATTCTTTTGTACCCTTCTCCTGACTGATACCTTTTAACAATGAGATCCCTCTGATGCTTTGGAAGCTCTCTGTGGACCATGGCTTTTGCTGTGGGATGCAACTAAGACAATTTCAGGAAAGACCAACTAGAGCAGCTGAACTTTATTTGGGGTTAATCAGAGGCACTTTAAATGATGGCAGGTGTATGCTGACTTCTATTTAACACGATTTGGAATGTGATTGCTTAATTTTGAACACAGCTACATCCCCAGTCATAAGAGGGTATGCAGACTTATGCAACCACATTATTTTTTTTTCTTCCCTCCACCTAAAAGATTTCAGTTTGTTTTTCAATTGAGTTGTACAGTTTATAGGTCACATTAAAGATGGAAAAAGTTCTGAAATGATTTATCTTTGTCTAATTTTTTTACAGCACAGAAACCTGACATTTTAACAGGGGTGTGTAGACTTTTTATATCCACTGTAGATACCCAGGACTGCAAAGATGAATATGCCTCTGAGGATTACTGCTCATTCTCTCTTAGGAAACAACTTGCAAAGTTTTGCTGGCTTCAGCCTCTGTTATAAGTCCAAGTGCTCAAACTTTACGAGGAGTAACAGACACCACAATACTTGTGGGTTATCATATCAATGCCATCATCATACACAAGTTAGAGGTTACTCAATGTGAGTTTAAGTCATACAATACTTTCAATACTTGTATCACATTATCCGCATAAAAAAATACTGCACTATATATAATCTGTAATGCTCTCTCTCCCTGTTTGTCAAAAACACATATGTGTGTTTTACTATTTTATGGTAAGAACTGGGTTTTAAGGAACAAAACCTTCATTTATAATACAGGGAGTGCAGAATTATTAGGCAAGTTCAATGAACCCAAAAAACTCATTAATATCAAAGCTGAATATTTTTGGAAGTAGTTTTTAGTTTGTTTTTAGTTTTAGCTATTTTAGGGGGATATCTGTGTGTGCAGGTGACTATTACTGTGCATAATTATTAGGCAACTTAACAAAAAACAAATATATACCCATTTCAAATATTTATTTTTACCAGTGAAACCAATTGAACATCTCAACATTCACAAATATACATTTCTGACATTCAAAAACAAAACAAAAACAAATCAGTGACCAATATAGCCACCTTTCTTTGCAAGGACACTCAAAAGCCTGCCATCCATGGATTCTGTCAGTGTTTTGATCTGTTCACCATCAACATTGCGTGCAGCAGCAACCACAGCCTCCCAGACACTGTTCAGAGAGGTATACTGTTTTCCCTCCTTGTAAATCTCACATTTGATGATGGACCACAGGTTCTCAATGGGGTTCAGATCAGGTGAACAAGGAGGCCATGTCATTAGATTTTCTTCTTTTATACCCTTTCTTGCCAGCCACGCTGTGGAGTACTTGGACGCGTGTGATGGAGCATTGTCCTGCATGAAAATCATGTTTTTCTTGAAGGATGCAGACTTCTTCCTGTACCACTGCTTGAAGAAGGTGTCTTCCAGGAACTGGCAGTAGGACTGGGAGGTGAGCTTGACTCCATCCTCAACCCGAAAAGGCCCCACAAGCTCATCTTTGATGATACCAGCCCAAACCAGTACTCCACCTCCACCTTGCTGGCGTCTGAGTCGGACTGGAGCTCTCTGCCCTTTACCAATCCAGCCACGGGCCCATCCATCTGGCCCATCAAGACTCACTCTCATTTCATCAGTCCATAAAACCTTAGAAAAATCAGTCTTCAGATATTTATTGGCTCAGTCTTGACGTTTCAGCTTGTGTGTCTTGTTCAGTGGTGGTCGTCTTTCAGCCTTTCTTACCTTGGCCATGTCTCTGAGTATTGCACACCTTGTGCTTTTGGGCACTCCAGTGATGTTGCAGCTCTGAAATATGGCCAAACTGGTGGCAAGTGGCATCTTGGCAGCTGCACGCTTGACTTTTCTCAGTTCATGGGCAGTTATTTTGCTCCTTGGTTTTTCCACACGCTTCTTGCGACCCTGTTGACTATTTTGAATGAAACGCTTGATTGTTCGATGATCACGCTTTAGAAGCTTTGCAATTTTAAGAGTGCTGCATCCCTCTGCAAGATATCTCACTATTTTTGACTTTTCTGAGCCTGTCAAGTCCTTCTTTTGACCCATTTTGCCAAAGGAAAGGAAGTTGCCTAATAATTATGCACACCTAATATAGGGTGTTGATGTCATTAGACCACACCCCTTCTCATTACAGAGATGCACATCACCTAATATGCTTAATTGGTAGTAGGCTTTCGAGCCTATACAGCTTGGAGTAAGACAACATGCATAAAGAGGATGATGTGGTCAAAATACTCATTTGCCTAATAATTCTGCACTCCCTGTATAAAACCTACATCTTTAATAGGAGGAATGTAAGGTTTGACCTGTGATTGACTACCAAATGAAGTGATTAGGAAATCAATGAGAAATTGTTAAGTCAGAGGAAAGCAGGGGAACCATAAGACAGTTTCAAGACAGCTGAAAAGTAAGTTATAAAGCATTTGCAAGCATTTCTTTAGATAATTGTAAAGAAAAAAATACTTTTCAATGTGTTTTCTTATAAGTACTGGGTGCCTCTATTCATGATATATACACATCTGCTTGTGCAGCGCCAAATAAGCCAACTGATGACTCCAGTGTATTAAGCCGTGGTATTATTTTTCTGTGATTTTAATAATCATCTATACATGTGTTATCATGCAGTTAGCTCCCCGCCTCTATGCCATTATAGTAGACCGTGGTACAAATTAGCATGTGTAATCCATACTGGAACCATACAGATAATGGCATATATTCGAATAATGGTTTACTGTAGTATACAATAGCTAGCACAACTTATAGCCAGTTTAATGCTCTTCACAAAGAATGCTCTTGATTTTGTGCTCATGGTGTTCCTTTAACTCATTACATAAATATATAGAGCAACTACCAAAGATGTTTTCTCATATAATGCAATTATTTCCATAGCTGTTATGACATTTTGCTGAGGAAATTTTCAGACAAATCTTAGTTGTTATGTAGACACGCACGGTTATAGTTAATAGCTGTTGCCTGCTCTCAGTTTGCCTCTATTCACAAACAGTGTCAGAGATTGTATGATCACACTGCTAGGCATGTACCCTGCACAGAAATGGATATCTGAACGGAAAGTACACTGTCACAATGTGCTCTATGCATGTAACTTAGAGGGGCTATTTAAATGGACACTGAATATAGTGTGAGATATTATTGTTGTTGATTTATTTTAATTCACTAAAGGTACCATACTGTAAACTAAAGTTAAATCTTACCTATTTACAGTGCCGGATCTACCTTTTTGGAGCCCCTAGGCAGTGAAGTGGAGGAGCCCCTGTGAGTGTGTGTGCGAGGTATGCATGCACCCATTTTTCTCTTTTCTGTGCATGTACATCAGTGTTTTGCTGTGTGAGCAAATTTCAGACATTTCCCCATAACAGCCATTTTTACAACATAATTACTCATACACACACATTGAGCTATCACTTTTTTATTAAATGCATTTGATGGTGGGCCATATTATTTATATATTTCTAAGCTAAAACAATGGTGCACTTCACAGGGAAGCACCCCTAGTCGGCTGCCAAGTTGGCCTAATGGGTAATCCGGCCACGCCTATATACCATTATGTAATGCCATTGGTATAATTGTGTTGCATTTCTCTGAAAATAGGCATAATAAAAATAGGTGTTGTTGCTTAATATATATGCTCCAAACACAGGACAATCAATCTTCTTACGCAGTATCTCTGAACTGCTGGACACTCTACATGGGTGTTTGGAGGTGAATGAATACTGTATTAGACACCATTAAAGACAAGACTAAGGATGCTTCACCCTCCTCTGTCCCAAAAGCCACAAAAACATTTAAATCAAAGCTTAAAAGCTACTGTTTGTTTGATGCATGGAGAACAATGGACCAAGATGAGAAAAACTACAAAACCTAGCATCAAACTTAACTGAAACCCTAATTGTACCCGATCTTCTGGTCAGACCATGATTTAGTTAGCATAACACTGGGCAAACTTCAAAGGGCTGTATCCCTGGCTGGTCTCTAAACCCGACACTCCTCAATGATATACCTACAAAAGATAAGATCCAAAAAGCATTAGAGAATTACTTCCATTTGAACAGTGGCAGTGAGGTCAATCTTAACATGAATCTACCAAGGAAGATTATAACGATAATGCAAGGCACATAATCATTTTTTTGTGTTTTCTAAAAAATTTAAACAAGAAAAAGCAGACTCAATCATCCCTAAATTAAAAATTAAAAATGATACATTTACATACCAACCAAAGGAAATGACGGAGGCATTTGCAAAATCTTACGCAGAATTATACTCAGCGAAATTCCAATCTGGCATGACCAGCCATAAAGCACAAATTAAGCTAAAAATATTGATTTACATAAGTAAGGTAAAGACTCTTCTCAATACCAAAGTTACAGGCCAATTTCATTAATAAACAGTGATATCAAATTTTGGTAAAACTTCTGGCAAATAGATTGACACATTTACTCCCACATATGATTTGAGAGTGCCCAAACATCAAAGAAATTGAAATATAAATTGAATATTTTTGCAAACGACATCCTGCTAACATTCACAAAGCTGAAACTACAAGTAGCAATCCTCCGCTTTTTTGGAACCACAAAATGCAAGGGTAAATAGAGCATCTATGATAGCCTCAAAAAATAGAGGCAGTCTAGCAACATCAGAACTGCTAAAATACTACAAAGCAACCAGATTTGTACAAGTGTCTAAATGGTTCACCAAAAAAAACACCTTCTAGATGGGTAGAAATGTACAGTTAGATACTCAAAGAACAGAACATCTTAATACAACATGTGCTCTGGCTAAGCTTAATTCACAAAATGAATATGAAAATTCTTCCTCAAGGCATTTCACACTCCCTTATTTTGTGGAAACAAATCAATAAAAGAATGCATTAATTAGAGAGGGATCTTGTCTCACTCCACTATGGCTACCCCATAAGGAACCCATGAGTGAGAAAAACTCTCAGTTGTCTTGGTGGATCGGACAAAATATCACCAAAGCAGCAGATATCCTAACAAAAAACCCAATCTGGCCAACTACAGAGTTTAGGGATAAATTCCACTTACCACAACGAGTATAGCTTAACGTAGCCTCAATAAATATAAATATAGCTTATGTTCTAAAGGACATGAAAACCCACCAGAAAAACACCTTTTTAGAAGTACTGTATCTATACCTTCAATGGAAAGAAAAATATCTCCATTTTATATAATTACCTAAACGACCAGGTTGAAACAGTCAAATTACCCAACAAAATATCCTTGGAAAAAGAACTAAATATAAGCCTTGAGGAAGTGCAATTAGGTAATATTTTTAAAAATGCAACAATCTCCTCTCACAATATAGTTTTAAGAGAAAATGTCTTTAAAACTCTTTTAAGATGGTATCTCACTCCAGCAAGACTACAAATCTCAATTCCATCCCTGGGTGGTAAATGTTATAGATACTGCAATAAAACAGGTACACTGAGACATGCATTATGGGAATACCCTAAAATTGCTTATATATGGGAAGAGACATAAAGATTGGTTAAATAAACACATTCTCACATTTGAAGAAGTTAAGAGAAAAGTACCATACATATACACAATGGGCCTCATTCTATTATCGGCCGCAGCCGCTGCGGGGCCGCAAGGACCGGCCGCAAGCTATTCTGCTATTCTATTCCCTTACGGCCGTAGGCTCCGGCAGGCTTGCGGCCGGTGCCTTGCTATCTCTTGCGGCCGATCGCGCCGGAGGAAAGCCTTTGATCTAAAACGGCCGCAAGAGATTTGCAATTCAATTGCTCCGGGAAACCTCTCTGCAAGGCTAAAAACGAGCCGCAGTTACTTGCAGGAAAAAGGTCTCGCTAGCACCAATTAAGCACATAAAATAGCTCAAATAAAGCCATCCTGCACTTTGAGAAGACTATAAAGGGATTTTAGGTGTTAGAATAAATAGCACATAATTATCCTGTACTCAAATCCGTAAAATATTTCATTTTTAATATCCGTAAAATATACATGTAAAAAGTCCAGAGTGCTTGGAGCACCTCAGACACGCCCACGCCGCAGCCGGCAAATAAACAGTTAATTTGAACTCGGGTTTGGGCAGATGTGCAAGCTTGAGAGTGGGTTCCTTTTAATCCTCATGTCCCCCAATATGATCCCTAGCATTTACAGAGCTGTACAGTGCAGGCTTGAATTTATTTTTGCGTTTTTATATTTCACAGTTTACGGCCGGTTCCAAGATATGCGGCCGGCCGTAAAAGGAGATCCTTGCGGGGCCGTATAATAGAATCGCGAGTTAACTGAACCCTCGCAAGGAATCGCAGCCTTACGGCCGATTTACGGCCGATAATAGAATGAGGCCCAATGAGTACGATTTCAGCGGAACTAGATGAAAATTATAAAACAAATGGACTGCAAATTATGCTGCAACTATAAAAAGAGAAAGATAAAACTGAACACCCACCCTGCATTATGAAGAGCGTCCACAAACTTTCATCCACCCCCTTTCTTACCCCAACCCCTTTTTTCATATTTATTTGTTGTTGTTTTTGTGCAGTACTAAGCCTTTATGGTTAATTAAACTCAATAAGGAAAGAAAAAAGGAAAAGATAGAAAAGGTTTAAGATACAAGGAGAAGTTTACTATACCATTATACTACAACAAACTTCCAATGTATAATTAGATTTTGTGAACTTTCCTTGTATTTCAATACAAATGATTTAAATAAAAAAAACAGGCATACTTCAATGTATGGAATTTTGCATAGCTCGCATGACTTAAATTTGCTATTAAATTTGCCTCTTAAACCTACTTGCATGCGACTTGCGGGGTAGGTGCGAGAAGAGAAAACCCTACACAGCGTGAAATTCGACCTGCGGGCTCGGAAATCCTTTGGCCCGTAACCACTACTTGTTCAATTCAGCTATTAAATTGCAACAAAGTCACTCGCGAGCAAGCCCATAACACGCAAATGGAGCCCAAAGCCCTACTAGTGCTTGAGAGGACCCGCAAGGGGGGGTAAAGTCCAATGCGTAGCACCTGCAATGCATATAGAAACACACTACTGTACATTTGTTAAAAGTGAAAGTTATGTTAGGTTTTAGAATTAATAGCACAACATTTTCAAGCCGGCAAATAGGCCCCGAAAAATACTTTATTTCATGTTTATATTTTGTGTTTTTTCCCTGCAATCAATGTGTTAATACATATACTGTAACTTGCATGTAATAGAGTATCATATTTACGACTTTATTAATATTGCATTATATCTGGCCTGTGGGTACAATCACAAAATGTAATTGTAGCCCGTAGGACTTTGAAATCTACCCTCCCTTTTTTCAGTGACGTAACGCTGGCAGTCTCTTTTTCCATCCGCTCCATCTAAACCCGTAACTTGCGTCCGCATGGCGCAAATCAAACATTCTACGAATGAGCTACGATTTGCATGCCAAGCCCGTAGCTCACATCCCATTCTATTTTAATAGCATTGTAACTCGGCCAAATTTCAAGCACGCAGCTGTTACAGTCATCTGGTTTGAGAGACAGAGAATTTGATGTTTTGATGTTTTTTTTTTAAAGAAATGGGAATGTTCCTATGTAAAGGATACTGTCACACCACACCCCTTAATCCTAACAGCGGTACATATGATGTCCTGCTCCTCTATGGTCTATATTATGTAGGATAAAAAACATATTTTAATTGAGCATTTCCAAAGGCAGAGAAATTACACAACTAAGAAAAAAATAAACATTTATTAATCTTTTTAAAATACTACATAAAAAATTCCCACCCAAATTATTAAAAACCTTCACTTTGTGGATTAGGGAGAGGATTAAAAAATCAATGTCTCCTGTTGTATACAAAGTCACATTTATACCTTTTTGACACTTTGAGAAAGCTTCTGAACAAAACATGTCAGTAAGCAAACCTCTATAGCAATCTATATGGATAGGCAAAGGGATTCTTGCAATTATGTAGAATTTAAATCCTTTATCTAGGGATCAGACATGAGCTCAGTCTGACCTTGTGTAGGATTATTTTAAATACCTTCACTAGCAATTTAGACAGTGTATTTGTAGCATTAAACTCCCCTATTCCCAATAATACCATTAAATTGCTGTAAGCGATCTTTGTCACCAGTGGTGGAGCTAGAGAGTGGAGGGCCCTGCTGCTGCTGCAAAAGAAGAAGGGTTGTATTATAATTCAAAGCCAGTAGCAACAACGGTATACCCGCAAAGCCTGTGGGCTCGAAATTCGCTGGAGTTACAGAGCTATTACATTCAACCATGCCTCGACCAACGGGCCAGAAACGCATACCCGTAAACCATTCTTGCCCACGTTGCATGTGCGGCCGTGAACATGATCAATTAGTTAAAGCCGTAGTTACTGGTTTAGACGGAGCCAATGGTAAAAGAGATCAGCATCATTACGTCACTGAAAAATGGAGGTTAGATTTCAAAGCCTTACGGGTTTCAATTACGAGTTTTGATCAGACCCGCATTCCAGAAATAATGCAATATTAATAAATCACTAAATATGAGATTTTAGTCCATGCGAGTTCTATTGTGTGTATTAACACATTGATTGCCGGGATCAATATAACACGGAAATTAAACATTAAAAAAAAAGTATTTTATATTGCAGATTTGCGAGCTTGAGAATGTTGTGTTATTAATTTGAATACGTAACATCACTTTCCCTGTAATTTGAAATACAGTATTGTGTTGATATTTCCATTTACAATGCTAATGATAGGACTTTAACCCTCTTGCCGGTCCTCTCTAGTACCCGTAGTCTTTTTGGCTCCATTTGCGGGTTACGGGTTTGAACGCCAGTGGATTCATAGCTATTTAATAGCGATTTGCGAACGTAACTTTTACGGGATTGACAGATCAAAGGCTTTGCGGCAACGGAATTCAGATTTTGACAGCCCATAGAGTTTTTCCACATGAAACCCGCAGATCGTTTGCGGGTAGCTGTACAAGGCCAATTTAATAGCTGTAAGTCTAGCGGGCTCCATTACGGGCTACGAGTTTTCACATTGGGGGAATTTAATAGGGCTGCATGTGTCTATAACCTTCACTAGTACACTGATTATTATCATCTCCCTACTTTACAGAGTGAAGGTTCTTAACAATTTGGGTGAAAATGTTGTATATATAATTTTAAAAAGATTAATAAAAGTTTCTTTATATCTTAGTTGTATACTTTCCGTACTTTTGGACATTCTCAATTAAAATATGGTCTTTATCTCCTTCTTATGTTTACTAATGTAATATAATGATACAGTTGTGGGACTCTCTCTCATCTCCTTTTTTCTCCCATCCATTGCCCTCTCATATCCTCGCCTATTTTTTTGGTGTGCCTTAGAGATATATAGAAAAGGATCATACCAGGGAATGCCTTGAAATATGGCATTATTGTGACTAAAGCAACCGTATAGAATACCCAGTTCATTGAATAAAAAATAGAATGAATTGTCTCTGTAATCAACAAAACGTTTTTGCATTAGTAGACATCCACTCCGGTCCAAAGCATCAGGGCCAACCACTGAACTTGGTTTCTTTGGGACTGACTGCAGCCTGGAATAAACATAGACTTATTATGGGAGGGAGAAAATAATCATCACCCTATGGGGTCATCCAATCTTCAAAATATATTTTTCTCTTTATCAATACTTACTGGGTGTACATAAAAGTTGCAAGGGCCTTCTATGCAATGGTCTGGTCTGCCAGACAATCAATAATCAACACTTTGAGTTGCTAGAAACAAACTCACAAGCAAAGCAGCACCACTCAGATGGAAACCAAGTGCAAAACAAGCAATTGGAAACTATCAGCCTTATTAAGTTGCAATTCGGCAAATTCTAAAGGGCTCTATATAAGCAAAGAGCAAATTTTTTTTACTGAAGATCTTGCTTTTGGATAGAAGTTTACTAACGGAAAACATCTGTAAAAAAAATATGCTCTGTGCTTATATAGAGCCCTTTAGAATTTGCAGAATTGCAATGTAATAAGGCTGTATATCAGGCCAGCCAAGCTCACCAGTCACCCAATGCTCTATTTGGGTGCCTATCACAGTAAGCTAACTCCAGACGTCAATCTAACACTGTAGATAATATTAATAACTCCTTTATTCTAAAAAGCAGGACACCACATTTCTCAGTCTCACAACTGCACCAACTATTTTCTCAGGTCTGCATAAAACAATAGTGTAACTTGTTGCTTTAAGGGACACTGTAATCCCAACTGCAAAATACTTTCTATACATTATTTATTATTATTATTTATTATTATCTTTTATTTGTATCGCGCCAACATATTCCATAGCGCTGTACAAGGGAAAAGAACAAGGGAAATATACATTTTACAAATTCAGAAGTTGAAGGGCCCTGTTTTGAGCTTAGAATCTTAGCAGAAGGTGCTTTTTTTCCAAAGTACCCTACAAGACTGGAAACTCACTACTTACAATCTAAAGGGAATGAGAAAGGCAGAGACCTGGGGAAGAGTAAGAGATAAGGAATAGCAAGGGTTAGGGAACAAGTAAAAGATAGAAAGAGTTTTATTTAGTCGGAGAGGGGAGACTCATAGGTGAAAGAATCGTATGTTGGCTGATCCCTAGTGTTGAGATGATATATGTGCAAGAAGGAATTCAGGTGTTTGCCATGGCTCTACAAATAAAATGTGAATTGGGGTAGGGAGGGCAGTTTCCTGAGAATCTCACAGATGTAGTATGCCTTAGGCAGGGTGAATTTTCACTGAAAGAAAATGGAAGCATGGATTGAAGGACAGATAGTACAGGAAGAGGGGAGTGAGAGAGGAATGTGAATTAGCTGATTTCCTCTTCAGTAAAGGAAGAGGGGAGTGAGAGAGGAATGTGAATTAGCTGATTTCCTCTTCAGTAAATCTTTGTGTGGCTTTTGTATGTTAATGTGCAGCTCAGTATGCTAATATATACAAGTAAGGACCAGGTTGTCGATGATCATCTTTGGGGTAGGTATTTTAAATTTTCATTTTATTTTACAAGGTTATTTTTTTTATTACTTTATTGCATTTTTTTTTTATTTTATTTGTGCTTTTCTATTTTATATGTAAGTTTTTATTTTTTTTACTGTCATTTTTTCCTATTTGTGTAATTGTTTGTTTTTTAAATTTTGATAATTTAGATATTTTTATTTTTTGTAATTTATTTTGGGGGGGTTGTATTATTTAGTGTAGTGTAGTGATTTTGACTTAGAATGCCCTGGGGGTCCACTTCATTGGTTAATGTTAGGTTACCATGAGGGTCTATATTAGATGGTTAATTTAGGTATCATGGGGGTCACTTAAGGACCCCTATAGAAGTTAGGGGTTAATTTTAACTTTCCATGGGGGTCTAAATAGACCCTCATGGTAGATAGTGGTTAATAGGTATGCCATGGGGGTCTGTGTAGACCTTCATTGTATCTTAGGGGTTAATAGGTATACCATGGGTGTCCTTTAACAACCCCCATGGTATCGGGTTAATTAAAGGAGCAGTTACCTCACCATAAATGCTCTTCCTGGTGTGAAAGGGCACATTCTGTGTTAAAATTATATATTACTTTTTTTAAATTACACTAATAACAGAAGGACAGTGTAGAAAATGCTACACACATAGATGTATAGCTTTTCCTTGGGTTCAGGAATGCAATCAGCTACTGGTTAACCCACAAAACACATATTTAGCAGTTTGAAGCAGTCATTTCTCTGCAAAGATGTATTTGAGAAGGGTTAAATCACTCTTTGTTTCTGTTCTGTGCACAGAGCTCATTCTGTCAGTCTGCCTGGGGGACTTGCCAGAGCTCATGTAAACATACACTTCTTTTAGGATTTTGTCTATGAAAAATGCACCTTTTTCAAAATATCAAAAAGTATTTCAACATGTTTTTATTAGTATGTTACAGGGGTGTGCTCCAAGTTGTGCTGAATTAACTGTCCCTTTAATTAGATACCGCAGGGATCCTTTAAGGACTTCCTTGGCAGGGGTTAATAGAATAGATGCTGCAGTGTTTTTTTAATGACCTTCACAGCAGGGGTTAATAGTTAGATGCCTTTTAGGACCCTCGTGGCACAGGGGTTTATTATATGTGCCACGGGGGTCCTTTAACCTGGCATGCATAATGAATGCAATGTATGTCGATTGTTTTTGTCATGGGAACAATAATGGTCAGGATAAGTAATGAGATGGAGTAGGAGTGCAGCAGCAGCCATGATTAAGGGAGACTATGATTTTAAATTATATTTTCTTGCTGAAAAAAATACATTATTTTTACTGTGAACTAAAAATTAGATTTAACTTTAATAGATTATATATTTTTTGTGTCCTAAAACAATCTTTGCACATTATCTAGTGATGGTCTTCTAAAGAGCCTATTGTAAAAGTGTTAAAAAGTGTTACTTCAGTGTTTTAAGGAGAAATGCTACCAAGTTGTTTTTCTTTTATAATCACTGTAAGTGCCCCTGTAGTTTACTTGAATTATTAATATGGGTCATTATGAGTAACAGTATATTCCTTACCAGAGAATATTATAGCTCCATTAGTTCTAGCATGGATTAAATTGCTCCTGAACAGAATATACAAGAACATTTCTAACATATTGCATAAATCCCACCGGCAGCACTTTTATCTTTGTAACCAGTGAAATATGTCTTTGGAGTCATGTGCAGTAAATAATCTTACACATGTTCTCCTCCTCAGTATAGTAAAATTACAGCCGGGTTCTGTGATGAAAAAGGTTAGTACATTGCTAAAAATAATGTCAGGGGTTAGGTTTAAATGTCACAGCAAATGGAGCATAGTGTTTGTAAATGAGAGGTTTAAAACTGTGTTTACAATTTGTTCAGAATGTTATGTCATATGAGAAGTCAACATTTTGTCGGATATGAAGATTGAAACTACTGTTAGTAATTATACTTAAAAGTATTTTAAATTCAATTAATAATCACAATCTGCATGCACACATTGAAATTCATGATATCACATTCTCTAGAAAACCGAGACCAGCATATACATCTTAGCTCATGCAGAACAAAATATATAAATGCAAGCCTAAAAATATTGCCATCACATATTATAATTGTCTTACTACGAGTCGTCGTCACGCTGTTTGCGTGGTCCGTACGACTTAGCGGGCTTAGCGATGAGCGCCTGTGGCGCTCATTGCCCGGCGAGCCTCGCGCAGCGAGGCGAGCCGTTAAACCGTAGCACTTTGGCAATGAGCGCCGCAGGCGCTCATTGCAGGCGAGCCTCGCGTAGCGAGGTGAGCCGTTAATATGGAGCACTTTGGCAATGAACGCCTCAGGCGCTCATTGCAGGCGAGCCTCGCGTAGCGAGGTGAGCCGTTAATACGGAGCACTTTGGCAATGAGCACCGCAGGCGCTCATTGCAGGCGAGCCTTGCGTAGCGAGGTGAGCCGTTAATACGGAGCACTTTGCCAATCAGCATTAATAAGGAGCACAAAAATACGGCCGCAACTCGCGAACAGGAAAAAAAAATACAAACACAATAAATACACACAGCACATACATAAAAAGCTTACCGACAGCACGAGGGAGCATCCACGACCTCAAAAAAACAAGTTACACCTTCATTTCGCGAAAAATAAAACAGTTTAGACACTAAAACATTCTCGAAGCGAGAGAAAAAATAACGGCCGAAAAAAACGAAAACGAGGCTACAGCACTATAACCACGGAAAACACGTACGGATAATCCGATAAGACGCATACGCGAGGCTCGCCGTTAATACGGAGCACTTTGACAATCAGCGTTAATACGGAGCACAAAAATACGGCGGCAACTCGCGAACAGGAAAAAAAAATACAAACACAATAAATACACACAGCACATACATAAAAAGCTTACCGACAGCAAGAGGGAGCATCCACGACCTCAAAAAAACAAGTTACACCTTCATTTCGCTAAAAATAAAACAGTTTAGACACTAGAAAATTATCGAAGCGAGAGAAAAAATGGCGGCCGAAAAAAACGAAAACGAGGCTACAGCACTATAATCACGGAAAACACGTACGGATAATCCGAAAAGACGCATACCACACATTACCGGCCATTACATCACGTACGGATGATCCGCTAAGACGCATAACACACATTACCCGCCATTTTACGATAATGCGGAACTAAAGTACAACGCTAACGGTTTTAGCTCGCGCACGCACACTATTACACTGCACACGTTCTAAACGCTCACACAGCACCTCCACACCACCAATGCTGCTGCAACATCACTACAGATTGCCAGCTCTTAGACACAATGCATAAAAATTGGTAAAGTATATTCATTAATTCATTATTTATTAATTGAAGTTATATATTTCAGTAGTACACACAAAACACCATTAGCTACCTTACAATTCCATATGTATATTAATAAATATACAACTTTCAAAACATTTGTTTCGCCGTTAATATGGAGCACTTTGGCAATGAGCGCCGCAGGCGCTCATTGCAGGCGAGCCTCGCATAGCGAGGCGAGCCGTTAATACGGAGCACTTTTTTATGGAGCAAAGTGCTCCATATGTATATTAATAAGTATACAACGTTCCAAACATACACATCTCATTGCCGTCATTTTTTGATGGGCAATACGCTAGTCTTCTAATAATCTTAATGTAGGGATAACTGGGTTTAGATAGGGTTAAGTGGTTAGTGATAGGGGTAATTAGGTATAGTAAGGGTTAAATAGGGTTAATTACTTAGATGGGCATTAATTACTTAGAGGGGGTTAATTAGTTAGAGGGTGTTCATTTACATGTATTAGGTTATTGGGGGGATAATAGTGTAGTGTAGGGTAGTGCTTAGACTTAGTGTCATGAGAGTCCTGGAGAGGGCCAAAAGCCTCACATTGTGTGGCAAACAGCATTGCCAGCCTTACAATTTCAATCCCATAATTTTTGACGGGCAACCTCCTACTATATATATATATATATATATTAATTAAACATTAATTAAAATTATATATATATATATATATATATATATATATATATATATATATATGTTAATTAATCATTATATATATATATATATATATATATATATATATATATATATATATATACACAGTATATATATATTATATTCATTTAATTTTCAGCGGAAGCTGATTTAATGTGAAAACATTTAATAATTGCAGAATAAAGATGCCATCAGTACGATGTAAGTTAATTCACTTATTATTATGGTTATTATTATTAAAATTAACCCTTCGATTTCCACAGGGCGTCAAATCAATATAGCCCAGGGCATCAAAACTCTTAAATCCGCCCCTATGCCTGGGCCCTAGAACCAAGCCTAACTTTCCTTCCCTCCCTCCCCCCGCCCGCAAGGATAGTGGTGGGTCCACGGATCTCACCAAGGAGGGCCACATTCTCCTTGGGCATGTAGTTCAGGGCCTTTATCCACTTACCCTTCCGACTGTGGAAGGAGATCCTGCGCTCCCTCATCTGACCCTGAGGCCTGTCCCTCCTCCATGTTACCACCCCCCTGGGATCAGGCCCCTCCCCCTCTGTCCCTAAACTTGATGTGCCTATCATTATGGGCACCCCACCAACACCCACCTCCTCTCCTCCACTCTTCTTCCAAAGACGATATCCCCTTATTTAGGGCTGCCCATAAAAAACCCTAATGAGTGATACATGTGATATATTCTATGTGAGTTTTTACCTGAATTTTTATTTCATGACATCCATAAGAGATAAACCTTAAATCCTTAAATATGTGTGTTTTCCTAGTGAGCCTAAAAACCTACATGTAAACCAACCAGCCATAGCACCAGATAATGCCCTACAGAGAACTGTTATGTGATAAGTACAAGAAAGCAATATTTTTTCTTGCTGTGATCTCTGCAGGGAAGGGGCTAACTAGAAATAAAAATGAATGTGGTGGATTTAATGACCCCTCCACCTAAGTTTTTCTACTCCCCTTCAACAACAGGCTACCATTGGGAATGTTATGGGCCCCCATGGACCCTATCCCCCCATGGTGGTTCACAGAGACCCTCATAGTTCTTAACAACAAGTACATAAAATAATAGTATTACAAAAATGCATAAAAAATAAACTAGCAAAAAACAAAAAAAATAAAGTTATATTTACCCTCTATTTCAATTCCCTCCAGTAACAATCATTGAGGTCCTTGTGTTTCTTAAAGATGTTGGTCCTCTTCTATCTTAATTGAAGACCCTCAATCCTCATCTTCTGGCCACCTAAAGAAGGGAGCTGCTCTAAAAAATAAAAAATAAATAACTAAAAGAGTTCTTCCTCTGAGGACCTCCCTGCTGATCAATGCTTTCTGATGGAGCCCTTGCCTTATATACTATTTTTATGGCTTCTTGGTTTAAAAAAGTTGCAATTACTGTATATTTTAGCTAATCTGAATTAAGTATTTGAATTGCTTGCACCCCATTTCTGATTTTTAAAAGTCTAACCAAGCAGAATGCCTGAATTTAAATATGTACATTCTGATTATAATTGTCCCTGTTCTGATAGGTTGAAATGCCAATTAGTATGGGGTTTCATTATAGTGTTACCCTTCTCTGATTGGCCTCTTGAAAATTACGATTTTATAAACATTCAAAACTATACAAATGTTACAAACCAATTGAAATAGTAAATATATGGAGGAGATGCCCAGACTTTGAAAATTCAGTTACTACAATACTTAGCAAATATAGCTAGTAATTGTGTATATATAAAATGAATTAGAAAAAAAGAAGAAAAAGCAATTCATAAACTAGCATATCCCCCATTTTTTTTTAGCCAGAAGGGATTCCTTTTTTCAATCTAAACTAATGTTGTAACACGGATATTTCATATCCTAAAATATAACCTTTACTGATTAATTTTAAAATAACACAATAATGTACATTCAATAAAATGTTTTATTTGTTAAAATGCAATACCTAAAAAACAGACCAAGAGTTAGTGACTCTTTGTTTTTAAGGTAGTGACTTGTGAAGAGTAAAAATAACAAGGACCTATAATTACTCTGTAGTTACTACCATAGTTATTTTGAAAGAGTATCAAAGATAAGTTAGATATAATGCATTTTTGTTGTTCAGTCATGTCTGACTCTCCATGACACTGTGGACCACAGCACTCAAGGGACATCTGTCATCCACTGCCATTATGAGCTACCTCAAGCTCATGTTTATTGAAATTAGTAATGAAACTGAATTATTCATCGTCAAATTGGCAAAGAAAATCACTTTTCTAGTACCTTAAACTGGGAAGGGATGAGTGTTCAAAGATTGGATTGCCCCTTACCCAAACATACTGTACCTATAGATAAAGTTCAGGTGAGGTTGTCTGCAAGTTCCAATTGATAGAATAACAGTAGCAAATATTAAGAAATATACTTATTATTTTAAAACTAGGAAATTGCCCATCAAAAATGCCACACAATGCAAGGCTATGGGCCCTCTGAGCACTTTTTACTTCCTTCGGCCTCGTTTTCATCATGTTTGCTTTTTTTCGGCAACCATTTTATTCTCTTGCTTAGGCGATTTTCGGTTGTGAAAAAACGCCAAATATGCCTCAAGTTAACTTGTAACTTGTAACCCTGGCTCTCCCAATGTGCTGTGTGTGAGTGTGTAGTTTAATTTGAGGCATATTTGTTGTGTTTTTCCGGTCTTGGCAGTTCCGTGGTTTGGGCGTTAAAGTCAGATTTTTGCGAGCCGTACAGTGCATGTACGGGTTTTGGTCCTAAGCCGTATGGCTCGTAAGGCCCGCGTGCCTCAACTGCTGCGGAAAAGTCCCATGGGCCTCGCGATGAGCCCTGCAGTGAGAGCCTTCGGGGCTCATTGCAGCCTAACTGCCGCGTGACAACCCGCCTTGCTGCGTGACGGCTCACCTCGATTTGCGAGGCTCGCAGTTGCAAACAGCATAGTCCAGCGTGCTTCAACTCATTGCAACCTAAAATCCACGTGATGCTTGCAGTTACGGCCCTACGACCCCGTACGACTTAGGCAGTGAGCATCAAAGGCGCTCATTGTGCTGGTGGAGATAAGCGATGTAGGCGCTCATCCCTACGACACGCGGGACTAAAGATCAACAGAAATCTCAATTATACAATTTACAATGCGACACCCGTAGCAGTTTTAAAAAAAAGCGTGGAAAAATTACGGCCAGTAACACACTTTGCAAAGGAAAGCGGGACTTCGAAAAAAAATATACGAGCCGCCGGACTTAGGAAAAATAATACAAGGTCGAAAAAATACAAAGTTAATGGCCAAACCGCGCACATCCCAAAAAAAAAAATACAAATACAAATAAAATAAAACAATACATAAAAAAACATCACACACAGCAAGGGGGGACAGCCAGGATGTCTAAGAGACAGGTTGCACGCAAATTTAAACAGAATTTGTCAAGTTTCGGAACTCAAAAATCGCCTAAGCGGCAAAAAAAATGGCATCCCCTAACCACGCAAAACAACGCCAGGCACAAAAGACTTTTAGCCAGGAACGTACGAAGTACACAATACACTATTATGAAGGAAAGAAAATGCCCAACAGCCGCAAATACACAATTGCTGCCATTTTACAACATTAACTTGCAACTAATAACATTACCACTCTAAAATGCCGCTTTACCCAACTAAACAAACGGTTTGGCCTCACGCACGCAGCCTATTTACACTGCACACTTGCCACATTGCTGACACTTTCTCCTCAGGTCAGCAACAGTCCAAATGTACCTTGTATACTGCAGGAAAATCAAAAGAGATTGTTAGCTCTTCAGGATATTGATTGCTGGATATATTAATTACAAATAGGTAAAGTATATTAATGTATTATTTAATGTATTATTTAATTAATTAATTATTATATATAAAAAAAAATATATATATATATATATCTAAAAATAAAAATAGTAAAGGAGAGGCTCGCAATAAGCGCCACAGTGAGGGCTCACAGTGAGCACCGAGGATACTCAGAGGAGAAAAAGTACACAAGGGGAGAGGCTCGCAATGAGCGCCGAAGGTACTCAGAGGAACAAGAGCCTTACATTGTGTGGCAAACAGCATTACATCCCTTACAATTTTATGGCCGTCATTTTTTGACGGGCAATTCGCTAGTAAATTATGAAAGTGAGAAGCCAGTGCCAAACCAGTGTGAATTACTTAATCATAATATTTATAGTTATACTAGTGACTTGCCCGTCAAAAACGACGGCAATAAAATTTGAAGCCTGGCAATGCTGTTTGCCACACAATGCGAGGTTCTCCCCCTTCTAACTTGCGGGCCTTGTGATGAGCCTCTTCCCCCTTTACTTTCCGGGCCTTGCATGAACGCCTTTGGCGCTCATCATGAGCCCCGCAATAAGTGGCTTTGCCTCTCATTACAGTCATCGGCCAACACCCAACTTTCGGGCCTCGCAATGAGCCTCTCCCCACTCTCTCCCTGCCTTGTCTCTTTGCCCTCTCTCACTCCCCTTATATCCCTCCCCTGCGTCTCCTTCAACACCACTCACTCCCCTGTGTCTCTTTACACCCTCTACCCCCCTCTCACACCTGTGTCTCTTCCCCCCACTTCCTCCCTATGTCTCTTTCCCCCCCTCTCTCCACTATGCTCCTGTTTGCATTTATCGGTGTGAAACCATTTGTGGGCTTGGGAAATTCAACCATTTAAATATCAAATTAGCCCACAAACTCACTTACAGGCTGCCTGCCTCTCCCCCTGTGCTGAGTGTGAGGTTGTAAGTATTTTTTTTTTGTTAATTGCCATCTTTTGGCGGTCTCCCAACGACTTCCGAGTTACAGGCTTTAAAAAAATGGCGGCCGTTAAATCCGTAATATTTTTTTTTTGTTTCAAAGATTTTTATTCAACAGCTTTTATGTTACATAACAAACAATTACATTGCAAACATCTGTTAACTGAAATTATTAAGATAATTGTGTCTATTGTTATTAAAATATAATATTCATATCAATAAACAATCATTCAGTCAGATATCTCACATTTTTCCTTTTTTGGTGATGGTTGTAAGTAAATACGCAATTAAAGTTCCACTCCTAAGTGTTCCTCACTACATCCATTCCTATAAATCCGTAATATTTTTGAAGCCTGTAGCTCCTAAGCCATTTTGAGCCTCTCCCCCCCCTTCAAGCCAGTCACGTACAGGCCTCGACATGAGTTTGGCGCTCATCGCAAGCCCCGTCAAGCCAGTCACGTACGTCCCTTACATACTGGCCTTGTCTCTCTCTCTCTCTGTCTTGTGTGTCTCGCTCGAATTTATTTCTCTCTGACCTGTCTCTCTCGGTCCTGGTGCGCTCTCTCTCTCTCTCTGTGTATGCTTTCGCTCTCTCTGCACTTTTTTCTCTGTGTGTGCTCTCTCTGTGAGCTCTTTCTGTGCACTCTCTCTCTCTGTGCTCTCTCTCTTTCTGTGTGCGTCTGTGCACTCTCTCTCTGTGCACTTTCTGTCTGTGCACTCTCTCTTTGTGCACTCTCTCTCTCTCTGTGCATTCTCTCTTTCTGTGCACTCTATCTGTGTGCTCTCTCGCTCTTTGTGTGCACTGTCTGTGTGCAATCTCTCACTCTGCACCCCTCTCTCACTGTGTCGATCTCTGTGCGTTGTCTCTTTCTGTGCGCTCTCTATCTCTAACTGTGCACTCTCTCTGTCTGCGCTCTCTGTCTGCGCTCTGTCGCTGTTTGTGTGGGCACTGTCTGTGTGCACTCTTTCTCTTTGTACCACTCCCTCTCTGTGTTGTTATCTGTACGCTCTCTGTGTGTGTGCTCTCTCTCTCCGTGCACTGTCTCTGTGGCTCTTTCTCTCAGTGCGCTCTCTGTCTCTGCTCTCTGTCTGTGCACTCTCTCTGTGCGCTCTCTTTGTCCGTGCGCTCTCTCTGTCTATGCGCTCTTTCTTGCTCTCTGTGTGTGCTGTCTGTGGGCTGTCTGTTTATGATCTCTCTGTCTATGCACTCTCTCTGCTCTCTGTCTGCACTCTCTCTCTGAGTTGTCTTTCTGTGCACTCTCTCTCTTTCTGTGCACTTTGTGTGCTCTCTCTCACTCTCTGTTTGAGCTGTGTGTGCTCTCTCTCTCTCTGTACCCCTCCTGCTCTGTGTCGATCTCTGTGTGCTCTCTGTGTGTGCGCTCTATCTATCTGTGAAGTCTCTATGTGTCCCTCTTTCTCTCTGTGCGCTCTCTCTCGCTCTTTGTGTGCACTGTATGTGTGTACTCTCTCTCTGTCGATCTCTGTGCGCTCTCTGTGTGTACACTCTCTCTGTGCACTCCCTCTATGGCTCTCTTTCTCTCTGTGCACTCTCTCTCTCTGCACTCTATGTCTGTGCACTCTCTCTGTCTGTGCGCTCTCTCACTCCCTGTGTGTGCTGTCTGTGTGTGATTTCTCCATCTGTGTGCAGTCTCTCTCTCTGTACCCCTCCCTCTCTGTGTGTAGATCTCTGTGCTCTCTCTGTCTGTGCACTCTCTCTGTGTCTCTCTCTCTTTGTGCGCTCTGTCTCTCTGTGTGCTCTCTGTCTCTGCTCTCTGTGGGTCTCTCTCTCTCTGTGCGCTCTCTGCCTCTGCTCTCTGTCTGTACACTCTCTCTCTGTGCACAGTCTGTGCGCTCTCTCTGTCTGTGCGCTCTCTGTCTGTGCTCTCTCTCTGTCTGTGCTCTCTCTGTGCACTCTCCCTCTCTAGCTCTATGTGAGCTGTCTTTGTGCTCCCTCCCTGTCTGTGTGTGCTCTTGCTCTGTAATTCTCTCTCTCTCTGTATCTGTCTCTCTCTGTACCTGTCTCTCTGTCTGTACCTGTCTCTCTCTGTACCTGTCTCTCTCACTCTGTACCTCTCTCCCTCCCTCTCTCTCTCACTTTGCTATCTTTCTCTGAAATGCAAATGGCCGCCAGATTCTGTTAAGTTCAGGTTTTTGGTCCCGCCCCCACTGACGTCATAGCCATGCCCCCTTCATGACATCAGCGTTAGCAACATTTTTTGCTGCTCACAACTATATATGTGACTAGCGAATTGACCAAAAAATGACGGCAATAGAATTGTAAGTCAAGGAATGTTGTTTGGGGCAGACATTATTTTTTATGGTGGTCTGAGATCTAGGCGCTGATTGCGAGCCTCTGGGTTGTTGTATTTTTTTTTATCAGAGGCGCTTTTGCTGTCATTGTAGGGTAGGCGCTGATCTGCTTTTTGCGCTTATTGCAAGGCTGTCCCCTGGTGTAGTTTGTGTGCTATGAGCAGCATTGGCGCTCGTTGTGAGGCGCTCAGTGAATGTCTTTTGCGTTTATTGTAATAGTGTTTTTTTTTTTTGTGTATATGTATGTTGCGATGCTAATTAAATAAGTAGTAAATTAATAAATGAATATACTTTACCTATTTGTAAGTAATATATGCAGGAAGCATTGTGTTGAAGAGCTGACAATCTGTTTTCATGTTCCTGCAGCATACAATGTAGGTTTGCACTGTTGTGGAGCTGAGGTGTAAGTGTCAGCAATGTGTGAAGTGTGTAGTGTAAATAGGCTGCGTGCGCGAGGGGAAGCCGTTAGTGTAGCTGGGTACTTCCGCATTGTGTAAGTTAGTGTTATAAAATGGCGGCGATTGTGTATTTGGTACGCGGGTGTGGATGATGAAGCGTCCTTGCTAATGGTGTATCTTGTAGGTCGTACGGGTTTTTGTAAAAGCCGTATTTGCTTTGTGTAATTTAACGGCTTTAGAGGTCGTGTAGCCATAGGGTCCCTCATGGTATAGGAGTTTATACTAGGTACCATTGGGGTCTCCACGATAAAGAGGTTCATTTTAGTTGTTATAAGGATCCATAAGGACCCCCATGGTTATGCTTTATATTACCATGAGGGTCCATAGAGATCCCATGTTAACAGGTAAATCTAGGGGTCCTCTAAACACAACAGACCCCCCACCCCATAGCACCAGGAGTGGATGATCAGCTGTCCCTATGAGCCCAGTTATTAGCTGGAATACCCCCATCATTACCAAGGGTAATGATGGGGGAATTCCAGGGGATAACTGGGTTCATAGGGCCAGCTTGTTGTGTCTGATTTCAGCAATCAAGGCTTGAATCCCAAAAATAGGGTTTTAGCTCATTCCTCTGTTCATTTTGAGGTTTCTATGCTTTTCTGAGGCATTTTTATGCCTTCACAGGGGGGGGGGGGGGGGGGTGTTGTACTCTTTTGAAATTTCTGGCACTCGGAAGGACAGCTGAGTAAGCTTCAGCCAGCAAGAATATAATTCCAGGAGGCATGTGATATGAAAATAGTATTGGGCCACACACTCATGGCTTAAGATATTATGGATATTTCGAGCTTAGATGGAATTTCTCAGGGGTTAGATTTACTTGTGTGATGTGATAGCTAAGTAGTATTTTACAAATAAATTTCAATTTTTTTTTTTTTGCAGGAGAAATGAATAAGGGGCCTCAGTAACAGAGTATTGGCAAAGAGCAAATGTGGTAGTTTTATTTAAAATTTAATTTAATTAGTTTGAATGAGGCGGTAAGTAGAAATCTGGAACAGGACAACTTATATTGGCCTCCATCACATGCTTCACTTTTGCAGAGTAAACTTTTCTTGGAAATCTGCTATTAGCTAGCAAATCACACATCCAAACTGTATGAGAATTGACTGCTGACTACTGGTAAATTACCTAAAATTGCAACCCACATGTAGATTTTCCATTGATATTCTCCACAAGGCCGTCACGTTGTTCCAGCTGAGAGATACACTTTTACTTATGAGTGCTCCTAAGTCCTTATGAGTGCTGAGATTGTGAAAAAAATCCTGTGTGTATTTTCTCCCACCCGTAGACACACAATAAATGCTTGAGAAGTATTCAGGCATCAAACACCTTAATTGTGTCAGATCTGAGGATTGATTCCACATGTTTGACACAATTAAGGGGTTAATACTGCAACCCACATAAAAAAGGGGATCCCCCCACAATACCTGCTATTTAATATAAGCCTGAAGGTCCCCAGGATCCCCCCACCATACCCATATCTACTATGACCACTTCCCATGAGCTATGACCTTGGAGATCCCCAGGAATTTTCCCTTTCCATACTCTATCCATCTAAATTATAAACATGGAGATCTCTATAGACCTCCATGACACCTATCATTAACCCCTATATCCATGGGGGTCACTATAGATCTTCATGGCAACTACATTAAACCCCCTCATCTGCAGTTAAGCCCCACCACAAGGGTCCCTAATGGATCCCCATGGCATCTAAAAATTAACCACATGTCACCGACAACCTAAACAGACCATTGTGGCATCTTCAAATTAATTAAATGCAAGAGAGGTCCTTAATGGAATTCTGTGGCACTTATCATTAACCCTATATTATAGGGATCCTCTACAGACCTCATGGTACCTAACATTAATCCCTATGCCATGGCGTCATTGATGTCCTATCTATCACCATAGGGGTCCATATTGGATCCTCATGTAATTTCTATACCGTGGGGGTTCATAAAGACCTCCATAGACCCTATCAGTATAAAATAAAAAATAAAAATCATTACCAAAAAATAAAAAAATAAACTACTAAAAATAAAAAAATAAACTAAATCTGTGAGGGAGAAAGTATACTTACCTATTGAATGTAGCCCTCCAGTAATGATCAACTAAGTCTTGTTCCTTATGTTTCAGTCCTGGAAAAGCAGGCTTTCCATGTTTGTGAAGAATCATGTCCTCATCAGTCTTGCATGAAGCCAATGGTCTTTATCTTCTAGCCCGTTGAAATGGGCCTCCAACTAAAAAACTCATCTCTATTAAAAAAACAAAAATATTTGCTATAATTTTATTATTCTTATCCTTTATTTGTAATGTGCCAAATACAGGGGTTAAGTATAAATAACAAATTCAATATGAAATACATGTAAAAAAGCCCTTTGCTTTCAGTTGAAGAACTTACATACATGGTGATTTTTTTTACAAATCACCTTCCAATATTGAAAACTCTTTGTATTTCATATTGAATTTGTTATTTGTACTTAACCCCTGTATTTGGCTCATTATAAATAAAAGATAAGAAGAATAAAAAAAACTTACAATTGAATGGGAGTGGGAGAGGCAGGAACCGCTAACCGCTGCAAGAATAACAGATAAGCAGAGAGAGAGAAAGTTGAGAGTGATAGAGAAGGAAAGAGAGGACAATTATGTTGCATTGAGTTTACCTGAGTAGAAGATGTAAGAAGTTGGGAAGATGTTTCCATTTAGTAGGAGATAGTAGAAATCTGATAAGGAGGTATTGTGAAACAGTGGTGCTAGTATGCAATTTTTATTATCTTTACCTAGGAGGAGCACCCATGCTTACTAATGGCTTTTGCAATATTTTCTGACCTTAAATAAATAGTTACGAGGAGCCCCTTCTTGCAGTTATATACCAAATGGAATGGAGCTTATAGTATGTAGACTTTGTAAAGGAAATTGATACAGTGCTACATGGGAGGTTATTGTATAAATTAAAGGATACAGGAATTGCAGTAAACGTCTGCACATTTATAGAAAACTGGTAAAGAGGCAGAAAACAGATAATTGAAAATGGATTATACTCAGATTGGACTAATGGGGTTAGTGGGGTACCTCAGAATTTGGTACAAGGTCATCTTCTTTTTAATATATATACTAAGGGCCTCATTCTATTAGCGGCCGCAGCCGTTGCGGGGCCGCAAGGATTGGCCGCAAGCTATTTGGCTATTCTATTCCCTTACGGCCGGAGGCTCCGGCAGGCTTGCGGCCGGTGCCTTGCTATCTCTTGCGGCCGCTCGCGCCAGAGGAAAGCCTTTGATTTAAAACGGCCGCAAGAGTTTTGCAATTCAATTGCTCCGGGAAACCTCTCTGCAAGGCTAAAAGCGAGCCGCAGCTTACTTGCAGGAAAGAGGTCTCGCTAGCACCAATTAAGCACATAAAATAGCCCAAATAAAGCCATCCTGCACTTTGCGAAGACTATAAAGGGATTTTAGGTGTTAGAAAAAATAGCACATAATTATCCTGTACTCAAATCCGTAAAATATTTTATTTTTAATATCCGTAAAATATCCATGTAAAAAGTCCAGAGTGCTTGGAGCACTTCAGACCCGCCCACGCCGCAGCCGGAAAATAAACAGTTAATTTGAACTCGGGTTTGGGCAGATGTGCAAGCTTGAGAGTGGGTTACTTTTAATCCTCATGTCCCCCAATATGATCCCTAGCATTTACAGAGCTGTACAGTGCAGGCTTGAATTTATTTTTGAGTTTTTAGATTTCAGAGATTACGGCCGGTTCCAAGATATGCGGCCGGCCGTAAAAGGAGATCCTTGCGGGGCCGTATAATAGAATCGCGAGTTAACTGAACCCCCGCAAGGAATCGCAGCCTTACGGCCGATTTACGGCCGCTAATAGAATGAGGCCCTAATAATTTAGAAGTAGGCCTGGAGAGTAATGCAACTATATTTGCTGATGACACCATATTGAGCAAGGTAATTACATCAGACCAGGAATTCCATTCCCTTCACAGAGGAATGGGTGGCTAAATTGCAAATGAGCTTTACAGAGAAATGTACAATTATGCATTTTGGAAGGAAACATAATCATGCAATGTATAAACTAAATGGAACAAATTTTGGATCATCAGAGATAGAAAAGGATTTAGGAGTGCGTATGAAAAATCACCTACGTAGCTCAATGTCAGGGCAGCAGCAGCAAAGACAAATAGAAAATTAGCATTTTTAAGAATGGTATAGTAGATGAGAAGCAAGTATAATTCTGACACTATTTAAATCACTTGTAAGACCTATTTTGTAAGATGGAGAATACATTTCAGCACCATGTCTAAAAAGATCATTTTTAGAGCTAGAAAATAACGAAAGAAGGACAACAAAAATAATAAGGGGGAATGGAATAAAGAGAGGCTAACCAAAGTATACTTATTTTCTTTAAAAAAAGGTAACTTATGATGAGATATAAATAGATCCAGGGTCAGTACAAGGCTTTGTGTAAATTTCTTGCAAAGAAGCTTACAGCCAACAAGACACCCTTTGAGATTAGAAGTAAACATATTTAATCTTAAAGAAAGAAAAGGGTTCTTCACAGTAAGGGATATGAGATTGTGAAACTCATTAGCCAAAGGAGATAGTGAGAATAGATTTAATAAATAGTTTAAAATAAGGGAGATGGATTTAAATTATTTGATTAAAAATGTCATACAAGGTTATATCAGTTAACTTTAATAGGTAGGCTATTGATCCAGAGTACAATCTGATTCCAGTTCTTGAAATCAGAATTTTTTTTTACATAATGTGACAACTGGCAGTGTTTCAAATTGTTTTGTTTTTTTGCCCTTCTCTGAATCAATTGACAATCCACAAAATATAAAGATCTGTGGAAATCCTAAAAGGTTGAAATGCTTTAAAAGTATTTTTTTCAACCTAAATTACAATTTTACAATAATAAATATATGATAGTGATAAATGCGAAATATATTGTTTGTTGGGGAAAATATAGGTATATGAGAAAAGGATCTTGAAACAGAAATGGAAAAAATAAGGAGATCAAGTTTATATAATGTATCTGGAATTAATATATTGAGAAATCGAACATTTTCATTATTTCATTATACCAAAATCAAAATTAATTAAAATAGAGTTTACAGATCATTAACAATGCTGCAAGGAAGACTGTTGCAGCCACTTGGAACCAATTTACTGTACTTGCCAGGCAATAGATACAACTGACCTCATAGGTAATATGGAATTTTGACATAGTAGACAAAGATTCTGCAAAAAAATAACTATTAGTTTGCACATATTGGATACTGAAAAAAGTTGTTCAATATGGTAACCCAAAATGTATTATATATTATAGACAGTTTTTTTTCCCATTAATGTACATAAGAATATTAACTCATATATCTGTTCAACATATATTCATTTTACTTGTACCTTATAATGTAATGTTTTAACTTCATAACGATGTATTTTATTTTATTTATAACTAATCAATAAAGTATATAAAGCAAAAAGAGGAAAAACTAGAGGAGCTAACTTCAGTACAGAACTTACAACACGTGTGTAGCCTGTACTAATATCCTAGCCTGAGTCTTTCAGAGGGACATCCTTATATTTTCAAGAGTTGCATTTGCTACAAAATTAAAGATATTTTTTAATGTTCAGCCACCGGTATTTTAAAAACAAGGATATAATGATATGGGCATTCCATATGCCCACAATGGTCGTGCCTGACAAGAGGGTTAATAATTTTCTGCTGACCTTTTTGGCAGCAACATGGTTTTATTTATCAAATAATGTCGAAGGCCTGGGGAAGCTTCCATCTGGTAATGATATCTATATCCTGGGACATCACATGTTGCTTGTTTTTCCAATCAAATTTAAAAACTCTTCTATGGCTGTTTGTCATCACCTTAATTTGTACTTGAGAGGCAAAGATTTATAACCGTGTGGGGCCAGTGTCAAGTTCAATGTTAATAGAAGGTCAGATAACTTAATTTAAGATCAAAACATAAAGATCACTTGAGCAAGGCTGATGAGCTGCTCAAGTACTCACTTTTTCTCCTGTTCTGCAATCTAGCCTTTTTGTATGATGGTTCCATGATGTTAGAATATATATACAGTGCCTTGCAAAAGTATTCACCACCCTTGCCATTTTTGGGGTTTTCTTGCCACACCACCTGGAATTAACATGTATTGTTTGAGGATTTGCATCATTTAATTTACAGAACATGCCCACAACTTTGAAGATGCTTTTTTTTTTTTTTATTGTGAAGCAAACAACAAATAGGACAAAAAAACAGAAAAAGTCAATGTGCATAACTATTCAACCCCCCCCCCCCCCCCCAATTGCAGCGCCAAATCACTTTGGATAAGTCTCTATGAGCTTGCCACATCTTACCACTGGGATTTTAGTCTATTCCTCCTTGCAAAACTGCTCCAGCTCCTTCAAATTGGATGGTTTGCACTTGTGAAAAGCAAGCCTGACCACAGATTTTCTATTGGATTGAGGTCTGGGCTTTGACTAGGCCATTCCAACACATTTACATGTTTCCCCTTAAACCACTCAAGTGTTGCTTTAGCAGTGTGTTTGGGGTCATTGTCCTGCTGGAAGGTGAACCTCTGTCCTAGCCTCAAATCACGCACAGAGTGGTACAGGTTTTGCTCAAGAATATCCCTGTATATAGCACCATCCATCTTTCCCTCAACTCTGACCAGTTTCCCGGTCCCGGCTGCTGAAAAACCTCCCCCCAGCATGATGCTGCCACCACCATGTTTCACTGTGGGGATGGTGTTCTTTGGGTGATGTGATGGGTTTGCGCCAGACATAGCGTTTTCTTTGATGGCCGAAAAGTTCAATTTTTGTCTCCTCAGACCAGGGCACCTTCCTCCATACATTTTGGGAGTCTCCCACATGCCTTTTTGCGAACTCAAAACTTTCCATTTTCTTTTGCTAAATGTAATGGCTTTCTTTTGGCCACTCTGCCATAAAGCACAACTCTATGGAGCGTACGGCTTATTGTCATCCTATATACAGTTACTCCAATCCCAGCTGTTGAACTCTGCAGCTCCTCCAGGGTTACCGTAGGTCTCTGTGCTGCCTCTAATGCCCTTCTTGCCTGGTCCGTGAGTTTTGGTGGGCGGCCGTCTTTTGGAAGGTTTGCTGTTGTGCCATGTTCTTTCCATTTGGTTATGATAGATTTGATGGTGCTCCTGGGGATCATCAAAGATATTTTTTTATAACCTACCCTGACTTGTACTTCTCAACAACATTGTCCCTTACTTTTCTGGAGAGTTCATTGGTCTTCATGGCAGTGTTTGGTTAGTGGTGCCTCTTGCTTAGGTGTTGCCGCCTCTGGGGCCTTTCAAAAAAGGTGTGTATATGTAATGACATATCATGTGACACTTAGATTGCACAGGTGGACATCATTTCAATAATTATGTGACTTCTAAAGGTAATTGGTTGCAACAGAGCTTTTTATGGGCTTCATAACAAAGGGGGTAAATACATACGCACATGACAGTTTTCTGTTTTCTATTTCTAAAATATAGTTTTATTTATATATTTTTCTCATTTCACTTCACCAACTTAGACTATTGTTTTTTGATCCATCACATAAAATTCAGATTAACAAAGCATTGAACATAAGGCTGTAATGTAACAAAATAGGTAAAAAGTCAAGGGGGTGAATACTTTTGCAAGGCACTGTATATGTATCACATATAATAGTTGTCAAACTGTGAGTCTTCGTCACAAAGCGAGCTCGCAAGAACTGCGTCCCTCGCAAAGCGAGGGATGTAGTTTGGGCCGCAAATGTGGACCCTCACAAAGAGAGGGGCCACATTTGCGGATGGTGGAGGCTTTAACGTTGGCTGCAATAAGCCAAAGGCTCATTGCGGGCCGCAAATGCAGACCCTCGCAAAGCAAGGGGCTGCATTTGTGGAGGTGGAGGCTCTACGGCGCCACACTCGTGGTTACAAACTTTGAAAAAACGTTGAAAAAAGACAACCACAACGCAGGACTTAGAAAAAATAAAATAACGCACAATGACTAAATATGGACATACACAAAAAAATACGAGCCGTGGGACTTGCGACCTCGCAAAAATACGAAATTAACGGCCGTAACGCGGACATTCACAAACAACCAAAACACTTCAAAATAAATAAAAAAAATAAATAAACACACACACAGCATGGGGGGAAAGCCACAACATCTGCCAGTGAGGTTGACCCCCAATTAAAGTTGAATTGAAGGAGTTTTGGAACTTGAAAATCAACTAAGCGAAAAAAAACATGGCAGGCGAAAAAAATTAAAACGAGGCTACACAACCCAAAACCCGCAAATAACAGCCAGGCACGTGCGACTTTTGACAAGGACGTACGAGGTACAAAAATGCAAAATTACGAGGTCGCAAAAATATGAACTTAATGGCCGAACCGCACACAGCGAAAAACATGAAGAACACTCAAAATACAAACACAAATTTAAAAAAAAAATTACACACAGCAAGGGGGACAGCCAGGACGTCTGGGAGTCAGGTTGCACTCACATTTAAGTCCAATTTACAGAGTTTAGCCAATCGAAAATCCCCTAAGCAAGAGAAAAAATGTCCGCCGAAACAAACGAAAAAGAGGCTACACGACCCTAAACCCGCAAAACACCTCCAGGCACATACGACTTTTAAACAAAACTGCAGAATACGCTATTAGCAAGGACGCAAAATCATCCATACCTGCCTACCACATGGTAAACAAACGGTTTCCCCTCGCGCACGCAGCCTATTTACACTACACACTTCACACATTCCTGACACTTACACCTCCGCTCAACAACAGTGCAAATCTACATTGCATGCTGCAGGAACATCAAAACAGATTGTTAGCTCTTCAGCACATTGCTTGCTGCATATATTGATTACAATTACGTAAAGTATATTAATTTATAATTGTAATACTTAATTATCATTGTACTCAGAGGACACAAAGTACACCAGGGGAGAGGCTCGCAATGAGCGCCAAAAGGAGATCAGCAAGGACCTTACAATCAGTGCAAAAACAGCTCTGATAAAAAATACACCAACCGAGAGCCTCACAATAAGCGCCCAAGGTACTCACTTGACCAAAACACTTACTTTCTGTGGAAACAGCATTACCTGCCTTATAATTTTATTGCCCCGTAATTTTTGACCGGCAAGTCGCTAATATATATATATATATATATATATATATATATATATCATATTGAGCATAGTTTTTGACCCCATAGTGCAAACCGTTTAACATGTTTTTGTGTTGATATTTGAAGTGCTGCATAACTGTAGAACATGCGGTTAACTATAATTAATGGATAGGGTTTTTCTCACAGAGCAAAACAGCTGGTACTTTATTACTGTGTACCCCAGGTCATAAGCTAGCGTATGTTTATAATTGGGAAGTTCAATGACAAATATGGTCGTGGGCAAGCAAATCACTTCAAAGGTAGACACTTACCTCTCTCACTGTATGATTCATGCCGGTGGATAAATCGGAAAGCTATTGACAACTTTGAATCATAAATAAAATGAGTTTGTGCCTTGTGATTCACTGATGGAAGAATAGTTATTCTGCTACTCGGCAAATACGTAAAATCAGTTCATATGCCAGTGACAGCTTGGAAAAATGGGCAAATACTGTACAGATCTACAGTATGTACTGGATCTTATACATAGTATATGAAAAGAACTATACAATTCCTTGTGCTTAAACTGAGAGCTTGATTCTATAGTTCCCATAAGAACTCCCACAAGGTTCACTCGTAGCTACTCAAGGACTTACGGAAGAATTTACTCAGCAATTCTATGGCCCACTCAGTGAAGCTCTCATTAGAGCTTACTCTTTTTTAATTTAGGATGTTTATACTTCAATATTATTTTATTAGAGTCACTGTAGGAAGGGAGGGGCATGGGGGGCAGACCCGCCTGGGCGCAACCTCTTTGGAGGCGGCACGAGCTGTAGTGAGAATGCCAGGCAGTTGCAGCTGATGCCCCCGGTGTGTGTGTGTGTCTGTGTCAGTGCGTGTGTCTGTGAGTGCATGTGTCTGTGTCAGTGTGTGCCTCTGTTTGTGGGAGTGTGTGTATAACTATGTGAGTGTGTGTCTGTGAGTGTGTGTCTGTTAGTGTGTGTCTGTGATTGTGTGTGTCTGAGTGAATGTGTGTCAATCAGTGTGTCTGTGTGAGTGTGTCTGTGAGTTTGTGTCTGTGTGTGTGAGTGAGTGCCTTAGTGTGTATCTGTGAGTATGTCCGTGAGTGAGTGTGTGTCTATGGGTGTGTCTGTGTGAGCGTGTGTCTGTGAGTGAGTGTGTGTGTGAGTGATTGTGTCTGTGATTGTGTGTGTCTGAGTGAGTGTGTGTCAATCAGTGTGTCTGTGTGAGTGTGTCTGTGAGTTTGTGTCTGTGTGTGTGTGAGTGCCTTAGTGTGTATCTGTGAGTGTGTCTGTGAGTGTGTGTCTGTGTGAGTTAGTGTGTCTGTGTGAGTGAGTGAGTGTGTGTGTCTGTGTGAGTGAATGTATGTCTGTGTGAGTGTACATTTGGCTGTGAGTGAGTGTGTGTGTCTGTGAGTGTGTGTAAGTCTTTGAGCGTGTGTTTCTGTAAGTGTACAGTATGTCTGTGTGAGTGTGTGTAAATCTGTGAGTGTGTGTCTGTGAGTGTACGTGTGTCTGTGAGTGTGTGTGTGTCTGTGAGTGTACGTGTGTCTGTGAGTGTGTGTGTCTGTGTGCGCTTTTGCAGCCCGGGGCTGCCGCTGAGTTTGACGGTAGTGGGGGTGGGGAGCTTTGGTCTGCATCAAACATCGGGGTAGCTGCGGGCGGCAAAAGCTCTAGCTACGCCACTGATTAGAGTCCTGAAAATGCTTCTTTAGACTTTTTTCTTCTGCTGGGACACTCATCGCTCAAATGACTTATACGTTTTTTATGAAAGGTTCACGTAAGGGTTTTCATGCTCTTATGGAAGGCTGAGTTTACAAGTGAGGATTTGTAACCCATAGACCCTTCAGAGAACATGTAAGATGTAACTTTAGAAGTAACTTTCATGAGAGCCATGTAATTGAAGATTGGGTTTCTTAGCTAACGTAAAGAGACAATATATTCTCTATCCCATGACCATTAATTCACTACCCTTTTAGGGGAGTTGTACACCATGATCTTCATTCAATTGAGGCTTTCAGGATATCCGGGCTCGGAAATGGCGCCCCCAAATTTCTTTGCTATTCAATTGTCTTCATTTTTTTAGGGCGCCAATCGAGTTATGGGCTTCATGCTGAGATTATTTGCGATTCATGTTTCAAATTGCAAGCTAATGCCCTTCCAAGCCTTTGATCTTTCACAGCTGCGAACGCTAAAATCGCAAATCGCTATTCAATTGCTCCGATTCCCACTCGCTAAACACTTCATCAAGCCCGCAAGCGGGAAAAGATGATCCACAAATTACTGGTACCAAGGAGGTCTCGCAAAGGGCTTAATGACATGTCCGGAGCACTATAAATGCATATAGAAACACTCTTCTGTACTCTTATTAAAAGTTTAAATTATATTAGGTCTTAGAATTAATAACACAAAATTCTCAGGCTCGCAAATGGGCCCCAAAAAATACTTTATTTCATGTTCAATTTCCGTGGTATATCGATCCCGACAATCAATGTGTTAATACATATAATGGAACTCTCATGTAATAGAAAATCATATTATGGCTTTATCAATATTGCATTATATCTGGAATGTGGGCCCGATCGTAACTCACAATTCAAGCCCGTAGGACTTTGAAATCCAACTTCCATTTTTCATTGAGGTCCTACGAGCTTGAACATGACGCAAGGCCGTAACTCGTAGTTAGAAACATCCAATGGAATGTGGGTCCGATCGTGACTTGTGGTTCAACCCCGTAGAACTTCAATGAAAAATGGAGTTTGGATTTTAAAGTCATACAGGCTTGAACCACAAGTCACGTTTGGACCCACATTCCCTTGGCTGTTTCTAACTGCGAGTTACGGCCTTGCGTCACGTTGAAGGCCACAAATGCTACTTTCGATAGCATGGTTTGTGATTTGCTCTATCGGGCCGGGACTTGCGAGACCAGCCAATTGAATAGCATCATACGTTGCCGTGGCTACGGGCTCGCAGCAGGCACGCAGACATACAGCCTACTCCAATCGAGTTGAGGCCTTGCAATTGAATAAGGTTCCATGTAAGTTAGTAACACTGAAGCATTTGGAATAATTACTAAACAGTAAACTAACATCTAGGCTCACTATGCAGTGTGGACATTACAATTCAGTTAGCTAAAGGGGAAGTTTCACCTCATACATGAGTTCACTGATTGTTCACTATATGTGTAAAAGTTTTAGCATTTGCATTTTATTGCTACAAAATCCCTCTTTATATATTATACGCTATGAGCTGCTGAGAAACAGAACTTAAATGTATCTGTCACAGCTTAGAAATCAGCTGAAGTCTGATTGGCTGTTGAGCTAGGTCTTGAACTTTTGATAAAAGCGTCTCACAGAGCTCAGAATTATGACAAATATCCATTTTTAATATGCAGCTTCCACTTTCCATGAACAAAAACGTCAAATTAGGCATGTTTAATAACTTTTATAAAGACAGTTAATCTTTAAGAGTGATCTATAATACAAATTCATTTTAGGTGCAACGTATAAAAAAAAAAAAAACACAATCCAGTCTGTACCTTGAGTTGGACTCAATTTCCTGCTGAGGTGATGAGTTTTATTGCTGTGGTGTTCCTACTGCTGAATTCAAGCCACTATGGGCTGTCTTCTATTAGAAGCCGGCATATGCCTTAAACCCTTTTGGATTTCAGGGGGCGTGATCATATGGTCTGACAATATTTAAGGAAGCCAATAGTAAATCATGATGTCATCCTGATGTCAATAAAACATGTAAGTTAGACGTAAACTGCAATCAGAGGCTACAAAATAATTAGTGCCAATAAGTAATATTTGCTGATCGTCTTGCAATCAAGCAATCTAGCACTCTATAAAATGCATTAGATCATCTGTTCTAGTCCATGTGGGTTTTATGATATATATATTAACCACTTGATATTACTCAGAAATAACAGTTACAAATAATTAGCCTCATTCAATTGCGTGCTCGCAACTCACTCGCCGACACCGCATGTCTGCGAGTGAGTTGCAAGCTCTCATTCAATTGCCCCAGGTCGCAAGTTGCTATCCTGAAGCCAGCTTCGTTAACCTTCCACTGGGTCGGAGCAGTTGTGGGCGGGATGCGTATCAATTAACCGAGCCCGTTACCGCCCATTTTGCATCGGCCAATCGAAAAGGAGAATGTCATAATTACGGCAGTAAAACATGGTGGTTACGAGTCAATCAATCAGGTACGGGGGTTGGATATGCGATCAGACTCGCAAGACATCGAAAATGAAGAATTATGAAAATGAATGCCAATACTGTTCTAGTCCATATGGGTGGCCTGATATGTATTAACTCATTGATACCCAAGATCATTTAACCCACAAAATGACACATGCAAATAAAACATATTTCCTGCAGTTGTGCAAGCTTGAGAGTGTTGTGCAATTAATCCTAATGCCTGTCATCGTTCTCCCCGTAATTTATAGTGCAGTATTACAGTTCTATTCGCATTTACAGTGCTACGGATTGGGGTTTAACCCCTTTACGGGTCCTCTCGAGCACATGTAGAACCTCGTCCTGCATTTGAAATTTGCAAGCTGGGATGCGTTTGCAAAGTGGGCAGGATCAGGCAATTGAATAGCAATTTGCGATTTTAGCTCTGCGAAAGTGACAACAGATCAAAGGCTTCAGAGTGGTGCAGGCTCTGAGTTGTTTGGCCCCCATTTTCGCATGGCCATAAATCATAACTCGATCCGAGCTCGAAAAAAGATACCAATTGAATAGAAAAATTGCCTGCGATTTCCACTTGTGAGCTCGGATCTCAAATTTGCAGCAATTGAATGAGGCTAAATTGCTGCTACAGTTCTAATTAGTGTTTGAAAAAGCCCTTGCGAGTTCTATTTAGTACTCGGAATATTTTTGACAGTAACGTGATACTTTTTTCAGTTGCGGGTCAGACTTTATTTGCGAGCTAGAGCTACAATATAAATTTTGTGTAACATTAATTATTTAGAGCTCGTAATATTTGAGCTGTACTAAAACCAATGGAGTTGTAATGCCGGGTTATGCTAACTCGTAGTGATTGTGGCCGGGGAACTTGTAATTGCAATGCAAGTAGCTAATAGAATATGTGGCAATATTAAAACCAGTTTTACGTGTGTATAGATTTACTAATTGGGCAATAGACCAGTTTGACCAGTTTGGTAATTTTTTTTATTTAACTTCTTTGTATGGTTTAGCAAATGGTATTTCCTGACTGAACTGTACCTTGTCCCTCCTCCATTTGTAGCCCCTCACTCACTTGCATTTTTCCAGGCTGCCACAATCTCTGATGTAATAAAATAAACCTTTACACTGCTCACACACTACAACACATTTTCCTTATTTACACGTCACAGCATCATATTTCAGTCAATCAGAACCAAAATATGAAAGCTGCAGTCATTTTTATTATTATTTAAACCCTTCACCTGCATGGAAAGGTGTGTGTGTATATATATATATATATATATATATATAAATAAAATAAAAAATATATATATATATGTATAGATAGATAGATAGATATAGATAGGGATAAAGGAAAATTTTAGGGCTAGTGTAGTTTGGTCAAGTTAGAAGTTACTTAGAATCTCCTGCGAGCAGGCTGAGAGTGCACGTTAGAGCTAGAGTGCTCAGTCAGCCGTGCGAGACAGTCATTTTTATGGGATTTTTTTATGTGGAAGCCATAGAATAGCTCCGCAATTTGCTTTTCAGAACTCCCATAGCTGCAAGTCAGTTCTTATGGGAGCTATTGAATTGAGGCCTATGTTGGCACTATACAGATAAAGAGATAATAATATATATGGGCAGAGATATGGGCAGTGCAGCCAGTACATAACACCAGGATCCTCAAGGCAATAGAGGCCCACTACAATTACATGGCATTTAAGGACCCAGTGCTTTTGATATTTGTTTCTGATATTAGCAATAGTGTAAGACAGAGAAGTGAGGGACTGAGAGGTTTTGCTCTGCTGTTCTAGCTAGTAAAATCCACACAGCCTTTTCTCTATTCCAATTATTTTATCTGATTGACCTCTTACACTTTCTTACCTTCCTTTTTACTTCCCCACTTATAATTCTCACTCACATTTCTACGATAATGTGTGATAACGCGTGCCCACTTCCCTGCATGCCCCAAACCATTTTCTGGGTACTTAGAGTATATATAATATGTAGTCTATATGGATATATTGTTATTGAAAGAGAGAATATTATTACATAGTATATTGCAACTCAAAGCAATTGTAATAAAATTGTAATACAGATCTCATCTGATAAACCATTTATAACCAATACAGTTCCAAATTCCAGTTTGTGGTCTCATTTTGTGTTTTATGATTGGCTGTTCAACTTATTAAAGGCAGTCTCCACAAATAGTTCAGATTATACTAAAAAAAACTACTTTCACCAAAACTTGTTGGACTATAAATATTCCTTGCCAAGACTGCTGCTTTCTGTTCTCTGCATTAGATCTTACTGTCAGCTGAAGAAAGTTCTTCAGTCTGCACCCTGTGGCAGATCTGACTGCCAACCTGTAATTGCATGGGAGCCTACTGTATATTGTGGAAATGCAGGTTTCACATGGGTGACATGGATCTTTATAGTGTGTGGTCCTGAAGCATCCAAAGAAGACAGAAACAGAGTGATATATATGAGGAAGAAGATAGGAAGTGATTCATGGATGAGTGGAATTGTGGGACAGACGAGAGGGGTCTTCAAAGGGAGCTCAAAATTACTTTAGCAGCTGCATTCATTAGTTCCACTATTGTATTCATACACTATTTAGAACTGTGATTTGAATTATAACAAGCCACAATTTTACTTTAGATGTAATATTAGCATGAAATATATTCAAATTGGCTTCAATTATACAAAAATTCACAGATAGTGTAAACTTAGGAAACATGTATACCACCTGCGATGCTCACTACTCACTACTAAAAAGTCCCTGGCAAAGCTTACCAACTGTAAATTATGCAATTTAAGTGAACTTAGCTCATTGTGTTGCACTGTAAAAATAGGTACAATTAATATATAAGATTATGCATGGACAGCAAGGGTGCCAAAGTGAAAATCTGGAAAATCAACCTTGAGAATTTCTGATTGATCTAGCAAATTTCACAAGTGGAAGTCTGTGGCTTACTTACAAAGGTAATATGCTTAAAGGAAGACGAGTCATGGAATTATCACTTTTCAGGTGTGATGAGTCAGTAGTGTGTACATTCTTATCACAGGAAATCCAGTTTGTAGTCATGCAAAGGGTGTCTGGGTAGCTAATTCTATCTGGAATTCTAATATAGCTGAATCAACACTATGAATTATGTTGCATTTCTTCAAATGCAAGCTTAGACTTGACTACCAAAACTGGATAAACAAGTTTAATTGGGAAAATAAAATGCATAGGGTGTAATTCTCTTGGTCATGATAAGTATTTATAAACTTCGCCTTCAACCTGTAAATCTTATATTTCTAAATGTTTTAATGTTTTCAGTATTTTATAAAAGAACTACACACCGTAGCATTGTAAGGCCCATCAAATTTTAAAATTGATAAATGTTTTTCTTGATGGATTATGTAACACTGGCTGGAAGAGCTTCAAAAGTATTTTGGGTTTTAGTCATGGCTTAGAAATAATATTCAATATTCTTAAAAGTTATATATATATATATATATATATATATATATATATATATATATATATATATATATAATTTTTAGCTCTTTTGTCCAAAGGATTTATGTTTCAGAAGTAGCACAGTAATATGTGGGTAAACTGTTGCAAAAGAGGTAGAGCCTTTTTGGGTTAGTTGCCCAAATGGTACAAAAGGCCCAAGGCTAAATCAATCTCATTAATGTGCTCAGTCATGTCGCAGTTCAAAGATGGGCATATTGACAGCGGGATATGGTCTATGTGCTATCCAGATGAGATGGTCACTTAGGATGGTGCAGACCATCTGCAGTTGGTACAGAGCTCCATGACATGTTGTAGTGTTCAGTCCTAGATTTGCTTCCCCTTTGGTAGGGGTTTGAGTGTTGTGTTACTGCATTATTACTAGGGAATTTAAGCACAGATATAGGATGCAGAAGTCACATATGATTCATACAAAGTTCAGATTCTTTTGAGAGCAGATTTTATGTAAAATTAAATTGCTCAGTAGAACAAAAGAAAACAGAAATGCTCCTTCTTCAGTAATGAGTGATCATTAGACTATATTAGAGCTCCATTCCGATCTGATACGTAGCAGAGAGAGGCTCCCTTGTACCGTCAGAGCTTTTTTTCTTTTACTAGGGAGCCATTCCATTGCTGCCCTCTTAAAACTGCCCCTCAGTGTAGCTGACACTCATCAAGGTTGTTCTCTTGTTTCTCCCAGCCCAATAAAGTGTGCATGCAGGAAACTCTGAGTGTAAAACTTAATAGTCTCTATAGCAATGCTGCATAGTGGTGCCCATGCTACACTAGCCCTAACATCTTCCCTTTCCCTATCTATGTATATAAACCACATCCCATACCAAGGAAGGGGTTAAATGACGCCTCTGCCTATAACCTGCTACCGCCTATGTGCCCCGGGATCCCTGGGATTTCCCCAAATAACTGCTATGAGAGAGGAAACACCAGGGATATCACATTCCCGTTGTTATCCCCAGGGATCCCCATCTATCTATAGCCATGGGGGAGGGGGTCCCTATAACCCCCATGGCACTTTATATTTAACCCCTTGTCCCTAAAGCACCTCTGTGGCAGCTAAAAATTCACCCCCACCACAGGGATAAAGAGTTGAACTAGGAAACTAAGTCCCTTAGTGATTGACACTATTGATTTCAAAGAAAGAAAAATTGGGTATTGGGAAATATTTACATAGGTAGTATTTTATTAGATTTCAGGGCAGCAGTGAATAAAAACACTTAAAAGCACACTTAAAATCAATGTGCAGGGATATTTATCCTTTACAGTGTGATTCTCACTTTTTACAATTTTAGTGTGATCCTTAAATAGGTAATATAACCTTTTTACTTAAATCCTTCTTAGTGTATAAGGATCTATCAAACTTCTCAATTAGTGGAAACACTGTTCATTATTTTGGATAAACACTACCTCAGTTATAGGAGTAGCTCATTATAGGAGTAGCTCGTCTTTTATGTAGGGTTTGTTTTCCTAACTGCAAGCACAGAATGGGGACCGATAATGGGTATATGGAATAGCAACAACAGATCAAATGGACAGTGAAATTGCTTATGTAAATTCTGATGGCTTTCCAAATATTTACTTAGCAATGCCTTTTCTAGTCTTATGCATCATACTGCTTAGCAAACTCCTCATCTTGTTTTTAACAAGTAATAAATCTGGAGGACACATTGTATAATTTCATCGTTGCCTTAGTTGCTAACCATTTGGACCTTTGCTATTATCTCTAAATACCTTTTGTTTGTTGCAGCAGTTTGGGCTATCTTTTCAACAACACTTCTATTCCATTTACCCAAAGCAAAGTATTTTCCTGCTCCCAAATAAATCTTATATTCCTCTATCTGTGCTTGGTAGTAATGCCTCTGTCTATTACCCTTCCATAGACCTCATTAATCCTTCACTGTTAGTGTATCCCTGCAGTAAACGCGTGCATCCAAGAATTGGACGCACGCTACTCTCAGTACACGATCCTCACACGTGTTTCTACGTCATTACTGCGTCTGTTTCGTTTCTGTCCTATTTAAAGCTTCATGGTTGCCATAGTTACTTGAGCATAAGAGTCTGCATGTTAAACTTATTGGAGAACCCGATATTTCATCTATTTACATTTTAAAAAGTTATCTATATTTATATGGGATTAAGATTGCTTGTGTTTTTCCTGTCCTATATAAGACTGTATGGTTACCATGGTTACATCAATATAAGAACCTATGTGTCAAGTTTTGGGAGATCCAAAACTTCATCTATTTACACTCTGTATTTGCATTTAAAGGTATATGTAAGTGAGGTGGTTTATGAATGCATCCTGTAGAATGCATCATAATTCATCTAGCAAAAAAAAAATGTTTGCAAAAAAAAAATGTGCTGGGGGTGATGTTGACACCCCCAGCAACCATGTTTTGCATATTGGGTTTTACATTTTTAATTAGATACCCAATATGCAACACATGCACATGCTGGCTCTCATTCCCCTTCCGTCGCTCCCCTGCTTGTGTCTGCTGGCAGGGGGAGGGGCCAGCCGAGGAAAGAGACAGTAGACCAGCAGCATGGAGCATGAAGTAAGAGACAGGGGAAAGGGATGGGGGGAGAGAAGGGGACATGGGGGTAGAGGCAAGGGGAAAGAGGGAGACCCATGGAGGAGAAAGAGAGAGAGCTAAGGGGGAGACATGGAGGAACAGTGAAGACATGGAGGAAGAGGGAGGCATGGGGGAGAGGCATGGGGAAGAGGGAGAGGCATGGGGGAGGCAATGGGAAAGAGGGAGAAACATGGAGGGAGATAGAGGTAAGGGGGAGACATGGAGGGGGAGGGACATGGGGGAGAGAGAGTTAAGGGGGTGACATAGAGGAACAGGGGAAGATATGGAGATAGAGGGAGCCATCGGGGGAGAGGCATGGGGAAGAGAGGCAAAGGGGAAAAATGGAGACATGGAGGGAGAGATAGCGGTAAGGGGGAGACATGGGGGAGAGTGAGAGGCAAGGGGGAGAGAGGCAAGGTAAAGAGGGAGACACATGGAGGGAGAGAGAGATAAGGGGGAGACATGAAAGGAGAGGGGGAGGCACGGGGAGAGGGAGGCGTGGGGGAGAGGGGAATACATGGGGTAGAGGGAGACATTGATGGAAAGTGAGAGGCATGGGGGAGAGAGGCAAGGGAAAAGAGGGAGCCACATGGAGAGAGTAGAGAGGTAATGGGGAGACATGGGGAAGAGGGGAGACATTGGGGAGGCATGGGAGGAGAGGGAGAGGCAAGGGGGACTTGGCAAAGGGAAAGAAGGGGACATATGGAGGGAGGGAGAGGCAAGGCAAGACATGGAGGGAGAGTAGGAGACATGGGGGAGACATGGAGGGAGAAGGAGAAGAATGGATAGAGAGGCAAGGGGAAAGAGGGAGGGAAATGCAGGAGAGAGAGGCAAGTGGGAAACATGGAGGGATAGGCATGGCGGGAGAGGAGGATGCATAGGGCAAGAGGAAAAGGCAAGTGGGAGAGAGAGGCAAGGAGAGAGTGAGATGAAGATAGAGGGAAAGAGAGAGGGGAGAGGGAGAGAAAGAAAGAGAGGGGAGAGAGAGGAGAGAAATAGAGGGGGAGAGAAGGACAGAGAGAAAGAGAGAAGTTAGAGGAAGAAAGGGGGAAATTGAGAGAGAGGGAGAGAAACTAAGGGGGGGTGCAATTTACTGGGGCTGGTGGGCAATTCACTGGGGCTGGGAGAGGTCACGGGGCAATTCTCTGGGGCAGGGGGGCAATTTACTGGGGCTTGGGGTGGCAATTATCTTGGGTTGGGGGAGGTCACAGGGCAATTTTCTGGTGCTGGAGGGCAATTTACTTGGGCTGGGGGAGGTCACCAAGCAATTCTCTGGGGCCTGGGGGGCAATTCACTGGGGTTGAGGGAGGTCACTGGGCAATTTTCTGGGGTTGGGGGCAATTTACTGGGGCTGCGGGGTCACAGGGAAATTCCCTGGGGCTGTGGGGCATATTCTCTGGGGCTGGGGGGCAATTCACTGGGGTTGGGGCAGGTGATTGGGCAATTCACTGAGGTTGGGGGAGATCACGGGGCAATTCTCTGGAGCTTGGGGGGCAATTCATTGCGGTTAGGCGAGGTCACAGGGCAATTCTCTGGGGCTGGGGGGCAATTCTCTGGGGCTGGGGGGAGTATCACCTGGGATGTAGATAAAACAATCAGTGAATGAAGGGACAGAAATCTAAAGGAAAGGAAAGTGTCTGACATAATGGGACTTCCCACAGTAGGGCAGACTTCAGGTGATAACTGAGCATGTCTGCACAATCCCCAGGCCAAAAAGAAACATTGTATTAGTTAAGTTAAAAAAAAAAAACAAAGATAAATAATTTCAGAACTTTTTCCACCTTTAATGTGACCTATAAACCGTACAACTCAATTGAAAAACAAACTGAAATCTTTTAGGTGGAGGGAAGAAAAAAAAAAAAATAATAATGTGGTTGCATAAGTCTGCACACCCTCTTATGACTGGGGATGTAGCTGTGTTCAGAATTAAGCAATCACATTCCAAATCGTGTTAAATTGGAGTCAGCATACACCTGCCATCATTTAAAGTGCCTCTGATTAACCCCAAATAAAGTTCAGCTGCTCTAGTTGGTCTTTCCTGAAATTGTCTTAGTTGCATCCCACAGCAAAAGCCATGGTCCACAGAGAGCTTCCAAAGCATCAGAGGGATCTCAATGTTAAAAGGTATCAGTCAGGAGAAGGGTACAAAATAATTTCCAAGGCATTAGATATACCATGGAACACAGTGAAGACAGTCATTATCAAGTGGAGAAAATATGGCACAACAGTGACATTACCAAGAACTGAAGCTCTATCCAAAATTGATGAAAAGACGAGAAGAAAACTGGTCTGGGAGGCTACCAAGAGGCCTACAGTAACATTAAAGGAGCTGCAGGAATATCTGGCAAGTACTAGCTGTGTGGTACATGTGACAACAATCTCCTGTATTCTTCATATGTCTGGGCTATGGGGTAGAGTGTCAAGACAAAAGCCTTTTCTTACAAAGAAAAAAATCCAAGCTAGGCTGGACCCTGGCCCGCGCAAAACACTGCAAAACGCATAACACTTTACACATCACACTACGACCTACAAGATACACTATTACAAAAGACGGAAAATACTCACGAGATGCATAACACATTGATAACATTACGACTATACATTGCCGTTAGCGGCCGAACAAAGAACCCGAAAAACACACTAACTACACCCAAAAAAATTACTAAAACATCACAGACAGCATGGGGCAACAGCCAGGACGTTTGTGAGTGAGCTGGAATGCGAATTTAACTTGATTTCGACGATTTTCGCCACATGAAAATCGACTAAGCGAGAAAAAAAATGAAAATAAGGCTACACGACCCTGGACCACGCAAAACGCGTAACACTTTACATATCACACTACAACTACAAGATACACTATTACAAAAGACGGAAAATGCTCGCGAGACGCGTACCACATTAATAACATTACGACTATACAATGCCGCTTTACATAATAAACCAACGGCTTTACTTCACGCACGCAGCCTATTTAGAATGCACATTTCAAACATTTATTACACTTTATAAGCAGGGAACTAACACTCACAATGGATATTCTATGCAGACGCAAAATACAAACAGATTGTTAGCTCTTTGGTCTATTGATCGCTGCATATATCAATTATAAATAATAAAAATATATTTATTTATTGCAGAAATAATTAATTATTACTTAGTTAATTGAATGAATAATTAATTATTACTTAACTACATATACATAGAAATATATATCTCTCTCAGAGGAACAAAAGTACACCACATGAGAGGCTCGCAATGAGTGCCGAAGGTCCTCACAGTATAAAACGGTTTCAATTAGGTCTCAAACAGCATTCCCATGGCTTCAAATTGTATTGACCGTCATTTTTTGACGGGCAAGTCGCTAGTTCTAAATATTCTTCTTTTGTTAGTACTGTATGTATCATGTTGAATTAAATCATAAAATGTGCATTTAAAATGTCTGATGCGCCAGATGGTGAGGCAATGAAGCTAATGTTGATAATTGGGCTAACATATAGTCATTTTTCTTTCATTGTAATTTTGCTTGAATGTAACCTTTCCTGTTTTTGTACTGATGTAATGAGGGCTTGGGAGGTGACTGAGTTCTTGTCCACTACTAAAAATAAAGGCCCCGGAGCTGGAGTGGACAGCATTTCTCATGTTCTCTTTTAACCTTTCACTGCATGAAACTATTAAACATATAGTTTGACAATACTGCTGGAATGAAAGTCATTGAATGAATACTTGCTTGGGAGAAGATAAGCTCAAACAGGTGTACACAAGCCATTCATTAAAAAAGTATTAACAAAATCAGTGGAAACCTAATTACAGGTACTAAACTGCAGAACGGAGCAAAAGTTTGGCCGAATTTAATGTGTGGCTCAATATTAACCATTTTACCCACTGCTCAGTCCCCTAGTAGTTGGATCCAAAAATGTGGCTAATAGACCTAGACCATTGACCATTTTAAATCTCAGAGTTGGCATAGGGTTAAATTAATTAACAATATTCAAACAAATTAAGAGGTACAGTCTTATAATTCCCATTCTTATATTCTCTGAAGAAAGTACATGAGAAATAACATCTTTCACATTTCATTATGCTTTAATAGAGACAGAGTTTGTGTCCATTAATCTATTTTTGTAAAAAGCTGACAACAGTAATAGAGGTAATTAATTGCAGTATTTCTTTCATTGGAAAGGTTTTGCACCAGCTTATGCCATATGGGAACTTGCAGTTAACATGAATGTCAATGGACTGATCTAAAGGTTCCATCATAACAATCCTTTAAAGCCTGACTGCCTGGGCCACTTGAATTCCTTCATAGAATAGAGAGACTGCCAGGGCCACCTTCAGACTCCAACTATGAGCAGTGTGTTTTCAGCCAAAGGATTTGCAGAGTGTGCCACCTGAGCCTGCACATACCAATGACGGAGTTAACCTTTCCATAGCACCTGGCTGCATATTCTCCTGAACACCGAGCTGGTAAACTAGGAAGCTAATCACACACACCTTCTAATTTACTTGCAGCCAGAAGGGGCATTCACTGCATAATTATTCATCTGTATGCAGCTACTTGTCATTGTTCTTTAGTTCCTTCTTCTGATTATGTGTGTATAACCCTTGGCTTGATTGGTATGTTCTCTCTGGCTCTTTACAATGTTAGCTTTTTACAGAATTCACTGACTTATCCTCCCCTCCACTTCACCTTGGTTTACCAGTTATTCTTCTGCCTCTGGTTCCACCACTGTCACTGCTTCTCATTAGCAATTCCTGCTGCTACTTCTCCAGTACAAATACCACTTGAGGAGACTCAGAGTAACAGTATATTATCATGGCCGGATTACCTATTAGGCCAAGTAGGCAGTCACCTAAGGGCTCTTCCCTGTATGGGGTGCCACAAAAAAAATGGTTCCTGGCTTAAGAAAATTAAATGTTGCAGTTCATAGACTGGCTACTAGGGGGTAACAACCTAGAACAAGAAGGAACTTACAGGAAATTGAACTTACATGCACAGAAAATGCAAAAATGGGTCTGTGCATGCCTTGTGTACTCACTCACAGGGGCTCCTCCACTTCACTGCCTAGGGGCATTAAAAAGGTGGATCTGGCCCTGTATATTATACAAACCTATGCAAAAATATGCATAAACATCACATCTATTATTCCCTCATTCAATAAATGAAGCAACATTTATTTTGCTAACAAATGATGCATTTGTTCTCTTTAAAATGTGTTTCTTTAACAAATATACATCAGCATATTCAACCCCTACCAAAATGGAAACCCTGTAGCATTTATTAACATATACTGCATTTAACTGAATATAGCTTGGAGATAACACATTAAATTGCTTCATAATGTTAGAGCAGAATCTTTGTAGTCCAAGTGGATGTAAAAAATGAATAGAAGAATGTTGGGGCAGATTCAATGGCATTGAAGTGCTGTGATGGATTGCAGATCACCCCAACTCTTTGTAGAATCCAACTTCATGGTAGTCACTAATATTAATTTATTCAAATAAGTTCTGTTATTCTTGCATTGTTCTTCACCCGCTGACTTTCAATACTGCTGTAGTAATTGCAACTGCACGTGTCGATATCAGTAGGCGCACATTAAAATATACATTTATACTACAGTGTAAGATATATACCACTAGTTATGAAAAAGATGCGATGAATGTATTATGTTTGACATTTATTGAATTGATTCCTATTTTAATTGAAGCATGCAAAAGGGAAGCAAGGTTTCTGGCAAAGATAGTGGCTTAGTGAATAAACAACTATGGCATAGTAAATCTACTAAACTGCAGCATAAAAGAGCTCAGGATCATATGTTTGAATATGTCACTGGATATATTGAAAACACAGAAATATGGGATAGAAATAGATGATGTTGATTAACTAGTCTGTCTCAAACATTTAAAATAAATATAACATGCATATAACATTCATGTTACACTTTAATAGAGTGCAAACAAATACACATTGTGGCTACCCATGTGACTAATGTATGTCATTATTTTACTTATCAAGAAAAATAAACAAAATATACAATCAGATAACCATTTTCCTGATATTACATAACACATATATGAACCAAAGTGTGTGAACGTAAAAAGAGTATATGAAGTTATTGAGTCACCTGTCCCAGACATAATAAATATTCCTATTACGTCATATTAAATAAATATTGTCTCCAAACCCAGGAAACTGGAGACAAATAAGCAACATATATAGTAAAAGTATGCATAACCACGGATGAAAGTGCAAGTATTTCACTTATACTCTTTAATTAATATGTATATATTTATGTAAATGTATTACAAAACATCTCAGCATCTCTTTTTACTTTAGTATACTAACCATATGCCAATTTATTAGTATACAGAACCAGTTTGATAGCACACATAATATCACCTTTTCCTGCAATAATAATATTTTTACAGTTGGTTCAAGTGTATGATCCATATTGAAGTACTGGGCTCTAAAACAGAAGACAATATCCCACATTACATATTTACAGTAAGCCTTTCTGAAGAACTTGAATAAGCGGTAAGCATTTTTAGAAAGTAAAAAAACAGCCTTATTAACAACTAAACAGTTTAGGTCACCTTGCCAGTGCCACTCCCATCTCATGAGATAAACTGGCCATTAGGAGATGTATTATATAAAGCAATAATGATGCCCAGCTTATTATAATAGGCAAGCAATTAAGGGATCTCTTTACTGGAAACATGGGACGAATGAGTCATTTGTCCCAGGCAACCTACAGGTCCCGCATTACTGTAATTTTTAAAATTATAACAAATGAATCTAAAACACTTATCATATATCCAAATTAGTGATTAGATGTTATAGCACAGGAAAACAATAACCTAAACAGAATTATAGATCATTGTTGTGGACTATCAGCCCTATCAAATTAGCACAACGTATCAAACTGTAGCCCGTAACATAGCCAGCAAGACATACAGCTATTAACTTAGACCGTAAAGCAACCCATTAACGACTTGCGGCTTAAGGGCGAGAAAAGGCTACGGGACGTGGAAATTTGAACTGCGCGCCCGCAAATCCTTTGATCTGTCAAGCCTGTAACTGTTATGTTTCCAATCATGTTATTAAATTGCAACAAATTCACTGGTGTTCAAGCCCGTAACCTGCAAATGGAGCCCAAACGGGCCAACAGGTACCAGAGAGGACCCGCTAGAGGGCTAAATTCCAATCCGTAGCACTGTAAATGCACATGCACACACATTACTGTACTCATATTAAAAGGGAAAGTGATGTTAGGGCTTAGAATTAATAGCACAACATTCTCAAGCTCGCAAACAATTTCATGTTTAATTTGCATGTTATATTGATCCCGGCACTCAATGTGTTAATACATATAATGAAACTTGCATGTAATAGAATATCATATTTATGGATTTATCAATATTGCATCATATCTGGAATGTGCGTCCGATCGTAACTCATAATTGAACCTCCATTTTTCTGTGACGCAATGATGACAATCTCTGTTTCCATTGGCTCCATCTAAACCCGTAACTACGGGTTTGACTAATTGATCATGTTCACAGCCACACATTTAACGTTCAAAAAATGTTTTACGGGTTTGCATCTCAAGCCTGTAACTCGCGGTCTGTTTTAATGTAATAGCTATGTAACGCAGCAACATTTCAAGCCCGCAGCCCAATACCGCTATGGGCTTCTAATTTAATAGGGATGAATGTATGGAATTGCAGCAAGCGCTGCAACAAAGTTTCTTCACCGAGAAATATTGGTGTCTCTTATTCATTTGTATTTTAGATTTAAATGTAATTGTTATCACCAGTTCCCATACCAGCAGTACCAACTGCGGCAGAAAGAGAAGTATGAGTAGTATGTAGAGAATTGGGGAAACCTGCAATGCCCTTGAGCTGGCACGATTTAAAGCTACAACATCTTGGCAAGATAAAAACTTGTCTAGCAGCATCTGAATGGGCTCAAAAGTAGCACTTATGGGCTGGCTAGAAAAATCTGCCTCCCCATACAGACAGACAGAGATGGCTCAGGCTAAAGAGATGCAGACTGCATGAAGACAACCTCTCACCCGGAAGATCCCAGTTAAATTGAAAAGATCACTATGGTCAAATTGATGATGGGCAAATGTTTTATAAAGTTAAAAAAAATAAACAATGCCTTTAGATTTTTCACTTTTCTACGCAATCATTCTTTACATCCATGTTTTACTAAGTCTGATTCTTGCAGTTTATGTTTGAATAGGGTATGTCCTTGTAAACTAATGAGTTCTCCATTAGATGTATTGAATGCTATTGTGTGTTGTAAAGCCCAAATTCCTATAGTGCAGATACAGTCTTCCTGTGTATTCAAAGTCTTCTTCCACTTCATTGGAAACTAAACTTCCACAGCAGCATAACTGCATGTAAAAAATAATAAATTAGAAGTAATATAGCTTTTTTACATTCTAAAATCATTTTGCTTGTTTTCAAAAATACTTCTTCAAAATAATCTTTTGTAAATGTTTGACCCCAATGGTCATCACATATAATAGTTGTGAAACTGCGATTCGTCATCACAACTACGATTGCTACAAATGAACGAGCATGCGCACTGCTCAGCGTAAGCCACGCGTGCATGCGCATTGCGCAGCATAAGCTGTGCATGCGCATTGCGGCCGCGCTACAGAGAGGAGAAGACACAGAGGAGAGGGGGGACACAGAGGAGGGGGAGATACACAGGGCAGGGAGAGGAGGGGGAGAGACAGGGGAGGGAGAGGAAGGGGAAGAGACACACGGGAGGTGGGAGACATACATGGGTGGGAGAGGAGGGGAGTAGACACACAGGGGAGGGAGAGGAAGGGGGGGAGACACAGGGGAATGCAAGAACGGGGGAGAGACACAGGGGAGTGATAGGAGGGGGGTAGACACACAGGGGAGGGAGAGGAGGGGGGAGAGACACAGATGAGGGGGGGACACAGGGGAGTGAGATGAGGGGAGAAGAGACACAGGGGAATGAGAGGAGGGGGGAGACACAGGGGAGTGAGAGGAGGGGAGTAGACACATAGGGGTAGGAGAGGAGGGGGAGAGACACAGAGGAGGGGGGAGACAGGGGAGTGAGAGCGGGGAGAGACACAGGCGAGTGAGAGAATGGGGGAGAGACACAGAGGAGGGGGAAGAGACATGGGGGGAACAGACACGAGGGAGGGGGAAGAGACACAGGGGAGTGAGAGGAGGGGGGAGACACAGGGGAGGTGGGAGACATACATGGGTGGGAGAGGAGGGGAGTAGACACACAGGGGAGGGAGAGGAAGGGGGAGAGACACAGGGGAATGCAAGAATGGGGGAGAGACACAGATGAGGGGGGACACAGGGGAGTGAGATGAGGGGAGAAGAGACACAGGGGAATGAGAGGAGGGGGGGAGACACAGGGGAGTGAGAGGAGGGGAGAAGACACATAGGGGTGGGAGAGGAGGGGGAGAGATACAGAGGAGGGGGAGAGACACAGGCGAGTGAGAGGACGGGGGAGAGACACAGAGGAGGGGGAAGAGACATGGGGGGAACAGACATGAGGGAGGGGGAAGAGACACAGGGAAGTAAGAGAAGGGGAAGAGAAACAGGGGAGGGAGAGGAGGGGGTAAAGAGACACAGGGGAGGGAGAGGAGGGGGTGAAGAGACACAGGGGAGGGGGCACACAGGGGTGGGAGAGGAGGGGGGTAGACACACAGGGGAGGGAGAGGAGGGGGGGTAGACACACAGGGGAGGGAGAGGAGGGGGGAGAGACACAGGAGGAAGAAGAGACAAAGAAGGGAGAGGAGGGGGGAGAGACGCAGGGGGGGCAGACATGAGGGAGGGGGAAGAGATACAGGGGAGGGAGGGGGGTGCAAGAGACACGGGGGGACAGGGGGAAAGACACAGGGGGAGTAAAAACACAGGGGGAGAGGGGTAAAAACACTGGGGGGGAGGAGACACAAGGGAGGCAGAGGAGTTGGGAAATGAGACACAAGGAAGGAATTAGACAGAGGGAGAGACTTCGGCGCTCATTGCGATGCCTGTGATGAGAGCCGAAGGTGCTCATCGCAAGGCCAGTAAAGTAGAGGGTGAGAGGCTCCCATTGTGTTGCCCACAGCATTGCCAGGGTTCACATTTTATTGCCGTCATTTTTTTACGGGCAAGTTGCTAGTTTAATAATATTTATATACATTTTTTATTTCCATCTTGGCCTAGTGGTTGTTAAATATAGTGTATAACAGCAAGTTGCCTCCTCCTATAATATTCAAACTGTGCTTCATTGTGCAGTACTAAAGCTGTGCAGTAAATAGGCAGCTGCATAGGCTTATGCTCTATACGTACATCTACACAAAGCAACCTGGAGAAACAGCAATTTTCAGTTTCATTATTCTCATAAAAGATCTACTTTTTAGACCATAATAGATTAAAAGGCTGATGCAAATTCATGAAAGCTGGACTGTTGTAGCGACCATTTTTATTAAAGGTTTCAGCAAACATTTTTAATAAATCTAAAAAGTTGCTGATTCAGATGTCTAGCTTATCTGGGGTCTTTCCACTGTCAGCCAATGAGCAGCAATAGATATGAGAATTATACTTGACCTTCAATTAGATCTATAGACATACACATGCTCTATGCATTTTCTCTTAGTTTCAATTACATTTAAACAGATTTTACGTAATATTTTATCATTATGTAAAAATGTTTAAAGCATTATTGATAGCAACATCTCAATCATATTGTCTCAGAACCAAATGTAAATCGCTAAACTTCTTAAAATAATGTGACAAACAGAAAGATGTAGATTGAGAGTCCCCGCGCCTTTGTCATTTTATGACATGGCAATTTTTCGAAGAAGAATAGCTGTAGACAGGACGTACGTTTACAATATATCTTATGCAAGACAATAAGTTCCCGACACATCCATATAATAGTCCTACACGTCTTGTACCTTGTGAAATGGCAAGTTTACTATGAGTAATATCCCTTTTCTCAACTTTATAAGCATAACCGGGGTGACTCTAAGCTGAGACAATATACTGTACATGTCCTTGCAAACGTCTAAAAACACTTGAGAACAGCACATTTTTAATATGTCGTAATATATATTGAATATGATTTTTCTTCCAACAATCATATTAAAGCACAGTGAAATGACCCGACCTCTATCTTGATTGTTGTATTCATTGTGTTAAAAGAAATCTAACAAACAAATGCAAGGAAAATAAACAAAAAGGCTTTGAGCAGCATTACTAAAAATAAGTAGCATTTCGGAAAAATGACAGCAGGCAAAATATTTTTAAAAAGACAAAAAAAAATCTTTTAAAGTTACACAGCAGAGGTTTCAAATATTGCATAATGTAAAACTATAAATAATATCAAGTATTATCTGAATTTTGCCATGAAATGTAATATAATAGTTGTGAGCGTACGGGTCGTTGCTCACGCTTGCGGGCTCGCATAGCGAGCCCGCGGCCCTCGCGTAGCGAGGTCACTGGGCAAGGGCCTCAGTTGCTGGCATGGAGCGCCGAAGGCGCTCCATGCCAGCAACTGAGGCCCCTCGCGAAGCGAGGGGCCTCAGTTGCTGGCGAGGTCACTGGGCACGGGCCTCAGTTGCTGGCATGGAGCGCCAAAGGCGCTCCATGCCAGCAACTGAGGCCCCTCGCGAAGCGAGGGACTCAGTTGCTGGCGAGGTCACTGGGCAAGGGCCTCAAACCCTCGCAAACTTCACGTCGCTACTCAAAAAACACGACACACAAATTACGACACTCGCTAAATTTTACGAGGAACGCAAACAACCTACGAAACACGTTACCACACATTACGACCTCGCAAACATCGGACGCAACACGCCGACATACAAACATTTAAAACACAATACATACACACAGCACATACATAAAAACCTTACCTACACCAAGAGGGAGCACCCAGGACCTCAAAAATGCAACTTACACCTCGATTTTACTCGAAATAAAAGACTTTTGAGACTAAAAAAAAATCTAAGCGACAGAAAAAATGGCTGCCGAACAAAACAAAAACGAGGCTACAGCACTCTAAACTCGCAAAACACCACAACAAACTCGCAAAACACCACAAGAAACTCGCAAAACGCCACAAACCACCTACGGATATTCATACCACACAGTGCACACATTCAGCATGCTTACACAGCAGCTCCACACCACTAATGCTGCAGCAACATCAACACAGATTGCCAGCTCTTCATCACAATGCTTCAAAATAGGTACACTATATTCATTTACTAATTTAGCTACCTTACAATTTCATTGCCGTCATTTTTTGACGGGCAATTCGCTAGTGTAATATAATGGCAGGAAAGAACCACTCTGCCCATACAGTCTGTCTAGTGTCATATGTTTGTGCTATGTTCAGGATTGCTAAACCAATCAAGGAAATTGTGTTACGGATAAGCATACAGCTCCGCAAATTAGAATATGGCGGATAAATATCTAAAAAATTATATTAATAATATAATATTTTTTATTTTTTTTTAATAATATATCAGCTGAGATACTGAGACTAGTAATCTACTGTTTCTTTTAAAAAAAAGAGGTCTGTCTGGCATTCCAGTGCTGGTATACTATACTACAGAAATACTATCAGAAATGTGTAAAACCTGACGGATTACACACTAAACAGATTTGACAGCAGATAATAAACGAAAAACCCCATCTTTGCTGCCTATTTTATCTACCTAAAAAGGTTGGTTTAAATACTCTCCCATCTGCTCCTAGTCAGTCAGGCAAATCATTTGACGAGCATCTGACCAGTTACAGTAAATGCTAACAAATACTAAATAATATAATGTCGCTATGCCCATTCTAATAACCCTCCCCTTATATCCCTTTAACTACTGTCTCTCTCCTACTATGCCCTCCCCTTATATCCCTTTAACTACTGTCTCTCTCCTACTATGGTCCGTCATACCCATCCTTTATTTTTTTTATTTAAAATAAATAAATTAAACCTCAGACTAGCCTCATGCTTATGTCAGGCTTGTGTGAATTCCTTAACATTATTTGTTACTATCACTATCACTGGAAGAGGTTTCCACATATTTCCCACATTACCTCTAATTGTTCCACCATCCAACTTCCAATCATGACCGCTTCTTCTTGCATTTTCTCCTCTTTTGGAAGATATAGCCTAACTTTATTAAATTTTTCGATATATTTGAAGGTTTGGGTACCATTCCATAGTTCACTAAAATACTCTCAGTTTTTTCGGTTGTACATGTATAATTAGTTTTGAATTAATTTTCAAAGATATTAAATAGGAGGAGGGGTCCTTTCCACAAGTAAATTCTTAGCACAACCATTTAACTCACAATGGTCAGTTTATGCTTCAGATTTTGACTACTAATGACATTTTCTGTATACAGTAAAAACTTGGATTTCAGAAACAAATAATGTAGGATTCTGCATACAAAATTTATCAAACCTCAATTTTTTCAGAATATAGTGACATGTTTAAAATAAGCAACAAACAACAAAAGAATATGAAGCTTCAGTCCCAATATGATAGATATAAAACCATTGTAACCTTTTGTGACATACTTTAAACATACTATAATTCAGAGTGTGAGTCTGAATTATACTATAGCCACCAAAATGAACCGACTAGGAGCTATATGAACTAAAGCGGGAAGCACTGGAGAACCATTAGAGATATTATATATTAGTACATATAACATCACATAATAACATAGGAATGGAGAGGTTGTCAGTATTTCATACATATGATCCAAGTCCTACTGATCTTATATGAATTATAACTTTAACTTTGTCATTTAATTAGTTTTTTTTTTTGTAAAACAGTGACATTTATTTGACATGCTGGTCAATAAAACCATGAGACAAATGTAATTTATGTAGAACTAGCAACTTGCCCATCAAAAATGACGGCAATAAAATTTGAAGCCTGACAATGCTGTTTGCCACACAATGGGAGCCTCTCCTCCTCTACTTTACTGGCCTTGTGATGAGCGCTTTTGGCGCTCATTGTGAGCCTCTCCCCCCCCCCCCCCCCCTACTTGATGGGATACGTTCATTGCGAGCCTCTCCCCCCCTCTACTTTACTGGCCTCGCGATGAGTACTGAAGGCGCTCATCACAGGCCTCGCAATGAGCGCCCGTGGCGCTCATCATGGGCTTCACAATGAGTGCTTCTGGCGCTCATTGCTAGTCTCTCTCTCTGTCTACTTCCGCCCTTGTGTCTCATTTCTCCCCTCCTCTCACTCCCTTGTGTCTCCTTTCCCCCCCTGTGTTTTTATTACCTCACCCTCCCCTGTGTCTTCCCCTGTCTCTTTCCCCCTCTCCCTCCCCTGTGTCTCTTTTCCCCCTCTCCCTCCCCTGTGTCTCTTTCCCCCCTCTCCCTCCCCTGTGTCTCTTCCCCCCCATGTGTCTTTCCCGCATGTCTCTCCCCCCCCCGTGTCTCTTCCCCCAATTTCCTTCCCCTGTGTCTCTAACCCCTCCTCTCCCTCCCTTGTGTCTCTCCCCCTTCTCGCCCTCCCCTGTGTGTCTTCTCCCTCCCCTGTGTCTCTTCCCTCTTCCTCTCCCTCCTGTGTCTCTCCCCTGTTCCTCTCCCTCCTCTGTGTCTCTCCCCCCTCCTCTCCATCTCTCCCCTCTCTCTCCCCTGTGTGTCTCTCCCCTCCTCCCCTGTGTTTCTCCCCCTCCTCTCCCTCCCCTGTGTCTCTTCCCCCTCCTCTCACTCCCCTGTGTCTCTTCCCCCTCCACTCACTCCCCTGTGTCTCCCCCCTCCTCTCACCCCCCTGTGTCTATCCCCCTCCTTCCCTGTGTGTTCCTCCCCCCCTCCTCTGTGTCTCCCCACTCCTTCCCTGTGTGTCTCTTCCTCCCACTGGCAATCGCAGTTTGACAACTATTATATGTGATAGCCTAAATGTACTACTGAATACTTTGGGCCCTATACAACTGAAAGCCCGTATTTACATGGATCCCAACATTTTGACTGAGGGTTAAATTTGTCAATTGACTCAAGCCCACAATTACAGACTCACTGAATCAACACGCAACCCATGCCTCTGTTCCGTTCATAAGCTTCTAGGGGGCGTGATCATATGATCTGACAATATTTAAGCAAGCCCGTAATTTACTTTTTAGACAAACCAATAGTAAATGAGACGGTCATCATGACGTCAGTAAAACGTGGAGTTTAAACTACAATTAATTAGTGTTAAGTACAATTTGTGATCGGTCTCGCAATCCAGAAATGTCGATATCAATAAAAATCAATAAAGCAAATGTTCTAGTCCATGCAGGTTCTATGATATGTATTAACCCATTGAATCCCGGGATTGATGTAACACGGAAATAAAAAAATAAAATAATATTTTTATTGCAGATTTGCGAGCTTGAGACTGTTGTGCAATTAATTCTAATGTCTTTCGTTGCTTTACCAGTATTTTTAAGTATAGTGGTGTGTGTTTATTTGCTTTTGCAGTGTTAGGAGTTTAACCCACTTGTCTGTCCCATATAGTACTTGTTAGAGTAGAATGCAGTTGCTGGCTACATGAACATTGGTAATTGAATATCGATTTTACTTCTTCAGCACTGTTAACATTTGCAGCTTGTAAAATCAAAGGAGGCGATAGGATAGAGTTACGTTTTTGACAACCACAGTGCTTTTGAGCCTGTAAATCACAAATCGAATGCGAGTAGAGAAATGTATCCAATTGAATATCAGTAACAATTATGGACTCCATTACGGGCTCATGTAATTGCGATTTGGACAATTGAATAGGGGCCTTTACATGTACATCTAGTTTAGGGTTCCCTGGTGGTCCAGTGGTTAGGATTTCACCACTGCAACATGGGTTCAATTCCAAGAGGTCACACCACATTAAAGCAATGCGCATGGTTTCGGCTTGCTAAGTACTAGGATAGGAGAAGGAACTGGCAACCCACTCTAGTATCTCTTTCATGAATACCAAGTGGATCAGCATGCTGTGTTGTGGTCCATGTGGTCACTGAGAGTCGTACACAACTGAATGACACAAACACACACACCTAGTTTACTAAATGTGAACTAATATTTTTAATCAAAACCATCAATTTTGTTTTATTTTATTACAGTGATAAAGGCTTATATTTCCCACATTGATGTCTTTGAATCGTTTCTTCCCAAGAATAGCATGATAAGCAAATTTATAAAGTTGAAAAAAAAAAAACATAATAGCCAGTCAAAGAGGAACAATGGGATAAAGCTTCATGTAGTTGGATAAGGGAGATCTTAACATTTATTAAGGAAAGACAACTGACATAATATTTTATGAGGTTTTATGGAAACATTAATAACGCATATGGAAATCAGTAATAATGAAAATAATTAAACTCTAACATCTACATTACTGCATGGTAAACAGAATTTGGATTTAAAAATAATATTTGACATCAACTTTCCATTAGCAATTGTCTTCCTTTTTTGGCTACTGCATTAGAGCAGCTGATAAAAATCTAAATTAAGCAACACTGACAATAAACTGTATGACCCTTCAGATTGCTTTGTGGTTAAAAGTTCATCGCTTCCTGTGCATAGGCTGATGAAACATCCTTTTTCATTGTTTTCTTGTGAAAAGGCCAGTATTCCTATAAACAAGCCCTGCTCATGTCATTATTCATCATATCATTTAGGGAGCCACTGTAATGCTCCAACACAGTATACCTTAATCTACAGTAAGATAAACAACATTGCCATACATGGCTTTAAAATATTTTTGGGGAAGTCTTATTTGTAAAACTGCATTATACTTCATGTTATCATGGCTTTTTTTTGGCACTAACGTATCAGTTTTTATCAGCGTATCAGTTTGTATCATTATTATCATTTTTGGCTCCATGCCCCTGGAAATGTTATCAGCAGCATCAGTTTATACTGATATTTAAGAACAATAAACATGAATACAACCACTACCATGAAACAGGTTGAAAACAGGCAGCATATTATTAATATTGACAAACATGTTTCTGATAGTTAAAATATATCATAGTTAAGATTTAATATTATCAGTTTTGCCTAATTATTTTAATTTTTGTCTCTTCATCCACCAGCTACCCTGTTTCCTTAAATCTACGGATATCTAAGGACTCTTCACTACTTTTACACGTTTCGTCTGTTACACAGACTTCCTCAGGATGCCTGAGAAAGGGTTTTTTACATTCACTGTTAGGGTTTACCTGCAAGTGGAGATGGTAGGATCTCTCTTGCTGAAACCACCAACATGGAGATCTACAGGCAGAAAGACGGAATAGGACAGAATGCACAGAGACTGGTGCAAGCAGGTTCTGGACTGGTATACATACAAGATACAACCTATACTGACAGGTACTTGAGCGACTAAGGACCTAACTAGCATATAGACAGGATACAAATGGTGTTGACAAAAACTCAAGGAACAAGGACAGGGAGCCTTGTGCTCGGGAATACTGAAGTAGTGAGTTGGGGATCAGTTGCCGGCAGAAGCTGGAAACAAATATCTCAGCAAACAGGAGCTCATGCAGGATACCAGAATTCCAAACCATAGGTACTGGGCTGACTCTCTTGAATAGTTAAGATGAAAGTCAGATTAAATACACACCTGCTGCTATCAGGTATGCTGAACAATTAGAATCCTGCAGCAGAGGTAAGGGAAGAAGAAGAAGACAATTACGGTAGGTGTCCCTGACAGCTACAAACTAAATATGTCTAAGAATTGAGGAGTCCCTAGATATTTCCTTAGACCTTTACCAATATCTATTATTATGCACAAATACACTGAATTTTGTTGAGTGAACACTATATATATGTCAAGAGAAGAGAATTAGTGTTTATAGTGAAATATTATTCTAATTTGTAATGGAAGCTCTAAAGTTGCTGATTAAATATGTAAGGAAAAAGGGGAGAGAAAGAACAGGTAACTCTAAACTAGAGAATCAATTACTGTGTAGGAAGAGAGCAAAATTGATCTTGCTAAAAATAATAATAGTAAGGAATTGGAGGTTCACCCAAAATATACGAGAAACAGTTGAGGAAACAAAAAGGGATGAGATTTCAGGGATCAGCTCATAGGATGACCTAGATATGTGTATAAATCCACATCCATGGTCAATGTCATCGAAATCATCACTGCCCTATGCCCAAACAAACATGACAATATGAATAGTAAACTAAATCTAAAGAGAAATCTTAAAAAAATAACTTTTAATTAAATTGAATAAAAAAACATTAATAAAAAAATATAAAATTAATTATATTAAAAATAATTCAGACATTCATGATAATAGGCAACGGGTGGTAAAGAAATAAAGTAAGAGGAGCCACTGGGGAACTGATAAAGTCAGAATAGGGCACACACAGGTGAATATAGGTACCAGATAAAGAATAATACTTTATTTACACAGTGTATGAGTATTAATGCTGGGGCCAAAAGATAGATAGCTTAAAACAATTAGTGGCTTATAAAAATTCAAATATAGAAAAATGCTAACAACACCATTATAATAAATGGATCACCTGGCCTGAATGCAGATACAAAATAGCCCATAACATTACGTCAAGCTAATTGTATATCAGACTGTAATATATATACACAACAGCGTCCTAAGAGCTTAATGCATGCTCAGTGCTACTATTAAGACTCGCGCATGCACACTACACTTCCCGACGCGCGTTTAATCGCTTCATCCGGGGCTGATGTGAACAGGCCCTTACAGCTCTTTAAATAGTGCCAGATAACTGACACGTAATTGTCATAATGGCAAAATGTATACATTTAATCAATCTGAATGCCTTAATATAATTAATATTCCATAAATTGGAGGAAATAACAGGATATATTAAATTGAAAAAGTACTTTAAATAGCCTAAGTCATTTCAGAAGGGGGTAGAACAAGAGGGCATATGAAGTTAAAATATATCACTTTCAAAAAGAAAAGAAAAATGAATTGAGAAAAAATAAATATATACATAAACCCAATTCCTACATGTATATTGTAAACATTTATTTGTACATTATTATATACTAGCGACTTGCCCGTCAAAAAATGACGGTCAATAAAAGAAAGTGTTGAAATGCTGTTTGCCACACAATGTGAGTGTACTGTGTGTCTCAACCATATAGACCTCTCTAACACAGTAATGAATGCATGTAATAACACTATAAGTGCCATGAGGGTCATCCAGGACCCTCATGACCCAAAGTGTAAGCACTACACCATTTTAACCCGGTCACTTATGGCTGTCTATCCAGACCCTCATAAGCCTCTATTTAACTCCATCAGTCCCATAAGGGTATATTATGACCATTATGGGCATGTTACAACCCAACATTAACCACATAAGTGCCATGACGGTCCTCAAGGACCATCATGACACTAAGTATAAACACTACACTGCACTATACACCCCCCAATAAAACAATAAATATCAACTAAGCACCCTCTACACTAACCAATTAACACCTACACTACCTACCTGCCCCCTAATAACCCCCTCCCCACCACTGTAATTACAGAAATCAAAAAAACTAGTCATCAAAAATCTGCATTACATAAAATAAAAAACCTAAAATCACCAAAAATAAAAAATGTACATTACAGAAAAAATAAAAACCTAAGTCACAAAAAATAAAAAAAGGAACATTACAGAAAATAAAAAAATACATTACAACCACCCCCCCCCCCCACCGACTACAGTAAAAAAAAAATACACACCAGAAAAGGAAATACATATAATACAATACAATTAAATACAATACAGTACAATACAATTAAATACAATACAATACAATTAAATACAATACAATACACCCCTATCTAATATACATCCTCCTATCTAATATACATCCCCCTATCTAATATACATCCCCCTATGTAATATACACCCCTATCTAATATACAATACTATCTATCTAACTAATATACAATAAATAATATCTATGTACTATACATCCCCCTATCTAATATACAATAAATACTATCTATATACTATACATCCCCCTATCTATCTAATATACAGTACATTGTATCTCTATATAGCAACCCTAATTCTAAGCTACAATAAAATAATTAAGACCACTTACCTTTGAGATGTTTCTTCAGATCACCAACCTAGGGTTAAAAAGATAAAAAAAAATAATACAACATGTTTACATAAAATAACTAAACATTCTAAATATTCTAATTATTCTATTCACCTTTCCAGCATGTCCCATTCCAGCATGTCCCGTCCCAGCATGTCACATGCTCCATCTCTGCTTCTGCGGCGCGGCCCCTGTTAAAAAAACCCATTACATTAGCACACATACTGTAGCGGAACCCATCACTGTTTTACCCTGTTTTATGATTATTATGGTTAAAATATGATCCTACTATATGTATGTTGGTTGATGCTCTGCAGAATATTGTCCCAGACATTTGCAGCTACTTGGCATGGGAGATAAGCCTGTTACAGCGACTCCGCATAAGATAAAGGAAGTCTATTGTATACAGTGTTTTCATTCTCAGATAAGAACAAAGAAGTGTAATTGAATCAATGTCTGATTGTATCAAAGTTGTCAGGGAGCCCCGGAGAGGTGTGACCCACCTATTGTTCTCTTTATGGGTATGGTGCAGCCAAATATGGGCATGTGTATTGCCTGTGGGAAGAGATGGGTATAAATATTTCTGCAATAACAAAATAAAGTCAGTATTCATTTGACTCCCAAATTGTGTGTCGTCCAATATGGGAGGTCGGGAATGGTGAAACTGTAGTGCCTCTTGGGTATTTTACCGTATACCAGCGGAGATATTGGACTGCGTGTTCCAGCACCGTCACATTTGGTGGCAAGTGTCAGAATAAACATAAAACAAAGTAAAATAAACACAATCTAGATTGTACTTACCTCCCCGCGATGTCTTCGGCCTCCTGGTGTTCTGCCCCGGATGGGCCCTGTAAGCATCCGCGCGGTTTAAAAAAAAAAAAAAAAAAACACACACATCCGCCCTGGCGGATGTCCCCGCGCTAATGAGCTTCCTACGGAGTGTTCCAGAATAAAATTGGCAATGGCGGCTTCTGATTGGCTGAAAAAGCTGTCTATCAAATTCAGCCAATGAGAAGACGCCAATTGTGAACCAATGAGAAAGGGATAACGCACCTGTCAATCTTTATTTGAACAAATCCAAAGGCTTTATTGCCATCAGCCAATCACAATGGAATACACCCGCACGTACTGATTGGTGAAGACATCTGCGCCTTCCCATTGGCTGTAATACTGATTGACATTGACAATAGCCAATGAGAAGGCGCAAATCCTTCACCATTCATTACGTGGGGGTGTATTCCATTGTGATTGGCTATTGTCAGTGCAACCAATCAGAATATGCAGATGCCTCCAGCCAATCACCCTGTGGGGGTGTATTCGATTGTGATTGGCTGAAGGCATCTGCGCCTTGTGATTGGTTTAAATAAAGATTGACAGGTGCATTATCCAAGCAGAGTGGGATTTTAGGGTGTATCCCTTTCTGATTGGCTCACACATTGGCGCCTCCTGATTGGGTAAATTTGATAGACAGCGTTTTCAACCAATCAGAAGGCGCCATTGCTTATTTTCTTCCGGAGAAGTCTCCGGGAGCCTCATTAGCATCGGGGATGTCCGTGAGTGCGGATGTAAGTACTTTTTTTTTTTTTTTACAGAGCGTGGCAGAAGAGGGGTAGGAGGAGGCCGGAGACATCGCGGGGAGGTAAGTACAATGTAGATTATGTTTATTTTATTTTGTTTTTATGTTTATGTATGTGTATTAATTTCTATGTTTTTTTAACAGGTGCCGCGGCGGAGCAGAAGAAAAGAATAAGGACGGGACATGCCGGAAAGGTGAGTAGAATATGTAGAATGTTTATTTATGTGTTGCATTATTTTGTTTCCCTAGGTGCATGATTTGAATGGACATCTGCAAAGGTAAGTGGTCTTAATTATTTTATTTTATCTAAGAATTAGATTATCTTATATATAGATAGCATTTATTGTATGTTAGCTAGGGGTATGTGTTTTATATAGATAGCATAGCATGTATTGTATATTAGATTGTGTTATTTATTTAGATAGATTTTGTGATGCATATTATATAGATAGGATGTATATTAGATTATGGTATTTATTTAGATAGATTGGGGTATGTATATTAGATAGATAGAATGTATTGTATATTAGATAGGGGTGTATTGTATTGTATGTATTGTATGTATTTGTATTATATTGTATTGTATTATATTGTATGTATTGTATTGTATGTATTGTATTGTATGTATTTGTATTATATGTATTTCCTTTTCAGGTGTGTAATATTTTTTTCTGTAGTGGGGGGGTTGTAATGTTTTTTTTTTTTTCTGTAATGTTCCTTTTATTATTTTTTGTGACTTAGTTTTTTTTTATTTTCTGTAATGTAGATTTTTTATTTTTTGTGATTTAGGTTTTTTTATTTTATGTAATGTAGATTTTTTTTATGTTTTGTGACTTTAGGCTTTTTTATTTTCTGTAATTACAGTGGTGGGGGTTATTAGGGGGTAGGTAGATAGTGTAGGTGTTAATAGGTTAGTGTAGAGGGTGTTTAGTTGATATTTAATGTTTTATTGAGGGGGGGTATAGTGCAGTGTAGTGTTTATACTTAGTGTCATGATGGTCCTTGAGGACCGTCATGGCACTTATGTGGTTAATGTTGGGTTGTAACAGGCCCATAATGGTCTTAATATACCATTATGGGACTGATGGGGTTAAATAGAGGTTTATGGGGGTCTGTATTGACCCTCCTGAGTGTCGGGGTTAATTAAGGGTTTATGGGGGTCTGTATTGACCCCCATGAGTGAGAAGATTAATTAAGTGCTTATGGGGGTCTCTATTGACCCCCATGAATGACAGGGTTAATGAAGGACTTATGGGGGTCTATACTGACCCACAGGAGTGAGGGGGTTAATGAACTGCTTATGGGGGTCTGTATTGACCCCCATGAGTGACACAGTTAATGAAGGGCTTATGGGGTCTGTATTGACCCCCATAAGTGACAGGGTAAATGAAGGGCTTATGGGGGTCTATATTGACCCCCATGAATGACAGGGTTAATTAGGGGTTTATGGGGGTCTATATTTACCCCCATGAGTGAGGGGGTTAATTAAGTGCTTATGGGGGGTCTTTATTGACCCCCATGAGTGACAGGGTTAATGAAGGGCTTATGGGGGTCTATATTGACCCCCATGAGTGAGGGGGTTAATTAAGTGCTTATGGGGGTCTGTATTGACCCCCATTAGTGACAGGGTTAATGAATGGCTTATGGGGGTCTATATTTACCCACATGAGTGACAGGGTTAATGAAGTGCTTATGGGGGTTTGTATTGACCCCCATGAGTGACAGGGGTAATGAAGGGCTTATGGGGGTCTATATCGACCCCCATGAGTGAGGGGGTTAATGAAGTGCTTATGGGGGTCTGTATTGACCCCCATGAGTGACAGGGTTAATGAAGGGTTTATGGGGGTCTGTATTGACCCCCATGAGTGACAGGGTTAATGAATGGCTTATGGGGGTCTATATTTACCCCATGAGAGACAGGGTTAATGAAGTGCCTTTGGGGGCCTGTATTGACCCCCATGAGTGACAGGGTTAATGAAGGGCTTATGGGGGTCTGTATTGACCCCCATGAGTTACAGGGTTAATGAATGGCTTATGGGGGTCTATATTTCCCCCCCCCCCCCCCCGAGTGACAGGGTTAATGAAGTGCTTATGGGGGCCTGTATTGACCCCCATGAGTGACAGGGTTAATGAAGGGCTTATGGGGGTCTATATTGACCCCCATGAGTGAGGTGGTTAATGAAGTGCTTATGGGGGTCTGTATTGACCCCCATGAGTGACAGGGTTAATGAATGGCTTATGGGGGTCTATATTTACCCCATGAGTGACAGGGTTAATGAAGTGCTTATGGGGGCCTGTATTGACCCCCATGAGTGACAGGGTTAATGAAGGGCTTATGGGGGTCTGAATTGACCCCCATGAGTGACAGGGTTAATGAAGGGCTTAGGGGGATCTGTATTGACCCCCATGAGTGACAGGGTTAATGAAGGGTTTATGGGGGTCTGTATTGACCCACATGAGTTACAGGGTTAATTAATGGCTTATTGGGGTCTATATTTCCCCGCCTGAGTGACAGGGTTAATGAAGTGCTTATGGGGGCCTGTATTGGCCCCCATGAGTGACAGGGTTAATGAAGGGCTTATGGGGGTCTATATTGACCCCCATGAGTGACAGGGTTAATGAAGTGCTTATGGGGGTCTGTATTGACCCCCATGAGTGACAGGGTTAATGAAGGGTTTATGGGGGTCTGTATTGACCCCCATGAGTGACAGGGTTAATGAATGGCTTATGGGGGTCTATATTTACCCCATGAGTGACAGGGTTAATGAAGTGCTTATGGGGGCCTGTATTTACCCCCATGAGTGACAGGGTTAATGAAGGGCTTATGGGGGTCTGAATTGACCCCCATGAGTGACAGAGATAATGAAGGGCTTATGTTGGTCTATATTGACCCCCATGAGTGAGGGGGTTAATTAAGTGCTTATGGTGGTCTGTATTGACCCCCATGAGTGACAGGGTGATATATTTGTTATATTATATATTAGTGTATATTTGTTTTCTTTTCTAACAGGTCCTTTAAGGCCTTTGGCTCAGTACTACTTTGCCCAGTACTACAGTGGACGCATGAAAAGATTAACAAATTAAAGATATTTTTTTTTTTCATTAAACACTTTGAGCCCTATTAAATTCGCCAAATCACAGTTCCAGAAGCTTGTAGCCCGCAAAAGTTATGGCAATTAAATTGGCTTCTTTTAGCTACCCACAAATGATCTGCGGTTTACAGGCAGAAAATCCCTATGGGCTGTCAAAATCTGAAATCCGACCCAGCTAAGCTTTTGATCTTTCAATCCCGTAAATGTTACAATCGCAATCGCTACTAAATCGCTACAAGTCATCAAGCCCGCAACTGTTTTCACACGCGTAAATGTGAAATGTAACCCAAACTCCTGTCTGTAGCACTGTAAGAGCAAATATAAACACAGTACTGTATTTTAAATTACAAAGAAAGTGATGAATGGTATTAAAATGAATAGCACAACATTCTCAAAAGAGACAGAGGAGGGAGAGGGGGGAAGAGACACAAGGTTGGGAGAGGGGGAAGATACACAGGGGAGGGAGAGGGGGGAGTAGACAATGGGGAGGGAGATGGGGGAAAGAGACACAGGGGAAGGAGATGGGGAAAGAGACACAGGGGAGAGAGAAGGGGCAAAGGAGACACAGGGGAGGGAGAGGGAAGAGACACAGGGGAGGGAGAGGGAAGAGACACAGGGGAGGGAGAGGGGGGACATAGACACAGGGGAGGGAGATGGGGGTAAAGAGACACAGGGGGGGAGAGGGGGGAAATACAAGGGAGGGAGGGGGAGAGACACAGGGGAGGGAAAGGGGGGAAGAGACACAGGGGTTGGAGAGAGGCAGAAGAGACACAGGGGAAGAAGAGGGGGGAACAGACACAGGGGAGGGAGAGGGGGAAACAGACACAGGGGAGGGAGAGGGGGGACAGAGACACAGGAGAATAAGAGGGGAAGCGGGGAGAGACACATGGGTGGGAAGAGACAAAGGGGAGGGAGAGGGGGGACAGACACAGGGGAGGGAGAAGGGGAAACAGAAACAGGAGAGGGGGAAAAGAGACGGAGGGGGGAGAGGGGGAAGAGACACAGGGGAGGGAGAGGGGGAAAACAGAAACAGGAGAGGGGGACAGATATAATATATTATCCCGTCATTTGTGACGGGCAAGTGACTAGTGTTCTTATAAAGTTTTTATATATAAATTATTTCATATGCAAAAATCAATAAAAGGTAAAGTAAAATTCCCAAAACTGAGATTATTAAATTACACTTTTATTTAGAAATTATAGTCTGAGTGAGTTGCCAGTTACCAAAACCATAACACAGTAACATGTTTGCTGGTATTGAAAAATTAGCAGGTTGAACTTTTCCCTTTGGTCAGTTGAGTGTTATTTGTTTTTTGAATGTGTATTTAACTATGTTGCAACTTTATATCACACCTAAAATAAGAAAATAAAGCAAACAGTAAAAAGGTAGACGTGCTTGGAAGATAAAACAGGATTAAAAGTTAATATTTTAAGAGAATATACATAGAAATACAAATTATGTAATAGAGTTGATTGGCTAGTAGCCAATAGGTGACTATGAAACACAGTATATATTAGCACTTTAATACATTATTATAACAAAAATTAAAAAATCAGTTGGACCATGAGTTGGACATTTTAAGTATAAATTATATGTAAAAGTCACCCCACTCTTGTAATGAATGTATCTCACATTCTTGATTTTAAAAAAACAGAGTATGCTTGGTTGTATAAATCATAATAATCCCAAAGATGTTTCAGTGTTAACATTTTATTATTAATCTATACCAACTAGACATACACATTTATCACCCTCTATGGGCTGGGGTTACAGGAACCAAGGATTTCACCCAAGAGACATATAGATAGCCAAATTCACAGAGAGAGACCAAAATACAAACCCCAGTCACAGATTAACAGGGTACCAACTGTAGTCACATAGACCCCCATCTGGAAATACTAATAAAAAAAATACCAGTTATTTGCAACCAACTCTCCACAAGGAGAACAGACTGAAAATATTTTCTCTCTTACAGATAACAATCAAATCTGAAGACCTCTTTTTTATTTATTTATTTTAAACTCCATGCTAGTGTCAAGCCCTGGAAAACTCCCCTGCAGAAATAAAAGATGCAAGACCTGCGCACACAAAATCCCATATATGCAATCATGGGAGTAGGGTCCAAAAAATCGTAGCCGTTGGGTGATTAGAATCTATATGGTGCAAAAGTGCTGTTTAATCTGACTGATCACCTACCTATTGTGAACAACAGCACACAGCAACAAATCACTAAGTATCTGGACCTTTATATACATGACGACAATCTTGTGTGCGTGTACCTTTCTGGGGGGTGGGGGGGGGGGTTATTAAACTCTACTCCCAGGACAGGAAGCAAGGGCGGATCTACTGCAGGTGGGGGTGCATTGCTCCAGTGCACCTCAAAAACAAAAATTTGAATTTCTATGTTTACATTCTCAATGCCCCAGCCCCCCCAATATAATTTATATATATATATATATATATATATATATATATATATATATATATATATATACACACATATACATATATACTTAATAATTTTTGCAACTTAAAAAATAACTTTTCTTAATACTCCTACAAAATAATAAGTGGGGGAATTTAAAATACTGGGTAGAATGGAACCACAGCCTCCCGTATACACTCTAGAACAAAACGTATTACAACATAATGTAAGTATCTTCACTGCCGCTTTCATTAATCAGTAGCTAAAATATAATGTGCTTAAATATTGGGGCATTGTGGATTGGTATTTTTGCTATGCTGATTTATTATTATATTATGCCTTCAGTTTACAGGGGACCTTGTTATGCTGGATTACTTCCAGTGTCACCAAAGAAGGATTATGGGTATATGATATATTGCAACTTTCAGCTGAATATATCTTTTCATATTGACACATTCTTGTTACATTGCTATTAATCTTAAAGCTACACTTACTGTAAAGTAGCAATGAGTACAAGTGTTTAGCGCTAAACTCTAAATTATATAGGAGTGTTAAGCGGTTCCATTATATGTTTTATTTGACACTATTTAAAATTCCCCCATTAATAAAAGTTATTTTTTAAGTTGCAACAATTATATTATTCTATCTGCAGTGTAGTTAAGTGTATAAACAATTTACATATTTGGCAGAGGTGGAAATGACAGGGGAAGTATGGGTTTAACACTGTGGCCCTGTTTAAACAGGTTGTAGTGGAGTTGCCCTAGAGAATCTATGGGTAACCATTACTTATCCCCATCCCTAAATTGAGATGTGACTCTAGCTCCTATCCTACGCTATCTGAGACTATTCCCACTTACCTTAGTATCTAGGGCATATTACACCTTTAAATTGGTCAGAATTTAAAGTTGTATTTCCTATCTTCCCTACAGACAGATGCAGTTACCTCCACAGCTCTAGCTTACATCCCTCCCACACCAAACAAGGGATAATTCATATAGCCTCATTAAATTAGGGCTACATTTGAAAAAGTAGCCCGTAGTGAAAAAAGTAGGGCTGGAGGCTATTAAATTAGCCTTGTATACCTCTACATTGCCGGCCTGCGTGTTAAAACACAGGTCCGACAAAAAATGCCTATGTTTAGTGCAATGTGGAACATCGCAGCACGCAACCCTTTGATCTGTCCCACTATGTTCCAATTATGCTATTAAATTGCCAAGAAGACTCCTGGGAGCTAGCCCATAACACGCCAACAGAGCCCAAAGCCCAACGAGTGCTGGGGAGGACTCAAGAAGGCTGCAAAAGAGAACCCCGCTTTGGCCACTGAACCTCCCTACGGCCCCTAAAGCTCTCCCCTGCTCCCCCAATACATCCCCATGCTGCAGGGGTTAATTTATGGACCTCCGCAGCCTCCCAAAATTAACCCTTGCCATGGGGGTCCCGATTGGGCGGCCGCGGTTAACTATTTAACTGCCGCGGGGGTACTTCAAATACACCTAATATTAACCCCCTACGCAGTGTCACCATATCATCCCTTGCAGCTGGGGTCCCGATTGGGACCCCGGCAAGTGATAATGTCGGGATCCTGCGTGTTTTCACGCAGGATTTTATTAGCCATTGGCTAATGCTAACACATTGCTACGTGCTAGCTTAATTGTTATTAGCACTGCTGCACACCCAACATGCGACAGTATGCATTGCGTTTTTGTGTCTCTCGCTCATAGCACGCAGCCTCTTCCAATTTAATAGCAATGTAAGTAGGGCAAATCTTGAACACTTAGGCCCTCATTCAATTGCAATTTGGCCAATTGAATAGGGCTCTAAATAAGCACATAACATATTTTTTAAAATAAATTTTTAGTTAGTGAAAACCTTGCTTTTGAATAGACGTTTACTAACTAAAATACTTCTTTAAAAAAATATGTTATGTGCTTATTTAGAGGCCTATTCAATTGGCCAAATTGAAATTGAATAAGGGCCTTAGCCTCTGCAAGGCTCACATTGGAGTTACTGGGCTCAAATTTAATGAGGCGGATAGTCAAGCACTGAGGACCATGATAAACACTTAAAAACACTGTCTGCCTTCTTCAAGACAGAAGGGTTACAAATCCTGTGTTATCACTCAGAAAGTAACTTCTGCCATCAGAACACCCTGGGAATACCTGTTGCAGTACAAAACTTAAGAAACAACTTCACGTACACCACCAGTCACCACATACTACCCGGCTCTAGAAGGAATAAACTAAATATTTAAGGATTTACAGCCACTACTAACAGAGGATGCAGAACTGAAACATATATTCCCCAAACATCCCATTCTTGAATTTAGACAGTCACCAGGTTTAAGAGAAACATTGGTGAACAGAAGATTGGCCAATAAGTAGCATAACAGAGAACACGGCACCAAACCCTGCATTGAAAACTGCTGCAAACTATGTGAACATATTTGCAAAGTAGACAAACATAACAACAAGACCTATAACATCAGAGGAGGTAGCATAACTTTTGGGCGCACAAGACGTGCGCAACGTTCCGTGCAAGCCGACAAAGGCTGACAAATGCGCGCACCCACACCAGCACGCCAGTTAAGCGCTCACCCTCTCCTCCCCCTCCTTCTCCAGCTCAACCTCTGTCCCTCCGGTACTCACCCTCTCTCCCTCCTTCCCTCAGTACTCACCCTCTCTCCCCAGCTCGCTTTCCTTCCCTCAGTACTCACCCTCTCTCCCCAGCTCTCCCTCCTTCCCTCAGTACTTGCTCTCTCTCCTTAGCTCTCCCTCCTTCCCTCAGTACTCTCCCTCTTTCCCCAGCTCTCCCTCCTTCCCTCAGTACTATCCCTCTATCCCCAGATCTCTCTCCCCACTACTCACTCCGTCTCGCCCCCTAGTACCCACCCTCTAACCTCAGGTCTCTCTCCCCCAGTACTCACCCTCACTCCGGGCTGGTGTGGGAGAACACCTTTGTCGGCGAGCACATGACATTGTGCACATCGCATGCGCCCAAAAGGTGGCGTGCCATCAGAGGGTCATATTCATGTACATCACCGAATGTAGTGTACATAATACAATGTACTGTATGTGAAAGGGGCTGTTATATGGGGAAACCAGTCAAAAATTACACTTGCAGATGAATCTACACAGGCTTTCTATCAAAAAGCACAATAAAGACAGTTACTGTACCACAGTTAGGCACCATTTCACCCAGAATAACCACTCCATCCAAAACTTAGAAATCAAAATACTCAAAGGGAATTTAAAAACTATTCAGCTGCAAAAACCTTTCGAAATGAAAATTATATATATTTTTTAATACAAAGGACAATCAACTAAATATTTATTTATGTTTTTTATCCCATTATCAACATGTTTTATAATTCACACTAGCGACTTGCCCGTCAAAAATGACGGCAATAAAATTGGAAGGCTGGCAATGCTGTTTGCCACACAAACTAACTTGCATGCCTCGCAATGAGCGCACTCAGTGCTCATCGCGGGCCTCGCAAGGAGCGCCTTTTTTGGTCATCACAAACCTCTCCCACCCTCTACTTTACAGGCCTCGCCATGAGCACCTTTGGTGCTCATCGCGAGCCCCGATGTCTACAATAAGCGCCTTTGGCACTCCTTGCAAGCCTCTTCCCACTCTCTGACCCCATGTCTGTTTCCCCTCTCTCCCTTCCATGTGTCCCCCCTTTCTCTGCCATGTGTTTTTTCCCTTATTTCCCTCCTTTGTGTCTCTTTTCCCCCCTCTCTCACCCCTGTGTCTTTTTCCACCGCCCCCCCCCCCCCCTTTCTCCCATGTCTTTCTGCTCTCTGTCCCTGTATAAGTCTTGCGTGGCTCGCGATTAGGTCTAATTTTCAAAGTCTTGCATGCTTTGCGATGATCGGCTAAGTGTTACTGGCTTCAGCCAAGTTTTGAGCCATTTTTCAAAGAATTACGTCTTTACGGCCACCATTCTTTTCCTTGCTATGGCGCTTTTGGATCTCCTAAAAATGCTGATTAAGCCTCAAATTAGGTTGAAGTTAATTTGTTTAATTATTTGCTGTTTTTTTGGTTTTCAGAATTACGTGTGTGAAAAAATATCGGCCGCTAAAGTCGTAATTTTTCAAAATCTTGCGTGCCGCGCGATCCATGCCAAAGTGCTTCATGCTTCGTCGGTGATTGCGGTCAGCGCCATGGGTGCTTTCAATCTGTTTCCATCCTCCATCAGTGGAGCGTCCTCGGGCAAATAACAAACCTGACAGGGCAGATAACCCTTAGAGGGACCCTGAAAGACCACCATTTTTTTGCACAAAGTCATGCCTTCGGCGCTCATTGCAGTAAAGTTGAGCGGGCCTCGCGATGAGCAGCTCATTGCGCATGCGCAACCCCATAGCTTTTAACATTGCATGACCAACATTCGTAATTACCACAACTATATATATGGTTCCATAGGCTGTTATTGTTTTGTCGGCGGTGATCTGCTTTTTGTGCTTATAGCAAGGCTTTGTGTGCTATGAGCAGCGTTGGCGCTCGTTGTGAGTCGCGCGGTTAATGGGTTTTGTAATTATTGTGAGATTTTTGTTTTGTGTTTATTTGTTTTTGTATGCTAATGAAATAATTAATAAATTAATAAATAATTATACTTTACCTATTTGGAATTAATACAGTGGATATAAAAAGTCTACACACCCCTGTTAAAATATCAGTCATCATCAAGTGGAGAAAATATGGCACAACAGTGACATTACCAAGAACTGGAGCTCCCTCCAAAATTGATGAAAAGACGAGAAGAAAACTGGTCTGGGGGGCTACCAAGATGCCTACAGCAACATTAAAGGAGCTGCAGGAATATCTGGCAAGTACTGGCTGTGTGGTACATGTGACAACAATCTCCCGTATTCTTCATATGTCTGGGCTATGGGGTAGAGTGGCAAGACGAAAGCCTTTTCCGACGAAGAAAAACATCCAAGCCAGGCTACATTTTGCAAAAACCCATCTAAAGTCTCCCAAAAGCATTTAGGAAAAGGTGTTATGGTCTGATGAAACCAAGGTTGAATTTTTTGGCCATAATTCCAAAAGATATGTTTGGCGCAAAAACAACACTGCACATCACCAAAAGAACACCATACCCACAGTGAAGCACGGTGGTGGCAGCATCATGCTTTGGAGCTGTTTTTCTTCAGCTGGAACTGGGGCCTTAGAGGGAATTATGAACAGTTTCAAATACCAGTCAATATTGGCACAAAACCTTCAGGCTTCTGCTAAAAAGCTGAACATGAAGAGGAATTTCATCTTTCAGCATGACAACGACCCCAAGCATACATCCAAATCAACAAAGGAATGGCTTCACCAGAAGAAGATTAAAGTTTTGGAATGGCCCAGCCAGAGCCCAGACCTGAATCCGATTGAAAATCTGTGGGGTGATCTGAAGAGGGCTGTGCACAGGAGATGCCCTCGCAATCTGACAGATTTGGAGTGTTTTTGCAAAGAAGAGTGGGCAAATCTTGCCAAGTCAAAATGTGCTATGCTGATAGACTGATACCCAAAAAGACTGAGTGCTGTAATACAATCAAAAGGTGCTTTAACAAAGTATTAGTTTAAGGGTGTGCATACTTATGCAACCATACTATTTTATTTTTATATTTTTTCTTCCCTCTACCTAAAAGATTTCAGTTTGTTTTTCAATTGAGTTGTACAGTTTATAGGTCACATTAAAGGTGGAAAATGTTCTGAAATGATTGATCTTTGTCTCATTTTTTTACAGCATAGAAACCTGACATTTTAACAGGGGTGTGTAGTGTCAACAATGTATGCAGTGTGTAGTGTAAATAGTCTGCGTGCGCGAGGGAAAGCCGTTAGGGTAGCTGTGTACTTCCGCATTGTGTAAGTTAGTGTTGTAAAATGGCGGCGAATGTTTATGTGGTACGCGGCTGTGTATGATGTAGCATCCTTGGTAAGAGTGTATCTTGTACCTCGTACAGCTTTTTTGAAAAGCCGTATGTGCTTGGTGGTGTTTTGCGTCTTTAGGGTCCTGTAGCCTCGTTTTTTTTTTTTTTTTCGGTGGACATTTTTTTCTCTCGCTTAGGAGATTTTCGTGTGTCTAAACCCCCCCCCCCCCCTTGCTCTGGGTAAGCTTTTTATGTATTGTTTTTAATGTTTCCACGTGCGCGCAGCTCGGCCGTTAAGGTCGTATTTTTGCGAGCTCGTAATGTTTTTTTTTTTCTAAGTCCTGCGTCTCGGATTTTTGTATGCTAAGTCCGTACATTTTCCGTTCTAAGTCCTGCGGTTCGTATTTTTTTGGGTAAGTCCGTATATAGTGATTGCGTGTTAGATCTATTTTGGTAAAGTGACGCTTGTGTGAGTGTTTGTAATCGCATGTGAGGCGACATAGAGCCTCCACCTCCGCAAATATGACCCCTCGCGCCTGTAATGAGCCTTCTACTCATTGCAGCCGTCGTAAGAGCCTTTGGCTTATTGCAGCCGACGTTGGAGCCTCCACCTTCAGCAAATGCGGCCCCTCTCTTTGCGAGGGACGCAGTTCTTGCGAGCACGCTTTGCGAGCTCGCAAAGCGTGACAACGATTTGTAGTTTGACAACTATTATATGTGATGCTGGACTGTGTTTCTTATCTCTGCGCATCCTCCTTCCTCAACCCCCTCCTCAAACTCAACCCCCCTATCCTCAACCTCCCTCCTCATCCTCAGCCCCCTCCTCAACCCCCCATCCTCATCCTCAACCCCCCTATCCTCAACCCCCTTCTCAACCTCCTTCCTCAACCTCCCTATCCTCAACCCCCCTCCTCAACCTCCCTCCTCAACCTCCCTCCTCATTCTAAACCCCCCTCTGCCTTCTAACCCCCCTCCTCAACCTAACCCCCCCCAAAAAAAAACCTCCCCCTCACTTACCTGCTTCTGCTCCGGCCTCCTCTCCTCGACCCGGCGCGCATGTGACGTCACATGCACGCCACGTCATTCGCATATACCGGGTGCCGTGGCACGCATGTGACGTCACATGCACGCCGGGTCGAGGAGCGGAGGCCGGAGCAGAAGCAAGTAAGTGAGGGGGAGGTATTTAGGGGGTTTAGGTTGAGGAGGGGGGTTTAGGTTGAGGAGAGAGGAGTTTAGAATGTGGAGGGGGGAGTTTAGAATGCGGAGGGGGGTTAGAATGCGGAGGGGGGGTTAGAATGCGGAGGGGTGGTTAGAATGAGGAGGGGGGAGGGAATATCGGCGTATAACACGCACACATCATTTGCCCCCTATTTTCAGGGAGAAAAAGTGCGTGTTATACACCGATAAATACGGTATATTAAAAATATTACAAAGTGAAACTAAATGAGTTTGCCCTAGTGTTCCCAAATTAGAGTTCAAATGTGTGTGAATTCTCATGTTAAACAATGCTGTGCAATAAGCAAAACAATTTTGAGAACCATTGGTGTAAATGTAAACTTCCTGTGCAATAAAATACTCCTCCCACCACATTAAGTTGATCACAACAGCGTAATTTCACATAAAAGGTAATATATTTCACGCTGTTATTTTATTTTCCATTCTAAAAACATCTTGCCTTTATTTGAGTGTAGTTTCTCAAAAGAATATGCTTTGAGTCTAACATCACAGTGGTCCTTAAAGACATGTCCAAAAGGTTCGAACAGCAGGCATTAGAATATACAGTAAATAATAAATAATACAAATGAATAGAAAACATTAAGAAGACTACTTACTGTCTTATATAGCAGGTACAGAACATCAGTGAAAAAGTATGTAAACCAACATTAAGACAGATAATAACAGAATAATAATTAAAGTTACATACTTATAGCCTGGTATGCCACAATCTATTTTGAGGACTGCAACCATTTATATTAGAGAGACAAAATATGTAAAACTTCAGAACAAGACATCATTGAAAATACAATTGCATTGTACTATGTAGTATATGAACATAACACATATATGTAACCATTGTGGAATTGTTCTGCATTGCCTTCTATTGCCCTTACATGTATGTGAAGCATTGTGTAAGTTGGAGGGAACACACAAGAAGCCAAAGGACTACTGTAGTTATATATTTGATATAAAAAAGGAACACCATCAGGGAGTATAGAAGGAACTGGTAAATTAGGTTCAATAAAAAGGGGGGTTTCTGATTTTTATATTTTTCACTTTCAAGTTTTATTAGAAGAGAATAAATATTTCGAAGTACAACAATTTTTACATTTGTTTAAAATGATAGAAAAAAAAAGGATTTTTAAAAGAAAAATATTTTTTAATAAAAGATTACTCAGTTTAAGGCGTTGTTTTCTTTATGTTGATATATAAATATATTTTCTACAGTTTTTTCTATTTTTGTTCTTATTAAATTATTTCAAGTAACAGTTTACAAATTCATTTTAACCAATGTAGATATAAAGAAGTATAAACTATATAAAAATAAGGTTAAGAAGAACAAAATAAAATAACTCAAAAGAAAAGAGTAACATCAATAAAAAAACTTAATAACATAGGAAAATAAATGATCTTCTCCATTATACTTTCTTTTCTCGGTTTGTAAGCTTTATCTGAGATAGAAATTACTTCTGATTATTGGATACATATACAGCATCCAAATCCCACTATTATCAGATAGCAGGTTTTAATGTGACATGCTTTTTTTTTTTTTTTTTACATTTTTGACAATTAATAAAGGTTCAACATTCACCTGTTATGTGTACACTTGTAAATTAAATCAGGATTGGACAGACCACTCTCTGGTTAGAATTTCTTTATACCTTTCTCCACATCCCAGACTCTTAAAATCTTAGAGATTAAATGAATCACTCCTAGTAGAGACTTACAACAGAAATTAAAAAGCAAAATATATTAAACTATACTTTGATAATAACAATACCCCAGAGTTCAACATAGGATGGGTTTGGGTAGCACATAATGCATTTCTCAGGGGCTCTTACTAAGGGCGTGAAGATAGACTCCCAATTCCATCCAGTAGTTATCCTTTTATAAAATATTAGGAGAGTGAGTTGTGACGAGCCATGGTACCCAGATCTTATAGAAGGATACCATGAAGTCTTCTAATATATCTGTGATTTGGTCATTGATGAGTATGTAACTCAATTTATTTGACTGCAGTTATATTTAGTGAATCAGATTTCCATTGATTAGCTATGTGGCTTTTTGTAGCCAGCATGAATAAATTGATTAATTTGTTGCAAATATTGGTAAGGCTTGGGACTGGTACCTCTAAAAGACATATTCACATTTCTGGTGTAAGATCCAGATCTATGGTCTGATTGATTATTTGTAGCACTGATCTCCAGAGTTTGGGAAATACCACTGTGTGTAATTAAAAGTTTCTCTTTCCAGTCATCCCCTGAAGCAGAAGGCTTATAGAGGTCTTCCAGGAATTTAGTTTGGAAGGAGTAAAATAAATCCCATGAAGCACCTTGAGAGATGTTTCTAATTTGCTGTAGTTTAGTGAATTTTGTGATAAAGAAGTCTGTCCAGGTATCTGGGTCCCAGGCCTGGTTCAGAACTTGTTCCCAGGAAATCATATGTGTGGCCCTCTGGAGGAGTAATAAAGGTATTGTAAATATTTCCTTGGATTCTTTTTCAAGGGACTTTTCTGACAGATGCGTGAAAAAAGTATCTTGGGGGTGTCCCAAAGTACGTATAAAATTAGATACCATTTTTTTTTATCGGACAGAAGCTAAAGTGTTCTTGAAGTGGGATGTTAAATGTGTCTCTCAATGTTTCATAGGTTAATAATCCCTTATCTGAAATCCAAGAATATATTTTGGTAAATGTATTTATTTTCCACCAAGTGAAGCTCTTATCTCGGTGTCCCAGTAGGAATTGTGGATGTGGTAAAATGGGATTTAGAGGAGAAATGGTAGATTTTAGATTGTGTCATTCCTTAAGTATTGATTGTGGTAGGAATAAGGCCATTCTGTCAGCCATAACTTTTGCCAGTATCTTTATATCTCCATTTAGTAAGGATAGCGGTTTGTAATTTTTAACTTCTAAAGAATCGTTGTGGTCTTTAGGGAAGATTGTTATATCTGCATAGTTCATCTCTGAAGGTATGGAGTTTCCCTTCCAGTATCTGATTAAAGAGAAGAGTTTGGGAATAGTAGGTCTAAAACATTTGTAGTAAATATAGGTGTGGCCATCTGGGGATTTCCCAGCCTTTAGTTTATTTATGGTTTCTTTAATCTTTTCAATTGTTATCTCTGAGTTTAGGGCTGAAAGTTCCTTGTTTATGAGATTAGGGAAAATACAGGAGGAGTGTATTTCATTCAAAGTATTTTGTTTAGAGGTAGAATGTAGTTTTTGGTAGTATGAATGGAATATTTGCTGGATTTTATTAGGGCTGTTAGTTAAGGACTCTGAATTTGTTCTTATTTGGTATATAGTTTGGTTTGAGATATTTTAGATTGGAGTCTATGAGTTAAAAGAGAATCAGGTTTATTTGCTTTTGTAAATTATTTCTGTTGTGTTAGTCTTACAGGTTTTTGTTTTCTGTGTAGTTAGAATCCAGTCAAGTTCAGTCCTAATTTTATTAATATTTTGTCTTGTTTGGATGTTAGGTTTGTTTTGATTATTTTTTTCTAATTTAGATAGCTCCGCTTGTAGCTCTTTTTGTTTTTGAAGTTTTTTTTATGAATGGAGGCTAGTTTGATAGTAGTACCTTTGATAAATGCATTATGTGCTACCCCAACCGATCCTATGTTGCACTCCCGGGATATTGTTATTATTAAAGTATAGTTTATTATATTTTGCTATTTAATTTTGGATGTAAGGCTCTCCTATGAGTGATTCATTTAATCTCCAAGATTTTGAGAGTCTGGGATGTGGGAAAAGGTATAAAGAAATGTTAATCAGAGAATGGTCTTTCCAATCCTGATTTAATTTACACATAACAGGTGCATGTTGAGTTAGAATTAAAATTGAAGGAACCTTTATTAATTGTCCAAAATTGTTTTTTTAATCAGCATGACGCATTAAAAACTGCTACCTGATAATAGTTGATTTGGATGCTGTATATGTATCTAAAAATCTGAAGTATTGTGTATAATGCAAATTCCTCCGTATGAGGATAACGACTGAAAATAAATTCTAACTAATCTGTGTCACATTAAAGTTGGAGTAATAAACAACAGTATAAATGGTGTAACTTTATGGAGAATTATATACTCCAAAGTAAACCAGTATTTATTCCAATATCTGGACACAATGACACTTTGCATAACCCACAATCAGTAATATAATCAGAAGAGAAACCTTGTAGTGTAAAACACCTTTAGTATATCCGTGAAGCAAATATAATAACTTGATAAAGGCAATATACAAATCCCCTATGTCTCATTTCAGAGGGGCTATGGTGTGCCCCACAATTTGGCTGAAATTCCTGGTCATCTAATAGGACATATTGATTAAAAAAAATCCATGATAAATGTTTAATTGTGATATATTTAGCTCTGAAAGTGGAACGCAAATAGAAGGAAATCAAAGAAATTTTGAAATCCTAGGTAAAACAAATAAAGTTGTCACAGAGGGCATTTACTTATTGGCCCACAGTTACAGAGAACAACTCTACGTGCAGCAGGGCAAAACTAGCACATGTGTATGGCGTGACTATATTATGATGATGGCAATGAATTAAACAGTTTCATGTTAAACTGGTAATTACCTTTCCATCTCAGACCATATACTTTTTGAAATCACTATACCTGGTGGTGAAAAAGGGAGAAAATAGTGGAATTATGTTGTGGGTGTGGGATTTTGATGTACTAAACTGCTTATTTCATAAATATTCTGGACTCCCTGAGCTGTCTTTCTATATTTTGAAGAGAAGGAAAATAACAAGAGATCCTAATTTGAATTTAGAGGTTAGAACATCGAGTACCAACCTTTTCTTCAAGGACCTCAAGACAGGCCATAATTTAGGTTTAATACTATGTGAATACAGGTAAGGCAATCAGAGGCTCCCCGGCCCGCTGAATTCTAATGGCCTCACCTTTGGTCTCCCAATATTAAACCTAAATCATGACCTGTCCAGGGTGCCTTGACGAGTAGTTTGGAAAATATTGGGCTAGAACAAGGTGTAATGTATGCAGGGCTGGATTAAGCATTAGGTAAAATAAGCACGGGCTTAGGGCATCAAGGGTACGGAGGCACCACATAAATCTTCCATTGCCGGACTTACCATTGATCATATGGTGCAAAACTGCAAATAGTGTGGCCGAAACAAGGGCCCCCACAAGTTAAAAAAAAAAAAAAAAAATATATATATATATATATATATATATACAATAATACAAATGATAATAAAATATTAATAATAGAGGTTAATGATATACATTGTAACAGTTTATTATTGTTTATTTTCTGAATTAGATATATATGGAGGCACCAAAATCTATAAAAGTGCTTAGGGCCTCTAAAGGTCTTAATCCGAATGTATGCAAGCATGCCTTAAGGGGCTATTGTAATGATTCATCTTTTGGCCCTGAAAACTGCTGAGTTTCACTGATATTTTAGCTGGAGCTCTTTCACCATTTTCAAAGCTGTAGTAGAGTGTGCAGCACCTTAGGCTGTCTTTCTCTGCAACAGCTTATAAAAGAAGGGAAGAGAACCAGCCTAAAGATGATGGGAAAACCAGCACATTTCAGTGTAAACTTCTTCATACTAGAACAACTTTCTTTTGAATCACAAGAAATTATTATTATTACTTTTATTTGTTATGCTCCAACATATTCTGTAGCGCTATACAGGGGAAAAGAACAAGGAAAAATATCATTTTAACAAACTGCAGCAAATGGAGGGCCCTATTTTGAGCTTAGAATCTTTATAGAAAGTGCTTTTTTTCCCCAAAGCACTCTACAAGACTGAAAACTCTCTACTTGCAATCTAAAGGGAATGGAAGAGGCAGATAAGGAATAGCAAGGGTCAGGAAGGAAGTGAAGTTTCATTAGGTGGGAGGGTATGCAAAGTTAGAATGTTTTTTTCATATAGAAGGAAAAGGAAAGCATCTGAGAAAGTTATTTGGTAAGTGACCCTAGTATGTAATATGTTATCTGTCCCTAGTGGTCGGATAGTATAATCTGTGTGTGGGAGTGTCAGGTGAGAGGCCTGTCTTAGGAGATATATCCCAAGAAGCCAGCAGAAGAAAGGGAGAGAGGGAGAGGAGGTGGGATTTGGACTTGCAGAAGTGTTTCTGCTTATGAGTTTTAGAAGGGGGAAGAGATAGTGAATGGAGGAACAGAAGTAGCTTAAAAAGTATTTTATAGTAGCAATTGCTACTTAAAAATCTTAACAATTGTACCATAACAGTGACCCTTTAACAGAAACAGTGACTTGGAAGAGTATTCCCTGTGGAAGTTAAAAAGATAAATATAGAAAAGGAATACAGACTTGTATATGATATGGTAAATGTTGCATATTTATGAAGCCAGCAAAGATGCATACAGTTTTTAAAGATTACATTTCTGTATAAAAATGTTTTTATACTCGTGGGCTACACACCTTCTAATTTTTCTAGTTTGTTGCATTCTTCATAAATACGTGACATTTTTCCAAAACTACACTGATCCTTTAACGCTATCCTATTGTTCTTATCTGCCAGGAAAATTAAATGACCTGGGCTCTAGATGTGGGTGGACTTCGGCTGAAGCGCTGGGCTCTTGACCCCTTGAATAATTCTTTATTCTTTAGGGTGACTGCCATAATCTAAACTGCTTAAAATATCATCTCACCAGAATATAGTTTGGTCTGTTCTTGCTGTAGTTGTTCACATAATGGTGGTTATGATAGTACAATTTATTATCAAGTATTGCTTACTACACATCAAAGGGCACTCTCCTCCTAAAATTACATTTCTTTTATATTAAAGTACTGTCTTAGACCCCTTCTGGATCGCTACCTTGTCATGGTGAGGGAGCTAGTATACTTCAATGAAGCTGTGATCTATACCATGTAGGGTCATCCAAGATGATCAGGTCATAGCAGAGAGGTAAAATTTACTGGAGAAGGAACTGGCAACCCCCTCTGGTCATATTTGCCAAGAAAACCTTATGGATAAGTACAACCAGACACAAGATAAGCCTGGCATGCTGCAGTCCATAGGGTCACAAAGAGTCGGACACGACTGAACAATAACAACAACAGTCTTAGAGAAGATTAAATATAACTTAAAAGTCAGGACAGGAAAATTGCCTAGTTTGCCAGTTAGTTCTCTGTGTTCTTGGAGAGCAGAAGCTGCTCAGTTTTTGTCACTGACATTGTAAACTATCAACTGATTGGGTCAAAGGTTCAAGAGCCAACTCAGAAGCCAGTCATACTGCAACTGAGTACTAAACAGTGACTGTTATATTCTTGCTTCTGTATTCTACAGCAGTTCGGATCGCCTAATATACAGGGGTCATGGAGCAATAAAAGGCAGACACTAAAACTTTTCAGACATATATTTCAAATTCTTTAAGTGAATTATTCTGCAAGTGATCCGTTCAATGTCTTGATCAAGAGTTTATCAGAAGTATGTCTTTGCTTTGTTGCAAATGCAGTCCGGATAAACATTAAAAGTTCTATTTCTTGACCTTCAGATTGCTAATTTTTCATGTAAAAAGTGTTATAATGTTGAAACCTTCTCTTTCAGATTAATGTTAAACAAATTATAGTTCAATAAAGAGAAGTATTTTTGAGGAACCAGGAAAAGATGAAATAATGAAGTATTATAAAAGGGGTGGGGCATCAGAGAGTGGCTTGGAGGAAATTTTCTATGGCCCTGGATAAGAGGGAGATGATCGAAAGGCATTAAGAAAGGCACTCTGATTAGAAATGAGTTGCAAGTTTAAAGAAGAAAGGTCAGGGTGACTTATAAGGTGTGTCAGGGGTCTATGAGATAGAATTTAGTAAACTGACACCACCCTTTTGTTAGAATGATTGGATATACAACAGCATGAAGCAGTTAATGGTGTCAGAACATCAGCGATGATTGAGCTTGGTGACATTCATGTCTCAGTGATAACAAGGGCATCCACATGGCAAAAGCTACGGTACGGAACAAAAATAGATCAAGTTACTAGACCAAGCTGTGGTAATACAATTTACTTTAACTTTTACCTTTGGTGTCCTGATTACCCAAAGTGTGTCCTACCTATATATATTTTTGGCTTTGTATTAACTCATATAGTCATCTACCTTGTAAAAAGAAAATTGGAAGGACCCCCAAATTATTTTTTACAGGGGACCTCCATCCACTCACTCCGTCGCTGTTTTACCTGCATGATATTCATTTCTATGGTCATTGAAAATTAACTTTATTGTCGCCTTAAGTGCTGGCAAACGCCTTGGTCTAGTGGGATCAAAGCTAATTTGTAATAGGTGGGTAATTATATATTAGAAGAGGAATCACATTCCAGTACTGTCTATTGGGCTGAGGTTACTGCTATTATGCAGTGAATTCAGAGTATAAATTCTGAGTTACAAGTAATTAAATGGAATTTAGTTCCTGCTTGTTATAACTGGGCATATGTAGGCCAAGGGCAAGCTGGTCACTGGGCAGAAAAGGTTATTGCCTCCCAGCCCAGTCATTTTCTTGTCTGTTTAAGCCACTTCCCGTCTAAAATAAAGGGTTGGGCCACAGAATCATTGGTCAGTAATATATTTCCCCCAGGCTAACATATGAGCTACAGGCAGCATTTTTTGTTTAGAGATGCAAAAATAAACTTGAAAAACTAGCTACCCATGTAGTTACAATGCCATCAGATTGCACACTGTTGTAGAAAAAAAGCTGCTACTGGATATTGTCGTTGAATGTTCGTATATCTCTAGGACAATTAAAAATTCCAGATTACACAAAAAAATCTATGACAAAATGATTGTAGTAATAGATATACCCAATATAGTGGTCTAGGTAATGTCAACTGCAAAAAAACATAGGGAGAGTCCTACTAAAACACACCAGGTTGCTATTACATGACTACAGAGCTAGAAACAATAATCATCATTTATTGTATCTCTGATGACAACTGGCAAGTAAAGTAGAATAAACCCACAAAACAACCAAAAAGCTATTATACTATCCAAAAACAAAGTCCATTTCCCAATATCTCTTAAAAATTGTCCACTGTCCCCCATGTTTATTAGTGCTGTATGAAGTGATGGGGAGGCTTATAATCAACCCAGCCCCTCCGCTGATTCTTAGTAGTGTCAGTTCAGATCATAATGTTCTTCACAATCAGTTTATGCCTTACAGATAAACTGTGCAACAAATTACATGGAGCTCCTTAGTAGGATGTATAAATTATATTTAGAGTCACACTGACACTTGAGTATCAAAGGGGTACATTCATTAAGAATGGTAGCAATGAGCAGGGACAGGTTTAAGTGTATCACAGCTCATCGTCGGAAACTCCTTCATGAACATTGTGTTCAAATGAGGTTTGCGGTGCGCAGTCTAAATCTCTGCCTACTTTTCTACGTCGCATTGGTAGTGAATGTAATTGGACTTGTGTTGTGACGAAGAATTTAGTAATGGGCATGGGTAACATAATATAAATATAATTTTAGTAACTTTCTGTGAGATTTACAGTGAGTTAGGAATATGTTTCTCATTATATTATATTTGTTATAAACTGTTTTTTTGACCGAAGCCTGCCTTTTTTGATAGAAGCCTGCCTGTAATACATATTTCAATATCTCAGATAATAATTTTTTTTTTTAATTAATTAAAAATTAAGGGCATTGGCACTTTGCAAGATTCAGAGAAAGATGAGAGAAATACTGTAATGAACACAGTCATGGTCTTTTACATACAACATACCCACCAAAATGTTCATAAAACACCAATATTGCTATAGGTCACTGTGGCTGGTGATGGGCTGCTTGGTTTCTATGAAACAGAGATTAGTAAATACTGTGAATGACCGATCCAAATTTATAATGAACTGCACCTCATCACAACCCACTATAACCATTATTACAGTTTAGTAATCTTTCTCGATTATTTTTGCCTGAATATCACCCAACATTTGGTTTTGCGATGTATAGAAACCTTCAACTCTTGTTTTATAAGTATGGAGTGGATCTCGGGTCTATACCCACCCTCTGTCCATATCTTCCCCTGAACCTCCTGCATGATGTTTGGTACTTCCACAAGATGCTCTTAATACTGATTCTCAATCACGAGTACATGAATCAGTGTCTCAGCTTGTGAGATGTTAAAATACAAACAGATTATCATCCAAAAATAAATATCTAATCTAGAAACCTATAGGCCTGGTGAGTCTCTTAGTAAGAACATATAGGGCAAAACCTTGAAACTTATGGTATTCCAAAATAAAGCAGTAGAGATGAAGAAGAATCAAATACAGAAAAAGCAGCACAAGATGTAAACCATGTATGTAACAAGACAACAGAAGTGTACAGCTTTTTGGAAAAAATCATTGGGTAAAGGGCCACCAAAAGCACATTTTTATTTGTTCCAGAAAGAACCTTTTGTAATGTTCTATTAAATACATGATATAAATATTTTTAGTTCCTAATATCCTTAAATTATGTTACAGAGATGTCTTAGAGAATTGGTAGGGGGGGTGCCCAATGGCTAGGTCTTTTCACTTTAGTAGTGTTATTTCGGGCGGGGGGGGGGGCTATTGGGCATAAGAGAGTAGATTACTTTGAGCTGTGATTGAATTAGGTTTGAGTGGCATATTGCAAGATTGAATGATGATGGGGCAATAAACCTTCACCCTCTATGTCACTTTGGCTTCATGACATGAGACATTAATGCTCAGTGATATGAGAAAAGGCTTTATTATCCTTAAAGTGGCTGGCAAGCTCTTTTGCATTGTGTTTAATAGTGGGATGACTGGAAGATCAAGTGAACAAGGTAATATAAGAGAAAAATAGATTGGAAAGGAGGCGCAAGAAGCTATATCAGTATAAAAATTTCATACATTAGTTTAATTAATCAATTTATCAAGTCATATTAAAATGATTTGACCTGGACTCCAGTTGCACATTCCTAGCAACTGGAAGCATAATGCTGGTGCAGCTATCTAGTTCAAGCTTGACCTCATCACACATATTTCAAATCTGCCAGAAATAAATATGTCCTCAACACCCATGCTACATACACTGTGTCTGCTAAATAGTCTTCTTCCTCCTCCTCCTCCCCTCCAACTTCTTACTTTCTTCATCCTCATTCCTCGGCTTCATCTACTGCATTACATCTCTCCTCTCATAGCATACGCTCTTGCTCTTCAATGCCCTTGCTCACTGCTTACATTGCCTCAAGCATTCTGCTCTGTCATCTTAGCTCTCTATCTGCACTGTGCTTAGATATGACTTACAACAATTGACCTAGGACAGGGAAATTTATATTTTAGGTAGTAAAGAGCTTGCTGTTAGTTTAATATTGTAGTAGTATCCTGTGATGGGGTGTACTTTCTTCTGTATCATAAAGTCTGATATACATGCAACAGATGTGTCATTCTACAAACACTCCAGTGATCTGCAAGCAATCACCCTTACTCCTCGTCTTAACATTGAATATTATCATACCTCTCCTTTAAAAGACTTATACAAATGTGAATTTCTTGGCCATACTGGTTCTTAAGCAGGTCTGCAGGGGGTATTAAATAAACACTACAGGAATTATTCAGTTGAGCGAATTTGAGAATCGCAAGCTCTTTAATGCGGGCTCGGAAATGCTTACGAGTTAGAGGCTTGAAAAAATGGCGCCGATCAAACTCGTCACTTACAGCCTCCAGAAGCCTTTGATCCGTCACTTTCGCAAGCCTAAAATCGCAAATCGCTATTCAATTGCTACGATTCCTCAAGCCCGCAAATGTTTTCACACCCGTAAATGGCAAATGACAGAAAGAATCCTTAAACACCTCTTCGTAGCACTGTAAATGCATATAAAAAATCACTACTGCACTGTAAATAACGGGGAAAGCGATGATAGACATTAGAATTAATTGCACAAGAGACTTAAGCTTGCAAATCGGCAGGAAATAAAATCATTTTTTATGTGACATTTCGGAGTTAAATCGACCTCGGGTATCAATAAGTTAATGCATATCAGGCCACCCATATGGACTAGAACAGTATTGGCATTAATTTTCATAGTTCTTTATATTGCAAGTTTTGCAAGTGTGATCTCGTATCGGACCCCGAACCTAATTGATTACATGTAAGCTCCATGTTTTACTGCCGTAATAATGACAGTCTCATTTTCTATTGGCCGATTTGAAATGGGCGGTTACGGGCTTGCTGAATTGATCAGGTTCCCGGCCAGAACTGCTCCGAACCAGTGCATGGTTTACGGTTTTGGCTTAACTCGCGCCCCTGCTCAACTGAATAGCATCGCAATCAGAGACCAACGGGAGCCGGCAACACACCCGCAAATATTCAGCTGTCTGCGATCGGGCTTCGAATTGAATATGGCCCTATGTATTAGAGAAGGAATGGCTCAATGATATATATGACTCATCAATAATTCCAATACTATGCTTGCCTTAACTTTCTCCTCTCCATGACAAAGCCACGGCTTTACAAATGATGAATAATTTCCTTTCTGTAATCTGTATACTCTCTTTCATCATTTGGACGTTTTCTCTTTATTCAATGTAGTAGTTAATCGGTGACTACTAGTCTTGTGTAACTACATATAGAAAACTGGAAGCAAATGTTATTTGTTGAAATGTAAGGCGTGGCAACATATCAAAATTCACTGATCTTTTTAAGCTGTTAGTATTTAGCGCTTGATTTCATCTGAAGTCTGTGTATTATTTTGGATTGGGTGGTGAATAATCTGGTAGTCCCACTTTCCACAGCATTCTGGTAGTTGTATCCTTACTACTGCTCCACTATTATAACGAAAAAAGTCAATTTTCCACAAATAGTATATTACTCCCCATCCATGCAAATCCCCTATTGTCAGGATCCTTCTATCCCACCTCTATCACCCACATTTTTTGCTTTAACCTTTAAATTGTACATTGCATCCTTTTTAAATGCCGAGGGCCACATATACACCCACAGAAACAGATTACCTTCTCGTTAATTCAGAGCAGTGACGAGCAACCTATTTCACATGAAGGGCCTCATATGCACCCCACGAGTCCTTAAAAGTGCCTCATAGTGATTTAAACTTTTTCGATTTTACCCAAAGCAAACTTGTAAAACTGTCGTAGTAAAGGAATTAGTTGGCATAAGCTTAAAGGAAGCCATGTTTGAAAATGGCTATGGATTGAAGCGCGAGGCATTTGTAGGCACATTTGCATGTCCCGGCTCAGCTTCCCAGAATGCAGTGTGATAACTGTGTTTCTCAGAATTCTGAGCTGGAAGCAGGTTTTTTAACTTGCTTAAGCCATTCAAATGTGGACAAAGATGTACTATTTATTTATTATATATATATCACATATTATAATTGTCGAACTACAAGACGTTGTCACGCTTTGCGTGGTGCGTACAACTTAGACGATGAGCGCCAAAGGAGCTCATCGATTGCAAGCCTTGCATAGCGAGGAAAGCCATTAAGGCACTAAAACACGCAGCACTTGGGCGATTAGCGCCGAATGCGCTCATTGCCTGCTAGCCTCACAAAGCGAGGCAAGCAGTGGAGGCAATGAAACACGCAGGACTTAGCCAGAAAGGAGTGCCAAAGGTGCTCCTGAGAAGCTCGCAAAGCGAGGGGAGCTGATCACACATTGAAACACGCAGGACTTAGCCTCCAAACACTTAGGAACTGCGGGATCGCCTTAGGCAGCAAGCCGTTGACGAACGAGATAAGAAAAATACGTAGTTAACGGCTGAACCGCGCAAAGTAAAAAACACGAACAACACACAAAAAAAATACAACAAAAACATCACACACAGCACGGGGAACAGCCAGGACGTCTGGGAGTGAGGTGGAACGCAAATTTAAGTCGATTTTGCCGAGTTTCGAAAAAATTGGTGGCCAAACAAAATGAAAACGAGGCTACAAGACCCTGGACCGCACAAAACACCACCAACCGGTTACCACTTTCACCCAGGAACGTACGAGGTACAAAATACACTACTACAAAGGACGGCAAATGCTCGCGAACCGTGTAGCACATAGACAAACAACGCTATTTTACAACTCGAACCTGCAACTAACAACATTACGCATCTAAAGTAGAGCTTTACATAAAAAACCCAACGGTTTGCCCTCGCGCACGCAGCCTATTCCTAATGCACAGTGCGACATTCATAACACTATCTCCTCAGCCCAGCAACAGTCCCACTGGACATTATATGCTGCAGGACAATAAAATGAGATTGTTACCTCTTCAGGCTATTGATTGTTACATATATTAATTAGAAAAAGGTTAACTATATTAATTTACTAATTCATTAATTAGTATTTAAAAAAATAGAGAGAGCCAAAGGACACAAGAGGAGAGGCTCGCAATGAGCGCCAAAGGTGCCCAGCGTGAGGCTCGCAATGAGCATCGAAGGTCCTTAGAGTATAAAAAGCTTAACATTGTGTGCCAAACAGCATTGCCATGGCTTCAATAGTATATATATATATAGAGCGAGAGAGATTATTTTATAGAAACATCACTCAGAAGAAACTTTTATTATTTTCCAATGTCTCAGGGTCAACTCAACAGCCTCGGGTATGTCTCCTTTATGTCATACCTTGATCTAGTGCTAGCACAGGTTAACTCGTTTTATGTTTAAACGTTTTTTATTACCTAACGTGACAGTACAGTATTTTTTGAACTGAAGCCAGCACATGATGCAAGATCCATGCATCTCTAAGTCAGCTGCACTGAGAGTGACATATGTGCCCACACAAGGTAACTTGCCTGTGAAGTCTGTGGTATTCAGCCCAGCCAAACAATATACAGTGGTCTTTGCTATAGCGCCACAGTTGGGTAAATACCCCTAAGCGCCATTAGAGCCAGACCTCCCCCTCTGACCTCCTTCCCCTTAGCTTGGTGTTACTGGGTGCATGTAAGATTATCACGCTCACACCGTTAGGCTCATCACTGCTCAGCGTCACGCTGATTGGCTGACTGAATCGCGAGCTTCTCAGTGATTGGCTGCTGTCTGGCTTTCACGTGAAGGGGGTTGTGTAGCTGTTGATAAGCGGCCAGCACAGCCAGCTCTCTCTGCCAATCTACTCGAGGCTTCAGTGGAGGAGGACCGGAGTGTGATTATAATACAGGTATCCCTTTACATAGAAAGACTGCTGCACTTTCCCTGGATTTTCACTTTAACAGCTCTTTCATTTCTCTGTAATAAAACTCCATAACTTTGTACGTATGCAGGAAATGCAACTTTGGTATAAAAGTTGAACTAATTTATGTTGGTTTGTAAGCAAATAAGTGAGTGTTTAAACTGTATTAGGCTGTGTGAGTGCTGCAAAACTGCACAGGGGGTGACTCACTGTGAAAATCCAGTAGCCTTTAATTATTAGGGGCTAATTAAAGTGTTCCCATGTGGGTATGTTTCTAAAATTACCATCTACTTTTGTGTTTATCAAAATCTATTTTTGTTCAGTTACTTAAAATATCATTGATTGTATGCAGTTTATAATTTTTTAAATTGCATTAAAAATAAAAAAAGTGTGTGTGTGTATATATATATATATATATATATATATATGCAATTTAATAGCTTATTTACAAATGTCAGTGTAATTGTTGGCAAATCTGCAGGCTCAGAAAGTATATCTTTGTCTTAATCTAGTAATTATACACTCTCCTCCCAGGTTAATTATTTTTACTGGTATATATTTAGTATTAAGGAGCTGAGCTATGAGAAACTATGCTATGCATCTGTTTTACATTTTTATTATATAAAAATGGCTACGTCGTAGTTGCAAATTATCATAAAATGTATTTTTTAATTTTTTGTTTCTTTCCTATGTAGTTTACAGATATTCAGACTTTTTATGTTCTTTGATTATTCTGACACTATGAAATGCTAAGGATAATAGTTCAGTAAAAACCTTGTCATAGATCTGTGCCTGCAACAATAAAAGCATCTAGTTCAGGGATAAACTCCATTATATTAACTCCTCACCTTCCCTGACTATCCTAATATTAACCCTTTTGTATGTATTGAAGGTTCTCTTATTTACCCCAATTTATAAAGTGTAAAATCTATTGTGTTTTAAAGTGTGAACATTTTTCTTCTTGGGAGGTCTGTGCAAATATTTATTTAAAGTCTACATGGGGAAAAAAAACTCATGCCTTTTGTATTTAATTTTGTGCAAATGTTTATTCTGGATGATTACTTCCTACAATAAACTAATACAGGGGCTATTGTGCTTACTTGTTGGCTGCTGTAGCAGATAAAGGGTTAAACTAATCTTGGACATAATCCAGCGATGGATATCCATAGTCAAGTAGCTTTGTATAGTCAGTGATAACATTTACTGTATCTTGTGACTCATGTCGTTTTTTTTTTTGTTTTTTTTTTTGTTTTGTTTTTTTAAATGGTCATCTTGGCTAATATTCCCAGTGATGGCTAATGTCTAATATTTTGAACTTCTTATTTTTCAGAATGATACAGATCTTGGAGCCACGGCCTCTACCACGCTCTATAATGCCTGTCGATGTTGCTGTTAGAATTTGCTTGGCACATTCTCCTCCACTCAAGAAATTTCTTAGCCCCTATGATGACTGCAGGGGGAGAAACTTTGTGAACCGATATAAGCCACTAAGACCATGCCTCACGTTAAAGAAGGAAGCAGATTCCAGGAGCAGTGAATGGAACCGATCCAAACCCAGAAACAAAAAGCGGGTCGTCTTTGCTGACTCCAAAGGACTCTCCCTTACTTCAGTGCATGTGTTCTCAGAGTTTAAAGACGAGCCAGCAATCGATCTCCAGTTTGATTTGGTAGATTTGGAAGGCATCACAGCTAGTTTGAAACTACATGAAGAAAAGAGCTTGATGCTGGGCTTCATTCAGCCATCGGCTGATTATTTGCAATTCCGTAACCGCATCCAGAAGAACTTGGTCTGCTTGGAGAACTGCAGCCTTCAGGAAAGATCCATAGCTGGCACAGTAAAGGTAAAAAATCTAAGCTATGAAAAAGTGGTTAAGGTTCGAATGACCTTTGACACATGGAAAACCTTCACTGATGTGAACTGTATCTACATGAACAACCTCTATGGAGGCAACGAAAGTGACACATTTTCATTTGTACTCGACGTGCCCCCCAACATTCCCAAGCATGAGAGAATGGAGTTTTGCGTATCGTATGAAACTAATGGCCAAGTCTTCTGGGACAACAATGAAGGACAGAACTACTGTGTAATGCAAGCAGAATGGAAATCTAATGGTGTGCAAGCACCAGCCAAGACAGATCAAACCTCAAGCAGATTTCAGAAGACCAAGCAATATAATGACTGTGACCAGTTTGGAAGTCCCAGAACGGCAAACGGCCTCTTTCCTGAATGGCAGAGTTGGGGTAAAATTTTGAACACCTCCCCTTATTGGTGAAGAAAACAGATTACTGATTTCTTAATCCTAAGGACTTCCGTGCCTGTGGCTAAACATGAAACAAGCAAATGAAATCTACTAGAAATAGACCATGAGAACATTCAAGAATGTAACTTGTTTTAAGTAAGGTTTAAAGCAACTATATAAATTGTATATGCCTACATTAGAAATATTGTTAGAGCCAAAACCATCTGGTATTTCTGCTTTTTGATTAGCCTGAATATGTAAACCTAGTATGGAAATACATTTGGCATAATGCCTTCTAGCTTGTGTTCTTAGACTTCAAAGCCTGAGTGAGGACAGTTCTTGAAGAAACAATATTTTGCATTTTAATCACTAGCGGACAAATGCACAAAGTGGTCATGCAAATCGCTTTTTTTAGGATGGATCTCTGGTAAGAAATGGGCAAATGATAAAATACTGGCAGTAGCCTCTACTAGATGGCATCCAGCACTACACATTTTGGAGGAGGAAAGCACTGGGGAAAGATGCAAGTCTTGTTCTGTTGTGAAGTGAACAAGAATAATGGTGGTTCTGTTAACTAATGAACTATTATATATGGTATAAGATTTTAGGAGCTGGACTTTTAAAGTCAATTATGTTGGTGAAAGAATCATGTGAATGTAATTATGGGTTTATAACTAGTGGCTAATCATTGATAAAATATAGAATGTGAACGGTTATAAGACTAATTTGCTCTGTGACGTTACTCGTGTACTGGGAAGGTGTTTATAGTTCAGACCATACTCTGTGTATTAGTTTTTTTGCTGCAGAAGAGCCTACACTGCACTCGGCTATTGCAACAACCTTTCTCTGAACTTGTACAAAGTGCCTTTTTGGGGGAAAAGGGTTAAAAATGCCCCAACAAAAAAAAAAAAACTGATTGTAGTTTGTCTACCACTTTAGTACAAACATTTTTATAGTGGATGGTTGTGATTTTTTTTTTTTTTTTTTTTTGCCATAGAAAAAAAAAAACAACCCTGATGCCAAACTACACTACAACACCACTTCTGTAATTATACCCACACCATTAATGTATAAAAAGGGAAAGACAAATGAGGGGAGAACTCAGTATTAAATTGGCACATAGACTCAGGATCGCAAGCTTAATAATATGATCCCATATTAATTTGCACTCATTTGCAAGCAATCTGTAACATTTTGGTAGCCATGAAATTACAGAAGTTATGAATTGTATGTCCTTCATATTGAAGGTAATAATAATTGTTGCACCTTTTTATGTGAATTTGGTATTTAATAGAATGGTAGGTTCCTTTTTAAAACAAAGGATGGATGAATCATAGCTTGTTTTTTGCACATATGTAGGCAATGCCTCTTCTGAGACTAGTGGTACCGGTTCAAATACACTGAGGCATATTGCTGTCTCTATCTGCACAGTTACATTGATTGCTGCTTTGCAAATCCCATTATCTTTTCTCTTTTTCTCCCTTTTTTCTTTTTTTTCCCCCTGTTTGTTTCTGCACTTTAACTTTTAAAATTTTGAGCAGTGTATTTTTTTCTACTTTTGTAGCTAGCTTGGAAGTGTGTTTAAAAATGTACAGTACCCTTTTTATGAAGAGAACATATATATATTTTGGTGTAAGGATGATTATGGGAGGAGTTTTTTTTTTTTTTTCCCTGATGTCTGTGAAATAAACTGTTCTGCTCACTTGCTCAGAATGTTAAGCATTTATCTGTTCATGGAGTATGATCATGTTAATGTGAGAATATACAAATTTGGATTTAAGGATTGTTGGCTTTAATAATAGTTGCTTGGGTCTGTTTTTGTACTGCAAAGAAGACACGTTTGGGGAAAGAAAGGTGATAAAGTTCTCGCACCACTGCGCCTACTGTAGCAGTTCATCACTGTGCAATGGAACGTGCTCTGTAAATGTGTCCTTTTTGATAATAAATTATGTTTTTTGTATGATTCTTGGCTCTTTATTTATTTTCTTTCCTCTTCCCCCTGCCCCTTCCTCAGAAGAACCTGTCTGAATACATGGCAATAAGAATGTCTTTTCTTTTTTATGACTGATACAATCTGGCCCCTCCAAGCTGTCTTATTTTATTATACAGCACATTCTTTTCTGGAATGCTACTTTTTATACTGGGTTAAATATTTCTAGAATAGCGTTTAAAGGACTGGACAACATTCAGAAAAACCTTGAGTTTGACCAAGCATAAGTAATTGGAGAAACTTAATACTTCTAAGTACCCATGACATATTTTGGAACCTGTGTGAGTGAGAAGCCTTTACCTTTCTGCAGAGCCGTGGCTGCATTCTTTGATGCATCATCCTGCTCCTGGGCCAGTGAGGGTAAAGGGTGTGGTGTCAATTTTAATCAGTCTCAAGACTTCTCACTGTCCCCCTCCTCTTTCCACTGGTAAATGCAACACATCCATCATCAGCACTCTTTTTATTTAACAAATACAAAATGTATTTCTGTAATTTCAAATGGAGCATTAAATTCAGATTTTCCTAAAATGTTAGTTTAGTACTGGGGTGGGCAAGTTCGGTCCATATAGGCCAAGATTTGAGGATATATTTTGTGTCAATCAGGATGACTGAAGATGCTATTGACTGACCTGTACACCCCCCCCCCCCCCCCAGCAGAGCTCAGCACAGATCTTTTACCTGTTTACAAAGTCATCACCCAGCTGTCAAATCTGTCTTGAGCATGAAACAATGGCTGCTCACAGTAATACCTAATTGCATATTATAGTTTAAAGGATTATTTATGTACTGTTTCCTAAAACCCTTTGCCTATTGTTACAGTTTTTCCACTATAAGGGAAGTATAGCTCCATGCTTCAAGGTACTTGCCCCAAAACTACTGTAGTATGGCTGAGGGATTTCTTGTCCCAAATCTAATTGTACTGTATATAGTCATGGTAGTTTTCCCATCTGATAACATTTATAAATTCCAAAAGCAAAAATGAATTTTACCTGGTTTGCTGCAGTTACTTTATTCAAACGGTCCTCAGCCAGCTATGGGCCAAGGAGCTCAAGCAACGGTTTTGTTTTTCCTTTTATAGTATCTCCAACTGCTCAATGTCTAAATCTAACAAAACAAGGAAATGTGACCATGCCATAAAATCATCCCACTTGCGCTGAAATGAGAGGGTTTCGGACCAACATTGGTACAGTAAAATAAGTTAAGGTCTAGTTTATTTGTACCACTACCTCAAAAGCCATTTATATATAAAATATTTTAAAGCAGCGTGCTATGGCCCTCATTCAATTGCAATTTGGCCAATTGAATAGGGCTCTAAATAAGCACATAACATACCGTATTTTTCGCCCTATAAGACGCACCTAGTTTTTAGAGGAGGAAAACAAGCAAAAAAAAAAAATCTGAATCAAACACAAATACACTTTACACACAGATACACACCTACATTACACACAAATATATATATATATATATATATATATATATATAGAGATACACATACATACACACACACATAAATATACACACACATAAATATACACACACATACATACATACACATACATACATACACATACATACATGCACACATACACACATACATATACTGCAGCATTTGGGAGCATTTGTGAGCCCTTGACCCTCCTGATCCTCACCTTTCTTCTGATCTCTGCCATCTTGATCTCACCCCAGCGCTTCCTACTCCTCGTGTACTGCAGCGTTGCGTGTGTGACGTCACTAGGACGCAACGGCCGACGCGATGCTGGTAGGAAGCGCTGGGGTGAGATCAAGAGGACAGAGGCAGTTTGAAAAGGTATATTCGCCGTATAAAACGCACCAACTTTCCTCCCCCAGTTTTGGGGAAGAAAAAGTGCGTCTTATACAGCGAAAAATACGGTATGTTTTTTAAAGAAGTTTTTAGTTAGCAAAAATCTTGCTTTTGGATAGATGTTTACTATTTAAAAACTTCTTTAAAAAAATTATGCTATGTGCTTATTTAGAGCCCTATTCAATTAGCCAAATTGCAATTGAATGAGGGCCTATGTGTTTATGAGCTCCCGCCCCGTGCAGCGTCGCTAGGCCTGGCAGCAACCAAGTGATGGCTGCCGTGACTGTATAGTCTATCACCTAATTATTTCTTTCTTTGGATAGATAAAGAAATGCCGATTTCCAGGGCTATACTTATACAGTGACATGAATAATTCTTCCACATAAAAAAAAAAAGTACTTCTTCCTACGTATTTTTTTATTATTATTGGGTACTTCATTTAGGTGTCAAGTATCTCAAGTATTTTTTACAACTAGATTACACAAAACATTAGATTTACCTTAGTAGTCCCCTATTGTTAACACTTAAACTAGTTCATAATCGTCTTTTTGTCCAAAAAAGCATTTTGTGTTTGAATTATTATGCTACCAAATTCTGTCATAATTTGACAAATCACCATTAATGGTGGAAAACCATTTTTTCAGAAACATTTTCTGTAGACTGCAATGAAGTATATTTATTTATAATGTTTTATTATTTTTGTAAACTAAATGGTACATCAATATACAGGTGAGCAGAGATGTTTTTAGGTTTTATTCTACCCTATTGCCAGTGTGGATACCCCTTTTTCCTCATATGGTGCTTCACCAATCACTAATATAGTTTGTAAAGCGTGCGTAACGCTCCAGTGGGCGTGCATGCACACTTCAGAAACTATTTGTACGGATATCCGTACATGCCACAGTGTGTGCTGCGCTGCTCAAGGAACAGAGGGGATGGCGGGGGGAGGGACCAAGGGGGAAAGGGACACAGGAGGGAGGAGGGGGGGAAAGAGACACAGGGGAGGGACACTTCAGAAAGTTTTTGTACGGATATCTGTACATGCCACAGTGCACGCTGCGCAAGGAACAGAGGTGGGGAAAGAGCCACAAGGGAGGGATGACGGGGGGAGTGACACAAGGGAAAGGGACAGAGGGGGGGGGAGAGCCACAGGGGAGGGACGAGGGGGGGAGTGATACGGGGGAAAGGGACAGAGGGAGGGAAAGCAAACACTGGGGAGGAAAATGGGGGGGGAGGGGAGGTCATGTAATATTATACCGTCATTTATAACGGGTAAACGACGAGTAAATAAATATCCAGTGACTGCTTAATACATGAGTCTCTATACTGATAAATATCTTCGTATGAAATTATTTTAAGTATTCTGTTTTCCTTGTTCATCTGACAAGTATTTTAACAAAACTAAAATCATAATTTATCCAGACCTCAGACTGTCTGTTAGCCCTTTTTCTATTTATGGCCATTTCTGACTATTTAAATGATTAAAGGGATGTGTATGGTTCCTGGATTTTGCTAGGTATGTAATATACCTGTGTATCCATTTACTTTTATGTCCTTTTTATTTTTATTAAGAAGTTTTTTTTTTACTGCATAAAATGAAACCGATAATCCTTATATGGGTCCGCCCTCTGCAGTTTATGCAGACACTGATTCTATAGGGCTAGATGTGTAGTATAGTGTCCTAGCCTATCAGGGACCACGTCTCAGTAGCATCATGCTGAGAGATGGTCCATGTCTTTGTGAGCTGCAGAGGGCACATCTTAGTAGGTAATATTTGTTTGATTTTAGGCAGTATATACAGAGTTTATAAGCATTCCTTCATAAAATAAAGTACATAAAAGTAAATGGATACACAGGTATATTATTTACCTAGTAAAATCCAGAATCCTTCCATATAACTATTTTTCATGAGGTCAGTTATTAATCTTCCTGGCACTGCTGGTAATTGTTAGCTATAAATGTTAATGTCACAAAGCTCTACTAACAAGGCTATTTTTAAGCTGTACTGTTGGATGTGAAGATTAAGTAAACCAGCCTGATACAAAAACCTGGTAGAAAAGTTTATCTGAAAAGTATTTTAACAAGACTCATTACTTTAAGAACTGAAACACTTTTTTTTAACTTGCTCCCCTTTGATGCAAATGATGGGAAAGCTCAGTCCTAAATACTTGCCTACTGTCCCCTAAAATATACCTCCCCTCGCTTGGCCTAAGATAACCTATGGATAAATACGTCACTGCAAGAAAAAAATGAGCCTCAGTGCAATATTCACAAGCAACCATGTTACATCTGTACAGACATTATAACTATTTTTACAACCATCTTGCTTGTAAAATGCACCAGCTACTGATTAAGAACAATCAGCCTTGGTTTACTCTATGATGGCTCATGGGATGATCTTCTGTAATGCAGTGAGATGAACTTTTAACGGATAAAGTATGGGTTTTATGTAATACTAGCGACTTGCCCGTCAAAAAATGACGGCAATAAGATTGTAAGGCAGGTAATGTTTGCGTACAAAATTAATTTTGTTGGTGTTTTAAGATCCTTTGGCGCTCATTGCGAGCCACGCTCATTGCGTGGCGGCGCTCATTGCGAGGCTCTTGGTTGTTTGTGTGCTATGAGCAGCGTTGGTGGGTTTTTTTTGTATGGCAATGTATAATTAATAAAATAAGAAATTAATATACTTTACCTATTGTGAAGTAATATATGCAGGAAGCATTTTGTTGAAGAGCTGGCAATCTGTTTTCATGTTGCTGCAGCATCAGTGCTGTGGAGCTGCTGTGTAAGTGTCATGAATGTGTGCAGTGTGTAGTGTAATAGTGTGCGTGAGCGAGGCAAATCCGTTAGTGGCACCTAATGTGTGGTACGCGGCTGTGGCTGATTTAGCGTCCTTGTTTTCGGATGTCGTCCGACTTTTTCGGAAAATTCGTAGGTGTTTGGTGGGGTTTTGCGTGTTTAGGGTCCTTTAGCCTCGTTTTCGTTTTGTTCGGTGGCCATTTTTTTTTTTTCTCGCATAGGTTATTTTCGGGTGTCTAAACTCCGAACTTTGGACTTAAATGGAGGTGTAACTTCACTTGCACCGGTCCTGGGTGCCCCCCTTTCTGTGGTTAAGGTTTTTATGTGTTTGTTGTGTGTATTTATTGTGTTTCTATTGTTTTTGAGGTCGCACGGGTTGCGCCATTGTTTTCGGATCTCGTACATCTTTTTTGGAAAATCAGTAGGTGTTTGGTGGTGTTTTGCGTCTTTAGACTGCTGTAGCCTCGTTTTCATTTTTTTCGGCGTCCTTTTTTCCCTCACTTAGGGGATTTTCGGGTGTCTAAACTCTTTTATTAGTTAAATTGAGGTGTAACTTCAGTTTCCGAGGTCCTGGGTGCCCCCCTTGCTGTAGGTAAGCTTTTTATGTATTTGTTGTGTGTATTTATTGTGTTTTTCATGTGCCCGGGTTTCGGGCGGTTTTTGCGAGGTCGTAATGGGTCGTAATGCCTCTCGTATTTTTGTTTCAAAACTCTGTAAATTTTGCGAGGTCCGCAGTTGCTGGTAAGGAGCCCTGCAGCGTTAGCAACAGCCCGCATGCTCACAACTATATATGTGATTATCTCAGCGAAATAGAAGGTTTTACTTTAGCAAATTCTCCATACATATTGTACAACTTGCTATGCAATGGGCATGGATTTTACAAATTATTTACTGTTATACCATGAAAGGTATTAAGAAGCCATTTAAAGTCTTTTTTTAAATATAATAGTAAATACTTGCAAGAAAATAGATATATCAAAAACATACTGTTCCTTGTAGTCTGATGTTAAACAATTCCTTGGGGCGCGGCAACATCTGCTGTCTCACTTGATCAAATCTTAGCACCAATATGGAGGCTATTTCATGAGGGTTTAGTGTGTGTGTGTTTGCATCGTTCAGTTGTGTCCGACTCTCCATGACCTCATGGACTGAAACACACCATGCTGATCCACTTGATATTCACATAGGTCTAAGTTAAATAATAAATATTTAATTAACATTACTTTTTAAGATCTTTTACATTACTTTTGGTGAGTAGTGGGATTACTTTGCTGTCACAGAGGAAAGAACAACTACCGGTAGCACCTGACCTTCCTGCTGGAATCCCTGTACTTTGCATAAGGACATATAATATGAAGTAGATACTGACTTTTCCTGTGTCGTATTGACACTGCCAAATGAAACCTATCTATCTTCTATTTCTTTCTTCTAATATCACCTTAGGTTACAATAAATAAAGTCTTTCTTTGAGACTTCTTTTGAAATCCTGACACTTGGAATCATTACAGTTTGCCTTTTGTGTAAGAATGCTCAAGGTCAGCAAACCGGTGCCAAAACCTGTGAGAGCCTCAAACATGAGGAACATTTTTGTTGGTGCTTAGAATGCCTTTAATATAAAATAGCAGTGGATTAGCCTATGCTTGGCAGGACCCTACTGTAATGTAGTTAAGCTTTTAAAAGATTAAAATAAAATACTAGTACACTGTACCATGGGCAGATGTTTGTTTCACACAGTTAATGCAGTGAGATTTAAATATTTGCAATGATAGTATATGTTAATCAATGAGTTAATTTTTTTTTTGGTAATAACATTAATAAATCTATTAAAGTTTAAAACAAAATAATTATTGTATATTTGAGAAAATTAAACAAACCTGGAATTCAAAGCATTTGATGGATAAAAAATGAGCATGTCCACAAACGTTTTGTAAAATAAATCATCATCATATAATATACCCTTAGATTGTAAGTTTGCGAGTTTTCAATCGTGTGTCCATGTCTTGGAAACAAGCACTATGTACATTTGATTATATGCTGAAAAACAGGGCCCTCCATTCTTTATAAGGTGTTAAGTTTGTTTTTTGCCATGTACTAAACCCCTGTACAGCGCTACGGAATATGTTGGCGCGATATAAATAAAAATAATAATAATAATAATCTCCCTTCCATCATCTTCCTCACTATGTTAGTGTTTTTTTCTTAGCTCTTGAGCGTCTTCAACATCATTAATCATAATGATATTTTTTAAGCAATCATTGTTACTCCAAAATCCTCAGCAGCAATAAATATGAAGTAATCCATTAAACAATATCTAACCCAATCAAAAAAGATCACAGTGTTGCACAATGCTGGCTTAAGTAAATGTTCAAGGTTTGTTTTTCAGATTAAATTTTGTAAGTCTGCAGAATCTCTATACATAAACCACAAACGACATTTCTTGCAGTGGTGGAGCTAGAGAATGGAGGGCCCAGGGAGCAAAAACAAAATTGGGGCCCTTCCCCTAAGGCGAGGGCTGTAATTTTTTTGCTGCTGGGCCCCCCTACCTTGGTACCAACTCACTCAGTGCTCCTCCCCTAGATCTCTTATTCTAGTTCACCTGCCTAATACCCTTTCCCATAACAGCACCCCTCCCCAAGACCCTTTCCCATTGCTGCAGCCACCCAAGACCCTTTTCCATAGCTGGGCCCCCCTCAGAGGAGGGCCCTGGTGCATTGCACCACCTGCACAACTGGTAGCTCTGCCCTTGATCACTTGTGAGGTAAAATATGCCTGAAGACACACAACCACAGTCCTGATGGGATTAGCTAATTACATGCAGTTATTATTTTTTTACTTGCAGTTTCCTTTCTTTTTCTGGCATGCTTCTTACAGCTGGTCACTCAGTATGCATTGGAAAATAAACTGTACATTACTCCCACCGTGTGCAGAAAGATGCTCCATGTGCATTCTTCACAGCCGTGGAAGTAGATAGCCAGACACTAGAACTGCGGGTGCCACTCAGAAAAACAAATACCAAATTTAGTAATGATAATACAGAACATAAAGTACATTTCAGAAATGGAGTATCTGAAAAGTAGATTGGTTGATGAAGTGAATACATATTTATACACATGGGTTTGTGGATATTAAATTGAAAGCATGCTAAGAAATTAGACATAGTTGAATACATAAGACTGTTTGTTTGTTGTATAAAAGTGCAAAAGGCAGCCAAAAATCAGAGCAAAGCTATTTAACTTGGACTATTCTGTTGTGATAGTTAATACAAATGAACCTGTATATTTTATGTTTTTTTTCCATTGATTTGCTTAATTATTGCATTAAAATATGTTTGATTACCTTTGGAAATTGTACATGAAAATTGTATATGACAAAAACAATACATACAATTAATTATATAAAAAAAAAATCCTGTCCATTCTACGGTTTCAAAAGAGTATGCTGAATATGTAAGTGGTTTGCCATTGCCAAAATGCCTGGTCCCGCTAGCATTGTGTTGACAAGGCAAAATGTTTGCAATAAACCTTTTACAAATGCCTTTCATCTCAAAGCGAAGTACATTTTTACGTACAATCTCCAGAATGAATTTGACGATCAAAAAATGTTACTTTTTATAAAGGAAATATATTAATATGAACATAAGAAAGAAAACAGAAAATAATTAGATTTACTTGTGCCTGATAAAGAAATATAAAGCTTTATTTGATTGATAACATTTTCAAGTATTATTAGCTTCTGCTTATTCTTCACACCTAAATAAGGTAAATTATGTGTAGTATTTATTAAGCTACAATTTACTAGACTAATAAGCAGTAATGAATGTCCACTTCATGACTAAGTTAATAGTGTTTCCGCTAAGGCTCTCAAAGAGAAACCAGAGCATTATATAGTGCTGGGTAGCCTGTTTGCTTTAGCATTATATGTATCAATGGATACCACCTGTTGGGTTTTGAGCTGGAATTTTAGACGCAGTTGTCCAATGTCATGACCCCTTGTATTTAACATCAATCAAAACTGGACAGTGTTCAGAAGTCAGAATTGACAGTAAACAAGGAGATATCCATCCTACTGTCATTTCTGCCCAGAGATAGTGTGATTGCTAAGGTACCACTAAGTTAATTAACTAACACAATGATTTTTCCTTTGTTCACCAGCATCGGACTTATTGCTAAAATGCAACTGAAGTGCATATTTTGTGTATGCTAATTTGATTAATTTCACTTGATAAATGTTTTAGATAGTTAAACAGTTTTGTTCAGTTGTGCTTTACTGGAAGTCGCCATTTGCTTTTGTTCCTGTTATACTCACCTTGGAGGGACACTGGATATAGATTAGATCTACACTTAGCTCTGTGGAAAGGCTATCATTTTTAAATATTATGCCCCAATAGAAACATTAAATTCTTGTCTGGTAACATTTTATATTTGGAAAGGATGAGGAATGTCCCATTTGTTTTAAATATAGCTGTTTTATTCATTTATATATTAAATTTACTTCTTTGTTAACTTTCTGCTCAGTGGACACTGTAGAAAGCTTTATCGCAACAATCAACATAAGATCATTGGTCTTTTCTTTCTAGACATGATCAATAAAATGCAGAATTCTAATTTTATTGTCACCCGGTTTAGGTTTGTAAGTCAAGGGAGAAATGATCTGAGGTTGTAAGCTAGTAGTTTAGTATATAGCTTTATTTCAACATTCAATAGGGAAATGGCCTATAGTTAGCCATTCCTTGGGAATGATGACTATTTGTATGGCGATAACAATTTGTTTTTGAAATTGAGTGAAATAGACTTTTCATGGGGGTGGACATTTTGCTTGGACCAAAGTTAAAGTCTCCTTCATGTCAAATGTGCTGTAGGTAATTTAATGATCATACTTAGATACAGGATGGCCATCATTTTCCATCCCTGAATGTTGAGGATATTTTCCTTTGGTCAATGAGCCCAATTCTTAGGCCCTCATTCAATTGCAATTTGGCCAATTGAATAGGGGTCTAAATAAGCACATAACATATTTTTTTAAAGACGTTTTTAGTTAGTAAACATCTATCCAAAAGCAAGGTTTTCACTAACTAAAAACTTATTTTAAAAAAATATGTTATGTGCTTATTTAGAGCACTATTGATTTGGCCAAATCGCAATTGAATGAGGGCCTAAGTATTTAAAATTCTTCCCAAGTTCATGAACACAACCTAAAATTGGTCACACTTATTTACCATGATCATCCTAATGAAATAGTCCAATCAATACTGTATCTACAGGTTGCGGAAGTAGTTGATGAGGCATATCATCTTTCTCCTTGATTGTGTAGTAGGATAGGTACTGTTGTCAGGCAGCCTTTGAACACTTTGTGTGTGCTGGTAACTGTGAATTTATTTCTCTCCCTTTATCAAGAAGCCAGCGCCATATTGTCCAAGTGGAGTGATAGCCCATTGTTCATCATCAAGTGAAATGGGCTACCAGCTGAATTGAAGGTACCTCTCTTGCTTTTATGATTTTTAAGGGGTTATAGATGGAGAAGGTATTTTTCCAGTCAATGAGCAGTGTATAGCAGTAACTTGAATTTCTCTATTCACAGAATTAACAGGCTCAGGCTGCTTTTCAGGTTGGGGACAGGCAAGAAGAAGACAAGGTCCTCTATTTAGTATACCTTTTGAAGTATGGCTTTTGGAACGCTTTGGAGTTATTTCCTCAAGAAGAAATTCCTGTTAAATCAGCCAACTTGGTTGACAGTTATACATAGATTCAATATTTATCCCCTTTTCCTTACCATCCACTGCTGATTCACCCCCCCCCCCCGCTAACTTTAATCCACATATTGGGAGTTTCCTATGTTGGAATAATATAAATTATTTTTTTAACTGTTTTATTCTACTTTGCTTTAATGGTGGCATATATTTGCTTTTAATTTTGATAGGCTTAGAATCTTAGATAAGATCTCTATTCAGGTACATTGAGAGACTATCAATGTGAAGTACTACTTGACAGTTGTACTACATGATCCCATTTAGCAAACTTCATTGATTCTATAAAGTATAGTTTCCCATACATTCTTTATACATTAGGGTTTCTGCAAGCTATATTGTTTATAGTTGTTGAAGGCATTGCAATTTCATGCCTAATCCCTATTTTTGTCTTTAAATATATATACTCACAGTGCAATGTGCATGCGGGCGAAAGCAACGCATGTGCATTGCGCACCGAGAGCCGTGCATACACATTGCGCACTGAGAGCCGCGCATGTGCATTGCACACCAAAAGCCGCACATGTGCATTGCGCTGCGAACTCAGTGCATTCACAATGCGCTGCGAAAAATGGGGTAGGGGAAAATGGGTGAAGGTCAAACGGGGGGGAGACACAGGGGAGGGAGAGGAGGGGAAGGAGGCACAGGGGAGGGAGAGGGGAGAAGAGACACAGGGGAGGGAGGGGGGGAAAGAGAGGGGGAGACAGACACGGAAGTGAGAGGGGAGAACAGACACAGGGTAGGAAGAGAGGGGGGAAGAGACACAGGGGAGGGAGAGGAGCGGGCAAGACACAGGGAGGGAGGGGAGGGGGCGAGACACACAGGAGTGAGAAGATGGGGAAAGAGACACAGGGGAGGTAGAGGGGGGAAAGGAACAAAGGGGAGCAGGCAAAGAGACACAGGGGAGGGAGATGGGGCAAATGAAACACAAGTTAGGGCGATGGAGGGGAAGGAGACACAGGGGAGGGAGGCGCGGAGAGAGACACAGCTGAGGGAGATGGGGGAAAGAGACACAGGAGAGAGGGGAGAGACACAGGTGGATAGGGGAAGAAGACACAGGGGAGGGAGATGGGGAAGGAGACACAGGGGAGGGAAGGAGACACAGGGGAGGGAGAGAGGGGAAGAGACACAGGGGAGGGAGGGAGGGAGGGAGGGGGAAAGAAACACAAGAGAGGGGGGAAAGAGATACAGGGGAATGAGAGGGGAAATGGGGGAGAGACACAGGGCAGGGAGGGGGGGAGAGACACAGGGTAGGGAAGCGGGGGGACAAAGCAGTGGGGTAAAGAGACACAGGGTAGGGAGGAGGAGGAAGGGATGGAGGGGGGGGGACAGAAAAATAAAATATTATCCCGTCATTTGTGACGGGCAAGTGAGTAGTATATACAGTGGATATAAAAAGTCTACACACCCCTGTTAAAATGTCAGGTTTCTGTACTGTAAAAAAAATGAGACAAAGATAAATCATTTCAGAACTTTTTCCACCTTTAATGTGACCTATAAACTGTACAACTCAATTGAAAAACAAACTGAAATCTTTTAGGTAGAGGGAAGAAAAAAATATAAAAATAAAATAATATGGTTGCATAAGTATGCACACCCTTAAACTAATACTTTGTTGAAGCACCTTTTGATTTTATTACAGCACTCAGTCTTTTTGGGTATGAGTCTATCAGCATGGCACATTTTGACTTGGCAAGATTTGCCCTCTCTTCTTTGCAAAAACACTCCAAATCTGTCAGATTGTGAGGGCATCTTCTGTGCACAGCCCTCTTCAGATCACCCCACAGATTTTCAAACGGATTCAGGTCTGGGCTCTGGCTGGGCCATTCCAAAACTTTAATCTTCTTCTGGTGAAGCCATTCCTTTGTTGATTTGGATGTATGCTTTGGGTCGTTGTCATGCTGAAAGATGAAGTTCCTCTTCTTGTTCAGCTTTCTAGCAGAAGCCTGAAGGGTTTGTGACAATATTGACTGGTATTTGGAACTGTTCATAATTCCCTCCATCTTAAATAAGGCCCCAGTTCCAGCTGAAGAAAAACAGCCCCAAAGCATGATGCTGCCACCACCATGCTTCACTGTGGGTATGGTGTTCTTTTGGTTATGTGCAGTGATGTTTTTGCGCCAAACATATCTTTTGGAATTATGGCAAAAAGATATAGGGTGAGAGACACGGCGGGGCTATCGCCGGTGCAGCACATTATCTCCTGGGGGCCCCAGTCTCAGCCTCCCCCCAGGCCATATCCCAACAGCCCTCGGTCCCCTGACCTCCTCCCCCATCCTGAGGACGTCCTGCCTGCTGCCTGTCTTCCACAGTGCAAACAGGACCCCTGGGGGAGGAGCCAGGCTCAGAGGGAGACACACTCACACACCAGGGATGGAGGGAGGGTCAGACAAACAGACAGGGAATAGGAGCACACTCACACACCAGGGATGGATGGAGGGACAGACACATAGACAGGGAATGGGAGCACACTCACACACCTTTGCGAGGGCCTCAGTTGCTGGCATGGGTCGCCTTCGGCGCTCCATGCCAGCAACTGAGGCCCTCGCAGACGCGGCTCGCGTAGAGGTCCTCAATTGCTAGCATGAAGACATCACATATATAGTTGTGAGCAGGCGAGGGCCGCAAGCGTGAGCAACGGCCCGTACGCTCACAACTATATATGTGATATATATATATATATATATCACATATATAGTTGTGAGCGTACGAGTTGTTGCTAACGCTGCGGGCTCGCGCAGCGAGTCGCGGGCCTCGCGTAGCGAGGGCACTGTGCCAGGTTCTCAGTTGCCGGCATGGAGCGCCGCAGGCGCTCCTTGCCAGCAACTGAGGACCCTCGCGAAGCGAGGGCCTCAGTTGCTGGCTTGGAGCGCCGCAGGCGCTCCATGCCAGCACCTGAGGACCTCGCAAAGCGAGGTCTTCAGTTGCAGCAACTGCGACCCTTGAAAAAAAAAGTTTACGTCCAAACACATTACGACACTCGCAAACAACATACGACACACGTTCAAACACATTACGACACTCGCAAACAACATACGACGTCCAAACACATTACGACACTCGCAAACAACATACGACACACGTTCAAACACATTACGACACTCGCAAACAACATACGACACACGTTCACACACATTACGGCCTCGCAACACTCGGACGCAACTCGCGAACATTACAAAATTACAAACACAATACATACACACAGCACATACATAAAAACCTTACCTACACAAACAGGAAGCACCCAGGACCTCAAAAATGCAACTTACAACTTAATTGCACTCAAAATAAAAGAGTTTCGACACTAAATAGTTTGTTAAGCGACAAAAAAAATGGCCGACGAATAAAACGAAAACGAGGCTACACACGCAAACACCATACGAGACACGTTACCACACATTACGACTTCGCAAACATCGGACGCAACACGCCGACATACAAACATTTAAAACTTAACAAAGACACACAACAAACACATAAAAAGCTTACCTACAGCAACAGGAACCAGCCAGCACCTCAAAAAAACAAGTTACACCTACATTTAAATCAAAATAAACACTTTAGACACTAATACCATCGCTAAGCGAGAGAAAAAATGGCCGACGAACAAAACGAAAACGAGGCTTCAGACGTAACTACACTACACTTACTCGCAATAATGAAACACATACTATGCGGAACGTATCACAATCATATTAAACACCATTTTGAACAGTAATACGCCTAAAATGGCGGATGGAACGCAAATTGTAAGCTGGAACGCAAATAGCGCATGCGTATTGCGTTCTAACGGTCTCACTTTCCAGAACTTTCTACAAGTTTATAAATACTGGCTATTTCCAACTAAAAAATACATTTCTCCTCAGGTGATCAACGGAGTGACTTCTGAGATAACTGCTGCTTTTACTTGAGAAGACAATTCTTTACTAATTTACTACTTTACATTGTGCAAATTACAACTGACAGGTAAGCTATAATATATTACATTTTATTATCAGGTCAGGTCAAACAAATAAAAAAATAAACTAGGATTTATGTAGTCATCATGTATGGCACATTTATGTGTATAGGCTCCCAAAAAAAATTAAACAGAGCTTTATGTATAGTGACATCTGACACGCACATATATGTCTATAATGTATAGTTACATGTGACACGCACATATATGTCTATAATGTATAGTGACATTTGACACACACATTTCTGTGTATTGCCCCTTCATAGTGACATGTGACACGCACGTATATGTGTATAATGTATAGTGACATGTGACACGCACATATATGTCTATAATGTATAGTGACATCTGACACGCACATTTCTGTGTATTGCCCCTTTATAGTGACATCTGACACCGACATATATGTCTATAATGTATAGTGACATGTGACACGCACATTTATGTGTATTGCCAATGCAACAAAATTAGCTTACAACAAAATCAGTAAACAACTACATTTTAATGACATTATATCTCATGTATACTGATATGTCACACGCACATATATGTGTATCATCTATAGTTACATCTCACACACACACATTTATGTGTGTTGGAAAAAAAAAATATAAGGTTAATTTAACCATTTAAATTTGACTCATGTATACTGATATGTCACACGTACACAAAATAATTACATTAAACTATGTAATGTGCTTCATGTATGTGACATATGTGTGTAGCCCCCAACAAAAAATAAGGTTAATTGAATTAATTTACTGCAATTCAATACATCAGATAAAGCTGAATCTTTCTATTTCGTTTAATATTCAAACAGACTCTGCATCAACAGCGTCTCTCAACAATTTGCACCGTGCACTGTGAAGCACAATCCCTTTTAAAGAACACCAACAAATTTGAAGAGGTAAGATACGACAACACATTACATGCTCAAAAGGCCATGCTTTGCTAGATGACAAATTATAAATATACAAATAACTATTTCACTTTCTTTTTCAAACAGACACTAAAAGAAGACCGGCGGATTAAGATTGGCAGGAGGGGACCGTCTGTCATTCAAAACTTCTATCAAGGTAAAGTATTAAGTATAAACAAGAAATAACCATGAGCCTTATTCAATTGCAACTTCCTCATTTGAATAGGGCTCTATATAAGCACATAACATTTTTTTTATACAGAACTTTTTAGTTACTGAATTTCTAACCACAATCAAGGTTTTCAATAACTAAAAACTTTGCTCAATAAATATGTTATGTGATTATATAGAGCCCTCTTCAATTGGCAAAATTGCAATTCAATGAGGACCTATATGTCTTTAATGGCCAAGGGCCTCACTCAAATGTGATTTGCCCATTTCAATAGGGCTCTATATAAGCACATAACATATTTTTGAAACAGAACTTTTTAGTTACTGAACTTCTAACCACAATCAAGGTTTTCAATAACTAAAAACTTTGCTCAATAAATATGTTATGTAATTATATAGAGCCCTCTTCAATTGGCAAAATTGCAATTCAATGAGGACCTATATGTCTTTAATGGCCAAGGGCCTCACTCAAATGTGATTTGCCCATTTCAATAGCGCTCTATATAAGCACAGAGCATATTTTTTAAAGGAAATTTTTCTTTGGTGAACACGTTCCTTTTGGATACAAGTTCACTAAATACAAAATTCCGTAAAAACATATGCTCTGTGCTGATATTGAGCTCTATTCCATTGGCCAAAACACAATTGAATGAGGAGCTCACAATATAACAAATGCAGTAACCAAAGGCCCTTATTCAATTGCTATTTTGGAAAATTAAATATGGCTATAAATAAGAACTTTTAGGCCCTTACTCTATTTTAACAAATATATGTGATGTGCTTATTTACAACCCTATTCAAATTTCTACATTGCAATTCAATTACGGCCTTAGAGTACTATTACATTGTAAAAAATGCAATTGAATGAGGGCCAAACTATGCAACATATGGTACACACAAAGGCCCTCATTCAATTGCAATTTGCCCAATTGAATAGGGCTCTAAATAACAACATAACAATTGCTTAAAACTAAGGTTTTAGTTAATAAAAAAATATCAAAAATACAGTTTTTCAATGACTACAAAATTATTTTAACTAATATGCTATGTGCTTATTTAGGGCACAATTCAATTAGCCAAATCGCAATTCAATGACACACAAACTGCTACACACAAAACAGAATTTCTTATTAAATGTTTAACAACCTATAAGCCTTACAAATAACCAAAAATAAGAATAACAAAAGTGTTGTGCACCTAATAGCATTGTATAAAAAAGCACACAAACTCATAGCAAACTATATTAACATTCTTCTTTAATGTTTAACAACCTATAACCTGTACAATCAAGAAGAAATTAGTTTTGCACAAGTGATGCGCACCAAACAGGATTGTCAAAAACTAACACAAACACATAGCAAACTACATTAATTATATTATTTCATGTTTCACTAACTATAACCATCCAAATAAAGGTTAAATAAGTATACCACAAGTGGTGCGCACAAAACAGGATTGTACAAAAACTAACATAAACACATAGCAAAATTAATTCATATTCTTATTTAATATATCACAACCCACAAGCCTTACTAAGAACCTTAAATAAGAATAACAAAAGTCTTGGGATTGTACAGAAAGTTAAAAAAAAAATATTTGAAAAAAATAACCATAACTGATACAATACAGCAAAATTAATACATTTTTTACTTATTTAAAAGACATTTCACTCAAACAACATTTTCTATTTTACATTACAACAGATACTGCGTGAAGACAATCGGACGAGGACTTTTTCCACAGGACCGGACCATCGGACGAGGACTCGGACCAGACCAGCAGACGAGGAATTTCAACACAGGACCAGACCAGCAGACGAGGAATTTCAACACAGGACCAGACCATCAGACGAGGACTTTCACCAACGGACCACAACATCGGACGAGGGATATCGCCACAGGACCACAATATCGGACAGGGGCTATCGCCACAGGACCACACCATCGGACGAGGACTTCCGACAGAGGACCACACCATTGGACAACGATTTTGAAACGAGGACCAACAAACATTCGGATTTAAATCACACTTCAACCAAGGTAAACTATAATAACTACTAAAGTATAACACTAAAGAAACTGCTTTCAGTTGCATCCGTCTCAACAGAAAAATAAATTAATTAATTTACTATCTCCCTTATTTTATTTAAATTGCTACTATGCAATACATAGCTCAATAACCACATCACTTTTTTTTTCAGCAAAGAAGTTTTGCAGTGGTAAATATCTAGCCACAAACAAAGTTTTTAATAAATAAAACCATTATTTTAAATAAATATGTTACATGCTTATTTACAGCAGTATTCCATTGGACAAATTCTGAGCCACTGAAGACAGGAATTATAAATTTAACTAAATATCAATGATACATTCATGATTTGCCTTTTATTTCAACAATTGTGCACAATAATCTTTAACAGGAATTACAAATTTAAATATACACAATTACATTTATTTGTTTCCATTTACAGATTAATATGGCTGATAACGAGACCAAAGAAGAGAAGAAAAGACGTCAAACTAGAGAAAGACAAGAGAGATGGGCCGCCCAGCAGACACCGGAGGAGAAAGAAATTCGAAGAGAAAAAGAACGCAAAAGACTTGCAAATAAAAGAATATCAGCTGCAAAAATGAAAGATACAACCAAAATAAATAAAAAAATAATAAAGCATTTACAAACTGTTCCTAAAACATCAGATGACATTTTACAACATACCAGTCAAGACAGACCAAAAAAAAAAACTACAAAAAAAAAGCATTTACAAACTCTTACTAAAAACTTACAGGAAATTTCAACCGAACAAGTCCAACATATACCAAGAAAATCTACGAAAAAAACTAAACATTTAGAACCTGTTGTTGAAACATTTCATGACTTTTCATCTGATGAATATCAAAGTCAACATCCAATATGCATTGCAAATTGTCCTTTAATGAAGTCTTTAGCAGTAGAGGTTCATAGTTGTGGGGACATGACTACTCAATGTCAATTTTGTGAGGCTTATTATTTTAAACAGGAGAGACCCCGAGATGGACAATTTATTAGTTGTTGTCAAAAAGGAAAGTTCAAACTTCCACAAAGGAAACAATTTCCAACCTATTTACTAAATATTATGACTGAACCTACTTTTCCAAATTACAAAAATTTTAAGACAAACATAAGATCCTACAATAGTGCCATATCATTTGCATCTATGGGGGCAACATTGGCTGCTAATGTACCAGGACATGGTCCTTACTGTTTTAAAGTCCAAGGACAAATTTATCATCGGACTTCACATTTACATCCAGAGGAAGGAGAGCAAAGAAAATTCGCTCAACTATATGTCCTAGATACAATGGAAGCTGTTGACCAACGTATGCAGATGGAAGAAAATAAAAAATGCTTACTCCAGTGTTTTTATAGAGCTAAATAACATTATGGACAACAATCCCTACAGTAAAGCTTACAAAAAATTGGCAGAAGTAGAAAATGAACAACTACTTCATGCACAAAGACATCAATTACCCATGCCAAAGGTTAATATGGTGCTTAAAAGAGACAGACATACTGATAAACGTCGTTATAACTTGCCAACATCAAATGAGGTTGCAATGGTCTTTCACAATGATGAAGGAGAACCACCATTTCAAAGAGACATTAGAGTATATCCCAGAAATGAGGACCAACCATTTATTAATATTAATATCTTAAGTCCAAATTTAGATCCAATGACATATCCCATCTTTTTCCCACACGGAGAAGCAGGTTGGCAACCAAAATTAACCCTTCCCAGTTACCCAAATGCTAAAGCCAGAATCCGAAATAATGTTTCTATGCTTGAATTTAAAGTTGCTCAAATTGCCATTAGAGATGAATTTAATCCCATTTTATGTGGTGGAAAACTAACACAACAATGGATTATTGATTCATATTTGCAAGTTGAGGCAAATAATTTAAACTTTATAAAATATCAACAAGATAAACTACGTGTAGAACAATATTGTGGACTCATGGACTATGTTGCTGACGTGGCTACAAGCAGAGACATGACAGCTGGCAAAGCCATCATTTTACCATCTTCCTTTCAAGGATCTCCTCGAAATATGAGAGAAAGATACAATGATGCTATGGCTATTGTGACAAAATTTGGAAAACCAGATTTATTTGTGACATTTACATGTAATCCACAATGGCCAGAAATTAATCAAAATCTACTTCTTGGACAAAGTGCTTCAGATCGACCAGATTTACTAGCCAGAGTTTTTAAGATAAAATTAAATGAATTAATACGTGACTTCACTATAAATCAGTTATTTGGCAAATGTCTTGCTTATGTATATACCATTGAATTTCAAAAAAGAGGCCTTCCACATGCACATCTTCTCATAATACTTCAAGAGAAAGATAAATTAGATACTTCGGACAAAGTGGATGCAGTCATAGTTGCTGAACTACCGGATCCAGAACTATATGGTAGACTATATGAGATTGTTACTCATCGCATGATTCATGGACCCTGTGGAGACCTTAATCCACAATCACCATGTATGGAAAATAATCAATGTTCAAAAGATTTTCCAAAAGATTATAGAGACAAAACATATGCCAATTGTGATGGATATCCACTTTATAAAAGAAGAGAAGGAGATAGTGCCATTATTCGTGGAAAAAAAGTGGACAATAGATATGTAGTACCCTACAATCCACATTTACTCATGAAGTACAACGCCCACATCAACGTAGAAGCCTGCACTTCCATCAAATCCATTAAATATGTCTACAAATATATTTACAAAGGTTACGATGCAGCTACTGTAGTCGTCAAAAGTGCAGACAACCCTGAAAGTAGTGAGTTAGTACATGATGAACTTGCATCTCATGTAGATGCTCGCTATGTCAGTGCGCCAGAAGCTATGTGGCGGCTTTTAAAATTTGAAATGCATGATAGATCACATGCAGTATATAGGTTAGCAGTACATTTGCCACAACGACATTTAGTCTATTTCCATTCTGGAAATGAAATGAATGCATTGGCCCAAAGTGAAGATCGTCACACTACACTAACTGCATGGTTTGCATTAAATTCCACTGATGCTCAAGCAACACAATACTTATATATTGAAATTCCATATCACTATGTTTTTGTGAATGGATTATGGAGAGCAAGAAAAACCAGAGGCAATAAAATAATTCCACGAATTTACACAGTCAGTCCAAGAGATGTTGAACGATTTTGCTTACGGATATTACTTTTAAATGTTCCAGGAGCACAAAGTTTTGAACAATTAAGAACTGTTAATGACATTGTATATGAATCCTTCCATTTAGCTGCAAGAAATAGAAACTTACTCGCTGATGATACAGAGTGGGAAAGATGTTTAGAAGAAGCAGCACAATGTCAAATGCCACGACAGATGAGAGAACAATTTGCTTTTATTTGTATCTTCTCAAATGCTCCAAATGCATTAGCTTTGTGGGAGACTTTTAAAAGTAATATGGCTGAAGACTTTATGCGACGATACAATGAACCCATTGCACACTTAAAAGCCTTAATGGAAATTCAAGAAGTCTTTTTAACTCATGGATTAAGTTGTGCAAGTTTTAATTTGCCTGATCCAGGTCTAATAGATGACATTAACTTTGAAGACTATGACATTCAACTACAAGCAGAAAGAACAGAAGAAAGACTTGCAACTTTAAATACACTACAATTGCAAGCATTTCATGCCATTAAAAATGCTATAGATGATGACATGGTGACAGAGCGTTATTTCTATCTTGATGGACCTGGCGGATCAGGGAAAACATATTTGTACAATTTATTAATGAGTTCAGTACGAGCACAAGGACAAATAGCAATGGCGTTTGCCACTACTGGAATTGCTGCACTTTTATTAGAAGGTGGAAGAACTGTTCATAGTGGATTCAAACTGCCAGTGCCTATTTTGGAAAATTCAGTGTCAGATATTCGCATGACATCCTTACAAGCAAAGAAATTGAAGAAATGTAAATTAATTATAATAGATGAGGCCACAATGATGTCATGCTATGCCCTCCAATGTATTGACCGTTTGCTTCGTGAAGTCATGGATAATATTTTTCCATTTGGTGGAAAGGTAATTTTGTTGGGTGGCGATTTTAGACAAACATTACCTGTCGTTGTACATGGAAATCGAACAGACATTATTGAAACATGTATAAAGTCAAGTACAGTATGGAAACATTTTACCCATCTTCAACTGCAACAAAATATGAGATCAGAAGGCCAAACTGATTTTAATGATTGGCTTATTAAAATTGGAGAAGGAAGAACAGAAAAAATACTACATTTACCTGACGACACTGTAGAGATCCCACCTCAGATGATTTGTCAACAAGATATTATATCGGCAATATTTGAAGGGAGCATAAATAACGAAGAATATTCTGAGCTTGCCAACCAAGTCATACTGACGTGTAAAAATAAAGATGCATTAATACTCAATAATGAAATCTTAAAAAAAATTAATGCACCACAAAGAAATTATCACAGTGCTGATTCTGTACTTGCTGATGACAATGAAAGTCAGGCAAACTTTTCAACTGAATTCATTAACTCTTTAACTCCTTCTGGAATGCCACCACATATTTTGCAGCTAAAGAAAGGTGCAATTATCATGTTACTGCGAAATATGAACCCCAAAAAAGGCCTATGCAATGGCACAAGATTAATTGTTCAACAATTAAAGCACCATTTTATAGATGCTGAAATTTTAACTGGGACCCATAAAGGAGAGAGAGTTTTCATACCAAGAATAGATTTAGCACCAAGTGAAAGTAGTCTCCCTTTTATACTTCAAAGAAGACAATTTCCCATTTTTATGGCATTTGCCATGACCATTAATAAATCACAAGGTCAGACTTTCAAATCTGTGGGTATTTACTTGGAAGAACCAGTTTTTGCACATGGTCAATTGTACGTTGCGTTGTCACGGTGCAAAAATCCACAGGCTATTAAAGTTTACATTGAAAACAATGAAAGTCAAGGTGATTTATTAGAAGATGGACGTATTTTTACTAAAAACATTGTCTACTATGAAGTACTATAACTTTGCAGGATACAAATTCAAGATGCCAACATTTTTTAAAAGCATTGCAAAATACATAACAATTGGTTGTTTAATTCAGTCATAATTAATGAAAGTATTGTTTAGGAATGATTCGCCTCACAAAATACTTGCCTTGCATTGTTAGTCAAAATTATGTTAAAATGTTAAGTCACTATGTTAATGTTTCTAATGTTACAAGTTTAAAAAATATATTTGCAAGTTATTTCATTCAACAGATTACAAAGTGGATGTTAAGAGGTCAAGCACCTTTTAAGTCACAATGTAAATATTGTCTGTTATCTTAAGATTACTAACTACATTAATGTTTATCGCCAGTTTATGTGCTCAGTAATGAATTACTTTAATTACGTACGTTTTAAGCAGAGTTTTACTGTATGCCTTCCTCTACATTCAATGTATATTCAAGTTAACAATTATTGTGATAGAAATTGCATGTTAATACTGATTAATTTAAAGGTCAATTGTTTTTACATTCAAATGTTAATACTTTTAATAAAAAATTAGGTTACAAAATGTTTTCGCTATGTTCCTGTTTATAATGTTCAAAATTATACAAATGTTTTGTCAACTTCTAAACTTACATAAAAAATAAAGTTAAAGTTTCAAAATATATACTTTGAAGGTTATTGCTTACATATATTTTAAACTTCATGTTAAAATTCGTAACGTTTCAAGAAGGCTTTTTACTTTTTGCTTTCCTATTCATTCAATGTATATTAAAGTTAACAATTCTTCAGATACAAATTACATTTTAAAAAACCATTACATCAACATTTTACAAAAATACACGTTCATATTAAAATACTTACAAGTGTCAAAAATATATGTTAATAACTAAACAACTTGACAAACATATACATCACATTGCCGTCATTTTTTGACGGGCAAGTCGCTAGTATATATATATATGTGTGTTATCTGTTGCTCCAGTGGTTAGGCTTTGGTGCTTTCAATCAGGAACCCAAGAGGTCACACAACCCTGAAGCCAAGCAGGGTTGGACCTGGTCAGTACTTGGATAGGAGACCACCTAGAAATACCAAGAGCTTTATGCTGTGGCCAACTGTAGAAGAAACTAGCAACCCAGTCCAGTAACTCTGCCATGAATACCAGGTGGATCAGCATGATGTGTGCGGTCCATGACGTCACAGAGAGTCAGACATGACTGTACAACAGAAAGCACACACATACACACAAAAACAAAGCAAAACCCTATATATATATATATATATATATATATATATATATATATATATATATATATTATGTACAGTATATAGTCTATATATATATATATATATATATATATATAGAGAGAGAGAGAGAGAGAGAGAGAGAGAGAGAGGCATCCGCGATATTTTGATAAAAGTTATGTATATGAGAGTCGTGTTTACACGTCTGGAGAGCAATACTTGCATCTATTGATGTATTAACCTGCTTCTGGGCCAGTGAGAGGGTGAGGTGACAATTTTAGTCAGATTCAATAATCCAACAAAATCTTCTGACTTTCCCTGTTACCTCCTTCCTCACCCCTTCCTCAATGTGATCCAGTTCTTAGGCAGTGATGTAACAAAGAACTAATTCCTCCACCCAATCAGCATCCTCAAAAATTTGGATTTCTCCCAAAATGTTCTTATGTCCATGGATACACCGCTACTTATGTTGCTAATTTGTTACAAACTCACAAGCAAGTGCTCTTTCTTTTGAATTACAGTAGTTGTTTAAGCATACAGCCATCTGCATTTGCCAATATCAAGATGAAATATCCATCAACAATATGATGCAAACCCTGTATTTATTGCAGAACCCTGAACTTGAATATATTGGTAAATTTCCTGCAACGTTTCTAAATCAAGTTCACTTTTGATAAGAATGTTTTCCCAACCACTGTGAAAACAGACAGAATTATACAAGTACAATGTCTGCTGGAGACAATCCAGAATGTCACGTCCAATAAAAGGCCAATAAATCCTTTGATTAGATGTTGAGTAACGCTGTCGTTTGTGGTCACCAAGATTCTTGTAAACATTGTTGCTCAGTTTCCTCTTCATTTTCTATAGCAAGAACTATTTGAAATGTTACAGTCTTAAAACTGGCCTTGAAAAAGAAACAATTATAAAACTCACATGTTTAGAATGTAATTTTTTAATGAAAATGTTGATGTATGAAAAATCTAAATGTACCAACCAAAAAGTTGCTTAAATGGACGCTCACCACTGCAGCATCTGAAAGCATTGAAATCTGGCACAAAATAATTTGGACCCTCCCTTGCATCTTATCTATACAAAGTAGAAGCCTGTAGTGGTCAATAAAAAGCCAAAACAATATGTAGGTTGTCAAACCACCACTTCTCCACTAATAAATATGCACCACTACTATCAGCAGAGGTCCCCAGTGCTTTGCACCCGCTGCACCATTTGTAGCTCCCTAACTGGGGTAGGATATCTAACTCCATGATAACATTGAGCAAGTTTTTTTCCCACAAGCAGGTTCTCTTAGTAAATAACACGTCAAAGCAACTAATTAGTTTTCAGGAGCCACTCATTTGCATAATAATGGCGCACAAACAATGCTTAATCTGTATTTTGTTACAGGAGCACATACAAATATTTTATTATACAAAAAATTAAAAGTGAAGGAAGGTAGTTTACTTTATGTAGGAGACAAGGGAGCAGGTGCTATCTTACAAATAGGTTAATTAATTAATTGAATAATTATTATCCTTTATTTGTAATGACAATATATTCTGTAGGGCTATACAGTGGTTACATACATGGGTGTAGGAACTGGGGGGGATTCGGGGGATAACCCCCCCCCCCCCATATGTTTCAATTTGTGTGTTTATGTGTAAAGTAGTTGTGTAGTATTTTTATAGTATAAATATGTGGTATCCTCCCCCTCTTTGGCTCCTACACCCATGGTTACATGCAAGACAAAGTCAATATTAACACAATGCAAAAGAGTGGAGGGCCCTTTCTTTGAGGCTCTTTGAGGGCTTGTTTCCAAAGCACCTACGATTGGAAACTTGAAAACTTACAAACTAAAGTGTTTGGGTGTGATACAGAATGGTGATTAATAATTTTGAAATGTCATGTCATATTTATAGTAAATTTAATAATGCAATAGAAGTCCAGAAGAAGTCTGTCTGTTGACTTAATGTATTTTACTGAAATCTTCCTTTATAAAATTGCAATTTTATTCCTCTGATTCACATATATGTTTTGCTTAGTAAGATCATAGAGCACATGTCTGGTGGCATTGTCCCATAATAATCATGAGGCATCATATAGCAGATCAGTCTAACTAATTCAAGCTTTTACCAGTTAACATTAGTAAACTACTAACTCGCCCGTCATAAATGATGGTATCATATGTTATGTTCAATTGTCTGTTCTGTCTCTCTGTCCCCCCCCCCCCTCTCTGCCCACCAGCACGAATTACCCGCAACTGCGCAAACGCATCTTCGCCACACATGAGCAGTTACATCAGCGCATGAGTAGTTGCGTAATTTGCTGTTGTGTAGTTGCTTGTGAGTAACGCTTAGAAAACATTTAGAAAAAGCTAATATGCCAAGCTGGGTAAAAATGTGATAGCACAGGAGAAGACCCTCTGTGAAACCTTAAAAACATACCTTTATTTGCACCTAAAGACTTATACTTACAAGATTAAAAAAAAAAAAAAACAACGCCATCCTGCTTCTTGCCAGTATCTCCGTATATAGTTCTTGGATACAGGATGTGGCAAGTTACTGTTGTCTCTGCCCACTACTATATCAATTCTTGTTGAATATTATAAAACCCCAGTAATAAGGTACTTGGTAATAATATAATAAACAAAAACAAATCACAAAAATAAAGTGCTATATCTTCTGGTGAAAAGTATATATTGATGGAAAAATACACAAGCCAGCTAACCAGTGAGTGTGATATAGGTGGGCATGAAACTGTACTCCTCCTTTTATTGTTAAAGTAATGTAGGATTAACTCAAACCTTTGGGTAGAGGTTATTTTGTAGGGGTATGTATGCCTACTGTAGTCATTTTTAGTCCTTCAGAACCAATACAAAGGTATATATTACAATCATACTCCTTATAAAGGGTAGTATTTCACGTAGATCTTGAAAGTATCCCCGTTTATAAAGATGTCCTGATTTCGCATCACAAGTATATTATCTCACGCAGTCTCTTTTTAATCTAGCACACTCACAGTGCGCTGTGAGTAATACACCATCCCTCCTATAACCAGAGAGGGCGTTGTGACGCTACTGCGCATGTTTAAGAATAGATAATCGAGCGCCATGGAAATGGCAACGTTTAAAAAGGGCTCCGACGGCCTCAGCAGACTTACCCTTGAGAAAGACGTCTGATGACGTCGAAACGCATCGGCTTTTGATGACTTAGCCTGTCCCTACGCATAGGGCACGCTGGCGTTCATTTCCTACAGACTGTGTGTATGTGTTTAGTGTGTGTGGTTACCCTCCCTGTCCTTATCCAAATGCCTGAAAGATCGTATGTATGATTTGGTGAAAGGCTTACAATAGACTTACTAAAGGACATGGGTTTTCATAAGATTACTGATAGGGCACAGATTATTACCAGCAGACAGTGTATGTATTGAGAGCTTAAAGTATTAGCTCCATTCCCCTAAAAGGGGTTTATGCAGTGACAAATAACTGAGAGGGCACAGATTACTACCAGCAGGTAGTTTGTATATTGAGAGCTCGAGTGTTAGCTCCATTTCCCTGGAAGGGGTTTATATAGTGACAAGAGCCTTTGTAGAGTTGTCAACTCTTCTAACAGGTGAGCTATATGAGCTCTTTAATCAAAGGGGGTTATCAACCACACATTGGCGGATACCTTTGATATAGATAAGAGCAATCCCTCTTCTCAGTCACATAGCACTTTATAGCACTGTTCTATCTATCAGAAGGAGTGAACAAATACACAGTTAGCATTGGGAGCAATTGGTAGTTTCCCCCCTATGCCTGCTGTGATTCTCTCCTCACTTGATATTTTATCATTACCTATCAGCTAGTAGGAACCCTATATTGTAAGGACTTTACTAGGAGGACCACACACCAGGTTGAATTACCATTCATCCATACCCTGACACAGTAGTAATAGGAGAGATGAGGACACCCCTCTATTAAGAGTTTGATATAATACAATTTTCTAGTGGTCACCTTATCTCATAAAATCTAGCCTTCTTTTAAACTTTATGTTCCAATCCTGGATTTTTTATGTATTTTAAATTCGCCGTTGTTACTTGAGCCTAATAAATGATAATTTTAAATATACCTATTCAACTATCCTCACACTTGTTTATATACTAATGTAGGATTAACTCAAACCTTTGGGTAGGGGTTATTTTCACTGTAAGTTTTTTTCTATTCAATTTTACAACTTGAAAGATATGGAAGCTGGACTATTACAGTGGGCAGATAACCAGTTCTGTCTCTACTGCTTCTCTTGTTCTTTCTCGCTTACCACTTTTCTTTTTAATGCTTTGTCTGTTATTTTCCTGTTCTGTTTAGTCTTAGCTGTTTCAACAGTTTTTACTTTGTAGGCAAGAAGGAAATTTTGCAGTCACCAGTGTTGTTGTGTTTCACTTAAGAAGTGGTTTGTCAACTCTCAGTGGTAATAAATTGCATTTTAGTGCTTGGTATACAGACAATTTTGGATGGTCATTTAATGGAGAAGTTAAAGGGCTATGTAAGTTCCAGGGTGAGAAAGCAAGAGCAGGTAAATAGTGGGTTAATATTACTCCCCTGATGTTTCATTCTAAATGGGGCATATCAGATGCCTGCATAGACACCCCCTGGCGATGTCAACATAATCATTAGAGGAGTTTTACATATTAATTAAAAATGTAATGTTTTATGAGATGTGCTGCATACACATAGGCTGATTTTTGCTTATAGCATTCAGAAATATATTAATCCAGCAAACGTAGATATGCCTTTAAGTGTTTCTTACTCTGCTGAGTAACTCTCTATGCTATTCTATTGCATTTGTATGCAATATCAGTCCATTATAATCTGTACTATATGCATCCATATTTCTTCATTCATCATCGCAGAAATAATTTATTTTATGCAGATCTCTACTCAGTAGTTTAGAAGCTAACCAAATAAATATAAAATTATCATAAGACACTGCAACTATTATTTTAGAAAAGGTATCAAAAGCAACCAAGATGTGCATTTTAATATATTACCAACTGCAACTGCAAACTGTTACCCCAAAGCAAGAAGTGCATTAGATATAATTTCAGTGCAAGCTGTTGTATAACCACATTGAAGTCTAGGCTTTTACATTGTGGTTTGTTGTCTATCCACATAAGAGGAGTGAGTTACTGAGCAAGAAACCTACCACTATTTCCCAATCTACCTGTTGGAGGCCCCAGGAATAGGGTATCATCTTCATCTGTAAGGTTTTAATGGGAAAAATCACTCTCTTTAAAAATAATAATTTTTATTAAATCTAGATTACAACGACGGTTAAAAACTAATGATAAAAAATCCACGATCAAAATTAAAGATTAAAAAATGGCTGGATGTAAAGAGAATTGTTGCCTCAGTGATAATTAACCATTATCCACAACCCACTTTGGAGGGGCAACACAATCTCTTACCATATGAGTGTGTGTGTGTATTTGATCAATCAGCTATTATTGTAATGTCTTCATCTCAGAATACTCATTAGTTAAACAAAAGACCACTGTAGTTTGTGAAAAACATCAAGTATGTGCACTATGTAACAAACAAACAACCTTAACAATGATATAAGCCAGGAACAAAAAGGAAGTCCGACATCATTATGCTTGTGTCATGGGCACTTCCATTGTGGGCAAATAGTTTGCGTGCAACCGGAGAGGAGGGTTATTTTTATAGGAATTGCTAAGTGATTCAGTCGGTGGCACGTCCTTCGCGCGCTGGAGAACAGTGGGCTGTCATCAGGGCACAGAGAAATGCTGAAATGAGCGCGCCCAACAACTGCGCTCCAGGCTGCTTACTGGGTGGGTGATATGTCTGCAGTGTGCCCCCCATGGATCTCCCCCACAGGCAGATTCACAGGATATATGAAGAGTGATCACATATACACACAATACATCCACCCTACAAACACAGTCAGAAACCATTAATAAAAGTATTCCTGTCATTAAAGTCTTACATCTATACCGGTCCATAATATACAATGTGTGGTAAATAACAGTGTGCTCCCATACACAAACACCCTACCTCAGCCCCACAGATACACCATGCACATGGATGTGATAGGAACCCATGTACTCCTGTCATCAGTAAATATGAGATGGGGAGCATACTGCAAGCTGTGTAACTGCTCCACTCTGCAGGTCGTGCGCAGATGTGGGTGCGCATTTCTCGGCGTCCCGATGACAGCGCTCTGTACTGCAGGGCGCGAAGGTCGGGGTGCCGATTCAGTCTTATAGTGATGTGGCTATTCATAGTGACAATCTTTCAACAAACCTGAATACAGATTCAAGAACTCAAATTCTTAACAGGTGTCTGATGTTGCTAGGAACAAAAGCATGACTTTACCACCAAAGCCAAACTGAATATGATAGGTTAATTGTGAAACTTTCTAAAACATTTAATTATTATTGTTTATTTGTAACGTGCCAACATATTCCATAGCTTTATACATGGGTTAAGATCAAGGCAAAACAATAGCAGTATTAACACTTTGCAAAGGAAGGAGGGCCCTGGCCTTGAGCTTAGAATCCAGTGTCCATAGTGCTTCCCCAAAGCACCTTGCAAGACTGAAAACTCACAAACTTACAATCCAAAGGTTACATTTAACTAATTATTCAGTGAAATTATTGATAAGAGCATATTATAAATACTGTATATAATTCCAGAGGTATTTTAAAGTTAACATACAGATATTTGTAATAATGTTTACAAACCTGCCCATGCCAATATTTCCACAGCCCTTTAGGCTCTACATACTAGTGCTATCAAATGTAATCCAAGTGCATTTAGTTTTCTCTTTAGTGCATTAGCCAGGATAAATGGGTTTGTCAATCGATAAGTGCAAATAAATGTATAATGCATTCATGCCTCAGATCAATGGAAGTAAATGTGTATGGAGCGAAACAAGACATTTTAAATACAATGCATACAAATCACTAAAACAATAGGTGCAGAGAGGTGTGCAGGGGAGCGGTGCGAGGAAGTTCAGCTCCACTGGTTCACAAACAAAGCTGTAACAAAAGGCTGGCACATCACACAGGTTTACCTGTTTAACAAAATATTTAACTTGAAATGTACCAACTATGTAATTCAGCACAGGAAATTGTTGCCTACCACAAAGCATGCCACAAGAGAGAAATGCTTAATGTTTCCCAGTCATATAGACACACACATATATATGACTAGGAAACATGGGGACAAATTCATTAAGCATTTAATTAATCACAGAGTCATTACCAAGCAATAGACACTCAAATTTACAGATATATAGACACACACGTATTTATATCTGTAAATTTGAGGGTCTATTGGTTGGCAATGATTCTGTGATTCTGTCTGTTAAACGTATGAGTGGATATTAGTGCTTATTATTATTAATATTTTTATTTTCTACTTGTAGAGTGCCGGGATGATTGTCTGTCACTTTATGTGTCTTTCATTCTGTGGTTCTACCAGTTGATGTGTAGCCTTAAGGGCTAGCAATAATTGCATGTCGGCATGTATGTCTGCCAAGCTGCAAAGTGCAGAGTTGTGTTAAATATATTTGCTGAACCATATGAAGTCAGTAATTTAGTGAATCTATAAGTAAAATGTAAATGAAGCGATGACAGGGGTACTGCTGGCCCAGCAGGTGCAAATAACCAGGGCCAATAATAATGTAGATGTCCTCTGCTACTAGCAGTGGACAGGAGTAAAGGAGGACTCTTTATTTATTAGTGCAAGTGTCTGATATTTATTTTTATAGAAAGGTAATCTGATGAACATAGGGGTGAAATGACCATCTACATATATTTTGGGCTTTTTTATTGTATAGAGAGGTTGCATGAGGGGTGCCACAAACTATATTGCACCAAGGCCCTCCAATCACTAGCTTCTCCAATGATAGAAAGTAAAATCATAATCCACAATATTCAGTAAGCTTAGCAATGGCAGTGACGCAGTTCACTGACAGCTGTGGCGTCTTTTTTCTGCCTAACTGCCCTTGCTATGTTCAGTAGATCCACCCCGATGTGTGAGTCAGAGGTTTCAGAGCAGGTATTTTTGGCCAAGGTTCAGCTTTATAACATGTAACTGGTTTATTATCTTGAGTAGACCAATAGAATCTGTCAAGTAAATTTACAAGAAAAATAGCCAGATCATGCAGGTATTTGGAATCTCATGCCTTTTTCAGCTCAAAGAATTACTTGTTGTTGTTTAGTCGTTCAGTCGTGTCTGACTCTCAGTGACCCTACGGACAACACTATGCCAGCACATCTGTCAGCCACTGCTCCATCAAGCTCATAAGAATTAATACTATTATGCATAAGCAATGCAGAGTGTTGAACTCAGCATTTTACTAATTCTAAGAGCCTCGTTCACATTGCGATTCGGCCAATTGAATAGGGCTCTATACAAGCACAGAGCATATTTTTTTACAGAAGTTTTTAGTTAGTGAAGACGTTGCTTTTGGATAGAAGTTCACTAACTAAAAACTTCTGTAAAAAAATATGCTATGTGCTTATTTAGAGCCCTATTCATTTGGCCAAATCGCATTTGAATGAGGCCCTTAGTTTGTAAACTAGCAGAGTTCCTCTTCAGAACATTGCCCCCCTTCGCATATTTATCTTTTTTTTTTATTTTTTTTATTTATTTGCTTGTATCCTTTATCCTGTACCTAGCATCCCAAAAACAAATTTCTTCACTCAGCCCCTGTACCCAGAACTATAATCTTTGGAGCAGCACTGAAAATAATTACTGTTTTACAGAAGAATTTGTTTTTTATCCTGTTTACTGTCTGGCAGGCTTCATCTGCATGTTTGGTTATCTTCCAAGTCTGCGGGGTAATAGTACATCATTTACACAGAGAGCTGAAACGCTCCATAAACTCATGCAATTACATACTATTTAAAGACCACTGTGGTGTAGAAAAAAATGTTAAATTAAGTAAATGTAAGAAAATATCAACATCAGCAGTTGTTTATATGCAAAAACATAAAAGCATTATTACAGGAAATCTTAATTTTTATAGACTCTAGTTGTGTATAGAATATTGCCCCCTTGTCTGACGTCAAAAATACCTGATAGCTTTGGGTATAAATACTTGTACTTATTTACTGGCTGGCGGGGGAGAGGGATTTGTTATTCATTGGAACTTTTGGTATTTGATACCTACCCTTCCCCAAACATGCTCAGAAGCAGTATACATGGATAACTGCAAGTATAACTACAAGCCCTGTTCCTGCAGAAAGGTAAATAACCCTCTCACACATTCAACCTTCACTAAGGTATGATTGATGTCTCCAGGGACCAGCAGAGGCATCATCATTAATTATTTCCTAATTAAAAACTATCTTTTTGATATTTGATCTTCCTAATTTTGCTATTTTTTTAGGCATATATATTTTTCATCATACATTGGTCCTTAAAACTGTATCTTTATTTAAATTTTATTTTTTGTGTCTGTTTATACAAATACCATTCTCACATTTTCTAGATTCTTAACCTGCTGTACTATGCTTATTTATTGTAATTCATACTTAATAGTAGTGTCTGCAGATGAGGTACAGCAAAAATTCAGCAAATGTCCTTCCCTGTCCAAGATTTGAAATGTTATGATAAATTTATACAGAACACTTATTTATTCAGCACGGAGATTTGCAACTTGGCAGGTTACAGTGTTTGAATTTTGTAAGAGACCACTAAGTTACATAACTATTCATAACCTTAGTGGGCAAAAAATTGAGACATACAGACGCTCTTGTTGTATGCAAATAACCATTGGATGTGACTCCCTTAAATCAGACACAAGTGCCTTTTAAGTTCAAGTTTGCAAAAAGTATGTCTTTATAGCTGTTTGCCAGTTGCAGAGAAGCCTTTCTGGCATTTCTGTACTGGGCTGCCCGTGTCGAGGCGCCTCTCATACCCCATTAATATCGCATCCCGTTCTTGCCCACAGGTCTTCTCAAGAGCGGTCCTGACTCTTTGTAATTTCCTACTTCATTTCATTAGACTCTTCCCTAATCTTCAGATATTCATAAAGTTCTTTAGAAATCCACCTGTTCAGAGAAGCACACCACCAACCTCCTTAAAAGGCCAATTAATTCAGCACAATTTGGACCACAGTAAAAATCTCCTAAAAGCATGTTAAAATACTTTTTGATTTTTGGAAATGATTGCTTTTTTCACTGACAAATTAATAAATTAAATATGTGTTTACATGAGTCACGGAATGCCCTCTGCCAGACCCACAGCTACAGCTCAGTAAAGTAAGCAAAAAGAGTTAACCATTAAATCAGAGTTCTGCAAACTCGGTCCTGGAGGGGCCGCACACAGGCCTGTATTTGAGGATTTCCTTTCTGTGCACAGGTGAGCCAATCAGGATGACTGAAGAAGTAATAGTCTCACCCGCTTCCGGCAAGGATATCCACAAATCCAGGCCTGGTTGCGGCCCTCCAGGACCGAGTTTGGGAGTCCCGTGCATTAAATCATAAACCTGTGCAGGGTTTGGAATGCTGGAATCACCTAAACAGGTATCTGCTTTGTCCCAAGTTCAGGAAAAACTGCTATCAATCATTGTCTTTACTGCTGTCTGTTATTAATCATGCAATAGTCAGTAGGCAGGAGACACTGTGTTTGTAAACAAACTTAAAACTTTTAGATTTTTTAGCTGTTATTAATGTAATAAAAAATAAAAAAAGAATATTTTAAGCATGAAAAAAATCTGGGGGTAATAATGCAACACTACTCCCAGGGCAGGAACCAGGGGCAGATCCACCTCTGGTGCACCTGGTGCAATGCACCAGGGCCCGGCTCTGGGGGCCCCATTGCTTTATGCCAACTTATTATATAATAATAATTTAATTGTGGGTCAAAGCTTTCCTTGGAAAGACATACTGCTCCATAGCACAGCTGCACTCTGGTGACCAAATCTGGTAATGCATGATTAAGTTTAATTTTGATATTTTTTGTGTCCCCTATTCATTTATTCATTTATTTTGTCCCCCCCCCCCCCCCCCCCTCCAGTTTCTATTCCCCCTGATTTTAACATGCAATATTTTGTTCTCTAACACCACTTACTGGGAGATAAATGGACATTTAACTAAAATATCAACATCAGACAAGGCTATCTACTGTTTTTCTCACACCTTGCTCTCACTATAACACCTATCCCCTCACCTCATTTCTCTCTACCTGCCAATGTATATGTACAAATGTACTGCCTTGTCTTGCTATTACAGTGTTCAAACTTATGTCAAACTATACATGTTTGTTTATTGTACCCAGTGCTACTAAATCTACAAATAATATATAATAATATTAATAGTAGATGTAGCCAGATTTATATGCTACAGCATATGTCTCATTTGGCTGAAGTGAGATAACAGAGTTAATATTTCAATTAAAATGGTGTCATCCTTAAAGTTAATAGTTGATGGTTCATATTTTTTTTGTATTTAGTTCAAATTGTATATTTGGTTTTATTGTTGGTAAATACTTAGGGCCTCATTCTATTAGCGGCCGCAGCCGTTGCGGGGCCGCAAGGACCGGCCGCAAGCTATTCTGCTATTCTATTCCCTTACGGCCGGGGATTCCGGCAGGCTTGCGGCCGGTGCCTTGCTATCTCTTGCGGCCGCTCGCGCCGGAGGAAAGCCTTTGATCTAAAACGGCCGCAAGAGATTTGCAATTCAATTGCTCCGGGAAACCTCTCTGCAAGGCTAAAAACGAGCCGCAGCTTACTTGCAGGAAAGAGGTCTCGCTAGCACCAATTAAGCACATAAAATAGCTCAAATAAAGCCATCCTGCACTTTGAGAAGACTATAAAGGGATTTTAGGTGTTAGAAAAAATAGCACATAATTATCCTGTACTCAAATCCGTAAAATATTTTATTTTTAATATCCGTAAAATATCCATGTAAAAAGTCCAGAGTGCTTGGAGCACCTCAGACACACCCACGCCGCAGCCAGAAAATAAACAGTTAATTTGAACTCGGGTTTGGGCAGATGTGCAAGCTTGAGAGTGGGTTTCTTTTAATCCTCATGTCCCCCAATATGATCCCTAGCATTTACAGAGCTGTACAGTGCAGGCTTGAATTTATTTTTGCGTTTTTATATTTCACAGCTTACGGCCGGTTCCAAGATATGCGGCCGGCCGTAAAAGGAGATCCTTGCGGGGCCGTATAATAGAATCGCGAGTTAACTGAACCCTCGCAAGGAATCGCAGCCTTACGGCCGATTTACGGCCGATAATAGAATGAGGCCCTTACAGAATTAAGAAAATTCTTAATTCTATCAGGAAATTATTTCACCAGGTCATCTGCTGACATGTGGACCCTGGAGTGGTGGACCTGGCCAGACAAGAATCCATCTCCATGGCATAAAAAAAAGCCTGTACTTCAGAAGGAAAGGGTTTGTGAAGTTTGTAACTAATTAAAACTTTGGCAGCCGTGTAAACAATGGAAATAAACACATTTTTGTGATTTTTTGAAGACTTTGTTTATGAGTAGAAGAATCCATTTATCCATGTTGTGTTTGTTACATTGCCTTCTGAGCACTTTATAGAGGATGTCTTAGTGGAGAGAGGGTTGGGGGAAAGTCACATGGCTTTGTTAGATAATTGGATCAGACCCAGACACCACACCTCTTCCTCCTCATCCCAGAAACAGGATATTCACATTAATAAATGCAACAACAGCTCTCCAGCCATGTAAATGCCCACCCACACACACATACAATTTCACCAATGTTCTGAATCAGACACAATGTTTTTAAACATATATATATATATATATATATATATATAGTACATTTGTTTCCACATTCGAACTTCTAAAACAAGTTAAAAAAAACTTGTTTAATGCCCAGAATTCCGAGAAATACAGTTATTACACTGCATTCTGGGAACCTTGGTAAAGACATATAAGAAAGGGCAAACAAGGGGGGGGTCACAGGGGGCACAAGAGGGACACAGGGGCAGCACATTTCCCACCCTCGGATTATACTCGAGTCACTACGTTTTCCCAGTATTTTGGGGTAAAATAGGTGCCTCGGCTTATACTCAAGTATATACAGTACATTTCGGCATCTACTGTATTATTCAGTTTGAGCAAATGGAAGCTTTATAACTGGATTTTTTTCTAAGCATGAGAACAGCTTCAGCCCAAAATTGCCCACGGCTGTAGCACATTCCCAAATGGGAATAATAAAAAAAAGAAAGTTGGCATGCTGAACGTGCTTTTCAGAGCCGGAGTCAGAGCTCACTTAATAACATTTGGCAGCAACGAAAAATAAACAGGATGGTTCAGAAATATATACTTTTTGGCTTCTCTGCAAATGTAGAACGAGAAAAAAACTAAACAATGTTCTATTCTTGTAGAGAACTGTAAAACTTTCCTAACATTTACTTTTTAACTTCTTCCTGCTATTTCTTGGCTATGAATATAATCTCAATACCATGGGTGTAGTTACGGGGGGGATGAGGGGGACAAATCCCCCCCAGACTTTTAAATGTGTATATTTATGTGTAGAGAAGCAGCTGTGTGGGATTTTTATATTATATGCTGTACCCCCCCCCCCCCGCACAGATTTTCTTTGACTCTTACACCCATGCTCATTACATAGCTATCTAGGGGTTAACTGCATCCTGCTTTTGTTCAGTCATAAGCATTTCATAAAAACAATACCTGGAACTGCTTAAATAGACTCTGTCACCCAAATTTTAAGTTGTTTTTTAGTTATCTTAAAGAGCGTGAAATACTGTCTATACACTGTACTAGCCAATTTTTTTCTTAAATTAATCATACTCAGTTTTTTTTGTGCTACATTATTAGAGAGAAGCTCCTTTATACTTATTAGCTGTTAAGATTTGTTAATTAGTAACACAACTTGCTTGTCTGTACATGTCCCTCAAGGTTATCATGTAGATGCCCTCCCCCACACGCAATACTGAACCACACATTGGCATAGAGGATCTACAGAATGAATGATTAATATCTTGAGAATGATTGACTTTAGAGAAAAATACCTAGTACAATGTATAGCCAGTTTTAATGCTCTATAATGTGAAACCAATTTGTTTCCCTTTTTTTTAATTAAGGCTATTTTTTAACTCATTAAAAGGATTTGGGGAGGACTTCTGGGTGAGCGGCCATATTGTAAGGATACATGGGAAACTGGCTCTAGAGACATCTACAAGAGCAAATATCTACAAACCTCAGCAACTGCATGTACTTCTTTAAATCTATCTAGATAGCTTTATATTGTCAATGCATTTTCACTAGAAGTTACTTAATGCATTGGGACCTAATATCTGAGCCTTGATGCAGCCATCTTCTAATCTGACATTCTGCTCAAGAAGTAGAAAAATGTTGCCTTCAGTTAGGGGCTTCAGCATTCGTGTCATCTCTTGTAAAGTAATCCACCAGTGATAAAGTGGACCCTGTAAATTGTGTAATTTACAGTAGTAGCCCTAGATTTGTAGGCTTAGTAGCATCACTTTAATGGCTACACTTGCCTCATCTGGAGGCCTGCACCTCTATCTCTAACACACGTGGACCCAAGGAATTTTTCTAGTGAGATCTGGCAGACAATAGAGAAAGGAGCCACCAAGGGAATTTCATTGAAGTACCAGCCTTCTGCAACCTGAACCAGATACTCCTAACAACATTATGAACTAAATTTCATAATACCTCAGAGTTGACCATAGAGACCTCTGAGTTAGATGTTTCTGACCCTGTACAAGGAATTGGGGGTATTCTGATCAGGGTATCTTGAGAGCAGCCCAATGCCATAACTCCTTGCAATACTACAAGGAGAGCCACTGATAGACCACCCAACGGTGATACCTGCCATTAGCAGATGGGTCACTCAGCAGGGTCAGAAAAAGGCTACAAATTCACTGGCATTAACAAAGTGCTTTAGATCAGAGGGCTGCTGGTGTACAAGAAGATACCCGGCAACTAGCTGATGCTACATACTTGAGAAAGCCTGATATGCCCCATACCCCAGGTCAGTCATTTAACTGTCCAGACTTTGTCATTTAGTGGTCGAACCTGGTACAGTGTTATCAGATGTACTACGTGATATGTACTGTATTCATTGATTTATCCCCTTCACCCCCATTATTCACCTTTCTCCCTCATTTCCCCCATTTGTTTTTCATTCCCCTCAACCCTTCTGTTCTCCACATCCCATATACCACCTTACTAGACCCGCTAACTTAGAAAAGCAAGAACTCTTGGCATACTTCTTATCTCCATTATATGTATGTATGTATGTAACTATGCACTGTTTCTGTTTCATTAATATACCTATATGTATTTAACCATTCATTGTTACTGTGTAATAGGAGCTTCTTAATTAAAAAAAAGAAATGCAAAAAAACAGTAGTGAAACTCTATTAATTTTCAAACACATTCCCTCTTAGGTCCTAAAAGGGCACAGTATAGCTCACAAATAGTAAACTCCTGGTAAAATATTAATATTTGCTTTAGTAATAGAAAAACAGGCTTGAATTTACTAAATTTTGGCTGTCACTCAGCTCAAGAGATCCTCTTAACAAAGTGAACTGGTGTATCTAATTACCTCATTGGTGGATTAATGGCTTCCATTAGCATATTGTGGTAATTATAGAGGTTAGCTGTTCACAGCTTGACAACCCAATAGCTATACTCAAGAGGAAACCAATAATTAGGGGACCATTCATCAACGATGAGGGAATTTAGGTACTGGTAGAAATTCAGATACACTTCTCTATAACTAAATTACATATTTTTTTAATAACATCTGATTTCAAAAATTTATATTTCTGTCTGTACTTTACTGATCTACCATAATTGGCTACTATGCTGTGTCTTTTCAACCTCTGCATGGCACTGTTGACCTACCCCACTCTTATACTCCTGAAAGATAATCGACAAGGAGATCTTGCCTGTGTTCCAGCAAAGTCACTTTTGCAACCTTTCTGGATATTCCAGGTTGACAGGTCCAGTTGGAGCACTAGTGCTTCTGTCAGACTTTTTGAAGTGCCAATAGATTGACACTGATTGAACTGATGGGTCTTATAGAACAATCACCACCATCATGGATGCAGAAAGGGAATTTAGAAGTGGAACTGCAGACTACCCATTGGAAGACATAGGAGAAAGTATTGATGACTCTAATTTCAATGCTTGTTAGATGCTAACCAAGAAGAAAACAAGCTCCCACAATGCTGTCACAGGAAGCAGGTCAGTAGTCATCAGTTTCTAAAGACTCATTATTCACTGCACAAAGGGTGCAGAGTACTAAACCTGCTATAGACAGACAACTATTTCAAGAAAAACAAAACGCTGTAATTAAAATGAAAGGTGAAATATGCCAGAAATTGTTGGGAATAAAGGAAATCAAAATAGTGGTGTAGTCATTCATTGTACCACCAGGTACTCATGTCAGATGGTATATGGGCATTAGTATCATTCATCCACACCAGACATAGGGCCTCATTCTATTATCGTCCGCAGCCGCTGCGGGGCCGCAAGGACCGGCCGCAAGCTATTCGGCTATTCTATTCCCCTCCGGCCGGGGGTTCCGGCAGGCTTGCGGCCGGTGCCTTGCTATCTCTTGCGGCCGATCGCGCCGGAGGAAAGCCTTTGATCTAAAACGGCCGCAAGGAAATCGTCCGTAAGAAAAGCCTGGTTGCAATTCTATTGCTCCGGGAACCCTCTCTGCAAGGCTAAAAACGAGCCGCAGCTTACTTGCAGCAAACAGGTCCCGCTAGCACCAATTAAGCACATAAAATAGCTCAAATAAAGCCATCCTGCACTTTGCAGAGTCTATAAAGTGATATTCGGTGTTAGCAAGAATAGCCCATAATTACCCTATACTCAAATCCGTAAAATACTTTTTTTTTAATATACGTAAAATATCCATGTAAAAAGTCCAGAGTGCTTGGAGCACCTCAGACCCGCCCACGCCGCAGCCGGAAAATAAACAGTTAATTTGAACTCAGGTTTGGGCTGATGTGCAAGCTTGAGAGGGGGTTACTTTTAATCCTCATGTCCCCTAATATGATCCATAGCATTTACAGAGCTGTACAGTGCAGGCTTGAATTTATTTTTGAGTTTGTAGATTTCACAGCTTATGGCCGGTTTCAAGATATGCGGCCGGCCGTAAGAGGAGATCCTTGCGGGGCCGTATAATTGAATTGCGAGTTAACAGAACCCCCGCAAGGAATCGCAGCCTTACGGCCGATTTACGGGCGATAATAGAATGAGGCCCATAGTATATAACAGAATGATGGCCAATCTGTATGCAGAATTCTACTAATGGATAGTAAAATAAGTAAACATAATAAAAGACAAAATAAATGTGTCCACATATAGCCAGTAATCCTTGAGTAAATATGCACAATAGGGAGAGGCCCCTCTCAATCAAAGTGCATTCCCAAATGTACCAATGGTCATTTAATATCCAAATAACCACTAAAAGGGATAGAGACAGGGCTGGATTAAGACCTTTAGAGGCCCTAAGCACTTAAAAGATTTTGTTCCCTCTATATATATATATATAATTAAAAATATAAACAATAATAAACTTAATATATATAAACACTAAACGGACTCTAAGATTGACAAAGTAATTGACAACAGAAGGGCAAAGGCAAATGGTGCATTTGGCTGGTTATATAAAAGCATCTGAATAAATTCACACAGAGCTCCTATGTTGATCACCCTACTGCACGGCTCTGAGTCCTGGGTTATCTACCGCCATAACCTACAACTTTTTCATCAACGCTGCCTCAGCATCATCCTTAACATCCACTGGAATGACCATGTCCCCAACTCTAAAGTCCTAGAACAGCCAGGAGTCACTGGCATTGAGGTCATGCTGTTGAAGACACAGTTCATGAACAATTTTAGCTTCAGACCGCAAGGCCTGGAGAAGTACCATTCACCAGGCTGTTTCCTCTTTCGACAGAACATGTAGGACTGATCTAGAGGACAATCATGGCCTTCATGTGCAACCACTGTGGTCAAGTCTGCCATTCACACATTGGCCTCCTCAGCCACCAGAGAGCCTGCAGATGTGGACAACATCCCTTTTAAATGTTTGTTTGCGAAGCCAAGCCAGACATATATATATATGTGATTTTTTCATTTATTAGAGGTGCCCCTTTATGTGGGTCCTGGTTCAGCTGCATTATTTGCAGTTTTGCACCATATGGTCTATGGTAAACCCAGCAATGGGAAATGTCTGTGGTGCCACCTTACCTTGATGCCCTAGGCACATGCTTATTTTGTTTAATGGTTAATCCCGCCCTGGGTAGAGAGAAACCCTGTGATCTCAATTGATCCTCGTAACTGAGGGACAAACCTATGTTAGTGTCCCATTTCTAGCTATATGTCCTGTATCTGACAACAAAAGCCTAGGTATGGAATGTAACATGCAAACTTTCTGATCTGACTGCTGCACGCTAGTGTGCTCTTATACACTATTTCCCAGTTATGCATAAAATATATATTAGAAACAAAAAAGAAAGACCAATATTGTGGGATGGTAGTAGCCCTAGATTCACATATAAACAATCAAAGAGACCATAGGCCTTTCCAGTTTGTATTCAACTAAACACTGAAAATATAAAACTGCCAGGCCTCCACTGCAAAAAAGGAGAACGCTGCAACCCAGATATAAGCCTCAAAGAGCATATTTGGACAGTCATACACTATATCTACTTAGTTTTTGTTTGGGCATTGACACATCTTATGATGCACTTATAGCCCTATAAAAATGCCCTCTACGTAACATAGCCTGCAAGACTTACTGCTATTAAATTGGCCCCGTAAAGCAACACGCTAATGATCTGCAAACCCTATGGGACGTCGAAATTTGCACTCCGCAGCCAAATATCCTTTGATCTGTCAAGCCAGTAATTAAATTGCTACGAATGCACTGGCGATCAAACCCGTAAGCTACAAATGGAACCAAAAAGCCGACCGGCACTAGAGAGGACCCGCAAGGGAGTTAAAGTCCTATCTGTAGCACTGTAAATGCAAATATACACACACTACTGTATTTTCATTTAAAGGGAAAGTGATATTAGGTAATAAAATTAATAGCACAACATTCTCAAGCTCGCAAATCTGCAATATAAAATACTTTTATTTCTGTTTGATTTCTGTGTTCTATCGATCCCGGCTATCAATGTGTTAATACATATAATGGAACTCGCGTGGACAAGAATATAATATTCACTGATTTACTAATATTGCATTATTTCTGGAATGCGGGTCCGATCGAAACACGTAATTAAAACCCGTAAGTCTTTGAAATCTAACCTCAATTTTTCAGTGACGGAATGATGACAATCTCATTTGCCATTGGCTCCGTCTAAGCCCGTAACTGCGGGTTTGACTAATTGATCATGCTCACGTGCGGGTTTGTGTCTACAGCCCGTAACTCGCGACATGGTTCAATTTAATAGCTCTGTAACGCAGCCAAATTTAATGGATGTTTAATGGCTGTTAGACTATTTCTTCCTTTATAATACAGAATTTTACTTTCTGCATATATTACCTTATATCATTTATCCTTTGCGAAACCTTGAGTATAATGTTATTTTGTTTTCTTTCACCTTTCCTAAGGTGCCTCATAAAAACATAGCTATTGCATTAACTGTTGCATAATGTAGATGGACACAGTGTTTGAACTCTGCTTACCAATCCTCACTCTGACCACACATTCTTCCAGATCATTGAAGAGTCAGCCTAATGACATTTTAAACCTTTGTTTTTGTCTATGGGTATGTTAACCCACACTGATTGATTATTGCTTGTGCCTAAGCAGTCTTCCAGTTACTCTGGCCCTGCATCCTTATTGGAACCTAATATGTTTAGTATAATTTCCTTGTGACTTTACGCCTTCAGTAATTACTTGAGAAACTCCCTCTACAACAGTTCTAGAGTGTCATTACTTTAGATGACCCTGCAAAAAAAAAGCCATTACAAATATACATCTGGTAGATTAAATATTTCCATAGCTATAACCTTCAAGTGACACCCAAGCTAATTCCTCTTCTCAACGGAGGATTTATAATTACTCCTGTTTTAAAGATGCTTGTTTTTTCGTATATGCACACAAATGTCTATATGCAGTGATATTTCTGTCTGAAAGTGTACTTGATACTTTCTGCCATACCAAATATATATACACATAAACACATATAAACTCATGATTTTAGGTACATAAATGGGAGAGGAGTTGCAAGTAGGGCATAGGGGTGCACAAGTCTGAATGTCATAGGGCAGCATAAACCTAAATATGCCCATGGGTTAGGGATTAAATTGCTCCAAATCCTTCTAACTCTGTTAATTATTTCCTTGTGCTATCTTGAACATGAGAGGGTTATCTTCAGGGGTGGAGGTAGCAGTGGGGCAATGCACTGGGGCCCTCCACTGAGGGAGGGCCAGCTTTAGAATTGGGTCTTGAGGGGCTCCAGCTATGGGAAAGGTTCTTAGCGAGGGGTGCTGGTATGGGAAAGGGTCCAGGGCCCTCCTTTTACAAGCTCTGCCACTGTTTATATGAATAGATGTGCTGGATCTACACAAAGTGCAGAACATAGACCCACCACAGTGTAATCCTGTTAAAAATATACATTTATTTCTGCAAGGTATTGCACTCACAAATGATGTCATAGTAGGAAAGGAGCTCTTTATTAAATAAATAATGTGTATATCATATTAATGTATAGAACATAATATTCCCCCTTTATTAAAATGTACATAATTCAAATAAATATAGATGACTGGGTTTGAAACTGTATGTAATATATATATACATTACATGTTCCTGTTACTTATATGCTTGCATGTGCATTAGTTAAGTATAAATAGTTTGTATTAATGTAAGAGCTTTGTGTGCCGTTCAATAATTTGTATTACACTTTGTTTAATAAAGTGCTTTTTTCATGCTAAGATATTAATTACACTAGCCATTAACTGAGGAAAGGCTAGTTGTCTTGTCTTGTTGCAAGTGGAGCCTGCCCAGCTGTGTGGGTGACTCCAAATGGAGATGAGGCGAACAGTGGCAGAGCTAGCGAAACAAGGGCCCTGGTGCAAGAAACTATTTTGCCCCACCCCAATTTATTTTTTTCTGCTGACACCCCTTGGTGCTGTATTTATATATATGTGATTTTATTCTAAATTATATATATATATATATATATATATATATATATATATATATATATTAAATTATAATTGTATTATATTGTATATTAGTAACATATATATATATATATATATATATATATATATATATATATATATATATATATATATACATATATAATAAATATATATAATAAATAAATATAGACAAATAATAATGTAACGTCATTCAGGACTCACCTGCCTCAGCAGATACACATGCCGGCAGGGAAGGGGCAGCAGGATCCCCTGAATACACTACTGCAATCAGGGTAAACGCTGGGGGATCCTGGTGAGGGAGACACCGAGGGGGTCCAAGGTTAGGGGAAGACATGGGCTGGGGGCCACCATACTAAAAAAAATAAACAGAGATTAAAAAATAATGAATTATATTGCACTGGGGCTCCCTAGAGGCAGGGCTCCGGTGCATTGCACAGCTTGCACGAGAGGTAGCTCCGCCAATGGAGGCACATATCAGTGAGGGAGAATGTGAAAGGCAAAATGGTTGCTCATATACTGAGCAATATGAGTAGCAATATAAAACAAGTAACCCAAATTTCAAATATTTTTTCAGAGTTCAGTGTCCCTTTAATCAACGTGTCGTGGGTTCCTCACAGCTCATAACCACATTGGATTCTTGTCCCAGATACTCTGAGAATGGGTCAGCTGGTGACATCAAGCTACAGATCCTCATGGGCTGAACAATACATACGCAATTATTCACCATGTATTGTGAGCCAACACTTGGAAGTTTTGTTAAGAGAAACGACAAGCAGTGGTCTGACAGATGGTCTTTTATCCCGTGCAATAATGCCCAGACATTGTTCGTGAGTTCAGTAATTTATTGAAATACATTTGTATTTTTAATGTAATTATGCTATGTGAAGCCAATGTAATTTATTATTATTATTGTGTGTTTTTTGTAACGCGCCAAAATATTCAAAGAAAAAAAAAATACAATATTGAACACATTGCAGAAAGTAGAGGACCCTGTCTTTGAGTTTAAAATCTTACATACATGCTACTTTTTTCGAAGCACCTTATAAGATTGAAGACTCACAAATTTACAATCTAAAGGCATAAATAAAACAAAAGGTGATGTAAAAAAAAGGAAGAACCTTGGCTAGTAAATATAAAAGAGAGTAGGGGGTTGATAAGTGAATACGTTTGAAGAAAAGACAGTTATTTGCTGAACTAGATTGGAAATCACTCGTGAAACTTCTCCAGACACCATAGTTGCATTTAAGGGACATGGAACACAGCTTTTTTTTTTCTTTTTTTTTAAGCATTTAAATGTTTTTTTAGCATGACACATATTATGTAAACCTGTTTAAAATAACAGTAAATGCAGAGAGCATACTATAAGTTGTATATCTCAACGGACGGCAGAGGACAAGACCCCAAGCGATAAAACTTCTGGATAAGTTTTTGTGCTCTGAGATTTAAAAAAAGAAAACAAATGGTGACACATTATAAATTATCCTCTTTCTGATGTATCAAGTTTTTATTTTTTATTTAAGAAAACCCACACTTTTGTGTTAAACAATCTGTTTTTGATGATTTTTTTCTTTCCTTTAAGTACCAGGAACACATATATTGTATAGTATTCATTATGTATTGTATTTCTATCAATAAATTGACTTAGGTTTAAACCTGCACGTCCATCTTGTTTCTTATAGAAGTCTCCTGCATAATTAAATTTACTTTTTATCTTATCCTTTGTTAACAGTGTGAGAATAATTTTACCACACCTAGTATATGTGATATATGTGATGTGAAAATATCAGTACTAAGCATCGGTACAAACAACTTTCATAATCAATCCAAGTTTAAAAAAAAATATTTTGTAAAAAAAGATATTAAAGAAAATGTCTCTTTTTCCTGCCATAAAGAATGTGCTGCTCCTCACATATGTTTTCAGGCAGCTTATTATTAGTGGCCACAATATTCTTCAAAACACATAATTTGATGCCACAGAGGGATATAGCCAACTGTTTTAGCAATTCGTTGTTCTACAGGGGGTTTTATACCCCCAGAATACAGGAGCTGTTTGTAGTTGATCATTTTTCATACAAAGATTGGTTCATTTACATCTGCAATAAGGTGTATATTTATCCATTTTGGTGTTAACATTTAAATTTGCCTATTATTACAGTTAATCTTGTGTGCTTATACAATAAGTTTAACCATTATCAACCTTAAAAGCTAACTAAAACAGCTCAAACTAACTTTCTGGGCTGCCTACCACTCTATATCAGAGCCTTATGTGCGTGTCATGGTAAGTGTATTCCACACTGTTGCATATCGCCCGTTCTGCTTCTACAGTCACACAACTTGTTCTATGTTTTATCACTTCCCCTTTTGAACATTTACAAATGACTCAACAAGGCTTACCTAATTAGCCATGAAACTGAACCATGGCATTATCTGAGCTGGGAATGGGCCTCTAGCAGGTATAGATATCATTTTACTACAGTATTAGGTAGTGAAGTAGCACACAAAACATGAAACCTACTACTATCACAAGAGACAAAATCCCTATGATTAGATTCTTTAGACACCCCATATTGGGGAGCCAGGACTACAAATAGTCCTACTAACTCCCAGATGTATCAATGTGTCCATTATGTAAACGACGATGACCATAATTTTAAGGGGCAATGATAACCACATAGTTACCCATAGTCAATGTTTTTTCTTCCACCATTCCTACCAGTCTGTGAGATTCCCACAATGGTCAGGGGGCTAATAACTGACTTACTTCCTTCTGGTAATCTTGAGCTTTAGAGGGTCATCTTGGGGACTCACTTCCCAAGAACCTTTAGATTTCTTTACTGGTGTGATGGATCCAGGCTGCTACTATGATTACTTTGATATATGTGGGTGTGGTTATGAACACCTGCTTGGGGCCTATCTATTTGGGTCTGAACGGTTGGTCTTTCCATAACTTTATCCACACTTCATAAACAGGTTCACATGATTGAAACATCCTATCTGTTTTATGATTAATATGAGTAACAAAAAACCTTTCCCTGCCATGCAGAAGCCCAAAGGGGGACAGTTGAATTGGCAGTACAGACACATGAGAAGTACAGATATGAAAGTGCAGATATGGAACCGGACAAGTTTCAGTAAGCCTTTCCATTTCTGTTGAGTCTCTTGACAAATCTTAGCCACATGAGTCTTTAAGATACAGATACTTATTTCCACCTTACCACTAGACTGTGGGTGCCAAGCAGTGTGTAGTTCAGACCTTTTCGGGGAATGATATTCTGTAACAGGTGCTTGACCACTAATCTGGCCTCTTCTTTCCTGCAAGGATACGCTTCTATCCATCTGGAAATGTTATCCATGAAGACCAGGAGGTAACATTTGCATTTCGGTACTTCTGTGAAGTCTACTTCCCAAAAGTCAAAAGAGGTGGTCACTTTCTTTTGTACTCCGGGGGTTTACTCCAGTATACTTAGGCATAGTTCTTTGCCAGGTGTCTTTGAGAGAGTTTGAATCATGCTCCAGTTCCCAGATGAGAGGACCCATGTAATGCTTCCAAGACTGTAAGTGCCAAATGTTCTGGTATATTAGCACCTTTTCTGTGGTAGTGACATACAAGACTTCCCGTAAGACTGCTCCTTCATCTGGTGCATAGCATAGATTCCAGAGGAATCAGGGCATAGATTCCATCTGTTGAGGGGCTACCTTCAGCGGCTTGTTTGCCAGTCAGATCAGCACTCCAGTTCCTTTTGTTACCCGGGTGTTGTCCTTTTGATGGGCCCTGCGGGTGACGACTGCAGTCTCTTAAGGGGCCTATACTGCTTTGAGTAGACTTAATATTTTGAGAACATACTTGACATGCTTGCTTCCCACAATTAACAGTCCCCTCTCCTTCCAAAGGGCTCCATGGTCATGAGGAACTCCAAGGGCGTATTTGGCATCTATATAGATGGTAGCTTGGAGTCCTAATGCTAACTTCAAAGCTCTGGTCAGATAAATGAGTTCTGCAAGGCACCCACCAGAAAGGCTGTTGTTGCCACTGCTTGTAAGCAGGGAGGCTTACCTGATGCCACTGTATCCAGCGTTTTCAATAGATATGGCACTGGTGCCTTTTTAGGTACATAGGTTCTGAGTCAGAACTCCAACTGTGATTCCATTCCTCTCATGGATATACAGTTCAGGAACTGCCACTGTGCCAAGAAATTGTCTGAACTGCTTTTGATTGACAGGCTCTTTGATCAGGCATATTGCTTCTTTAATTTTTGGAAGTCGTTCCCTTTCTCTGACTTTTATCAGGAACCCTAAGTATTTTACTTGAATTTGGTATATCTGGGCTTTTTCTTAGATACTCTATATCCACTCTTTCCACAGTGTTTGTCCTTTTAACATATTCTTCTTCAGTGCTGCAGGCCAGCAATAGGTCATCCACATACTGCAGTAAGACTCTCTGTCCGGGAACACTAGGATATCCGTGTTGATTGGATAGGGCCATCCCAAACATGGTGGGACTATATTTGAATCCTTGGGGTAACACTGTCTAACAGAGCTGCATCTTTACTTCTATGTTGGGATCCTGCCACTCAGATGCAAAAATCTTTTGACTCTTTTCCTCTAGTGGAATACATTTATATGATTTTAGATACTTTATTCATATTTTTCTATCTGATCACTGCTTTCTCTAGACCCGCTAGAATACAAGTATGGTAAGGGTTGAGGGTCTGCCGTACCCTCCTGAATTTAGATCCCAAGTTGGATCTTGCAGAGGGTAAATTGGTGCTTCTGCTAAATTATTTTCATGTGATTAGGGCATGTGCATGTTCTCTGGCCTTTACCATTACTCTCCTCCATGTTTAGTAAAACATCAAGGAGTTGCTGACAGTCTGACCAAGTAGATTGATGGCTTTATGAGGGTTTTCAGTATATGAGAGCTATTGGTTCTTCTAATTAAACACATCAGAGGACGTGATTGGTACGTGTGTCCATTTGTCTTTTCCATCACCCATAGGTCCTTGTCTTAAGGGGTATAACCCTTCTGCTGTACCTGTCATCTCCTTGCCCCCCATATTGTGCCGCCCAAATCTGTGCAGGCGAACCCACATTTGCCACATCATCCCCTGCCCCTGTCCCACTGTGTCCTATCCCTCATTTTGTATTTGGCTGACAGATTTTAAAGGGCCAGTGTAAGTGATTTTATAGCTCAAATCTTTTGCCAGAAAATATAATTTAAAAACATAGTTTGGTTCATCAGTGGCCACTGCTATACCCCTCCTCATCTCTTTCATTGTTATAAGCACTACTGAGAGGAAGTGGAAGATTTCGACTGGGGTAACATTATTCAAACCTTACCAAGACAGCCTAATCAGTGTTATCTCATTTGAAATCATCCAATAACTTTCAGCAATACTGGTGGGAGAGGTACAGCAGTTGCCATTAGTGAGGTAGATTTGCTTTACTGCCGTTTGCAAATGCATCAACATGAATTAGTGTTGAAATAAAAAATAGGTTTAATATGAAAAGTGCTGGCCCTTTAACACTGAAAGGCTCACAGTTCTGTAGCTTTCTGATGGTCATTTACATTAAAAGTTTATATTCTTCTGCTCTTCGTCTCCTTCTTATTTTAAGTTTTGTTTATTTCCACTATTTGGACCTTTGTTCATTTCCTTTTGCTTATCTGGCATGTTAAGCTTAATGACATTGCAAATTTATTTTTCATATTTTTCAAAATCTACATTGGTTTTTAATCTGAAAACTCACTGATTGCTTTTATAGACCATCATAATCTCCAAATTATTCCAGAGACATCTCTGCAGAAAAGCTTTTGGAGGCAAATGCCAATGCCAACATATTTAGCAGCACTCTGTTTGGCATGCCAGCTGGAAAATTGTGTCAGTTGTGACAGCTGGAGAATGCAGTACGTGGACCTACAACATATTGAGGCCTCATAGGGAGACCCTTTCACTCACCTTTAGTTTGCAATAGGAACAAGTACACGATACTGTAGTATGTATTGTATGTCAACGATGCACATTCAAGATGGAAAAACAAAGTCATATATCAGTGTGATAAAAAGTTTAATAAAATGCTTAGCTCATATATGAACTGCATGGCCTCAAAGGCGATTATACACACATATACTGGCAAATGGAAATTGGAATAGAGGGATAATTGATAAAGAGAGGGCAGTGAGGAGAGACAAACAGGAAACTGGGGAAGCGAGAACCCTGACCTAGTAATTTAGTAATGTGTTCATTTTGAACAAGTCCTGTCTAAGCAGTCCAGATAAAATGCTTTTTATTCTCTTGGCTTACATAACTACCAATGCTGTTAGGTTGTTAAATAATTCCCAAGCTTGTGAAGTTTTTGCTAACTAAAGCGCTTCTTTAAGTGGCTGCTGAAGACTTTCATACATTTTTAAGTGGTCCTTTAAAAAAATTGAAAAGGAAGTAATACACACCATCTATATTATACACAGTGTTTTTTTTTTTTTCATCGTTCAGTCTTTTCCACCTCTCCATGACCTCATGGACCGTAACACACCAGGACATCCTTATGTCCATGGTCATGCTGAACCGCTTGGTATTCATGGCAGACATACTGGAGTGGGTTGCCAATTCTTTCTCCAGTGGGCAACAGCATACAGCTCCTGGTATTCCTAGGTGGTCTTCCATTCCAAGTACTGACCAGGCCTCAGGGTGGTGTGACCTCTTGGCTCCCTGACTTGGAATCAAACCCAGGTCGTAGTGGTGAAAGTGCAGAATCCTAACCATTGGACCACCATATACACAGTATAATTGATTACTAATATGGATTTTCTTATCCAGTCAAGTCAGTTATTCTAGATCAGTGGTTCTCAAACCTCTCCTCAGGACCCACCAAAAAGGCCATGATTTCAGTTTAACACAGTTCGAATACAGTTGAGGCAATTAGAGTCTGTTGAATGTTAATTTGTCCTCATGTGTTCACAAAAGTTTTAAACCTTAACCATGTCTTGACTGGTGGGTCCTAAGAAGATAGGTTTGAGGACCACTGTTCGAGATGACCCAAGAAAACAAATCTTTCTGACATGGTAAAGCTTGATGAGCTGCATGTTTCTAATGCTTACAGTCTACAGGTGTAGACTCTTAAGTTGCCTCTTTAAAATTTGTTATATTTATTGATAATTCTCCTTTCCTCATTTGCCTTTATGGTCATTAAAATAGCCAAATATCTTTTGGTTTGCTTTATATGTAATTCTAAAGCCAGTCAGCAAGGGAACTGTGCATATGCTTGTGGCATAAGTAATGTGCATGTGTTCATACACCACAGAGCTGGTACACTTTAAGCATTACAAAAGTTTTTTTTGTATGAAGAAATATGAAGGAAAACTAGGAAATCAAAAAAATGCAGAGATCATGCTTTAGTCTGCAGATCTCAATGGCTGGCAGAGGGCAAGCTCCAAGATCAGTTACATCTGAATACATTTTTGTGCTTTGAGACCATTATTTGAAAAAAGAAAACACACAGTGAAACATTATCAAATACACTGTTTCGATGCAACAAACAAAAAATCTTTCCATATCCTTTTAATCACAGCCAGCAATCCCAATGAGTTTCTCTTTCCTTGTTTGGCTAATGCTTATTGCCTATGATCACTTTATACCAAGGGGTGCAGAGGAAAGCATTTTAAACATTGCCTGCACCAAAATACTATTCTTATCAATTTATTTGTGGAAAATGTTTTGATAAGTACTTTTGATTATAGTGTAGGACAGGGGTGGGCAAGTTGGGTCCTGGAAAGCCCCACACAGGCCAGGATTTGAGAATATGCCTGCTGTGTACAGGTGAGTCAATTACTTATTAAGTTTCTTGATTGACTGTGCACAGAAAGGATATCCTCAAATCCTGTCCTGTCCATCCCTGGTGTAGGATATTGATTTGGCCATAGAGTTTTATTTTACTAAATACAAATTACTGAGGACATTATATTTTCCTCACCACCATTTTTAGATATTGTTCTGGAAACACATTTAATATATATTCTTTTTCCCTAAGGGAATAGCTACATGAACCAGTGATGTTTCCTGATGTTTAAGATATCTATATATTTTCATGTTATATGAGTACAAATATTTGTATAATATATAATAAAATGTATTATGTTTGATAGGGCTTGGTACTCTGTGGTGTATAATTTTTACCCCTAATTCCTATACTGGTGAATAGAACATCTATTACATCCATAAGTGGTTATTGGTCTAAGTGGAATCACTATAGGATAGATAGAAGTTTTTAGCTTCTATTGTCAAGAACCAGGTGCTCAGAACAGCAATTTGGAACCCGTCTGATGTATTGCTTTTAGGATTTAAAGAATAATTAACATAAGGTAACTAGCAGAAGAGGCAAAACTTGGCTTGTATAGCTATAAGTAAAAACTCCAATGCATCAGAAGCACAGTCCGACATTGAAAGCAGACAACAAAGTGACAGACATTATAAAGTTCTCAGTGGATATTGATTAACGGTGTCCCATCACCTTTCAGTAACTAGGCGTGGAGTTATGACACACAGGAGAAGACCCATCTTTCTAAGGTCTCCAACATGGCCTTAGTCTGTGAGTCACTACAGGCTGTTGACTGACAGGTACCACCAGTGTGGCCTTCCTTGGCCTACCCCTAGGCTTACCACTACAGGTACTCCTGAAATCTGCCATCTAAGTGTATTTCCATTTTATGTGTGGCACAAAATAAGTCTTGTTGTCCATGTTTTATAGTAAATACTTTATTTATTTTTAGCGTTTTTCTGCGTTCTCCTTCTTTCGCAACTTTCACACATTATTCTGCATATCAAGGAGGTGATGATTCTTGGCCTGTTTGTGGTTTGCAGAAGAACCCTTCACTTTGTATATTTTATTAGATACCTTCTGCTGTTCATCCAGTGGACCTTTCTGGTTATAATTTGTGCTGTTATTCTAACAATAATAAAAAGGGCTGTAGCTACAAATAACCACTGATTCTGTAATACTTTCCTTTACTTAGTGGATATACGCCTTCTCTTTGGCTCAATGTGTGGAATATAATATCAAAAGTTGCATTTGTTCTTTTAGCTCATTTCTTTCTATTCCAAATATGGTACACATGATCTCTGTTTATAGTACTGCTCCTGCTTCTTTACTGCATGAAGTGCATTCATTTTTTTCTCTAAATGATGGTCTTTTGGCAAACCTCTTGCTGATGTTTGTCAAGATTTTTATTTTTCAAATATTTTAGCAAAGCATCTTCTAACTTGATTTTGACCTATATTTTTGCCCACTTCTCACTCTCTCTCTTATTCTTCCTATTCATTCCTCATTTATTTCACTCCTATATTTTCTCTCTTCTACTTCTGTATCCCTCTTTCCTCTCCTTTACCCCCTTTCCTCTTTGGTCTCCCCTCCAGATGCACAAAGGTATATTTATACATACTCACTCCAATACAGCACATTGAATTGCAACGAAAACGAAAGACAGACAAGACAGACCCTCAACAACTTTTATGAGGATATAGGCAAATGTAATAGTAGGCCCAAAAACTGATGCACAGCCATTTTCTCCATCTTCCATAACCAGCCATTAGGATAACTGCAGATATAGTGGTGAAATATAGTTTCTAGCTCTTCTTTTTGTTTTCCTGATAACAGATCTCTTAGAACATAATATGAATGCCTACTGGCTCGTCCAGGATGGGCCCCTCACCAAAATACCCCCCTCCTATCAATGTCCCTGCCCATATGACTCTCTGTAATTTTCAAGGTGTCCATGGGAGAAATATGTGGGAACCAGTGCTCTGTATTTATTTCCTTTTTCTTTCCATGACTATCTCTCTTAATGGGTTTTAGTACTCCTCAATATAGTTAATTAACTTGGTTAATATTTCATCCTCAGTTGTTGCTGTGTGATTTCCTGAGTTTTCAATTTCCATCCGTAGCCAATAGTCACCTGGATTAAATAAAAAAGGAATCAGGTTCTGTATTTATTTCGTAGATGAGACCAAAGTCTAGTAGACAGAATATTGAAAGCTTCCCAGATATATTTATTGTCTATTTCATGTGAATTAACAAAGATGTGCCCTTTCCCACACTCGGAAAGTAAATTAAGCAATAGTGTTTGTGCAACCGGCCTTGCTGTCTGCTGTTATCTCTGTTATTTCATATTCTTTTGGGTTCCACACAGTTTAGAGATGATATAAAATATTATATAATGGTTTGGCACACTCTCTAATCAGACATGGCACTTTGGCAAAGGGTTATACTCATTAACTAACTTCTGTAACCTCTGATTTCTATATGAACGAAACCAAGGATTTTATATAAAGAAGACTTTTGTTTCTCTGAGCCTCGGTGTTTAGGGAGGTGCTGTTTCTGTGTTAGAAGAATTTGGAAATGCTGCCAATTTTACATTCCCTCCATAAAACATTGTTTAAAGTTACTCAGGGAAGTAAAAATCTTGATAGCAAAATATAAATGATGAACATTACTTTTACATTAATAGAGAATACCTGCAAGGACTTCAACTGAAACCCTAAGTAACACGGAGAAACAAATCAACTGAGAACAATATGTGTATTAGCAAAATCTAACCATGTTTTCAGATGTGTAATTTAGTGAAGCAACAATCCAGCAATACGTTACGTTTCTTCAACAGGAACTCTGCTTGCACAAATCATCTGTCTCCATTATTCTCATAAAGGAACAGTGATTCATGCTACAAAGATGACGGGATCCAGAAGCGGTGTGCATGCAATCATGTCATTTGTCCCTTTTTGACAGGACAGTGTCTGTTTTAAAGGATCCCGTATTTACAGTATGCTTTCTTGGAGAAAATACACAAAATAATGGAGAAAATGTAAAAAAAGTAAGAAGACTAAAAACAAATAGTCTTTTATCAGTGGCAGAGTTAGAGAATGAAGGGCCCTGGTGCAAAAAAAAAATTGGACACCCCAAGGGGGGGGGGGGATTGAAACTGTTTTTTGCTCTAGGCCACCCGGTACTCATTTAATCAGTGCCCTTCCCCAAGACACCTTCACATAACAGCCCCCCTCTTTAATACCCCTTCCCAAAATAGCACCCCTTCTCTTACCTGCTGCCTGTGGAAAGCTCCTCTGCCTATAGCACAACTCCAGGACTTGCACAGGACCAGGGTAAGGGACCCCCTACACTACACTGCACTACAGAAATAGATATACTATCTGTACATTGTACCCAGACCCGCTCAACATCCACTCCACGCAGCACTCCTAGCATCTATCCCTACACGAAAGAAGAAGAAAAATACAAAAATTACACCACCCCCCCCCCATAGGAGGGCCCTGGTGCACTGCACCACCTGCACCACTGGTAGATCCACCCCTGTCTTTTATGGATTAGCTAGTAAAGGCAGATATGCTTTACCTTCTTGTGGTGGTCATTATCTAGTTAAATGTCTTTTATTGAAGGAGAATGATCATATGAAGCCATCTATTATCACATAGTTGTTTGGCTCCTTTTTAAATCATAATGATAACAGAAATCACCCATATGGCCCTGATCAAAAGTTTACATACCCTTGAATGTTTGGTCTTGTTACAGACACACAGGGTGACACTTACAGGTTAAAATGGCAATTGAAGGTTAATTTCCCACACCTGGGGCTGTTTAAATTGCAATTAGTGTTTGTGTATAAATAGTCAATGACTTTGTTAGCTCCCACATGGATGCACTGAGCAGGCTAGATACTGAGCCATGAGGGGGAGAAGAAAAGAAACATCAAAAGATCTGCATGACAGGGTAATAGAACTTCATAAAGATGGAAAAAAATATAAAAAGATATCCAATACCTTGAAAATGCCAGTCAGTAATGTTCAATCATCATTTATCAAGAAGTGGAAGATTTGGGGATCTCTTGCTACCAAGCCAAGGTCAGGTAAACCAAGAAGTTACGTTTTTAAATGAATAATAGAAAAAGTATTCACGTAAAATAAATGAATAGAGAATATTTAGGGTTGACACACCAAAACCTTGATAACCTTGAATGCATCCAAATCTCATATGACGAATGGCATCCGGGTAAAAGCATTTCAAGGCATTGATATTGACATCAGATATCTGTATCTACCCTCTGACTGTGTAAATAACTATGTATTTGCACATCGCTATATCACAAGCTGTTATTCTTTCGGTAGCTTAATCTTGATGGATTTGAATGCACTTGTTTAAATTTGACTCTACAAATAACTCTCTCAAGAGTGACAGACATTACATGGTTGGGGGTTGTGACTTACTATTTTTAAACTCCATATCAACCTCTTGTCTAGCTTTCTTGATTGCTTGTGAGGTATACAATCTATAAAGAAAATGGTGATAGAAAAAAAAAATCCACATATAAATATATATATATATATATATATATATATATATATATATATATATATATATATTTATTAACTAGTGAATACATTTTAAAAATAATTCAGATTTAAACCACTGTACTACTATATTATTTTTATATTATTATTATTATAAGCACAGAATAAACAATTATTTACACATTTTCTATTGCAAACTAAAAACCTAGCTGATGTCATCTTAGTTTTTAATTGTCATATTTTAAATTTGAGATACAGTATAAGGAAATTGATCTCAGATTTTTTAAATTATTTAATTAATAAAAATATATATTCTATATGTATGTCCCTGCTTTCCCTGGATCCATTTTAAGTGACTTCTTCTGCCATGTAATTTGTAAATATTAAGTTATTTTTTAACTGCTTATTTGCTGTGAATACATTAATACAAGCTATTCAGTGAAATCTTATGATGTTATACTTACTATGTGCCACTTGGAGTGAATAGTTAATATAAGAAAATAATAGATATATGCTTAACATTATTAGAATGCATGACTAATTTAGAGTTCAGTTGCATAAGTGAAATATATATGATGATATTCATTGACACTCGTTCACATGAGCACTTATTACTAGCATTATTACTATTATTTTAAAGCACCAACATTTTCCATAGAGCCATTTACCGGATAAAATATAATAGGTACAATTAACAAATTAGAAAGCTATGAACAAATTCTAAGTTTAGTAGAAATACAATTTACAAGACAATGCAAGTATGATACAAATGGGTCAGCAGAAAACTTGGTGCAACAGAGTTGAAGTCCTTGCTCTAAAGAGCTTACAATCAAGGAGGGGGGGTGTATAAATGAAGAGGAAGGGGCCTATGACTGGACATTGGAGCATGCCAACAGTCAGAGGGAGTGGGGAAGGAGATGCCAGAGAAAGAGACATTAGATATTCATTTTTTTAAATAGAGAGTTGTGTCATGGATGCCAAGGGAGTGAAGAATTTGGACAAGTAGAAGACGGTCAGCAGTATTAAAGGCAGCAGAGAGATCCAGGATAATTAGTATAGATAAGTGACCCTTTGACTTGGAGGTGACCAGGTCATTAGGGATTTTTGTGACAGCTGTCTCTGTGTAGTGTTGGGCCAGAAACCGGAATGAAGGCGGTCAAGAGTTGGGGGGAAGGAATTGGGTCAGGTGGCTGTAGACAAGTCACTCAAGTAGTTTTAAAGCTAAGGGAATTAAAGCGACAGGGTGATAGCTGGATGCAGAATTTGGGTCAGATAAAGGTTGTTACTAGTAGTATATGGTCATGTACATCAAACAGATTTAATAGGGTAGATACACTGATTAGACATAATTGAGAGTTGTAGGAAGGATTGCAGACTTTATTATAATATTTTTTACGGTAAAAAGGCCCATTATAAAGAGTTACTAGACATGCCAAATTTTTGTAGATCAGGATTAATAGCAATTCAGGCATACTTGCTTAGATCCTCTCCAAAGTAGAATCACATAACCGTATCACTCAAAAACATGGTGTTGTGATGTAGGCATAATAGGCATAATCACTTTAAAACCTGTAAATATGCATCAGCAGAAGACCTTATGCTTTTTAGCTATTCAAACTACTTTTAACATTTTAAACTGCTATTTATTCATGTAAAAGGTATACAGAAGTTAAAGGAACATTGACTTGTTTTACATTGTTTCTAGCAACAGGTCAATGGGTCCATGCTCCATAGTTTTGATTTAATCATGTTTCATAAGAATTTTTGGGTGTCCAGACAACATCAGACAATATGGCCTAAAGCGCTACTGGGAAACCGGTTTTACTTGAATATTCACGTGTAGCCCTGGGGTCATCATGAAAGAAATGTATTACTTTTAACACTTTCCATGGACGCACAATAAAAAGGGTAGAATCCATTTTATAGGGGGTTTAACTTTAAAGACAGTGTTAGAGAAATATATACTGTAGTGAAGTTAATTGTTCAGTGCAGCATAAGAAAGGATATTGTATATTGTTGAAAAATAAAGTGGTATGCTTATTACTGGAAAGGAACATGATTTACTATATGTCTGGTAACTCTGTGTAGGACTCTCTGGGTCACAGTTGTCAATCCAAGTGGGAGATGGAGACAGAAAGACGCATACAGTAATTTGAGACAAGTACCCTTCTCCATGCACAAAGTAAAATGGCTTAAAAATAATGAATATGCCACAAAGACACCTGTATGATTGTTTATTAGCTGCTATCTCAAGGAGGTACTTGTCAAGAACATAACTTGATAAAGAGAAAACAGATTTAGAAGGTTTAAAATAAATAAACACAGACTTTCATGTTTAACTATTATATTCAGTATTGCTTTAATGGCAGCAGATATTTACTTTTGTTCCTAGCAGGGTTAGACAACTGGGGAGAAACCTTGGTTTTAGATACAATTTCTGTTTCTTTCTATTGAATTAATTCCACTATGTATTATAAAATATTCATCACCCAATCTGTTTTGTATATGTTGCTGTGTCTTGATAAGAAATACTGGTGTACAGAGTATTATAGCTGTGAATCAAGTAAAAGGTTACAATTTCTTTTTTCTCTTTTTTTTTATTGTTTTTATTGAAGGAAACAAGGTTATAACAGTGTTACATGAACATTACAGTTAAAACATAACCAGTGCGGACATAATGGAGAAATACACTTATTTCCATTTAACTCTTTTTTTGTATAGCATTTTTCAAATTTATGTACGTCTTAAGCATTGCAATAAGAGATAGAACGTAGAAGGAAGCAGAAAGGATAAATAAAGGGAAGGGGATAGAAGGGGAAAAGGGGTGGAGTATATTGTAATGGGTTCACTGGAGGTTAAATCTTTCTTATTGTCCTTTCCGGCTGTGTTAACACCCAATGCCTAGGGTCCAAGTATCCCAACATGAGGCCCACTTTCTTTGGGAATTATCTGCAATAGTGCTCATAGAATGTATACATTTAAGTTTTTTCAATATTCGGGTATTGCCGACTTCCAGGTTTTAGCTATCGTAATCCTAACTGCTAAAAACAATTGACTTAATAAAAAGTTGAGCTTCTTTATAGAGAACCTCTATGGGAAGCCCATATAATGCTTTTTATGGTTTTGGGGGGATATTGTGACCCTACAGTCTCTCTAATATATTATCTGTCTCGAACCATATATGGGCAATCTTTGGACAGTCTCAGAGGACATGTTTTAGGGTGCCTGGGGAATCACATCCTCTGAAGCAGTTGCCATCTAGAGATTTATCAGAAAGTTTCAGCCTGGCTGGAGTCACGTACCACCTCATGATGGTCTTGTGGGAGTTTTCTCTAAGGATTGTGTTGAGGGAGGAGCTTGTAGCCTGTTTATGTGTTTTGTTCCATTGGACGTCGGCCTTGGTGATGGCAAGTTCCGATTCCCATGAATATTGATGGTGAAGTTTAAATGGCGTGGTCTGTATAGAATGGATATATTTGTATTGCCATTGGGATTATCTATGCAGCATTTTTCGAAGGGTTTTTTCCTGGCTGAGGTATTAAGTTTAAGTACCTTGTTAATATTAGCGTTTACTTGAGATAGGTTAAGACATTCCTTTGATGGTAAATGGTGTTGGTCGCTGTATGTTGTGGGGGACTACTGCTGATTTCGCTTAAAAGATCACCAACTATAGTATATTAGTTGTCTATCCACCATTTTTATTGTGAGAGTCTATTAATTGGTGGATTCTTCTTATATAACCATAGGGGGTGAGCCACGACCCGCATTCTATAAATGGTGTTCTTTTCTTTGTTTGATTCCATACAGCTAATGATTGAACCACACTTCTGGGAAGGGATGATCTGTTTAGTTTGTGATCTAGGCTAAGCCATAATACGTGGCTAATGAAAGTGTTCTGTTCCCTAAAGACACTTTTTTTCAATCTCTACCCACATCACACATGAACAGAGCTAACGTGACACATACAGGTAGGGGTGTAGTAGCAAGAATACAAACATACACAAATATGCGGGGGGGGTCCCAGTTCCTACACCCATGCATATGAATCAAGAAATGTCTCAGCACTTTTTTATATAAGGAAAAGGATCAATGGTACTGAATGGAGCAGGAGGACTGGATGGGATACATATATATCCTAAATAAAAAATATTATAAACAGAGAAATAAAAATAAAAAAATTAATTAAGTTAATCTATCTACAATTGTCATTCAGTTGTGAGCTACAGTCTGATTTATGGGTCCGATTCAATAAGAAGCCCACATCTCGCGGTAAACAAGCAATATGTCTGCGGGCTTTCTGCGGGCTTGAACTCTGCTACAATTCCGGTGCTATTCAACAAGTTAAGGGCTAAACACTGAAGCCGTAAACCATGCACTCATACGTAGCAGTTAAGGGTGGGAACATGATCAATTAAGCAAGGCCATAACCACCCATTTCAAAACAGCCAATAGAAAACGAGACCACCATCATTACGGTAGTAAAACATGGAGGTTACATGTCAATCAATTAGGTTTGGGTGTCCGATATGCGATGGGACTCGCAAACCCTCAAAATACAAAATTATAAAAAGGAATGCCAATACTGTTCTAGTTTATGTTTGTGGCCTGATTTGTATTAACTCATTGATTCCCGAGATCGATATAACCCTGAAATGACATGTAAAAAATATAATTGTTATTGCAGATTTGGGAGCTTGAGACTGTCGTGCAATTAATTCTGTCTTCTATTGCTTTCCCTGTTATTTACAGTGCAGTATTGATTTGTTATTTGCATTTGCAGTGCTACGGATAGGTTAAACCCTCTCTAGTACTCATAGGATTTTCTCCTGCATTTTACGTAAACTGGTGTGAAAACATTTGCAGGCTTGGGGAATTGTAGCAATTGAATAATGATTTGCGATTTTAGCAATTGTAACTCTTGATCAAAGGCATTGGGAGGCTGTAAAATCCGAGTTTAACAACCGGAAGGTTTTCAAGGCCGAAACCTGTAAACTGTTTGGAGCCCGCAAAAATAATGATTGTGCAGAAAAGCCATAGATAAATATATCAATGGTGCAATGGGATGGGGGGTCGCTAGTGCTGGATGTTTTTTTTGTATTGAAATTCTTTTTTTGTTTATTGGTCCCCTTGGGCCTCTGCCCACTGAGTAACCACAAGGTTTTGATGCTGCTTCATACAGAGCTTGGCGTAGGCAGGACTCTTGGAGGTAAGGGGCTGTAAACTGTTTTTAGAGAGTGAAGTAAGTTGTTCTTTTGGGTCGGCAGGAGTGGGGGTACTCAAAACAAAACAAAAATTAGGGGGGGGGGGCTCCCTCCTTGAGCTCTCCCTCCCCGGGGATGGCAGTATACATTTTTTTTTTTTGCGACTGGGCCCTCCAATCACTAGCACCGCCACAGAGAAAAGCAATATGATTGTTGTAGATTTGTCCTTTTAGTAGACAACCAAAAAACTCTTCAAGAAAGATTTCTCCAGGAGTGTGTATCTGCCTAGGCACATGTAGCTCAGGACTTCGGGAGCACTTTGTCAGGGAGCCACAGGCTCCCTAAAGACGCAGTATGTAGAAATATTTTGAAGTATGCATAGAAATGTCTATATGAAGTGCTATTTCTGTCTGTAAGTGTACTTGGCACACACACATTTAAGATATAGAAAGGGTAAAGGAGGAGCTGCAAGTGGGGTGTCAGATACAAATCTGAATGGCCTAAGGCAGCATAAAACTTAAATACACCCAAGGATTTCTCCCTCCAAATTTCCAAGACTCTGCAATATAAATGATTTTGTAATGCCAGGGTACCCTAAGTGAGATGACTCATGCAAGGACTTAAAAGGATTTCAATTCATAATTATCCATTCCATTCTGAAAGTGAATATTAGAGAATTAAAAATAGTCAGTAAAAATACACATCTTAAATGACCACTGCCGTTCAAGGAGAAAGACGCTTGTTTGACAAAGTATGTTCAAAACTAACAATATTAGCACCTGTGAAAATCATGGACATAAAACATTTTGAGGGGAAATCTGAATTTTTGAACACTCTGTTTATGAGTATAGGAATCGATTTTGTGCTGTTAAATTACATCCTAAGAGCTGAAAAATGGGTGTGTGATAGTTATAGTTATCAGTGGGGGAGAACTGGCAGAAGTCCACAGACTTTGTTTGATAAAGTCTGAAATTGACATCACACCCCTTCCCCCTCACTGGCCCAGAAGTAGACACCTTGCATCATTCAATGCAACCACATCTCTCCATAAATGTAAATATTCTTCACACACACACAGCTTCCACCAATATATCATGGATCCCTCCAGGGTCCAGCAAAGGCATCATCATTTTTTTTTACTAATTAAAAACTAATTCTAGGACTTTTTTTCCTGACTAACATGTTTCTTTTTTCCATTATACAGTTTATAGTATGCTGCCAAATTAGCTCCAAGCACAGTTTACATTGTTTAGGAAACTTGTTCTGTTTAAAGATTAAACCGTTTTAAACATTATTAATGGTAATTACTGAGCAGAGATTCACCATAAATCTACTTTAGTTTCTGACATATAGTATATTGAATAATGATCAAAGATCATTAGCTAACCACATATTGTAATTGTGTTAAAGGGGCACAGCAAAGGTTCTAGTTATTACAGAAAAAGTGGAAGTGTTAGATAAGTGGTCTTGAAGGCTCGAGATGTTAAAAAAACACTGCACAATAAAAAGAATATGTTTGAGAACTTTAAGTCTGACAAAGAGCATAATTAATAAGGAAGAAAATGCCATAGAGCTAGTTTTGAATCTAAAAAAATGTTTGGTTGAAGTTGTGTGTGCAAGAAGTGTTTCCATTTCTGGAGAGCTGTGGTTGCATTGAATGAGGATGGTGGTGTCAATTTCAATCTTATCCTATTACCATACAAAGGCTCTGGATTAATCCCTTCTCCCTCCTCCCTCACTCCCTCCTTCACTACAAACACACACCCATTCCATTATCCTGCTCTTGGGTGTAAGCTAACAAACAGAAAAGTAATTCCTATGTTCATACACAGTCTTTAAATATTCTGATTTTCCCAAAAACTGTTGTAAATAGCAACTATTATTGTTAGTTTGGTACATACGTCCAAGTACTGTGAGGAATGCAAGTCTCAAGAGTGTCTGCCACTCAAAATTCATACCAGTCATATACAAAATGAGAAAAAAAATCATCTTTATTAGGACAAGGGTTAACAATAGCGTTTAAAAAAGTGTATTAAAAAAATCCAGGATTGGAAAATAGATAAAAATAGGCTGATGTAAAGTGACCTTCTTGTTGATGTCCCTTTAAGAACAATTTCCATTTTTATATCTATTTTTATCTATTTTCCAATCCTGGGTTTTTTAATACACCTTTTAAAACGCCGTTGTTAACCCTTGTCCTAATAAAGATTAATATGACTAGTATATGACTAGTTTGGTACTTGAACTACAGTGGTCCTTTAGCATGTATCACTTGAAAATATGCTTTCTGTTTGCTAATTACTTCATCTGAAATGATAAATTAAATCCCACAGTGGAGTGTTAGGCATGCCCAGATGGTATAAATATGCATCAATAAAAATATAACACTTAAAGTCTCTGTGATTATATGGCTACACCAGTGGCGGCTGGTGACTTTTCAAGTTGGAGGGGCGACAGGGCGAAACATAGCCACTCCCCCTTTTTCAAACCACACCAATTTTTATAACTCCTCCCCCTGATGTCATAATGACCTTTATAAGCCCCGCCCAATGACCTTATGCTTGTAAAGCCCATTGAAATACATGATCTGCAATGCAGAAATGTCAAGAAGTAAAGTAACAATGTGTTAAATTCATTGGTATACAATATAGATTGAAAAAACTCATGTGACAAGACTACAGCAATATCATAATTGCACCTATACGTATTAACAGAAAAATTAAAGGAGTGACCCCTACCATTAGTTGGCTCTTCTTCTCAGGGTATTCACGTTCATTAAGTTGACCAATGAGTAGAAACAAATCTGCAGCCACATAGGGTTTGCACCTGGGGTTGAAAGAAAACAAGCAAATCAATCATACCATTCAAGAACAAAACCATACTTAAAAAACTTTAAACGACCAAGTGGAACCATATAGGCCCCAAACATACCTTAGAAGACCAAGTGTGACTATATAGGCCCCAAACATACCTTAGAAGACCAAGTGTGACTATATAAGCCCCAAACATGCCTTAGAAGACCAAGTGTGACTATATAGGCCCCAAACATACCTTAGAAGACCAAGTGTGACTATATAAGCCCCAAACATACCTTAGAAGACCAAGTGTGACCATAGGCCCCAAACATACCTTAGAAGACCAAGTGGAACTATATAGGCCCCAAACATACCTTAGAAGACCAAGTGTGACCATATAGGCCTCAAACATACCTTAGAAGACCAAGTGTGACCATAGGCCCCAAACATACCTTAGAAGACCAAGTGGGACCATATAGGCCTCAAACATACCTTAGAAGACCAATCAGCACTGCATAGGCCCAAACCAGTGGATCTTGGGATTCAAGAAAACAACAACATTTCACTTCTGTTTAGACAACACAATAATCAATGTCAAACAAACACGTTGAATTAGCATATGGATAACCATATGAGCAGTAACGCCACGCCAAGGCTTCAACAATTGTTACTGACCATTCACACACCTTTCATAGCTCCTTCAATATGCACACCCACACACCATTCATACTTTACTTACCACTAGTTATTTTTGGTAGTGAGGTGGTGCCATTTCTGAGAACTTTACGTACCCTTGAAGGTGCCTCCAATTCCTTCAAACCAATGCATTTAACCGCTACAGGACCATGGTGCTTTTTAATTACTTTTTTGATCCTCTTCAATGTGGAGAAGCATCTTTCTGGTTCTTTAGTAGTCTTCGTTGTTGTAAGCAGGATTCCTTATAGCTTCACTCACTCTGTTAAATTATGTAGATTAAATTGATGCTAAAGTTGCTGCAGAGCAACAGCACTTGTACAGACATGGAATTCTTGCTTCCTGTACACAAGTGACAGCTACCCTTGGAAGTGCCTCCAATTCCTTCAAACCACGCCAAGGCTTCAACAATTGTTACTGACCATGCACACACCTTTCATAGCTCCTTCCATATGCACACCCACACACCGTTCATACTTTACTTACCACTAGTTATGTTTGGTAGTGTAAGGTGGTGCTGCTTAACGCAGTTTATCTTTGCACACCTTGGGGGTATGCATTCTTCTTTGCTTCAATCACTTGTATTTTAATTTTGCACGGCGATCTTTCAAAGAAGAAAACTTCTCAATGGTTTTTTCATTGAAGTCTGGGATCTCGGAAATCAGTTGCTTTTCCATTGAGAGCATCGCCAATGCATTCAACCGCTCCAGGGACATGGTGCTTCTTAAAAAGGTTTTTATCCTCTTCAATGTTGAGAAGCATCTTTCTGATTCTGCAGTAGTCATTGGTGTTGTAATCAGGATTCTTAATAATTTTACTGTCTCTGTGAAATCATTCTGCAGATTAAATTGATGGAAAAGTTTGTGCAGAGCAACAGCACTTGTACAAGTATGAAACTCTGTCTTCCCATACAGAAGTGACAGCTCAGTGCGTAATTGTTCCTTCTTCAGTATTGGATATGCTTGCACGGTGTCTTCCAGAGCTTGGGTTGGAAAGCAAGTGCCATGGGTTTTATACAAGTCACTTTGAACAAGTTTGGCACTGACTAGGTGATTTGAAAATGAAAAACGTTCTTTTGCATGAACCACCACTATGTCACATACCTCTCTTGAAAGTTGTCTCAAGGTTGAGATCTCCGCACTCCGTCTGTTGACTGTTAGATCGCTCGGCAAACTTGCTTCTATCTCTTCCACAGAATTACGGATTTTCTGGATGCTGGCGACAAAGTCTTCTGTGACTTTTTTGATATAAACAGTATCCGTGTCTCGCTTCTGAAGCTGACTATAGAGGATGTCAACATGTGGCATTATTAAATGAAATAATTTAAGGAAGTAAAGGAACTCCCTGTCTTCCAGCATTCCAATGAAACCTGCGGCTTCCCGTATAGATGTTGGATCAAAGTTTAGACATGCTTCAATTGTCTGGAAACACTCAAATAGCGCATCTCTGTTTTCGTAGATTACGTTCACGGTCCTAACGTTGAAGTTCCATCGTGTCGGTGCACCTCTTGGAAGTCTTCTACCAACTACCTCATCCAGAACTCCAGTCCTTTTTGGAGAGCGTGAAAAAAAAGATGGTATGCCGCCTATGTTGGAAAAAAAAACTCGAACTCTTCCAATCCTTGAAACAGCTTTCTCCATTATTAGGTTCAGTTGGTGAGCATAGCAATGGACGTAGTGTGCGTTCGGGTACACGTCTTTTATTTTTCTTTGAACTCCTCCTTGATCTCCACGCATCACACTGGCACCATCGTAGCTTTGAGCTATGAGTTTCTTCTTGTCTTCTGGCTCTGGGAGAACAGTATTCAGTGTTTCCAGCACAACAGCAGCAATGGAGTCTGCATCCGTTGATTTCATTTCCGTGAAGCCATCAAATCTTTCCACCACTTGATGCTTCTTGTCAATGTAGCGATAGACTACAACGCACTGTGTCCTAGCAGAAATATCGGTTGTTTCATCCGCTTGGATTGCCACAAACTGGGCTCTTTAAGCTCTTGGTGAATCACTTCCTTTATAACTTCATGCATGCAGTCCAGTAGCTCATTCTGCACGGTTTTGGAAGTGCCCTTAAACACAGTTGCAGTCTTCAAATGCTGTTCCATTGCACTATCGATACTGCCAACCAAATCCACCAGGCCTCTAAACACTCCTGGATTTAGCAATGTTTCACTCTCGTCGTGTCCTCTTAATGCCAGTTCAAAAGTGCCACAAAAGCGAACACAATCAATTATCTTCGAAAGGATGTACCGGTTCTTAGCCACTTCTTCGTTGTGTTTTTGAATGCTGACTTGGTATCCTTGGTCCAGTTGAACAGCAATGTTCGCCTGTCCAAGCATCTCAAACTTGATCCTGTTATCCAAGTGAGCTTTTGAACTTTTGTGTTTTGCCAATTTGTCAGCTAGATGTTTGACGTCAGTCACTCCAGTTTTGGTCCAAGCAGCGTCACCACCAAATAGGATGCATGGGAAACAATATAAGGACTTCCTAGAAACGCTTCCAGAAAGCCAGTCGTTCTTCTTGTACCATTCAGTATTGAAATTACGGACATATTGCTTCCCTCTATCTCTTGCGATTTGCTGCAGATTTATCTCTGGTTGGTCAGCTCCTAACCGTTTTACTTCCACCTTCTCCTCATAGGTTAGGGTGGCGAAAGGCTTCACAAGTAGAGAGTCAATAGTATTCATTTCTGATATTGATACCAATAAAAGAAAGAGATCACGGTATATTAATTTATATTATGTCACAAACTTACTTTAAAATAACAGTGTGTTGATTTCATTGGTATACATTACAGATTGCAAACCCTCATGTGACAAGACTACATCAACATCAAATTTGCACCTATACACATGGACAGAAAATTAAAGGCAATGATACTCACCAACAGTTGACTCTCCTTCTCGGGGTATTCACGTCCAGTAAGTCAACCAACGAGTCCAAACAAATCTGCTTTCACAGATAGTTTGCACCTGGGGGTTGATAGAAAACAACAAAAAAAACATTAGAAATCTCAAGACCCAAACCGTAACTTTTAAAACCTTAAAAGTCCAAGTGTGACCATATACTCACCAACAGTTGACTCTCCTTCTCGGGGTATTCACGTCCAGTAAGTCAACCAACGAGTCCAAAGAAATCTGATTCCACAGATAGTTTGCACCTGGGAAGTTATAGAAAACAAAAAAAAAACATTAGAACGTTTAAGACCCAAACCGTAACGTTTAAAACCTTAAAAGAGCAAGTGTGACCATATAGGCCCCAACCGCACCTTAAAAATCTTAAATAACAAATTGGGACCATATAGGCCCCAACCGCACCTTAAAAACCTTAAATAACAAATTGGGACCATATAGGCCCCAACCGCACCTTAAAAACCTTAAATAACAAATTGGGACCATATAGGCCCCAACCGCACCTTAAAAACCTTAAATAACAAATTGGGACCATATAGGCCCCAACCGCACCTTAAAAACCTTAAATAACCAATTTTGACCATATAGGCCCCAACCGCACCTTAAAAACCTTAAATAACAAATTGGGACCATATAGGCCCCAACCGCACCTTAAAAACCTTAAATAACAAATTGGGACCATATAGGCCCCAACGGCACCTTAAAAACCTTAAATAACAAATTGGGACCATATAGGCCCCAACCGCACCTTAAAAACCTTAAATAACCAATTGGGACCATATAGGCCCCAACCGCACCTTAAAAACCTTAAATAACCAATTGGGACCATATAGGCCCCAACCGCACCTTAAAAACCTTAAATAACCAATTGGGACCATATAGGCCCCAACCACACCTTAAAAACCTTAAATAACAAATTTTGACCATATAGGCCCCAACCGCACCTTAAAAACCTTAAATAACATATAGGCCCAAAAAAAATAATAAAAAAAATAATATATAAATATATATATATATATATATATATATATATATTGATAGATATATATATATATTGATAGATATATATAAAAATTGATATCAATATATCACAATAAATAAATATATATATATATATATATATATCAAATTGATATCAATATATCACAATAAATATATATATATATATATATATATATATATATATATCAAATTGATATATATATATATATATATATTTATTTATTGTGATATATTGATATCAATTTATATATATATATATATATATATATATATATATATATATCAAATTGATATATATATATATATATATATATATATATATATTTATTTATTGTGATATATTGATATCAATTTTTATATATATATATCCAAATATATATATATATACGCATAAAAAATACACATAAATATACATAAACATATACATACAACAATATATATTAATTGATATTTATTATTTGATTAATTGATGTTCTTTATTACTTGTTATATTATATTGTTCATGCATTTCTATTACACATTATTTGTTATACATATTACAGTGCTATTTTTTGGCTATACATGTTACAGGATATTATCCTGTAACATGTATATCACATAAAATAGCCCTGTAATATGTATAATACATACAGGGTCAAACAAGTTCACACTAACCTTTTTTTACCCTTACAGGCTTCCATACCTGCTTGCTGATTTGCTAATTTTTTAAGGACTCTCATTGGTTGAAATCGATGTCAATCAAAAATTTCAGCCAATCAGAGTCCTTCAAAAATTAGTATATATAGCAGACCGTGGGAAAAAAACAATTAATCGCGGGAGGGGCTCCTTGTAGGAGGAGCTCTTTTAGTGTGTTTTTTTTTTTTTTTAGAGCGTCGTTTTTTTTGTGGAGGCCTCTTTCAATGGGCCAGAATGGATGGATGGACAATGGCTTCAATCAAGATTGGATTATTTTATTTTGACCATTGGCTTCAATCAACATGGATTATTTTATTTTGACCATTGGCTTCAATCAACATGGATTATTTTATTTTGACCATTGGCTTCAATCAACATGGATTATTTTATTTTGAACATTGGCTTCAATCAACATGGATTATTTTATTTGACCATTGGCTTCAATCAACATTGGATTATTTATTTTTCATGACTATATCCAGAGGACAGAAGGCCAACGCTGGAGGGGTCAATTTTACAGGTAAGTATGTGCTGTTGTTTATTTTATTTTTTATTAATGTTTGTTTAAAGCTGTTTATTTTTGTATAAAATGTGTTGTGTTACTAACTGTACTAACAATGTTTGCTTAGCTTACTGTTTAATTGTAATAATAATGTTTTTACTGTATTTTTTTTTCCCTTCCCTTATTTTTATTTTATCTTTAGAAGTGACAGGCACATATACATGCCTGTTACTTCTAAAAATGGAATAAAAATAGAGGGGGGGGGGGGGTAGGTAGTTGGTTCATCCAGGGTGGGGTCGGTCACGGTCAGGCGCCCATCGGTCGCCCATAGGCCACGATCAGGGGTGGCACAGGCCTCATGGGGGTGAACATCCACCCCCATGTGGCCTGGTCAACCCCGCTCACTGCCTGAATACCCGGGGTAGCATAGGCCGCATCGGGGTGGTGGCGGTGCCGGTGGTGATCGGGCCTCGGGGGTGGCATAGGGCGGCAACATGGAGGTCATCAGGGGTGGCACAGGCCTCATCAAGGGGGTGATCCGATCACCCCCATGTGGGCCTGTGCCACCCCGCTCACCACCCGACTACCCCGATCCCGTGATCGGTGTAATCCGGCGGTGGCATGATGGCATAGCTAGGCTAGCATAGGGCAGGCCTGATCGGGGGTGGCACAGGCCACATGGGGGTGATGGCTGGGGTCGTCGGTGGTAGTTGGTGGGTGGCTGGGTAGGTGGCACTGGCAGGCCAGGCAGGCATAGTGGGGGACTGGGGGTAACTGGTCACCCCTAACTTTTATTAGGGGCTACTAGGGGTTTTGGTTTGGCCAGGGGCAGGGGCAGGGCAGGTGCCAGGCAGAGGCAGGTAGACTTACTGTGTTAGGCAGGCAGAGCAGATGAGTAGATTCAGCCAGGGAGGTCTCTCAGTCTCAGCGTGACCAGGGTCAGGAATCAGAAAGGGGGAAGGGACAGGGAACTGGTGGTTTTATTGACTGTATCAGTCAATCAAAATGATAACTCGAGGCCCTATTTGCTGGCGGGCGCTCAGGGCTAACGGTCTGGGTGGGTTTAGATTGATCACTTAGTAACTGGACAGCCTTCCATCATTGATTGGTCAATGATGGAAGACTGTCAGTTATTAATTGATACATTTATGACCGCCCATGCATATCGTCACTGTGATGGTGGGCGGCATGCATTAACGGTCAGGGGGCCAGGCCAGGACTCATTGAAGAGAGAGAAGACTCTAAGGTCAGTGTACACAGTGTATAACTATTGTAATTTGATCACACAGGGTGCAGGCAGGGGGCTATATAGATACACAGCATTAGTTAATGTAGCGCAAGGGTTATTTTAAAGTGACAGTGTCCCTTTACTAACTTTACTTCATTTTTAATACTATTTAGACTATTTAGACTTGAAATGATGATGTACACCTTATATTTATTTGTTTTTGGGTTATACTAATACATTGTTGTGTTTTTTTTATTGCAGGGTGAAGAAAATATTTGGGGGGGCGTTTGCCCTGACGCCCCAATGGACGGGCCGCCCCTGGGCTACACTCTTCCTGTGTCTCCTCTACACTTTTAAAGTTACGATAATTAATTAGTTGGGGATCTTTTCAGGTAATTTTTCCTAAAATATATGCACTCAAGCTCAGTTATCTAACACTTCTGCTTTATAACAACAAGCCATTTCAACTATACTTATCTGTATGTGAACTTTTTTTTTTTTGTAATAACTGGACACTTTAACTAATAAATGAGGCTGTATTTAGGTTAACAGTTATTCAACGCCTATGTGATCGCAGAAAAAGTCTCTTTACAACTGGTGTCGGGAGCTCAGTATAGATTTAACATGATCATTATGTGCAAAATATGCATTTAGCTTTCATTACTGTATATCTTGTTCCCCTTTGTTATCTATCTTTGCATTCAGATTATTTGAATCATTAACTTATTTTATTTACATATGCGTACAAAGGTTTTAAGCTGCCTTAGGCCATTCTCCACCTTGTCCCACTTGCACCTCCTCCTTTCTCTTTTCTATATCTCAAATAATGTGTATGTATATTATAATTATTATTGCATATTCTAGTCAAAAACAATAGTAGTGTTAAGACATTGCTTGATTGAAAACTCGTAAACTTACAATCTAAAGGATATATAGATATATATAAATAAAATAAATAGTACATTTGAATTAAAAAACTTGTTTCCTGCTCAGAATTCTGAGAAGTACAGTTATTGCACTGCATTCTGGGAACCTGGGCAGGGACATGCAAATGTACTCACAAAGTCTTCGCTCTTGTAATCCATTACCACTTTAAACAAGGCTTCCTTTAAGCATACGCTTGCTGTATTATACAGCTTCAAGCAAACTCAGGATACATTATACACAAGCAAGGAATCCTACCCACGTATAGGTTACTGCCTCTCATCAGTGTGGGGCTGAATCCTAGCTTGTGTAGTAGATTTTTTGAAGAGGTGGTTTACTACAGCAATTATTTAATTTATGGTGGGCAAAAGAGAGATAGCATATATATATATACTGTATATACTCGAGTATAAGCCGACCCGAGTATAAGCCGAGGCATCTATTTTACCACAAAATACTGGAAAAAATGAGTGACTCGAGTATAAGCCAAGGGTGGGAAATGTGCTGCCCCCTGTGTCCCTCCCGTTTGTGCCTTCTGTGTCCCCCTCTCTCTCCCGTGTCTCTTCTCCCCCCTCCTTTCCCTGTGTCTCTTCCCCCTCTCCCTTCCCTGTGTCTCTTCCCCCCTCTCCCTTCCCTGTGTCTCTTCCCCCCTCTCCCTTCCCTGTGTCTCTTCCCCCCCTCCTCATTCTCAACCTCCCTCCTCAACCCCACTCCTCATCCTCATCATCCCTCCTCATCCTCAACCCCCTCCTCCTCAACCACCTCCTCCTCAATCCCCCATCCTCAACCCCCTCCTCATCCTCAACCCCCTCCTCATCCTCAACCCCCTCCTCATCCTCAACCCCCCTCCTCTTCCTCAACCCCCCTCCTCTTCCTCAACCCCCCTCCTCATCCTCAAACCCCCTCTTCATCCTCAACCTTCCTCCTCATCCTCAACCCCCCATCCTCAACCTCAACCCCCCATCCTCAACCCCCCCTCATCCTCAACCCCCTCCTCCTCAACCCCCCATCCTCAACCCCCCCATCCTCAACCCCCCCATCCTCAACCCCCCTCCTCAATCTCCCTCCTCCTCAACCCCCTCCTCAAAATCAACCCCCCACCTCATCCTCAACCCCCTCCTCAATCTCAACCCCCCTCCTCATCCTTAACCCCCCTCCTCATCCTCAACCCCCCTCCTCAACCTCAACCCCCTCATCCTCAACCCCCTCCTCAACCTCAACCCCCCTCCTCATCCTCAACCCCCTCCTCAACCTCAACCCCCTCAACTTCAATCCCCCCTCCTCATCCTCAACCCCCTCCTCATCCTCAACCCCCTCCTCAACCTCCCTCCTTAACCTCAAGCCCCCCATCCTCAACCCCCCTATCCTCAACCTCCCTCCTCAACCTCAACCCCCCCATCCTCAACCCCTCTAAAGGCCGGAGCAGGTAAGTGAGGGGAGAGGGGGGTAGTATGAGGGGCGGGGGTTTAGAATGAGGGGGGGGGGGGTTGAGGATGAGGAGGGGGAGGGAAAGAGACACGGGGGGGAGTAGAGAGACACGGGGTGGAGTAGAGAGACACGGGGGGTAGAGAGACACAAGGGGGGTTAGAGAGACACAAGGGTGGGTAGAGAGACACGGGGGGGGTAGAGAGACACAAGGGGGGTTAGAGAGACAGGGGTGGAGAGTGACTCGAGTATAAGCCGAGGGGGCCCTTTTTAGCCTTTAAAAAAGGGCTGAAAAACTCGGCTTATACTTGAGTATATACGGTTTATATATATACTAGCGAATTGCCCGTCAAAAAATGACGGCAATGAAATTGTAAGGTAGCTAATGCTGTTTAGTGTGTAATAATGAAATATATAATACATTAATAAATGAATATACTTTACCTATTTTAAAGCATTGTGTGGAAGAGCTGTGAATGTGTTTTGATGTTGCTGCAGCATTAGTGGTGTGGATCTGCTGTGTAAGCGTGCTGAATGTGTGCAGTGTAACACTGTGCGTGCGCGAGCCCAAACCGTTAGCGTAGTCGTGTACTTCCGCATTGGCGAGAAATGGCGAGTAATGTGTGTTATACGTTTGTATCGGAATATCCGTAGGTGTTTTGTGGTGTTTTGCGAGTTTCTTGTGGTGTTTTGCGAGTTTAGAGTGCTGTAGCCTCGTTTTCGTTTTGTTCGGCGGCCATTTTTTCTCTCGCTTCGTTTTTTTTTTAGTCTCTAAACTGTTTTATTTGAAGTAAAATCGAGGTGTAAGTTGTATTTTTGAGGTGCTGGGTGCTCCCTCTTGGTGTAGGTAAGTTTTTTATGTATGTGGTGTGTGTATGTATTGTGTTTGACATTTTGTAATGTTCGCGAGTTGCGTCCGAGTGTTGCGAGTCCGTAATGTGTGTGAACGTGTGTCGTATGTTGTTTGCGAGTGTCGTAATGTGTGTGTCGTACTGTTTGGGTTGCGACGTGAAGTTTGCGAGGGTCGCAGTTGCTGGCAAGGAGCGCCTTCGGCGCTCCATGCCAGCAACTGCGGCCCTCGTTTTGCGAGGTCCTCAGGTGCTGGCATGGAGCGCCTACGGCGCTCCATGCCAGCAACTGAGGCCCTCGCTTCGCGAGGGTCCTCAGTTGCTGGCATGGAGCGCCTTCGGCGCTCCATGGCAGCAACTGAGACCCTCGGGCAGTGCCCTCGCTTCGCGAGGGCACTGCCCGAGGGTCTCAGTTGCTGGCAAGGAGCGCCTTCGGCGCTCCTTGCAGCAACTGAGACCCTCGGGCAGTGCCCTCGCTTCGCGAGGGCCTCGGCTCGCTGCGCGAGCCGCGGCCCTCGCTACGCGAGGGCCGCGGGCTCGCTACGCGAGCCCGCAGCGTTAGCAACAACTCGTACGCTCACAACTATATATGTGATATATATATATATATATATATATATATATATATACATATAGAGAGTATGTCAGAAAGTGTCAGCTACACTGACAGATAGAAATATCACTGCGTATAGACATTTCAGACAGCCCCTTAAAAATGTGCTGCCTTAGGCCTGAGCCTCATGAGCCTAGGCGCATGCACTCCCCTGACTATTTATAAATCTGTATTGATTTAGTTATGTCTATCAACCTTTACATGAAACGCTATACTTATTTCACAATCACTATAAATGAATGTAAAGCCTCTCATGCCATAGACAGACTCTGAGTTTCCTATCTCCTTTTTATAGTGATGACAAGCTTCCACTTCTGTCTGTTAATTTATGCACAGTAGAACATACCAGACCTTTCTTCCAGCCTTTGGACTCTGCACTGTGGCATCGCTCACGTCAGACGACTTTCCACTTTTAGCAGCTGGGTGGAATCCAAAAACCTTATCTATTTTCTGTCTGTGCAGGGCTAGACTTTTTTTCGTCAACCTAGAGACCTGGTCCAACCCAGTTTGTTTACTTCCTGGCCTCCGAACATTTTGCAAGTTCATATCTGCAAGTTTAAGATTTCCACACAAACACAAAATGGTATTTTCTTTAAAAAAATCTAGCATTCAACATTATGAATTAAAGTATGAAAAGTTTTGATTTATTTAATTAACTATTTAGCATTTGACTAAATGGCGTAGCTAGAGCTTTTGACACACGACGCTGCCCATCCCCTCACAAACACACAAACTTACTCACAAATACACACATACACACTCATTTACAGACACGCACACACTCACTCAGACTTATACTCACGCACATAGACTTACACAAACAAACTTACACTCACAGACACATACAGACACACACATACTTAGAGACACACACTCACACACAGACAGACAGACACACACTCACAGAGACACGCACACACAGACTTACACTCACAAACACATACACTTACTTACAGACATACAAACTCACACAGACACACAGACACAAAGACACACATACATAGAGATAGACACACACAAACACAGACTTACACACACAGGCTTACTCACAAACACACACACACACTCACAGACACACACAGACTTACCAACACACACTCATACAGACATACACTCACACAGATACTCACATACTCACAGACACACACTCACAGACACAGACACTCACAGACACACACAGACTTACACAGACAGTAACACAGACACACACACACTTACACAGACACTCACACAGACACACACTCACACAGACACATACACACAAACCGACACTCACAGATACAGAGACAGTCACACACACAGACTTACAAACACTCACTTACAGACACACACTCACTCACAGATACACACACACTCCCAGACACACAGACACTCATACACACACACACACAGATACTCACAGACACACACAGACTTACACACACAGACACATACTCACACAGACACTCACTCAGACACACACATACTTACACAGACACACATACTCTCACACAGAAAAAATATCTCACACAGACACACATACTCACACAGACACAAACAAAGAAAGACACACACTCACACACACAGACTTACACTCACAAACACACACACTCACTTACAGACACACACATTAGCAGACACACATACTCACACATACACTCACACAGACACACGCAGAGAAAGACAAAAACACACAAAGACACACACACAGACTTACACTCACAAACACACACACTCACTTACAGACACACACATTAGCAGACACACATACTCACACATACACTCACACAGACACACGCATAGACAGACAAAAACACACAAAGACACACACACAGACTTACACTCACACACACAGACTTACACTCACAAACACACATACTCACTTACAGACACACACTCAATCACAGGCACACATTCACAAAGACACACAGGCATAAAATCATAAACACACACTCACAAACACACTCACTCACAGACACACACTCACTCACAGACACACACACAGACACATACACTCACACAGACACACACAGAGAAAGACACACAGAATGAGACACTCACACACAGAGACTTACACTCACAAACACACAGACACTCACAGACACACACAGAAAAGCACACACTCACTCACAGACACACACACTCACCAACACACACAGAAAAGCACACACTCACTCACAGACACACACACTCACCAACACACTCACTCACAGAGACACTCAAAGACACACACTCACTCACTCACAGACACACACACACACAAACAGACTAACACACACACACAGACACACACACACTCACAGACACACACACAGACACTCATACACACATAGACACTCTCACACACACATACACACACAGACACACATGCACAAAGACACACAAATACTCACACAGACACACACTCACTCACTCACTCACTCACTCACTCACACAGACACACACAGACACACATAGAGACATACAAACACACACACTCACTTACAGACACACACTCACAGACACACATTCTCACACAGACACACATATTCACACAGACACACAGAGACAGACACAAACACACAAAGACACACTCACAAACACACATACTCACTTACAGACACACACTAACTCACAGGCATACACTCACACAGACACACACTCACACAGACATACACAGAGACAGACACTCACACACACATACATACACTCACAAACACACACACTCACTCACAGACACACACACAGACACTCACACAGACACACACACACAGAGACAGACACACAGACAGAGACACTAACACATACAGACTTACACTCACAAACACACTTACAGACACACATACTCACACAAACACACACACACAGAGACACTCATGCACAGAAACACTCACACACACAGAGACACTCATACACACAGACTTACACTCACACCCACAGACTTACTCACAAAAACACACACACTCACAGACACACACAGAGAGAGACACACATACAGACACACACACAGACACAGACATACACAGACTTATACTCACAAAGACACACACTCACTCACAGACACACATACTCACACAAACACACACAGAGACACTCACACACACAGACATACACCCACACACTCACAAACACATACACTCACTCACAGACACACACTCACTCACAGACACACACAGACACATAAACACATACACACACTCACAGAGACACAGACAGAGACACTCACACATACAGAAAGATACACACACAGACTTACACTCACAAACACACACACACACTCACTTACAGACCCACATACTCACACAGATACACACACATGCAGAAATGCTCACTCACACATAGACACTCATACACACAGATGTACACTTACACCCAGAGACTAACTCACAAACACACACACACTCACAGACACACACAGAGATAGAAACACACACACATACACAGACTTACACTCACAAAGACACCCACTCACTCAGATACACACTCATTCACAGACAAACACTCACTCAGACACACACTCACTCAGACACACACACACTCAGACACACACACACTCAGACACACACACACTCAGACACACACACACTCAGACACACACACACTCAGACACACACACACTCACAGACACACACACTGACAGATACACACACACTCACACAGACACATACAGAGACAGACAGACAGACAAACACACAGACACTCACAAAAGACACACTCACTCACAGACATACACTCACCGACACACAAACACACACTCACAGAGACACTCACAGACACACACACAGACTTACATGCACACACTCACACACAGAAACTCACACACACATGCTTACACAGAGACAGACACACACTCACAGACACACATACTCACACAGACACACACACTCACAGATGCACACTCACACAGACACTCACAGAGACACACACATACTCACACAGACACACACACTTACTCACACAGACACACACACTTACTCACACAGACACACCCCCACACAGACACACACAGAGATGGACACACACACACACTCACAGACACTCACACACACAGACTTACACTCATAAACACACATAATCACTTACAGACACACACACATACTCATACAGACACACACAAAGACAAACACACACACACACACACACAGACTTACACTCTCACACACAGACTTACACTAACAAACACACACAAAAAACACACACACATACTCACAGACACATACTCACTCACACAGACACACATACTCACACAGACACACACAAAAACATACACACACTCACAGACACACAAACAGAGACACTCACACCCACAGACTTACACTCACAAACACACACACTCACACAGACACACACACACATGTAGAGAGTATGTGTGTCTGTGTGAGTGAGTATGTTTGTGAGACACTCACACACACAGAGACACGCACATACACAGACTTAAACTCACACACACACCATCACTCAGACACACACACACTCACTCACAGACACACACAGACATACACTTGCACAGATACTCACACAAACACACACTCACAGACACTCACACACTCACACAGACACACATAGAGACACTCACACACACACACTCCCTCACAGAGACACTCACAGACACACACACACACACACTCACATAGACACACATACTCACACAGAGACAGAAACACACTCACATACACACATACTCTCACAGACACACACACTCACAGACACACAGACACTCATACATACACACACAGACACTCAGACACACACACACTCACACAGACACACACACTCACACAGACACACACTCACATAGACACACACGCACACACACAGACTTACACTCACAAACACACACACTCACTTACAGACAAACACACACTCACTCACAGACACACATACTCACACAGACGAACACAGAGACAGACACACACTTTCACTTACACACACAAACTTACACTCACAAACACACATACTCACGTACACTCACAAACACACATACTTACAGAAAGGCATACTCACACAGACACACACACAAACCTACACTCACACAAACAGATGTACACTCACAAACACACACTCACTTACAGACACGCACTCACTGACAGACACACACGCAGACACACACAGCCTTACACACACAGACACACACACAGATACACACATACTCCCAAAGACACACACAGAGAAAGACAAACACTCACAGACACTCACTCATAGACACACATATTCACACAGGGACAGACACTCACTCACAGACACACATACTCACACACACACTCACAGACACACATATAGACACTTACACACACATACACACAGAGACACACAATCACACAGACACACACTCACTCACACACACAGACACACACTCACAGAGACACACACATACTCCCTCTCACATACAAACAGGCACACAGAGACAGACACACACTCCCTAACTCACTCACACAAATACACACACAGACTTACACTCACAAACACACACTCACTTACAGACACACATGCTCACACAGATACACACACACACAGAAACGCTCACACACACACAGACACTCATACACACAGACGTACACTTACACCCAGAGACTAACTCACAAACACACACAGAGATAGAAACGCACAGACATACACAGACTTACACTCACAAAGACACCCACTCACTCAGATACACTCATTGACAGACACACACTCACTCAGATACACACTCACTCACAGACATACACTTACCGACACACAAACACACACTCACAGAGACACTCACAGACACACACACAGACTTACATGCACACACTAACACACACAGAAACTCACACACACATGCTAACACAGAGACAGACACACACTCACAGACACACAGACACTCACTCACAGACACACATACTCACACAGACACACACACTTACTCACACAGACACCCCCCCACTCAGACACACACAGAGATGGACACACACTCACTCTCACAAACACACACACTCACACAGACACTCACACACACAGACTTGCACTCACAAACACAGACTAACTCACAGACAAACACTCACCGACACACAGACACATACTCACTCACACAGACACACATACTCACACAGACACACATAAGGACATACACACACTCACAGACACACAGACAGAGACACTCACACCCACAGACTTACACTCACAAACACACATACTCACGTACACTCACAAACACACATACTTACAGAAAGGCACACTCACACAGACACACACACATGCAGAGAGTATGTGTATCTGTGTGAGTGAGTATGTTTGTGAGACACTCACACACACAGAGACACACACATACACAGACTTAAACTCACACACACTCACTCAGACACACACACACTCACTCACAGACACACACAGACATACACTTGCACAGATACTCACACAGACACACACTCACAGACACTCACACACTCACACACTCACACAGACACACACACTCACATACTCACACAGACACACACAGAGACACTCACACACACACACACTCACAGACACACACACAGATACACACACACACTCACATAGACACACATACTCACACAGAGACAGAAACACTCTCACAGACACACACTCACACAGACACACAGACACTCATACAGACACTCTCTCACATAGACACACATGCACATACACACAGACTTACACTCACAAACACACACACTCACTTACAGACAAACACACACTCACTCACAGACACACATACTCACACAGACGCACACAGAGACAGACACACACGCAGACTTACACTTACACACACAAACTTACACTCACAAACACACATACTCACGTACACTCACAAACACACATACTTACAGAAAGACATACTTACACAGACACACACACAAACCTACACTCACACAAACAGATGTACACTCACAAACACACACTCACAAACACACACTCACTTACAGACACGCACTCACTGACAGACACACACGCAGACACACACAGCCTTACACACACAGACACACACAGATACACACATACTCCCAAAGACACACACTCACAGACACACAGACACTCACTCACAGACACACATACTCACACACACACACTCACAGACACACATATAGACACTCTCACACACACACACAGACTTACACACACATACACACAGAGACACTCACTCACACAGACACACACTTACAGAGACAGACACAAACTCACTCACACAAATACACATACAGACTTACACTCACACACACACACACACACTCACTTACAGACAAAAATACACTCACTCACAGACACAGAGACACACACATACACAGACTTAAACTCACACACACTCACTCAGACACACACACACTCACTCACAGACACACATACTCACACAGACGCACACAGAGACAGACACACACGCAGACTTACACTTACACACACAAACTTACACTCACAAACACACATACTCACGTACACTCACAAACACACATACTTACAGAAAGACATACTTACACAGACACACACACAAACCTACACTCACACAAACAGATGTACACTCACAAACACACACTCACAAACACACACTCACTTACAGACACGCACTCACTGACAGACACACACGCAGACACACACAGCCTTACACACACAGACACACACAGATACACACATACTCCCAAAGACACACACTCACAGACACACAGACACTCACTCACAGACACACATACTCACACACACACACTCACAGACACACATATAGACACTCTCACACACACACACAGACTTACACACACATACACACAGAGACACTCACTCACACAGACACACACTTACAGAGACAGACACAAACTCACTCACACAAATACACATACAGACTTACACTCACACACACACACACACACTCACTTACAGACAAAAATACACTCACTCACAGACACACAAATAGACAGACACAAACTGCAAAACACACACAGAAACTCACACACACAGACTTACACTCACACACACAGACTTACACTCACAAACACACATATTCACCCTAGACACACACACATATTCACTAAGACACACACACAATCACAGACACAAATACCCACACAGATACACACAGACAGACAGACACACTCACAAACACACATATTCACTTACAGACACACACACACTCACAGACACACATACTTACACAGACACTCACACACACGGATGTACACTCATAAACACACACACTCACAAACACACACACACAAACACACACTCACTCACAGACACACACTCACTAACAGACACACATACACATGCACACACAGATACACACATAATCACACAGCCACACACAGAGACAGACACACACTCACAGACACACAGACAGAGACACTCACAAACACACACACTCTCACTTACAGACACACACACTCATACACAGACACACATACTCACACAGAAACACACACACAGACACACACACGCAGAAACACTTGCACAGAGACACTCATACATAGAGACTTACACTTACACCCACAGACTTACTCACACACACTCACAGACACACACAGAGACAGACAGACACACAAAGACACTTACATACACACACAAAATTACACTCACAAACACACAAACTCACAGACACACACTCACTCAAACACACACTCACTCACAGAGACAGACACAGACACACACACACAATCACTCATACAGACACATTAACAAACTCAAAGACACTCACACAGACAAGCACACACTCACCACCACACAAAACCACTCAAGTAGTGCCATCCCTTACAAATCACCTCCTCATAAGAACGCCTCTTCCAATATGGCCCCTGGATTCTTCCTCGCAGCGCAGTTGCTGCATATGGATAGCATTCTTGCATGCTACATTAGTGTCACAGTCTCCCTCTCCAAGATGGCCAGTGGCTTTGTTCTGCACTGTGCCGCCCCTGACAACATGACACCCTGGGTGCTGTGCCCGCCCCGCCACCCCCCTTTCCTACGCCACCGATTCCATAATTACCTTCATACAGGCCGCATGTCTGTGGGTTAGGCATTTTTTACAATTGCGGCTGTATTCAATGACTCAAGCCCGCAATTAAAGGGCTAAATCCTAAACTGTAAACCCTAGTTTCATATGTAACACTTCCGGGTGGCTGATCATATAAAGGCGTCAAAGTTAAGCAAGCCCACAATTGCCGATCCTGTCGCAGCATAATTAACCAATAGGAATCAGACAATGAACACTGCGGAAAAGACATTGAAAGATACTGGAAACAGTAACTCATTGACTGTGCTGTAGCTGAGAAAGTCAACACACAGGTCTAGGCATTGGTGGGTTTCTGAGTTTTGGAGAGAGAGAGAAGCAGTTTTTTTTTCTGTTTTGACTAGTAAGACACAGTTGGGAGGGCAAGAGACTGTGGCGAAGCACAGGGCCCCCAATTATACCCCAGATGAGATGAGGGTCCTCCTCACAGAAATCCGTGCCCTCTATAGCATCATACATGGGGGGAAGGATGTGAGGCCTAGCCAGAAGACATGTACCTGGACTGAGGTTGCTACAGCTGTCACTGCATTAGGGGTTTCAAACAGTGATGTTAAGTCTGTGAAACACAGATATGATGACTGCCGGATAATGGTCAAGAGGAAGATGGCAGCGGAAGCCAGAGCAGCCTGTGCAACCAGTGGTGGACCAGCACCCGTTATAACCTCTACAGAGTGGGAGAGGACCCTGAGGGAGTGGATCGAGCCAGCAGCAGTAGTGGGCCTTCCAGGACAAGTGGACACCGATTTGTCGAGCACCATGCGATGTGAGTATCATATACACCATCAAACCCTCATATACACACACATGAACACAACACACATAGATAATTGACATACAATAGCAATGCAGCACTGCAAGCTTTCTAGTCATGGATAATGATATAAGGGGCTGCAAGAACTATTTAATCCCAGGAAGCAAACTTATCATAAGCAGAATTGTTATCAAAAAATGTCTGTACAATACCTGCATTTACAAGTTATTCTGATTAACAGTCACCAAATAGATCAAGATTGATGTATCATCCAAAAGAGAGTACATGTATGGGTGTGCACACTGCAGCATATGCGGATGCGGACTGCATGTGCGTGTCATGTACTAGCCTAACCTGGACCATGTCTCATTTGCATGTTAACAACCATTGCTGGCAATTGGTCACAACTTGGTCAGTCTCACACACTGCACAGCAGATTCAGCTGAGTGCGTGCCCTAATGAACTACAGATGGTCGACCGCAGCAGTATTACATATATTCATATGAGCCATGATCCACAATGCTCATGATACAGGTCAATGTTTATTTGTGTAAGACAATCACCACAGCCAATTACAAGTGACCATGATGTCAGGGATATGGAAACACACAGCAAACACACTGTTTAACCATCTGTATTACCTCCTTAGTGGCAAGTCCCTGAAAATGATAAGCAGTTGTTTCAGGTAATAACTTTATATAGTGCCTTTATGACTTTATTTTTTTTAGAGTCTATCTGAGATACGTGTGGGAAAAAACCTGACTAATAAATGATTAATGGCTGCTCAACAATGTCAGACACTCTGTTCACTCTCAGAAAGCTAGTAATAAATAAAGTAATATTATGGTAGAAACAAGGAGCACTAAATAGAATAGAATAGGGTCTATAACAATTAACAATACATAATATATGACAAGGTCTCTATGATAAATAGTCCACCCTATAACACTGCCCTATACCATAAAATATACCAATCAAATTAAATGCTATTCAGTATTCATCATATTGCCATACAGCTGTAATCTAATGTTGTAATGTTGCTGTAATGTTTATTGAAAACAAAACAAAAAAAAAAACACCAAAAATACAAATAGTTTAAAAACAAATTCCTGACATGGACATCGTAATTAACGTTATATTTTTAGTACTCTGCAATATAGTCACACTTAATTATCACTTCTTAAGTGAGTTGCTACAGTCACCCTGCATCTCAACCTTTTAAGATCTCCTTTGATCTGCAATATTCAGATTAGTTGTTAATTAATTAGTTGTTAATTGATCCAGAGGAAGGCAAACAGAAAAAAAAAAACAAGTGAAACTTAGCCAATCGTCTCAAAGGGAAAAAAAAAAATTCCTTCCTGACCCTAGATACTGGCAATTTAATTCCTCCCTGGATCAATACTCCCTCTCTAATTATCCAGGATAACCCTGAGTGCCCTTTTTAATTAGAAATAAATCCAATCCCCTTTTAAAGTTATCTATTGAATCCGCTGTCACCACCTCCTTTGATAGAGAATTCCACAGATTAACCACCCTTACTGTGAAGTACCCGTTTCTTTCTTTAAGGTGGAATCCTCTTACTTCTAACCTCAAAGGATGTCCTCTTGTCAGTTAAAAACCTCTTGGCACAAAAATCTCACTTGACAAATCTTTATACTGACCCTGGATGTATTTATATAGGGTAATCATATCCCCTCTTAGACACCTTTTTTCTAGAGAAAATAAGCTTAATTTGGTTAGTCTTTCCTTATAACTTATCCCCTCCATTCCCCTTATTAGTTTTGTAGTCCTTCTCTTTACTTTTTCCAGCTCCAAAATGTCCTTTTTATGAAGTGGTGCCCAAAATTGTACTCCATATTCCAAATGAGGTCGTACTAGGGATTTGTATAGTCACAGAATTATATCTTCTTCCCTGGCTTCTATACCCTTTTTAATACATGGTAATATTTTATTTGCCTTTGCAGCTGCTGCTTGGCATTGAGCACTGTTACCTAGGTGGTTGTCCACAAGCACTCCCAAATTCCTTTCAATATCTGATACCCCTATACTTGCTCCATTAAGATTATAAATTACATGGATATTTTTGATTCCCAGATGCATAACTTTACATTTATTCATATTAAATCTCATCTGCCATTTAGATGCCCTTTCCTCTATTTTATGTAAATCCCTTTGGAGGAAAAGTACATTATCATCTGATTTAATTACCTTACACAACTGTGTGTCATCAGCAAAAATGGAGACACTACTTTCTAGTCCCACCTCTTAGTCATTAATAAATATGTTAAAAAGGATAGGACCTAATACTGAACCCCGAGGAACCCCACTTACCACATTAGTGCAATCAGAGTATGTTTCATTTACCACAATCCTTTGCTTCCTGTCTTTTAGCCAGCTCTCAATCCATGTGCAGATATTTACTGCAATTCCTGTATCCCTTAGTTTGCACAATAGTCTCCCATGTGGCACTTTGTTGAAAGCCTTTGCAAAATCCAAAAATACAACATCTACTGAGTTTCCTTGATCCAGGTTCCTACTAATCTCCTCATAGAAACTGATTTGATTTGTTTGACATGACCTATCCCTCATAAATCCATGCTGACTCCTACTTATAATTCAGTTTAAATAGACATATTCTTGTATATTATCCCTTATTAACCATTCCGGTTGTGTCATTAAGTGTTGCCTAGATTGGGAGCCTCCTTGGTGTGCTGGTGTACTGTATAAAGGCACTTCAGTTCTTGATGTCCATGTCCTGGAGAGATGATGCCGATGGTCACGTTAATTACCATGTCCATTGTTATACACCCTATTCTATTCTATTTAGTGCTCCTTATTTCTACCATAATATTACTTTATTTATTACTAGCTTTCTGAACCCTTATTTACAAATGTACCCTTGTGTTTGACTGATTTTGCACCACCATATACTACATGATATATATTTATATATTTTTTTATTTCAATAAGCATCATTTTTTCAATATTTTATTATCCTAAAATTAAAATTGAGGATTATTAAAGACTACTGAAAACTGACTATACATTGTACTACACCCTTTTCTAAACTAAATAATCTTTGACATGTGTAACATTATTTCTGAACAGCACTGCATGCTAATTAGTGACCTGGTTTGCTATTAGTTTCTCTGGTGTCTAAAAATATACCCCTGTGTGATGTATTTCCTACAGGTAGGTCATCAATGCTCCTATGTAGCTCTACTGAATATGTTGGTGCTTTACTACTAAGGGATACTAATAATAATGTGTTACTTACCTGTGGTATTTATCACTACTGGTGATCTACAAGCTGTAAGCTAAGGAAAGTATAGAGAAAGATTAGACCCAGGTCGGGTGACATAACATTCCTTCATACATATTAACTTATAACTGTTATCATATGTCTACTTACACCACACACAGGCCATTCAAGTCTCATATATTCCAGTTAACACCTCCTTACCTATTCTGTCATCAGTCAATGTCTCTGGAAAACTCAGCCACTCATTCCTAAAAGTCACTTACTTGAGTATTATGAGAAATGTATACTGAATTTTCCTCTCAATTATAGCACTTGCTTGTGAATGCTTTTTGTACAGATCTTTTTAAAAAACCTATTATCTGCATCATATAAATATGCACAATTTTTACAGTAACTTGTCCAAAGTCTGTAACTCACAACCAGCTCCTGTGATTACAGTCTGCTGACTCTCCACTGTCTGCCATACATTTCCTTCAACCTCCTGTCTCATTTATCACCTCTAAACTCACAAATAAGCAGCTTAAAAGGGAAAAAGTTTCGCCTAAACACATATTATTTTTATATGAAACAGTTCACATATAGGTAAACATTTTAGCATCTGTCTTTTATTGCTACAAGACCTATGTAACTATGTGACTAATCACTTGCCCATCACAAATGACTGGAAAATATTTTATTTTTCTCTTTCCCCCCCATCATCTCTTTCCCCCCTCTCCTTACCCTGTGTCTCTTCTCCCTCTCCTTTGTCTCTTCCCGCTCTCCCTCCCCTTTGTCTCTCTCCCCCTTCCCCCCCTTTCCCTCCCCTGTGCCTCTTCCCCCCTCTCTCTCCCCTGTCTCTTTCCCCCTCTCCCTCCCCTGAGTCCCTTTCCCCTCCTCTCCCTCCCTGTGTTTGTTTCCGCCCCTCTGCTTCCCCCGTGTATCCCCCCCTCTCCCTCCCCTGTGTATCCCCCCACCTCTCCCTCCCCTGTGTCTACTGTGTAAATTGATAAATAGCAAAACATAATGGGAGGTCACCAAATGGGAATGGCTATACATCTTGGCACATTGCCAACAGCAATGGCGTGGGACTCTCCAGGATGGGCATAGTGGAGATTATCCCTGATGGAGGTGAGTAGGCTGTTGACCCACGTGCCTCTGCACAGCCTCAATGTGTTTTTGCAGCCCTTCCTGATGGGTTACAGTGGATTTGGGTGGTGCATGTTCCCCTGGTCCCCCTCAGCATTGCTAAGTGGTGGTGGAAGGAGGGCCCTGTGCTTTCCCTGGGCCTCCTGCCCTCCTGACTGTGGACGTGGATTCTTACCTTCCTGACCTGTCCTTGAGGCCTGTCCCTCCGCCGAACTACCACCCCCCCTGGGATTTTATTTCATAAATCTATCTAATTGTGCTATTGCAAAAGTCTCATCATTTACTGAACACTTGTAATTGTCTGCACCCTCTTACATGATGATGTGTAAGGCCATAACTGTAAGTCTCTTATTATACAAGTGATATTATGCAGTGTATTCCCTGCATTGTGGGGTTTTGCAGAAATGAAAGAAAAAAATATATAATGAAAAATATAATTTTCTCTACGTAGATAAAAAGTTTCTCATAGGAATCAAGGCTAAATAAAAGTGTAACAAAAATAAGAACATTCTCCTGGCACATATATTAATATCTACATGGTGCTGTTTTCCCACCATTTGTCTTTGCATGACAAGGATAAAAAGGTTTGTTATAGACTATAAGATAACATTTGAAAACTGCTTTAATGGCTTTTTCTATATATACAGTTTGGGGGGGAGTATTTGATCCCTTGCTAATTTTGAACATTTGTCCACTGACAACGAAATGATCAGTCTATAATTTTAATGGTAGATGTATTTTAACAGTGAGAGACAGAATCACTAAGAAAAACACAAGAAAAACGCATGTCAAAAAAGTTATAAATTGATTTGCAGGTCATTGAGGGAAATAAGTATTTGATCCCCTATCAATCAGCAAGATTTCTGGCTCCCAGGTGTCTTTTATACAGGTAGCAAGCTGAGATTAGGAGCACTCTCTTAAAGGGTGTGCTCCTAATATCAGTTTGTTACCTGTTTTAAAGACACCTGTCATCAAAAGCAATCAATCAATCAGATTCTAAACTCTCCACCATGGCCAAGACCAAAGAGTTATCCAAGGATGTCAGTGGCAAGATTGCAGACCTACACAAGGCTGGAATCGACTACAAGACCATCGTCAAGCAGCTTGTTGAGAAGGTGACAACAGTTGGTGTGATTATTCGCAGATGCAAGAAACACAAAATATCTGTCAGTCTCCCTCAGTCTGGTGCTCCATGCAAGCTCTAACCTAGTGAAGCGTCAATGATCATGAGAACGGTGAAGAATCAGCCCAGAACTACACAGGAGGATCTTGTTAATGATCACAAGGAAGCTGGGACCATAGTCACCAAGAAAACAATTGGTAACACACTACGTCGTGAAGGACTGAAATCCTGCAGTGCCCGCAAGGTCCGCCTGCTCAAGAAAGCACATATACAGGCTCGTCTGAAGTTTGCCAATGAACACTGAATGAGGAGAACTGGGTGAAAGTGTTGTGGTCAGATGAGAACAAAATCAAGCTCTTTGGCATCAACTCAACTCGCCATGTTTGGAGGAGGAGGAATGCTGCCTATAACCCCAAGAACACCATCCCTACTGTCAAACATGGAGGTGGAAGCCTTATGCTTTTGGGTGTTTTTCTGCTTAGGGGACAGGACTAGAGATGTCGCGAATAGTTCGCCGGCTGACTTTTTTCGGCGAACATAGCATGTTCGCGTTCGCGGCGAACTGCGAACATATGCGAGATTCGACCCGCCCCCAATACTTTATCATTGAGCAAACTTTGACCCTGCATGTCACAGTCAGCAGACACATTCCAGCCAATCAGCAGCATACACTCCCTTCTACACCCTTCTACCTCATGGACAGCAGCCATTTTGGAATCATAAGTACCTTGCAGTCTTACTGAGAGGAGGGACAGTTTGGATGATACTGCATCAATAGGGAAAACCATAGCTAGGCAAGTTTATTCAGTGTCCAGTGCAGTGCTGAAGGACTCTTGTGCATTATTATTATTACTAGCATATTGCAATGAGATCTGTATGTTTGGAAAGCTGTATAGTTATTAATATACATATGGAGCAGTTTGCTCCATAAAAAAGTGGTCCGTATTAATGGCTTGCCTCGCTATGCAAGGCTCGCCTGCAATGAGCGCCTGTGTGTACTGTCAGTGTGCTTGGTGCTGTGAGTCTGTGTGTACTGTCAGTGTACTTGGTGCTGTAGTTCTGTGTGCACTGCCAGTGTGCTTGGTGCTTTAGGTCTGTGTGTACTGTCAGTGTACTTGGTGCTGTATATATGTGTGTACTATCAGTGTACTTGGTGCTGTGGGTCAATGTGTACTGTCAGTGTACTTGGTGCTGTAGGTCTGTTTGCACTGCCAGTGTACTTGGTGCTATGGGTCTGTGTGTACTGTCAGTGTGCTTGGTGCTGTAGGTCTGTGTGCACTGTCAGTGTTCTTGGTGCTGTAGTTCTGTGTGCACTGCCATTGTACTTGGTGCTATGGGTCTGTGTGTACTTGGCAGTGTACTTGGTGCTGTAGGTCTGTGTGTACTGTCAGTGTGCTTGGTGCTATAGGTCTGTGTGCACTGCCAGTGTACTTGGTGCTATGGGTCTGTGTGTACTGTCAGTGTTCTTGGTGCTGTAGTTCTGTGTGCACTGACAGTGTACTTGGTGCTATGGGTCTGTGTGCACTGCCAGTGTGCTTGGTGCTCTAGGTCTGTGTGTACTGTCAGTGTGCTTGGTGCTGTAGGTTTGTGTGTACTGTCAGTGTGCTTGGTGCTGTGAGTCTGTGTGTACTGTCAGTGTACTTGGTGCTGTAGGTCTGTGTGTACTGTCAGTGTACTTGGTGCTGTATATATGTGTGTACTATCAGTGTACTTGGTGCTGTGGGTCAATGTGTACTGTCAGTGTGCTTGGTGCTGTAGGTTTGTGTGTACTGTCAGTGTGCTTGGTGCTGTGAGTCTGTGTGTACTGTCAGTGTGCTTGGTGCTATAGGTCTATGTGTACTGTCAGTGTGCTTGGTGCTGTAGGTCTGTGTGTACTGTCAGTGTACTTGGTGCTGTTAATAGTTACATAGTTACATAGTAATTAAGGTTGAAAAAAGACTTTCAGTCCATCAAGTTCAACCTGTTAAGATCTCCTCTGATTTGCAATATGCGGATTAGTTATTAATTAAATTATTGATTAAATAATAATTAATAGTATAGTATTGGAGGATGAATAGAGTTAGTCCATCAAGTTCAACCTTTTTAGATCTCTATTGATCTTTTTAATTTGGACTATTTATTATTATTGTTAATTGATCCAGAGGAAGGCAAACATAAAAAAAAACCCCATTGAAACTTTGCCAATTGTCTCATAAGGGGGGAAAAAAGCAAAATTCCTTCCTGACCCCAGAAACTGGCGATCAAATTTCTTCCTGGATCAATATTCCTTGCTAGTTATCTAGGATAGCCTTGAATGCCCTCTTTATTCAGAAATATATCTAACCCCTTTTTGAAGTTGTCTATCGAATTCGCTGTCACCACCTCCTTTGGTAGAGAATTCCACAGTTTAACCACCCTAACTGTGAAGAACCCTTTTCTTTGTTTAAGGTGAAATCTTTTTTCCTCTAACCTCAACGGATGTCCTCTTGTCAGTTGAAAATCTCTTGCTACAAAAAGTTCACTTGACAAAGCCTTATATTGACCCTGGATGTATTTATATAACGTAATCATATCTCCTCTTAGACGCCTTTTTTCTAGCGAAAATAAGTTTAATTTGTTTAGTCTTTCTTCATAACTTAGCCCCTCCATTCCCCTTATTAGTTTTGTAGCCCTTCTCTGTACTTTTTCCAGCTCTAAAATGTCTTTTTTATGAGGTGGTGCCCAAAATTGTACTCCATATTCCAAATGAGGGCGTACTAGAGATTTGTATAGTGGCAGAATTATATTTGCTTCCCTGGCTTCTATACCCTTCCTAATACATGCTAATATTTTATTTGCCTTTGCAGCCGCTGCTTGGCTTTGAGCGCTGTTACCTAGGTGGTTGTCCACAAGCACTCCCAAATCCCTTTCAATATCTGATACCCCTAGATTTGCTCCATTAAGATTATAGATTGCTTGGCTATTGTTCCTTCCCAAATGCATAACCTTACATTTATTTGTATTAAATCTCATCTGCCATTTAGCCGCCCATTTCTCTAATTTATGCAAATCCTTTTGTAGGGAAAGTACATCATTATCTGATTTTATTACCTTGCACAACTTAGTGTCATCAGCAAAAATGGAGACACTACATTCGAGTCCTACTTCAATGTCATTAATAAATATGTTAAAAAGGAGAGGGCCCAATACTGAGCCCTGAGGAACCCCACTTATCACATTAGACCAATCGGAGTATGTTCCATTTACAACAACCCTTTGCTTCCTGTCTTTTAGCCAGCTCTCGATCCATGAGCAGATATTTACTGCAATTCCTGTATCCCTTAGTTTGCTCACTAGTCTTCCATGTGGCACTGTATCAAATGCCTTTGAAAAATCTAAAAAGACTACATCCACTGAGTTGCCCTGATCCAAGTTCCTACTAACCTCCTCATAAAAAACTAATTAGATTGGTCTGACACGACCTTTCCTTCATAAATCCATGTTGACTGCTACCTATGATCCTGTTCAAATAGACATATTCTTGTATTCTGTCCCTTATTAACCCTTCTAAAAGCTTCCCAACTACAGAAGTGAGGCTCACTGGTCTATAATTCCCCGGATTTGCTCTAGATCCCTTCTTAAATATAGGTATCACCTCTGCTTTTCTCAAGTCATCTGGTAGAGACCCTGTAGTGAGTGAGTCTTTAAAGATTAGATATAATGGTTTGGCTATTACAGAACCCAGCTCCCTCAGTACCCTTGGATGTATTCCATCAGGACCTGGGGCTTTATTAACATTTATTTTCTCCAACCTCTTTTGTATTTCTTCCTGCGTTAACCAATTATTTAGTAAAGGTAGTGTAGCCCCATTATGTTGCAGTGTCCCAACCACTGGTACCTCCCTTGTGTAAACCGACGAAAATAACCTATTTAGCTCATCTGCCTTTTCCTGGTCACTAATTATCAGATGGCCTGTGTCACATTGTAATGGTCCTATCGATTCCTTCCTGGCCTTCTTCCAATTAATATATTTATAAAATATTTTAGGGTTAGTCTTACTTTCCATTGCAACTGACTTCTCATTTTCTATTTTAGCCAGTCTAATAGCCCTTTTGCAAGCCTTGTTGATTTCCTTATAGTCACATAAAGCTGCCTCTGTTCCCTCCTTCTTGTATAATTTAAATGCATATTTCTTTTTCCTCATCATGATCTTTAAGTCATTGTTAAGCCACATGGGATGTGATTTACTCCTATTCATTTTATTTCCACATGGTACATGCTGATAAGTATGTTTATTTAGTAAGGATTTGAATGTTGTCCATTTATTTTCAGTATTCTTCCCTGTAAGTTCTTTATCCCAGTCTATATGTTGTATTGCTGCCCGTAGCCCATTAAAGTTAGCCCTTTTAAAATTTAGAGTTTTTGTTGGCCCCTTACAACTCTGTTTTTTGTATTCAATCTCAAATGAGACTGTGTTGTGATCACTGTTCCCCAAGGGTTCCCCTATTTTTACATTTGATATTATATCAATATTACTTGTGATGACTAAATCCAAGATGGCCCCATTTCTAGTAGGTTCTTGTATTACCTGGGCAAGATAATGATCCCTGAGTGTACTCAAGAACCTGCTCCCCTTAGCTGAGCTGCTGGTCTCGTTTATCCAGTTTATATCAGGGTAATTAAAGTCTCCCATTATTAGAACTTGCCCATGCTTAGCTGCATTTCCAATCTGTAACAATAATTGTATTTCCTCACTTTCAGCTATATTTGGGGGTTTATAGCATACTCCCACCAATATGCGTTTAGAATTAGCTCCTCCACTATTTAGCTCAACCCACAAGGATTCAATGATGCCCTTAGTGCCAGCATAAATATCTTCTCTAACTATAGGCTTAAATTCAGGCTTAACATAAAGACAGATCCCTCCTCCTCTTTTACCATTTCCCCTATCTGTGTGTACTGTCAGTGTGCTTGGTGCTTTAGGTCTGTGTGCACTGCCAGTGTACTTGGTGCTATGGGTCTGTGTGTACTGTCAGTGTGCTTGGTGCTGTAGGTCTGTGTGCACTGTCAGTGTACTTGGTGCTGTAGGTCTGTGTGTACTGTCAGTGTGCTTGGTGCTATAGGTCTATGTGTACTGTCAGTGTGCTTGGTGCTGTAGGTCTGTGTGCAAACAAGGTTCACAGCTCTTCAACACAATGCTTCCAAATAGGTAAAGTCTATTCATTTATTAATGCATTACATGTTTACTATTACACACAAAACAACATTAGCTCAGTTACAATAACATTGCCGTCATTTTTTGACGGGCAAGTCGCTAGTGTCATAATAAACACCACATGAATATGGCGACCACTCTCTTGTGGGATTCAGGTACGTCCACGGATTCATCCTCCATATATCTGAATAAGCCAGGAATGATATATAGAGGCCTACGGCGCTCATTGCCAAAGTGGTCCGTATTACACATTATATAGTAATAATAATAAGAATAATAATAAAGCAGAAGACCTCCCCTGTGTCTCCCCCCCCACTCCCTCCCATATGTCTCTCTCCCCCCTCTCCCCTGTGTCTCCCCCCCACTCCCTCCCATGTGTCTCCCCCCCCCCCTCTCCCCTGTGTCTCTCCCACCCTTGCCTGTGTCTCTACCCCCTCTCCCTTCCCCAGTGTTTCTTTGCTCCCTCTCCTGTGTCTTTTCCCCCTTCCCTCTTCCCGGTGTCACTCCCCCCTCCCCTGTGTCTCTACCCCCCTCTCCCTTCCCGTGTTTCTTTCCCCCCTCCCCAGTGTCTTTCCCCCCTTCCCTCTCCCCTGTGTCTCTCCCCCCTCATCTGTGTCTCTTCCCCCTTCTTCCCTGTGTCTCTACCCCCTCTCCCCTGTGTCTCTACCCCCCTCTCCCTTCCCCTGTGTTTCTTCCCCCCTCCTCTGTGTCTTTACACCCTTTTCTCTCCCCTTTGTCTCCTCACCACTCCCTCCCATTAGTCTCTTCCCCCTCTCCCCTGTGTCTCTACCCCCCACTCTCTCCTGTGTCTCTCCTCCCTCCTATGTGTCTCTTCCCCTCACCTCTCCCTTACCCTGTTTCTCTTCCCCCCTCTGCCCTGTGTCTTCTTCCCCCTCTCCACTGTGTCTTCCTCCCCCTCTCCCCTCTCCTGTGTCTTCCTCTCCCTCTCCCCTGTGTTTCCTCCCCCTCTCTCCTCCCCTGTTAGCTTCTATACGCATACATACATACGATCAGAAATCTGGGGGGGGGGGGGGTTACCCCTTACCTCCCCCCCCCCCAGTTCCAACACCCATGTGTACTGTATAATATTGTATTGCATTATGTTATATTATATCACTGGCGACTTGCCTGGCACAAATGATGGGGCAATAAAGTTTGAAGCCATGGCACTGCTGTTTGCCACACAATGTGATGCTTTTTGAACTCTGAGGACCTTCGGCGCTCATTGTGAGTCTCTTCCCTCGTGTCCTTCATGTTTCGTGCTTTGCAACGATCAATCTTCGGCGCTCATCGCAAAGACAGATATATAAGTACAGTGTTAAATATATAATTTTTTTTGTGCAGTGTAAATTAAAAAATGTATTCAGGTCTCAGAGCATAATAAAGTGATTTAGATTTGTAACTGCTTTGAGAGTGCTATCGCTGGCAGCCAATGAGCAGTAATCCAGATATATAACTGCAGAGTAAAAAGTAAAACATTTTAGTGTAGTGTAAAGTCTACATTTTTATTTTCCATTACTAATTAATACTTATTAAATGAATGCACGATAATAACTATTGAGAATGAACAAATGTATTAGGAAGTGCAAAGCGTTAATGTATGTAAAGTAACCGCAGTGTAAAATATGCTATTAAGCGTATTTTTTTATATATTTTTTTTTAAATAATAATGAATTAATTAATTACTAAAATACTTTACCTATTTGTAATTAATATATCCAGTGATCAATAACCTGAAGAGCTAACAATCAGTTTTGATTTTCCTGCAGCTTACAGTGTACATTTGGACTGTTGGTGACCCGAGGTGTAAGTGTCAGCAATGTGCGCAGTGCACGAGGGGAAACCGCTTGTATAGTCGTGTAACGCGCCATTTTAGATTTGTAATGTTATTAGTTGCAAGTTAGTGTTCTAAAATGGCGGCGATTGTGTATGTGTTACACGGCTCCCCAGCAGTTTCCATTATTTATAATAGTGTATTTTGTACCTCGTCTGTTCCTAGGTAAAAGTCGTACATGGCTGGCGATGTTTTGCGCGGTTTGGGGTCGTGTAGCCTCGTTTTCATTTTTTCCGGACGCCATTTTTTTTGTCGCTTAGCCGATTTACAAGTGCCAACTGGGGAAGACGTTACAGATATCACATATATAGTTGTGAGCAGGCGGGTTGTTGCTAACGCTGCGGGCTTGCGAAGCGAGGGCCAGAGTTGCTGGCAAGGAGCGCCGAAGGCTCCCACGTCGGCTGCAATGAGCCGCAGGCGGGACTTACACCATCAAATTTACGGACTTACCATCCAAAAATACGTGACTTAGAAAAAAAAACATTACGAGCTCACAAAAATACGACCTTAACGCCCGAACCGCATGCACTTAAAAACATTAAAAACACAATAGATACACACAACAAACACATAAAAAGCTTACCCACAGCAAGGCGGGCACCGAGGACCTCTGCAAGTGAAGTTACACCTCCATTTAAGTCCAAATTCATGAGTTTAGACACCCGAAAATCACCGAAGTGAGAGAAAAAATGGCCCTTGAAAAAAAGAAAACGAGGCTACAGGACCCTAAACACGCAAAACACATACGGATTTTCCTAAAAAGCGAGGTAAAGATACACTATTAACAAGGACGCTAAATCATCCACACCCGCGTACCACATACACATTCCCCGCCATTTTACAACACTAACTTACACAATGCGGAAGTACCCAGCTACCCTAACGGCTTCCCCTCGCGCACGCAGCCTATTTACACTACACACTGCACACATTGCTGACACTTACACAGCAGCTCCACAGCACTGAAAACCTACATTGTATGCTGCAGGAACATGAAAACAGATTGTCAGCTCTTCAGCACAATGCTTCCTGCATATATTACTTACAAATAGGTAAAGTATATTCATTTAGTAATTATTTCATCAGCATACAAAAATACATATACACAAAAAAAACATTATCACATTAAACATAAAAGCCATTCACTGCGCGCCTCACAACGAGCGCCAACGCTGCTCATAGCATACAAAGCCTTGCAATAAGCGCAAAAAACACATCACCGCCGACCAAAGAATAACAGCAAAAGCGCCTATCAGAAGAAAAATACAACCAACAGCCTCGCAATGATCGCCGAAGGATCTCCGACCGCCAACAGAATGAATGTCTCGTCCAAACCATTACCTGCCTTACAATCTTATTGCCGCCATTTTTTGATGGGCAAGTCGCTAGTAAATATATAAAGATCAAGATAATAAAAGTATCCGGAAATGTAACACAAAGATGCACGCGCGTCTGAATAATACGACAAATACGGATTTTTGTCATAAGTGATATGATCGCAGTATTGGGTCATAAACCCTAAACACTGGAATCTGTTACATACAATTTACTGATGATGTCATTAATGGGCTTCAAGGGGGGGGATCTCTTTTCATACTTTTTGAGCGGTGGAAATCCAACATACGCAGAGCGGAAACGCCACATCTGTGGGACACACACAAAGGGGTTCACTTTGGGAGAAAAAAACAAACAAATATGAAATATTTAATAATCATATTTTGATGTTACCAACAGATAAGGAAACAAAACTGAGGTTATTATATCTAATAGTAGCAAGCCTGGGAGTACTGGGAGTAATAATACTGCAGCAGGAGGTCAGGACTAATGTCACCTATAGACCCCCAGACAGATAAAGGTCAGTACTAATGTCCCTCTATAGACCCCCAGTCAGATAAAGGTCAGTACTAATGTCACCTATAGACCCCCAGTCATATAAAGGTCAGTACTAATGTCACCTATAGACCCCCAGTCATATAAAGGTCAGTACTAATGTCCCTCTATAGACACCCAGTCAGATAAAGGTCATTACTAATGTCCCTCTATAGACAACCAGTAAGATAAAGGTCAGTACTAATGTCCCTCTATAGACCCCCAGTCAGATAAAGGTCATTACTAATGTCCCTCTATAGACACCCAGTCAGATAAAGGTCAGTACTAATGTCACCTATAGACCCCCAGTCAGATAAAGGTCATTACTCATGTCCCTCTATAGACACCCAGTCAGATAAAGGTCAGTACTAATGTCACCTATAGACCCCCAGTCATATAAAGGTCAGTACTAATGTCCCTCTATAGACACCCAGTCAGCTAAAGGTCAGTACTAATGTCCCTCTATAGACACCTAGTCAGATAAAGGTCATTACTAATGTCCCTCTATAGACACCCAGTCAGCTAAAGGTCAGTACTAATGTCACTCTAAAGACCCTCAGTCAGATAAAGGTCATTACTAATGTCCCTCTATAGACACCCAGTCAGCTAAAGGTCAGTACTAATGTCCCTCTATAGACACCCAGTCAGATAAAGGTCAGTACTAATGTCACCTATAGACCCCCAGTCAGATAAAGGTCATTACTCATGTCCCTCTATAGACACCCAGTCAGATAAAGGTCAGTACTAATGTCACCTATAGACCCCCAGTCATATAAAGGTCAGTACTAATGTCCCTCTATAGACACCCAGTCAGCTAAAGGTCAGTACTAATGTCCCTCTATAGACACCCAGTCAGATAAAGGTCATTACTAATGTCCCTCTATAAACACCCAGTCAGCTAAAGGTCAGTACTAATGTCACTCTATAGACCCCCAGTCAGATAAAGGTCATTACTAATGTCCCTCTATAGACACCCAGTCAGCTAAAGGTCAGTACTAATGTCCCTCTATAGACCCCCAGTCAGATAAAGGTCATTACTAATGTCCCTCTATAGACACCCAGTCAGATAAAGGTCAGTACTAATGTCCCTCTATAGACCCCCAGTCATATAAAGGTCATTACTAATGTCCTTCTATAGACACCCAGTCAGATAAAGGTCAGTACTAATGTCACCTATAGACCCCCAGTCATATAAAGGTCAGTACTAATGTCACTCTATAGACACCCAGTCAGATAAAGGTCAGTACTAATGTCACCTATAGACCCCCAGTCATGTAAGTTGTAACCCTTACACTACCTGATCGATACAACATCATACCTGATGTTTTAAAGCATGTTATTCCAAACAATTTAGGAATGTTAGGTAATTTATGCCCTTTATGGCTTAAAACCAGACTCTGTATCAACTATGTAATTTTCCGTGGGAGTATTGCCATGGATCCCCCTCCGGCATGCCACAGTCCAGTTGTTAGACCCCTTGAAACAACTTTCCCATCACTATTGTGGCCAGAAAGAGTCTCTGTGGGTTTTAAAATTCGCCTGCCCATTGAAGTCTATGGCGGTTCGCCGATGTTCGCCGGTTCGCGAACATTTGCAGAGGTTCGCGTTAGCGGTTTGCGAACCGAAAATTTTAGGTTTGCGACAGCACTAGACAGGACTACTTCACTGCATCAAATGGAGGATGGATGGGGCCATGTACCGCCAAATCTTGGGTGAGAACCTCCTTCCCTCAGCCAGGGCATTGAAAATGGGTCCTGGATGGGTATTCCAGCATGACAATGAACCAAAACACACAGCCAAGCCAACAAAGGAGTGTCTCAAGAAGAAGCAAATTAAGGTCCTGGAGTGGCATAGCCAGTCTCCAGACCTTAATCTCATAGAAAATCTGTGGAGGGAGCTGAAGGTTCAAATTGCCAAACATCAGTCTCAAAACTTTAATGACAAAGAGGAGTGGGACAAAATCCTTTCTGTGATGTTTGCAAGCCTGGTGGCCAACAAACGAAATGTTGGACCTCTGTGATTGCCAACAAGGGTTTTACCACCAAGTGCTAAGTCAAAGGGGTCAAATACTTATTTCCCTCATTGACCTGCAAATCAATTTATAACTTTTTTGACATCCGTTTTTCTTGTTTGTTTGTTTTTGTTATTCTGTCTCTCAAAATATAACTATTATTGATCATTTCTTTGTCAGCGGACTTGGAGGAAAATGTACAATTGAGCAAGAAACATGTAGATTAACTAATGTATGTGGGCTATAGGGAATTATGCCACTGGGAGCTCTTTGTCACCAATGAGGGAGAATATCAACCACAGGATAATAGCCACCAGACAACCTGACACCCATTTTACACAAGTTGTTCCTTTTATATCTTCTGCATACAGTGTAAAGCCACTCAGAATTTAAAGGACAATGGAAGATGTGCAGAGGCCATGGATTGATGAGACACCGGAAGTGGGTTGGCTGAGGAGTGGGAGATTGGCAGACTGGCCCTATGACTCTTCCAGTTCTGAGGGAGGTCAACATGCCCAAGGACAGTGGAGGACATTCCCCCAGATTGATGGCCCAAATTTACAGTATAGCCCTCTAGAAATGTCCACATATCTACACGTTGGAGAGTGACAGAAAAACGTTGTTACTGAGGACAGAATTCTCATGGTGTGTCCCTTGCTGTTTCTGGAGTTCGTTTAAGATTTTCTTAGAGCTCACTTTACACAGTACATACTTTAAGTTTCTGTATTCACTTGTAAGCTGGCCGAGGTTTAGAAGTGTTACCTCACGATAGTGAGGTCTAACTGGTTACATTCCTAGTTACCAGCAATAGCCTGAATGGTGTCATCACAACTCCACCTTATCTCACATTCTGTATATTGCATGACTCCCACTTGTCTTAATTTATGTATATGGCATAATTCTTCAACCATTTTCTAAACAAAAAGAGTAGAGGTGCTCATCTGAGAACGAACAATATCTTAGTAGCTTTGCTCTATAGGTCTGGTTACCTACTCAGAGAGCAATATCTTTTAGCTAACTTGTGCCCTTCACAGGGAAAAATATCCCGTACTATATCAGTCTGGTCTCACTCAAAAAAGTGACCCAGCCCCCAAATACCTGGAAATTCTACCCTCAACAGGAGAAACAGCAAACACAGACGCGTTTGGCCTCTATGGGCCTCGTCAGTGAGGTGCAGCTTTACTCCCTACTGCACAGTGAGCCAGGAGTCCACATCTGGTTCCCCCTATCACCCATAAGGTAAAAAAAATCTAAACAGAGTGAAGGGGCTTATCTGTGAATGAAAAATACCTTAGTAGGTTTGCTCTAGAGGTCTGTTAGAGCAACCTCTTTTAGCTAACTTGTGCCCCTCACAGGGAGAAATACAGACCTCTAGAGCATTGGTGGAACAGATGGCGAGTGGCACTACATAGAAGTGAATCCTTGATACTTTATATAGATTAGCAAAATTCAAATTATTTAAAGCAAATATTTAATTAATCAAATTAAATATTTTCTAGACTGCAAAAATTAAACACTTTATTTGGGTTTTCCTTGTTTTTAAAGTGCAGAATCAGGAAAAATGAAACACCTGACTTGAAATTTTATGTTATCAAAGCAGCACAGGCTTCCTCCAAAGCTAACATTATAATGATAAAATCAATGATTTCTAAGTACAATGTTACGGTTCAGGTACATTCTGTTTCTAACAAGCAGTTTTACTGTTGATGTTTGCAAATACCAAAGTCATTTGGCAGCCAAAATCTAATTCTGTGTTACATTCTTAAAAATATCAAAGAAACTCCCTATATAGCTTTTGGTAGAACAGAATAACGCTCATATTTATTGTTTAAAGAGAAATAGCAAAGGTTTCAAATATAGTATAATTTGAAACTATATTTAATAATAAGTAGTTTATATTATATTTAAATATTGGATTTTCTTACAGGAATACCCCATTTTGCACTGCAAATGCATTCCTGCATGCAGGAGAGGACAACATAGGAGAAAGAAGGCATTTCATAAAGTGATATAAGGGCAATAAATGTCTATATTTTTCTAAAGCTTTGGGTGCATAAGCAGTTACTTTTGTTATTTAACCTGTTTCTTTGCACAGTTCTGTCTGCAGCACAAGTTATTTTCTTCAAAAGGTTTAACATTGTCATATCTCCTTGTGAGATGATGCAGCACAATCCACAAGGTATTGTCCATCGGGGCCATGTATAATGGGTTATAGAGAATACATATTATTATATCATACTGTTACAAGTTTTGTGCTCTTGGAAAATATGAGGGTTATGCACTAAGATTAATTTGTCTATAGCTCACTAGCAATTCTATTATAAAGTCCTCTCCCTCTCCATTCTGAATAATGTTTTATTTTATACTTACAAAACAGCAGTAAAACAGTGATATCAGCAAAACAGGCTCCTTCGCGTTTCATCCAAACAGGACTTCTTCATGGATATTACAGGCCATACAGTGAAATATTATGATCTTCCTGTATGACCTGCAATATTCCTGAAGAAGTCCTGTCTAGAAATCAGGTAGGAATCTGTTATGCTGTGTTGTTTATACCACTGTTTTCATCCTGGGAGACAGATTTTCAGAAAATGGCCCTGCTTCCTGGGGTATGCACACTTTTATTCTTCTCAGTGTTATATAGCATTAAAATTCAATTTCATTTTAAACTATTGCATTCTTCTTTGCGTTAATGGTAACAGACGTTCTGCCTTTGTTTATAAAAGAATTAGACACCGGTGAGCAATGGTAGTGACTGGGCATTCACATAACATCTCTTTTCAGTTCTGTTGACTATCACTATAAAAGGGCACTTGATAATGGGACTGAATAGTGAGAAATTTCCTGTAGGACAATTCCCTCCCCATTCAACCACCACCTTCTACCTAGCATACATGTAAGCAGCCCCCCCCCCCCCCCCCCCAATAAGGCCCATATGGTACACAACACTGCCACTCAGGGGAGTCCACTTTTCAAAATTAGCTAACATTTTATTAAAATAAAACATATAGAAAAATAAAACTAATTAAACTTGTCAAAAAATACATTACCTTCCTGGATCCAGTGTTGTAAAAAAAATGTCCTCTCTTTAAGTTGGCAACTTCCATCTTGATTGTAGTATTGACTGAAGTCCTCAATCCTCTTTAGAAAGATGACTCTTGTTCCTCTCTTTAGACTACAGCAAAGGCCTGATCCAAAGCATGCCATTCTATACATTTAAATAATAAAAATTATGCTAAATTAACAGGAATGTCTCCTGTGAGGAACTCCCCACAAGAAATTATGCATTTTGGCCTTTCTCTCACATTGTATATGTTTTTTTTTGCACTTTGTATGGCTGAAATAGCTGCCAATCAAATTTCAGCCAACCAACACAAAGGAATTTAAATTCTGGCAATTGTTTTAGCTTATATTACCAAATCTAAAAAACAATACCATCCTTTATCTGCTTAGTAAATTGTTAGAAAATTGGAATACGGTATACTTATAGTGTTACCCATCTCTGATTATCTAATAGGTCAGCCTATCAGAGAAGGGAATATAAAATTAGTTAAAGGCTTATCTAAGTTTCCTGGATTTTTTATGCATTTGATAGAGGAGAATTAGTAGTGTTTGAAAACATGTTTTGCATGAAAAAATCCCAAAACAAACATTAATTAGCTTAACTTGAAGTTAGCAAAATTTCTTATGGTTTTTGGCAGTTGCATTTGATGGTGTACGCCCCTAGAAAATCAAAGCTAAATTAGCAAACAATTAATATTTAGCTGTACTCAATCAGAAGCAGGCTAATACACTGTATCAGTCTTCACCTCATGCTCAGTACAAGAAACTTAGGGCCCTATTAAATTCTCCCTCGTAGTTCTCTCGGTGCTCGCAAAAGGCAGTTTTCCTGCTGTTTGCGAGAACCGAATCTCTCGCAGCCTGCTTTGCGATATGACTGCGAGAAAATGGCCGAGAATAGGCTACGAGAGAGCTACGTAGCCTTAAATCTATGCATGAGTCTCGCATATCGTAACAATCCCTACGTGGACAAAAAGTCCACGCAAGGGATCCGAAAGCCTCTACGTGCTGCCTCGGAACAGCCTGAGACAGCAGTGTGAGGCTCCCCCCTGCACCCTATACACATCCCCATGCTGCAGGGGTCTCTATCAGGACCCCTGCAGCACCCCCACATTAACCCCTTGCAGCGGGGGTCCCCGATCTGCATAGATCAGGCCCCCCGCTGCATTTAAAACTTTTAAATTCCCCGCCGCGGCTCCTTAAAGGGGCCGCGGCACACTATTACCCAATCCTGGCCGCGGCACTTAAAATTAACCCCCCTCTATGCTGGGGGTCCCCATCGGGACCCCCGAAGTGTCCCCACATAAACCCATTGCAGGGGGGGTCCCCGATCTGCATAGATCAGGCCCCCCGCTGCATTTAAAACTTTTAAATTCCCCGCCGCGGCTCCTTAAAGGGGCCGCGGCACACTATTACCCAATCCCGGCCGGGGCACTTAAAATTAACCCCCCTCTATGCTGGGGGTCCCCATCGGGACCCCCGAAGTGTCCCCACATAAACCCCCTGCAGCGGGGGGCCCCGATCGGCACCGATCGTGACCCTGCTGCAATTCATTTTTAAATTTCCCGCCTCACGGGTCCTCAAAGGACCGTAAAGGTCCTGAAAGGACTCGCACTAAAAATATTAACCCCAGGCAACTATAATTACCCCATTAACTCATGGTGGTCAATACAGACCACCATAAGGCCTAAATTAACCCATTAACTCATGAGGGTCAATACAGACCACCATAAGGCTCTATTTAACCCCATCAGTCCCATAAGGGTATATTATTACCATTATGGGCCTGTTACAACCCAACATTAACCACATAAGTGCCATGATGGTCCTCAAGGACCATCATGACACTAACTACAAACACTACACTATAACCCCCAATAAACCATTTAATCTAAACTAACCCCCCTCTACACTAATCTATTAACACTTACACTACCTACCTACACTACCTACCCCCTAATAAACCTCCCAACACTCTAATTACAAAAAACAAAAAACCTACAGTACAGAAAACAAAAAACCTACAGTACAAAAAACAAAAAAACCTACAGTACAGAAAAAAAAAACAAATTACAACCCCACCCCCCACTACAGAAAACAAAAAAACACACTTTACAACCCCACCCCCCACTACATAAAATAAAAAAATTACACACCTGAAAAGGAAAGACAGATAAACACAATACAATACATACATATAATACATTACATACATTACATACAATACATGACATTACATACATTACATATAATATATTACATATAATATATTACATATAATATATTAAATATAATATATTACATATAATATATTAAATATAATACATTACATATAATATATTACATATAATATATTAAATATAATATATTACATATAATATATTACATATAATATATTAAATATAATACATTACATATAATATATTACATATAATATATTAAATATAATATATTACATATAATATATTACATATAATATATTAAATATAATACATTACATACATTACATACAATACATGACATTACATACATTACATATAATATATTACATATAATATATTACATATAGTCCAAATCAAATACCCCCTATCTATCTAACATACAATCTATTTAATTTAAAATAAATCCTAACTATATCAAATACATCCCCCTATCTATCTAATATACAAAAAATCCTAACTACATACACAGACCCTTATTCTAAAATAAAATAAAATAATTACAGTCCTAACTACATACACAGACCCTTATTCTAAACTAAAATAAAATAATTACAGTCCTAACTACACAGACCCTAATTCTAAGCTAAAATTAATAAATTAAGACCACTTACCTTTAAGATGTTGCTTCAGATCACTAACCTATGGGTCAAACAAAACAAAAAAATTAGTACAAAACATTAACATCCAATAAATAAACATTCTATACATTCTAAATATTCAACTCACCTTTACAGCATGTCCCGTCACTGTTTAGCTCTTCCGGCGCGGCCCTGTTAAAAAAAAAACACAATACATGAATACATTAATACAATATATAAACAATAAATAAAATACACAAATAAACATCTAAATATACATTTAACTTACCTCCCCTCGATGTCCTCGGCCTTCTCTCCTTCAGCCCCGGCTGGGCCGCGGAACCATCCGCGCTCTAAAAAAAAAAAAAAAAAAAAAAACGAGGTCTGCACTGGCAGACCTCCCCGACGCTACTGAACCTCCCGGAGTCGTTTCCGGGAGGAAATTGGCATTGGCGGCTTGTGATTGGCTGAAAAAGCTGTCTATCAATTTCAGCCAATCAAAAGTCGTCAATGTGTGAGCCAATCAGGATGGGATACACCCCAATATCCCACCCTGATTGGCTAAAACACTTGTCTATCTTTCTGGGAACCAATCACAACGCTCAGATGCCTTCAGCCAATCACTATGGGATACACCCCCACGGAGTGATTGGTAGAAGACATCTGCGCATCCTGATTGGCTCCTACATTGACGACTTTTGATTGGCTGACAGCTTTTTCAGCCAATCACAAGCCGCCAATGCCAATTTCCTCCCGGAAACGACTCCGGGAGGTTCATTAGCGTCGGGGAGGTCTGCCAGTGCAGACCTCCGTTAGTTTTTTTTTTTTTTTTTTTAGAGCGCGGATGGTTCCGCGGCCCAGCCGGGGCTGAAGGAGAGAAGGCCGGGGACATCGCGGGGAGGTAAGTTAAATGTATATTTAGATGTTTATTTGTGTATTTTATTTATTGTTTATATATTGTATTAATGTATTCATGTATTGTGTTTTTTTTTTAACAGGGCCGCGCCGGAAGAGCTAAACAGTAACGGGACATGCTGTAAAGGTGAGTTGAATATTTAGAATGTATAGAATGTTTATTTATTGGATGTTAATGTTTTGTACTAATTTTTTTTTTTGTTTGACCCATAGGTTAGTGATCTGAAGCAACATCTTAAAGGTAAGTGGTCTTAATTTATTGATTGTAGCTTAGAATTAGGGTCTGTGTAGTTAGGACTGTAATTATTTTATTTTATTTTAGAATAAGGGTCTGTGTATGTAGTTAGGACTGTAATTATTTTATTTTATTTTAGAATTAGGGTCTGTGTATGTAGTTAGGATTTTTTGTATATTAGATAGATAGGGGGATGTATTTGATATAGTTAGGATTTATTTTAAATTAAATAGATTTTATGTTAGATAGATAGGGGGTATTTGATTTGGACTATATGTAATATATTATATGTAATATATTATATGTAATATATTATATTTAATATATTATATGTAATATATTATATGTAATATATTATATTTAATATATTATATGTAATATATTATATGTAATATATTATATGTAATGTATGTAATGTCATGTATTGTATTATATTTAATATATTATATGTCATATATTATATGTAATATATTATATTTAATATATTATATGTAATGTCATGTATTGTATGTAATGTATGTAATGTATTATATGTATGTATTGTATTATGTTTATCTGTCTTTCCTTTTCAGGTGTGTAATTTTTTTATTTTATGTAGTGGGGGGTGGGGTTGTAATGTATTTTTTTGTTTTCTGTAGTGGGGGGTGGGGTTGTAATTTGTTTTGTTTTTTTCTGTACTGTAGGTTTTTTGTTTTCTGTACTGTAGGTTTTTTGTTTTTTGTAATTAGAGTGTTGGGGAGGTTTATTAGGGGTTAGGTAGTGTAGGTAGGTAGTGTAAGTGTTAATAGATTAATGTAGAGGGGGGTTAGTTTAGATTAAATGGTTTATTGGGGGTTATAGTGTAGTGTTTGTAGTTAGTGTCATGATGGTCCTTGAGGACCATCATGGCACTTATGTGGTTAATGTTGGGTTGTAACAGGCCCATAATGGTAATAATATACCCTTATGGGACTGATGGGGTTAAATAGAGCCTTATGGTGGTCTGTATTGACCACCATGAGTTAATGGGTTAATTTAGGCCTTATGGTGGTCTGTATTGACCACCATGAGTTAATGGGGTAATTTAGGCCTTATGGTGGTCTGTATTGACCACCATGAGTTAATGGGTTAATTTAGGCCTTATGGTGGTCTGTATTGACCACCATGAGTTAATGGGGTAATTTAGGCCTTATGGTGGTCTGTATTGACCACCATGAGTTAATGGGTTAATTTAGGCCTTATGGTGGTCTGTATTGACCACCATGAGTTAATGGGTTAATTTATGCCTTATGGTGGTCTGTATTGACCACCATGAGTTAATGGGTTAATTTAGGCCTTATGGTGGTCTGTATTGACCACCATGAGTTAATGGGGTAATTATAGTTGCCTGGGGTTAATATTTTTAGTGCGAGTCCTTTCAGGACCTTTACAGTCCTTTGAGGACCCGCGAGGCGGGAAATTTAAAATTGAATTGCAGCAGGGTCACGATCGGTGCAGATCGGGGCCCCCCGCTGCAAGGGGTTAATGTGTGGGGGCTGCGGGGGTTCCTATGGACCCCTGCAGCAAGGTGTTCATGTGAGGACACTTCGGGGGTCCCGACGGGGACCCCCGCATTGAGGGGGGGTTAATTTTAGGTGCCGGGGGGGTATTCGGAGTACCCCCACGGCAGGGCTTATGTGGGGGACTGCCGCGGAGGTCCCTTTTAGGACCCCCGCAGCAATTGATTAGGAGTGGGAGCCTGCGATATCATCTCGCAGGCTGTCACTCCTCATGTACATTTACGCAGTGTAGATACGTACGGCCCTGCTGCGTAGCTCATACGTTGCTCGCAGCAGTGCTAATTTAATAGCATTGGAACTTAGAGAAACTTTGCAGTACGTAGGGCTTAAGTAGAAGCCTCTTATTTACGAGGCTGGAATTTAATAGGGCCCTTAGGCTGTAAGGGCAGATCTCGGCCAGCACTTCCTCTGCTTCTTCTTTCTGCTGTTTCAGAGAAAGACTCTTACTGTACAGACTGTCTCACTTGGGATGTTGCTGCACTTATTACTAAATGCTTAAAGTCTCTCACACACACACAGCAGCTCTGTCTGTGCTGATCTCTGGTGTGCAGCAGGAAGCAGCCAGATGGGTCACATCCCAGCAGTGACTTTTGGGCTGACATCAGTGCTCTCCTATTGGCTGAGGATGCCAGAGCAAGTTAGTAAATAGTTAAAATTGGTTCCCAAATGCTCCACACTGATTGGGGGGTATCAATTGTTTTTTTAGGCACACATGGGGGCATCAACAGAATCATTAGAGGGATTTTTTGATATTAATAAAAATAAATGTTTTATGAAATGTGCTGCATATATCAAGGATGTTTTTTTTTGCCTAAAGAATGCAGAAATGTAATAATCCAGAAAACTTACATATGCCTTTAACGCATTGGGACTGGTCAGATCAAGGCTCTAGACCATTTGGAAGAATCACCCTTAAAACCTTTGATGTTATTGTGGTTAAAGGGCTGTGTAAAATAAAAAAATAAATATGTTTGAAAACATTGAGTCTGACTAATAGCATAATTAAGACTGTTTTTAATTAAAAAACATTGAAGCCTTTGCTAGACCCTGGAGAGATCCATGATACCCTGGTGGAAGTTGTATGTGTGAGAGGGGCTTTTACATTTCTGGAAAGCTGTGTTTGCATTAATTGATGCAAACTTTCTGCTCCTGGGACTTTAAGGGGGAGGTTGAGGTTGTGGTGCAAATCTGATCCTATTATCTAACAAAGTTATGTGACTTCTCTCTCCACCACCATCCCTTCCTCCATTGATTCATGATCCATCTCTCAGGGAGTGGTGTAACAAACACAAAATGAATTGCTTTAGTCATAAGTATTTTTTTAATATTCTGATTTTACCAAAAAAAAATTCCTTACTCATAACTTACACACTTGCTAATGTTGTTAGTTTGTTACATTATTCAAAGATATGTGCATTTTTCTTGAAGTATAGTGGTTGTTTAATCTTTAAATACATTTTTACTGGAAGAACATACCATTATGCAAACAACCAAATTGTATTAAATTAAAAACATCCATTTTACAAACTTAGATTATTCTAGGTTTACGTTACATAATCATAAATCCTTCACTTCCTTTTTTATTTTTCTTAAAATCCAAAACAACTGCAGGCGCATTTAGTGCCGAAAAGGAGGGGAGACACACAGGGAAGGAGGGGAAAGACAGAGGAGAGGGGGGAGAGACACAGGGCAGGGAGATGAGTGAGGACAAACACAGGGCAGGGAGAGGAGGGGGGAAGAAACACAGGGGAGGGGGGAGACACACAGGGGTGGGAGAGGAGGGGGAGTAGACACACAGGGGAGGGGGAGAGACACAGAGGAGTGAGAGGAGGGGGGGAGAGACAGAAAGGATTTAGATGAGGGGGGACACAAAGGAGTGAGAGAAGGGGGGAGAGACACAGGGGAGGGAGAGGCAGGAGGGAAGAGACACAGGGGAGTGGAGAGACACAGGGGTAGGAGAGGAGGGGGTAGACACATAGGGGAGGGAGAGGGGGGGGAGACACAGGGGAATGAGAGAGGGGGAGAGACACAGATGAGGGGGGGAGACACAGGGGAGTGAGAGGAGGGGGGAGAGACACTGGGGAATGAGAGGGGGGAGAGACAAAAAGGAGTGAGAGGAGGGAGAAGAGACACAGAGGAGGAGGGGGGAGACACACGGGAGGGAGAGGAGAGGGGAAGAGACAAAGGGGAGGAGGGAGACACACAGGGGTGGGAGAGGAGAGACACAGGGGAGGGAGAGGGGGGCAAGAGACACAGGGGAGGGAGGGGGGGCAAGAGACACAGGGGAGGGAGGGGGGGCAAGAGACACGGGGGGACAGGGGGAAAAGACACAGGGGGAGAGGGGGTAAAAACACAAGGGGAAGAAGGAGACACAAGGGTGGGAGAGGAGGGGGGAAATGAGACACAAGGAAGGAAGTAGACAGGGGGAGAGACTCTCAGTGTGCGCCAAATGTGCTCATTGCGAAGCCCATGATGAGCGCCAAAGGCGCTCATCGCAAGGCCAGTAAAGTAGAGAGGGAGAGGCTCCCATTGTGTTGCAAACAGCATTGCCAGGATTCACATTTTACATCCGTCATTTTTGACGGGCAAGTTGCTAGTACTAAATATTGCTAATAGTTTATAATTTTACCACTGGTTGTTGATAAAGCTGCTTGGTGCTGTCAGGTCCCATATTTGTTAATATCACATCTATGCCTTTGTAAGGCACTGCTCTGTTGATTTAAGCAAAAAAACAAAATAGCGGTTCTTAATCAGAGATCGAAATAACCCCTCTGAGAGCAACCTCTTTTAGCTCATTTGTGACCTTCACAGGGAGTAATATCCTGTAGTATATCAGTTTGGTCTCACCCAATAGAGAGAACCAGCCTCGAAATACCAGGCAATTCTACCCTGAACAGGAGAAACAGCAAACCCCAGAGGCACGTTTCGGCCTTTCTTTTATTTTTTAAAGCTGCCACTTCAAAGAGAACACTTGGAAAGTCCAGTTCCTTAGGTACTGTGGTCACATAGGTTCTTTTTGATACACATGAGGACTGTTTAGTTAGCTTGTGGGGTTATATGCTTTCCAGATAGGAGGTTCCCTTCAAGGAACATATGTTTTTTCTCCTCTTTTCTACTTTATTTACCACCAATGGTACAAATTGTTATTTGTGACTACATCTAAAGGGTATCTAAAAGCTTAAATGTTCTGACCATGTTTAATAGCGGTGTTTCCCCCCCCCCCAGTTTTGTATTACCTTAATAAAGGTTCCTTTTTTAATTGTTTATACGTCAGTTTATAATTTGCTAATTTTTATTCTCTAGAGAACATTGCTATGAAATACATCTGAAGTATATTATTTGTCTACATTTCATTAATTACTTCTATTTTCTGCCATATTTTCCAAACTATTGGACAATTCCACCAAATATGTAACTATGACCCTTCTTGTCCACATACTCTATAGAGATAATCTGATTGATTTTTGAATATTTTATGTAATTTTGTTAGCACCATATATGTTCTATGAGTCACTTTAAGAAGTGTGTCTAATAAAGTTTAATTTCTACTATTACTTTGAAAAACTAGGCTTTTATCCTATTCTCTATTATCTATTTTAATGTTCAGATCATTTTCCATCTTCTTTTTAATCTATGGAAGGAATTTTATCTAGTTTATTTCCTAATCTATTATTAATACTTATTCCTCCTTTTAAACTTGGATTTTGTAAACATTTCTTCTCAAAATCTCTAAGTGGTCTCATTATCTCTTGTGAGTTAATTAAGTGACTGATTTGTTGATATGAATAAAAACATCTGTATAAGTTCCAAGTATTTTTTTTAAATTTCCAAATCAGATTACTTTTCCATTTCTAATACAATTGTATTATTCTTGTTAAGCCAAGATTAGTCCAAATTTTTAGGTTATGAATTTTTTTGGACCTACTGGAAAATCGAGTCATTGGTGATTTTGGGGTTGTTAGTTGGTATTTAGATTTCAACCTATTCCACGGATTGAGTGAGCTGTAAACGGACTAATATTATTATTTTTTGTATTATTTTGTAAGGTAGACACATTATATTTCCCCTTTTGAAATTAATGAATTTTCCAAATCTATCCATCCTGGTAAATCTGATCTGAAATTCCATGCTATGATGTTTGTTTTAACTAAGCTGCGTTGTAATACATATTTACATTTGGTGTTGAGAAACCTCCTTTGCTTCTATGTGTGTACATACTATTTATATTAGCTCTTGGGAAATTATGCCTCCACATAAATGTGGAAAATCCAGATGGTAAGAGCTTAATGTCCTTATAAGATATTGGTATTGGTAAACAGCCTGTTTGTATCTGTGCCGTTCAGTTGTGTCTGACTCTTTGTGACCTCAACACACCATGCTGATCCACTTGGTATTCATGGCAGAGATATTGGAGTGGGTTGCCAGTTCCTTCTCCAGTGGGCCACAGCATACAGCTCCCGGTATTTCTAGGTGGTCTCCCATCCAAGTACTGACCAGGCCCAACCTTGCATGGCTTCAGGGTGGTGTGACCTCTTGGTTCCCTTACTGGAATCCAACCCAGATCACAGTGGTGGAAGCACCTGTATCCTAACCACTGGACCACCAGGGAACCCATATAGCATAGTCATGGTAATTGTAATTTATTACATTTATGTAATGATTTTAATAAGTGTGGTCATTTAAGTTAAGTTAAGAGAGACTGAGGACAACGAGGAAGAGGGCATACCTGAGGTGAAATGGACAGCTGGAAAGTGCAAGAAAATGGGAAAGAGAGAGAGTAAATAGGTGATAAGACCAGGGAAAGGCCAAGGCTAAACAGAAAATGGAATGAAGGTAACAGAGAGAGGTAAACCGTACAGGAGAGTCAGGAACAGGTAGACTACAGGTAAATTGGGAAAAAAAGATAAAAGAAGAACTGTACAATGGATAAAGTATAAGCAGTATATCTGAAAGCTTTGAGTGTGAATAGTGACATCATTATGCATGGAAACGTCATAAAACTGGCTTGTTATTAGAAACATAGTTAATTTTTCATAGCTCTGCTGGACCCTGGAAGTATCCATGATACTTTGGTTGATGTTGTATGTGATAAGCGTTTACATTTGTAGAGAGTTATGCTTGCATCTACTGATGCAAGATACTTGTTTTGGGGCATTTTAAAGGGAAGGGAATTGGTGTCAATATCAATCGGATCCTATTACTTAAAGAATACTACTGACCACTCACTTTTCTTCCTCCACCCCTCCCTCCATTGACAAATAAAAAAATGCTTTCATGCGTCACTTCTCAAGACCTGATGCAATAAAGGATAAAGGGGAAGAATAAAATATTGAAATAGTGAAAAGAAAAGGTTAAGAGTAGTGAATATATATACATTTATAAACTATAGTTGTAAAATTACCTTACCTTAATAGCAGCAAAATAATAAACCAGACCTGATAAGCTTAAAAAAAGAAATGCTGCTCGACAAAACACAATAAATAAACACTGTCCATTTCTAAAGACTCTGGAGTGTTCTTTTTGAGATTTGACTGGTCATTCCTTAATAGAATACATTGTTTTTTCAACATTGTTTTTTCCATGGCAAACACTATTTATTGTAAAATTTGGTTCTTACCTTAAAAGTTGAGCACAGAATGTACTTTTTAATGAATTATGTTACAATGCTCCTTTTGTGTTGCAGACTACTTGGTAAACATTCACTTAAGAGTTGCCTTCCTCCTCTTTTATATTTTTATATTGTTAAGTGGGATTTTTGTTAAATTGCTCCGGAATTACTGTTAATGATCAATAAACACCACCTTTTAACTTACCTTTAATGGCCATTTCAAAAAGATGGTAAAAGTCCAATTTAAGTTGTTAAACAAGCTCATTCAGTAGCATTTGTTCTTGAGAGACTCTCAAAATATTTGTTCCTGTATAATATATTTAAAAGACCACTGTGGTCAACTTGTTCTATACAGTCTTTTGAAAAACAAAACTAGATAATGTGTGAATGTCCACATACTTATAGCCTCATTCAATTGCATCTCGCGGTACACAGGCCGTATGTTTGCGGGCTTGCTGCGGGCTTGAACTCTGCTACAACTACAATGCTATTCAATTGAACAAGGCCGCAAGTTACGGGCCGAAGTCTCAGGACCACCAGGTGCCGCTAGAGCTTCAGGTCTGGTGGCCTGAAAACTGTTAATGGGCTGGAATAAAAGCTGTCTGCAGTTACAATCCAATCACGGTATTACGGAGTGCGACGCAGGCCGCTCAGCCAATAAAAAGCGGGCTAGACGAGGATGATTAACAAAGAGAAATTATAAAATTGCGTTCTACCTGCCCATTCGTTGACTGTGTTTTAGATTCTGACGAAGTAGCATACAGGTCCCGGAGTTGGTGGTTTGAGCATTCATAGAGAGAGAGTGGGCAATTTTTGAAAACAGTCGCTTCCTGTATTCCTTTTGTATTCTTCTAATTGAGGAGAGTGGTGGAGAGGAGAGTGGAGAAGAAGAGGAGAGTGGTAGAGAGGAGAGTGGAGAAGAGGAGGAGAGTGGCGGAGACGAGAGTGGAGGAGTGGAGGAGGTGGAGAGCGGAGGAGAGGAGGATAGTGGAGTAGAGAAGGTGGGTGGTGGCAGGGTGCCCATAGAAATAGGCACATCAAGTACAGGGACAGAGGGGGAGGGGCATGTTTCCAGGGGGGTGATAGTTCGGGGGAGGGACAGGCCTCAGGAGCATATGAGGGAGCAAAGGATCTCCGTCCACAGTTGGGAGGTCAAGAGGCTTAAGCCAAGCTGCTCAGGTGGAGATGCTGGCCATCATGCGCCAGCAACTATAGTGTCTTTTGTCTTTGCAAATCATGCAGAGGTCATGCGCAGCCTGGCCAGGCGCCTTAGGGAGGAGAGGAGGCCCCACCTAATGACAGAATCATACCTTGCTGGGCTGCTCAGGATGGGGGTGGGGGGGACCAGAGCACAATCCAGCAAGTGACTGCAGACTTCATATGCCGGTCTCTGGTCCACAGCCCCTCCTCCTCCGAACACCCGCAGCCTGGACGCTCCTCTCCTCCCCTCATGCCTCTGCCATGACCACTGCCACCAGCACCACCACTGCTCATGCAGCTGCCTCCTGAAGGAATGTCTCCCCCTGCCCCCACCACAACAAAGAAAACAGCGACCGTCCATGGGGGTTTGGGGCCCTGATGCTAGGCGGAGGAGGATGTAGGGGCTGCACATAGGTTTTGTGCCTTCACAACAACACTCCTCAGTGACAATCTATTAATCCAAATTTTAACGTAATCTAGCCTGGCTACAGAGTATAGGATCATGGCCTATGTGATGGTGATATTTTGTATGCAGATGGCTATCTCCCATCACATGGTCCATGATCCTCTTCTCTGTAGAGACGTAGGGTTCTGTGTAACATTTCACTAATTGATGGTCACTGAGGAATGCTGTGTTACTTTTTTGTTTTGTTTTTGTCAGGTCCATGACAGCATCTTCTGCATCTGCAAGCATTTTGAAGGAAATGTATTAAGTGTAAGATTTTCACAGTGTTTCTCAGGTAGACATTCATTTAATGACAGTCCCCCTTAACATGTAACTCCCACTATATTAAAGCTATCATATATCCAGATATCTAAGATTTGATTGTTGTTAGCTTAAATTTAGACTAATACCGCTATGGCGGTGGACTTGAAGTGTCTCATAATGGCATGTTAATGACAGCCAGCATTAATATATGCACTAGTAAAGCATGTGCTCCTGACCCCAATATCAGTCTGATGGTATTCTGAATGGTATTTTCCCCTATTGCTAATATCACGAGTATCCTTTAGCATGTGCTAACACATGTATAGCTAATGGATGACACAGGGGAGGGAGAGGGGGGGAGACACAATGTATAAAACTAGATCATGCCGTCATTTTTAATGTGCAAGTTGCTAGTTATATCAATATTATTTGTGCTGATTAAACCCAATCCAAGCCTCGTTTCTAGTAGATTATTGTATAACTTGGGCCAGATAATAATACTTCTGTGTTTCATGGTAGGATTCTGTTTGCAAGAATGTATTTAAAGACCTTAACAACATTCCCACTCTTGTTTATGTGTCTGCCCGCATCTCCAAAAACTCCTCCAACTGTCCTCTTTACTCTGCTCATGACCTTCTGTTTTCCTTTTGTTACCTGCCTTTAACTTGTGCGTTTGGCTTTTCCTAAGCTGCATCTACTCTGTTGTGCTCCTTTCCTTGCTGTGTTAAACAATATTTTTGCCTCAAAATCTCACAAAAATACACATTCAGATTATTACCTTCAACCTTAACATGCACAGTTGGCATATACTGCTAAATTGGTCACACACTCAACCTAAAGTGTAACACAAAGCCACCTCTGCTTGCAGAGGCCTATTTCCTTGGCCATTGCCATCATGTATCTGTCATTCTCGTGTCACACCCCTACCTTCTGGATTGTAAACTCGGTTGCATATTCTATTGTATTTGTACATACTTTAGAATTTGTTTTATGTTTTGACATGGAAAATGGTGATTCTTTAAAAAGAAAGACTAATAATAATAGATTCATGTTTCTGTGTTCTTAAGCAGCTATCATCATCACCAAACATAGATTGATTTTAGCAATAAAAAGAATGAAAACTTTTACACATATATTTGATCTTCTAAAAGTGAACCCTCTTGCATTGATGAACTTGTGTTTAGGTGAAACTTCCCCTTTAGTCATCACTCTTCCAATCCCCCTCTGTTCATTTAAATAACCACTGTAATGCTCTAGCACTTCAATGCTCAAGCAAGCAAGCTAGATATTTTAATTATGCATTGATTAATAAAATTCATATTTTTCTGTTTAGTACATTTATAATAGCAGTATTTTGTACAGTAGATACTTGAGTATACCTCTATATTTTTATGTTCAACAGTCGGAGGATCGCAATATATTTGAGATACAGCACATATTTTTTCTACAAGTCCATACATTTTAACCCTTGCGTTATATTCGTGTCTTGCACTTTTTACCCATTCACCTACCAAATTCTGAACCCTTGCAGTATATTTGAGTGGTGCTATATATCTATTGGTATTAATTTTCACAGATTGGTGTATAGGCCTGCAGCTGAGATCTTGTTTCCACCCTGATAATGTAGACAACATAGAAACCTCTCCAGTTATAGAGGGTTAATACCACCAGCAGTTGAGTCTGAATTTGAAATGCATTATTTCTGGAATGCAGGTCCAATCGCAATTCAAACCCGTAAGGGATTGAAATCTAACCTCCATTTTTCAGTGATGAGGACGATCTCTTTTGCCATTGGCTCCATCTAAACCTGTAACTATGGGTGTGACTAATGGATCATGTTCACAGCCGCATATGCAACGTGCACAAGAATGGTTTACGGATTTTGATGTCGGCCACGTCTGTTGCAGGTTTGGCTAATTTAAGCGCTCTGTAACTCTGACGAATTTCAAGCCTGCAGACTTTGCAGGTGTACTGGTGCTGCTACGGGCTTGGAATGTAATATGGCCCGAGTCTCTGGTGATATAAATCTAAACTCTGTAGCAGCTTCTGCTATGGTTTCTGCTTGCCTCCAATATGGCTGGTCCCAAAATATAGTTCCTTCAGTGGCACTCAGCATCTTGTTTTTATGAGATTTTTGACTCTTGGAGAATGCAAAATCTCAAGTTTTTCACTGATCTAATTAGACAAATAATAAATATTTATCTTTTCACCTAAATATGGCCAACATAGAATATATTTCATTTGTAGTAACCCTTCCACAAAGAAAGGAGTTCATGCTCAAAAATATACCATATATTAGGATTGTGGCCTTTTAATGAATGCATATGATTTGTATTTTATTTACTAAATTTTGAAGAATCTGATTCATAGAATAACATAAGAATTTGAGAGGTCTCCCTGTGAATCCTTTTATCTTATTCAATATAGCTCTATGTACATCAGTATTTCTAAATGTTATAATACTGTACCCCATTCATAGAACATCTACCACTTACAAATGATCAGACCTCATCCTTGATTTCTCTGACCTCTTAATCATCATCCATTACCTTCTTTCACTTTACATTAATCATAGCTCTCTTCTTACATCTCAAACTTAGAAACATTTTGTGTTCCCTCCACCATGTTCATCCTATCCCTTAGATGCCAAACTCTCAAAATAAGCAATCCCACTTCCATTACTTGCATGATTGTTATAACCAACATTTGGAAGTTTAAGTTTCTCTCCCTTAGACCTTATTGCAGACCCTTCATATGAGTCATTGCCTGTCAACAGCTCACCTGCTACGGCCAGCAGAATATGACTTTACCCTCATAACACAGGTACGTATACACTAATCAGGTTTTGTGATTTCATCCACGGTGGCATCCGCATGGGCATGGAGATTACCAGAGCTTCACAGGTTGCCACTGGAGTCCTCTTCCGCTCCTCTATGATGACATCACGGAGCTGATGGATGTTAGAGACCTTGCACATAGGGTTTAGGTCTGGAGACTTGCTTGGCCAGTCCATCACCTTTACCTTCAGCTTCTTTAGCAAGGCAGTGGTCGTCTTGGAGGTGTGTTTGGGGTCGTTATTATGTTGCAATACTGCCCTTCAGCCCAGTCTCCGAAGGGAGGGCATCATGCCCTGCTTCAGTATGTCACAGTACATGTTGGTATTCATGTTTCTCTCAATGGACTGTAGCTCCCCAGTGCCGGCAGCACTCATGCAGGCCCAGACCATGACACTCCTACCACCATGCTTGACTGTAGGCAAGACATACTTGTCTTTGTACTCCTCACCTGGTTGCTGCCACACGCTTGACAACATCTGAATTAAATAATTTTATCTTGGTCTCATTGGACCACAGGATATGGTTCCAGTAATCCATGTCCTTAGTCTGCTTGTCTTCAGCAAACTGTTTGGGGGCTTTCTTGGGCATCATCTTTAGAAGACGCTTCCTACTGGGACCACAGCCATGCGGACCAATTTGATGCAGTGTGTGGCATATGGTCTGAACACTGACAGGCTGAGCCCCCACCCCTTCAACCTCTGCAGCAATGCTGGCAGCACTAATATGTCTATTTCCCAAAGACAATGTCTGGAAATGACGCTGAGCACATGCACTCAAATTCTTTGGTCGACCATGGCGAGGCCTGTTCTGAGTGGAACCTGTCCTGTGAAACCGCTGTATGGACTTGCCCACTGTGCAGCAGCTCAGTTTCAGGGTCTTGGCAATCTTCATATAGCCTAGGCCATCTTTAGCTAGAGCAACAATTCTTTTTTTCAGATCCTCAAAGAGTTCTTTGCCATGAGGTGCCATGTTGAACTTCCAGTGACCAGTATAAGAGAGTGCGAGAGCAATAACACAACATTTAACACACCTGCTCCTTATTCACACCTGAGCCCTTGTAACGCTAACGAGTCACATGACACCGGGGAGGGGAAATCGCTAATTGGGCCCAATTTGGACATTTCCACTTAGGGGTGTACTCACTTTTGTTGCCAACGGTTAACACATAAATAGATGTGTGTTGAGTTATTTTGAGGGGACAGCAACGTTTACATGGTTATACAGGCTGTACAATTACTACTTTATATTGTAGCAGAGTGTCATTTCTTCAGTGTTGTCACATGAAAAGATATAACAAAATATTTACAACAATGTGAGGGGTGTACTCACTTTTTGTGAGATACTGTATGTCATTGACTACATTGTCCCTGCTAATTCAATAATGCTTTGATAACAAGTAAAGAAATATTGAAATGTTTTGTTTTTTAAAAATTGTCTTATGTATTCAGAATAGCATTTAAATAATATAGAGTAATTACAGTAAATGTATACTACTTGTGACTTCCCATGTAGTATGATAGTTGAATGCTTTTCCTTTAAGATTCCTGTTAGCAATGGCTATAAAAGTAGAAGTCATTTTCGAGCATCTGCTTGACCTATTCGCAGGAGGTTGCTAATCCCAGTTTGGACTGTGTAATGATAGGATACAGTAGTATCTAGGAACTTTGCCCATTCCCACAAGCTTGGAATAAGGTCTACAAAAATGTAAAACTGTAAACAGCAGTGCTAAATGTAGATATTGCATAGAAGAGGCACAGATCAGCTCCATATCATTATATGGATTCTAAACATTATCGCTGTTAGTACATTAAAAACTAAACCAATAATACATTAACAAGCAAGTTTTAGAACCTATGTAAAATAATACTAAATCTCACAATTAATGCAGTCAAGGGCAGTGCTATCCCCGGTGCAAGTGGTGCACTGCACCGGATCAGCAAACTTTACTTTTGTGATGTATGTAACAATCTATCAACATTAGTAGCTATGTAAGTCACAATCATAAAGATATTTCTAAAAAAAAACTTAATTTTTCAAACATTACTGATGCATATTGTCTAACAATGCCTATTGAAATCCTTCTTCTACATTGGGGGTGGAGCAGAGTATAGAGCAAGAAAAGCAGAATGTTTACACTCTAATGTAACTGTCTGTTGTGAGTAACTGAAAGTTGAACTCAGTGTTCAATGAGGCCATAGCCTCCTCAGCAACTTCCACTGTTTAATAAAAAGATAGAAAAAAATCGGCAAAGCAACCTTGCCTCAAGCTCCAGAATGGCAAGCAAAGCTCTAATGTGGATGCCTTTAGAAACATGCAGATTCTGCTAAAATTAAGATTTTCTCTAAATGTGCATTTTTGCTTGTGGATTTCTTACCTGATATTGCCATTAGGCTGTTAAATACCTCCCTGATATGCATTTTTTCCCAAAATTACAGATATTTTAAGGGAACCTTGGCTGACTTTATTGAAGGCACTAAGAAATCTAGACAATATTGTTTAGACCTAAATCTCATATTTCAATGTTATGCTCTTAGAAAGTTAAGAGTTCTTGCAACTTGTATTTTTTATATTACTTTCTCATTATGATAAGTAAGATGCCAGATGAGATTTTTATATCTAACGCATTTAATTGAATAGACTACTTTTTAAATGCAGACAAGTCCCTCAATAACCTATTTATATTTATGACCAAGGATAGTATGTTTAAAGTGCCATTGCTCCCTCATCTCTCTTTGTTCATGAGAACCAGTAGATAAGGTCCCAGGGACCAGTACAAGTCTGTGGCAAAAAAACAAATAGTCTGATTTATGATGGCAATTGCAAGGGAGTGGCAATCAGTATTTAAGCTGGGTGTCCTTTTTTTAAAATCCAGGACCAATGGTTTCTTTGACTTCTCTTCTATCTGATCACTTCTACTGCATTTAGAAAAAAAACTGCCACCCTAAAAGGTCTGCCTACCTGACATAAAAAAGAAATATAGAAAAGAAAAAAGAATAAAGCATCTTGGCACAGATTTAAGCATATGGATCTAGTCCCTTTGGCTAGCGCATGCTGTGAGCGCACACCTCGATCACGCGCCCGACCGAGCCCATCACATCGGCATCTAGTGGTCTGAATGGGAAACAAGGGAGTGTGACTGCAGGAAGCTGAGGGACTGTGACATGTGAGTGGGGACAGGAGGGTGATCTACACCCCCACCCCCATTTTCTCACTGGGGGGTTTATTGATACTCACTGTTCCAAAGTTGCAACTGAATATGAAAACATCACGTTATATTGTGGTCTAAAATGCAGGCACACCAAATGTAACAGACTGTCCTAAAATAACAGTTTTAAATGTTGACTAACTCAACATTTGTCTAGAGAAATAACTAAGAAAAAAATACTGTACGATGCAGTACTTAATGACAAGAGCATGTTTACATAATTGCAGATGAGAATAAATGTTTGCCAAAATGATACTTTCTTGCATGAGAAATATCCCCTTGCTAGAGCCTAGCTGTTTTGAACCACTGGCAACCTCATAATTATGATTATCAGAGCTACTTGCTTTTAGTCACAAACTGACACATAATTAAACCTCTATCATAAACTGTTAAAACTGAGACTTGGGTCTCCATCCAATTGCAAGCCCAGTAAATACCTTAAAGGCTGCATGTCTGCGGGTTAGAAAATTGTTACAATTCCAACTGTATTCAATTGACTCAAGCCCACATATACATTAAAGTCTAAAACCGTAAACCATGGACCCACACGTAGCATTTCAGGGCATGATCATGATCAATTAAGCAAACCCGTAAGTTACAATTTAGACAGAGCCAATAGTAAATGAGACCATCATTATGACGATAGTAAAACATGGAGTTTAAACTACAATCAATTAGTGTTTAGAAGTATGATCTGCAATCGGAATCGCAATCTAGATATGTAGAAATCAATAAAAATCAATAAATCATCTCGGTGGCCTGATATGTTTTAACTCCTTGAATCCTGAGATTTATATAACACCAAAATAAAACATTACAAAAATATATATTTTTTGCAGATTTGCAAGCTTGTGACTGTTGTGCAATTAATTTTAATGCCTTTCAATGTTTTCCCTGCAATTTAAAGTACAGTAGTGTGTTTATATTTGCTTTTGCACTGCTACGAACAGGTTTTTTAGCCACTGGTGAGTCCTATCTAGTACTCATAGTAATTTTTTTTTACATTTGCATTTAAGGGTTTGAAGGCAATTGTGGGCTTGTTGAATTGTTGCAATTGAATATGGATTCTGTGTCTTTAGCACTGGTAACATTTGTGGGCTTGAAACATCAAAGTAGGAGTTAGAAGGAGTTACGTTTTTGCCGACTGCAGGGATTTTGTGCCTGTAACTCGCAAATGGATTGAGGGTAGCTAGAAGAAGCTAATTGGACATCAATAAATGTTATGAGCTACATTAGTTACCAGTAATTACAATTTAGCCAATTGAATAGGGGCCTTTATTTTCTATATAAATAAATAATGAACAAATTAACAGTCTCATTGTCAAAATAAAAATAAACGAAACAATAAATAAAAAATGAATACAAATAAATCAACACATATTAATGCAATCTTATGATTTATATGTATAATGAACACATTTGTTGCGTTGACAATCTTTCTGTCTTTCTTTCCATCCACTTAAAATATATTTTAAATGGATTGGATATATTTTGAAAAAATAAAAAAAGGAGTGGTGGGAGATAATGTGGGAGGAAAAAGCAGTTCTGATAAAGCCATTGTTAATATTGTACAAGAGGACATTGCACAGTACAAGATAAAGCAGGTAAATAAATAAACATGACTTTTTGGTGATGTTCTTTTATCATGTACATACTATCACTTTTAGCAGATCATTGTAGATATTTTCCATGAAGGAGCCAGTAGGTAAATATCTATAGTAATCATTTTTTCAAATACCAAAGTTGTTTTCAAATACCAAACAGAAATCAAGATAATAAGTGTACACAGATCAGTCTGTTCTTTACTTATCAACCTTTTAGGACATGAGTTTCTATATTACAAATAAACAGCCCTATCAAAGGGAGGATGTCAGTGACCATTGGAATGAAATATAGGTCGTTGGCCCCAATGCTTTTGTACACTCTCAAATATTGTAGGAAAATGTGTTTACAAATCCAATCAGGTCTCATTTGTTGCTATTTTTAAGTACTAAAAAATATAATCATAGAATGTTGGCATAAAGAATCAATGCTATTTTCTAAGTGACCTCACAGAAACTATTATATTGCTTTCGCTACCCAAACATGAAATCTATTCATAATATATTTAAAATGAACTGTTACACTTTATAGCTTTACAGTTGATTATTTTCACCAATACATATATGTATTATATTTTATATATTTTATTGACATTAGAGGGACAATGAAAATGCTCTGACTATTGTACAGTGATGTTTATATTTGTATGTCCCCCTCAGTTCTACTTTTCTATTTAATGTTAGCCTATTAATTTGCTGTTTACTTACTGTGGTTTGCACATGCTCAGAATAATGCAAAGCAGATGGAAATTGAGATGCTAGTATGTGTTCTCAAGCTTATATACAACCAATCACCCCGAGCATTTCCAACCTCCCAGGAAGTAACTAGCATATGATTAGAATCTCTAACACAAAAATAGGAAACAAACAACAAACCTTAAATAGATCAGAATTAGAAACTTCAGTGTACGTTTTTATAATTAAATAATGTATTAATAGCATTCAAATAATAAAGCAATTGATACTATATATTTTTTAAGTGTATCATATTTGCAGCAGATTTTATTATGTTACCTGCAAATATATATAATATATAAATGTGTTCATTAACTGAGTATATTTAGCAGTGGACAAAATAAATTCATACTTAGGAGCAAGATAGGCTATTTACAGGAGCTCTGTTCCTTTACCACTGATGGCAGGGATCTAAACATTAACATTCTGCTATCGCCCTTCTTCTTTCCTCCTCTCTCATCATCTCCTCTCACTCCCGTCTTCAAGACTTTTCTCGTGCTGCCCCTACTATCTGGATCTCCTTGCCTTGCTCCATTAGAATATTTTCCTGCCTCAAAAACGGGAAAAAAATTACCGTATATACTCGAGTATAAGCCGAGTTTTTCAGCCCTTTTTTAAAGACAAAAAAGGGCCCCCTTGGCTTATACTCGAGTCACTCTCCCCCCGTGTCTCTCTACCCCCCGTGTGTCTCTCTACCCCCCGTATGTCTCTCTACCCCCCCGTGTGTCTCTAGCCCCCCGTGTGTCTCTCTACCCCCCGTGTCTCTTTCCCTCCCCCCTCCTCAACGTAAACCCCCCTCCTCCACCTAAACCAGTCTAAATAACTCCCCCCTCTCCCCTCACTTACCTGCTTGTGCTCCGGCCTCCGCTCCTTGACCCGGCGCCGGCGCGCATGTGACGTCACATGTGCGCCGCGTTATTAGCATATACCGGGTGCTGGCCTCGGATAGGAGGAGGAGGGGTTGAGGATGGGGGGTTGAGGAGAGAGGTTGAGGAGGGGGGGTTGGGGTTGAGGGGGGGTTGAGGTTGAGGAGGGTTGAGGTTGAGGAGGGGGTTGAGGATGGGGGGTTGAGGATGAAGATGGGAGGTTGAGGAGGAAGGTTGAGGAGGGGGTTGAGGATGGTGGTTGAGGAGTGAGGTTGAGGAGGGGGGTTGAGGAGGGAGGTTGAGGATGAGGAGGGAGGATGAGGAGGGAGGTTGAGGATGAGGAGGGAGGTTGAGGAAGAGGAGGAGGGGTTGAGGAGAGAGGTTGAGGAGGGGGGGTTAGGGTTGAGGGGGGTTGAGGTTGAGGAGGGTTGAGGTTGAGGTTGAGGAGGGGGTTGAGGATGAGGATGGGGGGTTGAGGAGGGAGGATGAGGATCGGAGGCTTGAGGAGGGGGTTGAGGATGGGGGGGTGAGGAGGGAGGTTGAGGAAGGGGTTGAGGATGGGGGGGTTGAGGATGAGGAGGAGGGGTTGAGGAGGGGGGTTGAGGATGGGGGGTTGAGGAGAGAGGATGAGGATGAGGGGTTGAGGAGGGGGGTTGAGGATGGGGGGGTTGAGGATGAGGAGGAGGGGTTGAGGAGGGGGGGTTGAGGGGGAGGTTGAGGGGGGTTGAGGTTGAGGAGGTGGGTTGGGGTTGAGGAGGGAGGTTGAAGAGGGGGTTGAGGATGAGGAGGGAGGTTGAGGATGAGGAGGGAGGTTAAGGATGAGGAGGAAGGTTGAGGTAAGGGGGACACAGATGGCACAAGAGGGACAAAGGGGGCAGCATATTTCCCACCCTCGGCTTATATTCGAGTCACTCATTTTACCCAGTATTTTGTGGTAAAATGGGTGCCTCGGCTTATACTCGGGTCGGCTTATACTCTAGTATATACGTTACTAAAAACACACCTGTTTAAAAAATCTTATCACCTTCAGCCTTAACATGTACAACTGCACACTCCACAGCTTAATAACATCCACACCCACAATCTACAGTACAACACACAGAAACCTCAACTTGACTAAACAAATTGCATTCACATTGCCATCTTGCATTTGTCACCCTCTTGTATCACACCTTAGATTGTAAGTTTGCAAGTTTTCAATCTTGTGTCAGTGCCTTGGAAACAAGCACTATATACATTTGATTCTAAACTCAACAACAGGGCCCTCCGTTCTTTACAAGGTGTAAAGTTTGTTTTTTTGCCATGTACTCAACCCCTGTACAGCACTACGGAATATGTTGGCTCGATATAATAAAAGATAATAATAATAATAATAATAATAATAATAATCATTAATGTCTGCCATTATTATCCTCCTTCTTTGGTGTGTCCGCTCATAAAAATAACCCCTCCAAACCCTGTCAATGGCTCTGAATCTAATCATGACCTTAGTTAGCTACCCTATTTGCAAATATGGTCAAGTATTGGTATTATGATTATGCACAGTTTTAGAACTTGTAAAATGTGAGTCATTTATTATGTTGCTTGGTTGCTTATTTTAACTTTACATTTATTTTACTAAAATATTTAATTAATGTCTTCAAGTTTTTTTTTTTTACTGCCATAGTACTGATCACCATTTTATATTTTTCATTGATTTATTTAATTTATTTTACATTTTTTATTAGGTTGGGCTAAGCTAACTTTATCACTGTTTTAAACGTTTTTAGGTTGTGGCAGTCACTAAAAATTTGGCAGCAGTAAAATAGCTATTTGTTAAGAAACCTGAATGCCCTTTTCTGCCGTTTTCCTTTACACCATACACTGTGTTCCATGCTGTTGATATCATTTGAATGATTTGTCCTAGGACCTTACTTTTCTTTTTTCTATGTCCAAACTACCAGGTGATTACCAGGAAATGTCATGAATAAAACTGACATTTGGCAGGCTCTCCTTTGTCACAGAATCACTTGCAATGATATTGTTCTGAGTGGTGTACTAAGGTTGGAGAACTCGCTGTTATACTGTTCTGATGATTGCCCAAACAATTTGAATTCTTCTCTATAATATTTTTTATGTACACCTGTATCAAAATAGAAATATTAAAATCGCTGAACCATTTTTAGTTCCAGCAGAGGATGCAGGACAAGTATCAGCAGGTTGAGGGTTAGGTCTTGTAGGATAGGAGAGGGCTGTTACGTCATACTGCTCTACTAGTCCATGGCATTTTTTGTAGTATATTTAAATCATTAAAAAGTTTTAATAGCGTAGTTATTTAAAAAATGTGGGTCTTGGAACGTTCCAAGAGGAAACCAGAGCCATTTATGCTGTGGCTCCTGGATTTATTTGCATTGTATATTTATCGGCAGTCTGTATATGCAGTCTTGAGCATACTGTAAAATCAGTGGAAATACATATATTTGTTACAGGTGTGGGCATGGGTGTATTTAAGTGTTCTACTGCCCTAGGCCATTCAAACGTGTGGTCCTCCTACAACCCACTTACAGCTTCTCATTTCCCTTTTCTATATTTGAAATAATACATTTATGTGTGTTTGTGTATATATACAGTATGGCAAAAAGTGTCAATATAGACATAAATATCACTATACATAGACATTTCTGTGAATAAACAAACATTTCAATGTTCTGCACTGCGTCTTCAGGCAACCTGATGTCCCCGAAAATGTGCTGCCCTAGGCCTGGGACTCTTGGGTCTGGCAGTAACACACCCTTGCATGTGGGTGTGCCTGAGATACCCTGATATCAATGCAGGCTGTAGTGATTCTGGGGCTTTTAAAAAAGATCTATAGTATTCATGTAATAAAAAATGGGACGCTGCGGAAATTAGAACAAACTTTACTGCTTTGTAAAGAATTATCAGACATATCACGTATAGGGTAAATGTAGGTTAAGACATAGACAGCAAAATATATTATTTACTTATACAATATTGTATGTGTGGCTTTTGTATATATGTGAACACCAGACATAAATTTATATTTTCAGTTTGTAACTACAGAGCATATAAAAAAGAGGAATCACAACATTGAGCCTCATTCAAGTAAGCAATTGTAAGATACAGCAGCCCGTAAGGGAGGCCCGTAAGTTAATTTGCTATTCAATTGGCGTTTTGTTGTGAGACGAAAATGTACTATGTGTTACGGAATTGAAATCCTTGCGGTTGTTAAAACCGGAACTTACAGCCCATCTAAGCCTTTGATCTTTCACGTCCGCACGAGTTGCAATCGCAAATTACTATTCAATTGCTACAATTCCTCAAGCCTGCAAAACACTAATAAACTGCAAATGTAAAGGAAAATCCTACAAGGACTAGAGAAGACCCGCAAAGGGGTTAAAGACATATCCATAGCACTGTAAAAGCAGAGAAAAAATAAATACTGCACTGTAAATGGATGGAGAAAGTGATGAAAGACATTAGAATTAATTGCACAAGTCACAAGCTCGCATATCGGCAACAAAAATAATTTTATTTTATGCTTAATTTCAGGGTTATATCGATCTCAGGAATCAATGAGTTAATGAATATCAGGCCACCCATATGGACTAGAACAGTATCGGCATTCATTTTTATTATTTTGTGTTTTGCAATTTTGTGAGTCTGATCACATATCGGACCTCCAAACGCTAATTGATTGACATGTAACCTCCATGTTTTACTGGCCTAATGATGGCTCATTTTCTATTGGCGGTTTCTAAATGGGTAGTTACGGCCTTGCTTAATTGATCAAGTTCCCGCCCTGAAATGCTACGTTCGAGTACATGGTTTATGGTTTCGGCTTTTGGCCCATAACTTGCGGGTTTGTTCAATTGAATAGCACCGGAATTGTAGCAGAGTGCGAGCCCACATCAAGCCCGCAGACATACGGCCTGTATACTGTGAGATGCAGGCTTCGAATGGAGTGAGGCTCAATATGTTTTATGCTTTTTTTTTGCAAACGGTACTATCTATCGATCGATATACTGTGTATATGTGTATATGTGTACATACAGTATATATATATATATATATATATATATATATATATATATACTAGCGACTGAGTCTGATACATTTGTCACCTTTTTTTTATATAAAAATAAATACACATTTTTTTTTTTTACTTTTTATATATATATAATAACAACATAACTATGTGTTAATTTTTCATGCATACATATTGTAAAGTCTAACATGAAAGTTTGTAACATGCAACTTGTATATTAAACAATCTTTAAACATTTTTTTTAACAATACTAACACTTTTCAATTGATATTTATCCATGACTAACTGTGGACCATATTAACTTTGAGTGACTAAATTTTTTAACAATGACATGCTTGTTATCATTTTTTTAATTTTTGTAAAAAATTGTAAACTAAATTGGCATTGAATCCAGAGGAAGGCAAACAATAAAAACCCCCATTGAAACTTGGCCAATTGTATCAAAGAGGGAAAAAAATTAATTCCTTCCTGACCCCATTAACTGGCGATCAGATTACTCCCTGAATCAATACTCTGTCTTTAAATGATACAGTTCAAATTATTATGAAATGCTGCAACTTGTAGTAATATACATGTTTGACTATACCACATATATATTTAACTAACTGTCAATAACGTTTAAAATACACATATTTAACATATGAAATCGTAACATCAAACAATAACATTTAACTCTTGCAAGTCACGAAAATGTCAGATAATTGTTTTGTGGGGCCAATCATGTGAATATGAAACTTTTAACTCATTCCAATATGTTTAAGGATGTTTTACTGTTGTTTTTCTTGTTGTTTCCTTTGTTTTGTTGTTCTGTTTGTCCTTTTGCAAATGTCACATAGAGTTTCATAAGTGAAATAGTGGTCCCCTATTTAAAGAGTCCCAGAGTACTTAAATTTTGTACTGGAAGTAAAACCACTGTTCTCTATGTTTTTTTGTCCATTCTATAGAGTTTCTTCTTGAAATATTGTTTTTGTGCAATCATATCGAGTACCATAAAATGTTGTTGTGGAAATGAAACCACTGTCCTCTATCTTTCCAACACCTCATAGTACACAATGTTTTTGGTATAAACGCATCCATCATCCATGACCCTGACTTTTGTTTTCTTCAACATGCACTTTAATTTCGTTTGGATTCGTGCACCTTGAAAAAGCAACATAGAGTTGTCCATGTGCAAAAACTGGTTCTTTTAAAAAAATCCCAACAGACTTAACAGTTTGTCCTTGGGTTTTTTTGATGGTCACGGCAAATGCCATGATAACTGGAAATTGTCTCCATGGAGCTAAATCAATTCTTGGTATAAAAACTTGTTCTCCTTTATGGGTCCCAGTTATAATTTCTGCGTGTATAAAATGATCTTTTAACTCATACACAATAAATCTTGTCAAATTACAATGGTGTTAACGAATTAATAAATTCGATACTAAAATTCGATTCACTGTCTTTATCATCAGCCAGAACTGAATCTGCACTGTAATAATTATTTTGTGGTGCGTTGATGTATTTTAAAATTTCGTTATTTACATTCAAGGCATCGATATTTTTTGATGTTAATATCACTTTGTTTGCAATGTCTGAGTAATCCTCGTTATTAAGAGTGTTTAGAAATATGGCTGATATGAGTGATTCATTGCAAACCATTTCTGATGGAATTTTCAATGGTATCATTTGGTAAATTCTGTATTTCTGGATGTTTTCCTTCTCTGATTTTAATGAGCCAATCATTGAATTCATTTTGGCCTTCAGATCTCATATTTAATTCTAATTTGAGATGTGTAAATATTTGCCACAGTTTACTGGTCTCGATACATGTTTCAATGATCTCCGTTCTATTTCCATGTGGCACAACAGGTAATGTTTGCCTAAAACCCTTCCTAACAGCATCATCTTTCCACCAAATGGCAACTTATTATCCATCACTTCTTTTAAGAATCTGTCAATACATTGCAGTGCATGACATGACATCATTGTTGCCTCGTCTATGATAATTAGTTTTTTTTTTTTTTTTGCTTGTAAAGAATTCACTCGAATATCTGACACTGATGTTTCCAAAATGGGAACTGGCTGCTTAAATCCACTATGCACAGTTCTACCACCATCTAACAAAAGTGCAGCAATTCCAGTTGTCGCAAATGGCATAGCTATCTGACCCTGTGATCGAATATAACTTATCAAACAATTGTACAGATACGTTTTTTCCTGATCCACCCGGGCCGTCTAGATAGAAATACTGGTCTTTGACCATTTCATCATCTGTAGCATTTGTGATGGCATGAAATGCTTGTAACTGTAAAGTATTTAAAGTTGCAAGTTTTCCTTCAGTTTTTTGTTTTTGTAGCTCAGTGTCATAATCATCAAAATTGATGTCATCTATAAGTCCTGGATCTGGCATTAAATTAAAACTTTAAAACAATTTAATACATGAGCCAACAATATTTCTTGTATTTCCATCAAGGTTTTTAATAGTGCTATTGGTTCCTTGTAACGTTTCAAGAAGTCTTCTGAAATATTTAATTTAAATGTTTCCCACAAAGTAAAAGCATCAGGTACATTGCAAAAGATGCAAATGAATGCAAATTGTTGTCTCATTTGCTTTGGCATTTGACATAGTGCTGCTTCTTCCAGACACCTCTCCCATTCTGTATCATCAGCTATGAAGTTTTGATGTCTTGCAGCTAATAGGAATGTATCATAAACTATGTCATTCACTGTACGTAAATGCTCAAAACTCTGTGCACCGGGAACATGTAGCAGAAGTAATCTTAAGCTGAAACGTTCAATGTCCCTTGGACTGAGGGTATAAATGCGTGGTATAATTTTATGTGCATCTCTTCTTCGTTGTCGCCATAGACCATTTACAAATACATAGTGATATGGTATCTCTATGTGTAAAAATTGTCTGGCCTGCGTATCCTGGCAGTTTAATTTAAACCATGCAGTAAGTGTGGTATCTCTGTGTTCACTTTGATCTAATGCAGTTCTTTCATTTCCTGCAGTAAAGCAAACAAACTGACTTTGAGGCAAATGTACAGCTAAACGATAGATAGCATGTGACCCATCATGCATCTCAAATTTCAAAAGGTGCCACATTGCTTCAGGAGCACTCACATACCGAGCATCTAAATAATTTGATAGTTCGTCATGTAAAATTGGATTTTCGGTTTCGTTTGCAGCACCTTGCACAACAACAGTAGCTGCGTCATATCCTTTGTATATATATTTATACACATACTTGATTGATTTAATAGAAGTACAAGCTTCCACATTGATGTGTGCATTGTACTTGATGAGCAAATGTGGATTGTATGGAACGACAAATCTATTATGAACCTTTTGCCCACGGATAATAGCTGCATAAGTTTGCATTTGAAATTGTTTTGGAAATTCTTTAGTACATTTTTTATTTTCCATACATGGTGAATTAGGATTCATCTCTCCACATGGGCCATGAATCATTCTGTGTGTAATCTCCCAAAGTTTGTTATATTTTTCTTGGTCTGGCAATTCAGCCGAAATTACTGAATCCACTCTCTCTGCAGTATTCAACTTATCTTTTTCCTGCAGTATTAAAAGTATGTGAGCATGTGGCAGTCCTCTTTTTTGAAATTCAATGGTGTAAACAAAAGCCACACATTGTCCAAATAAGTGTGCTTTAGTGATATCATGAATTGATGAATTAATGAATTGATTTTGATTTTGAATACTCTTCCCACTAAATCTGGTCGGTCAGAAGTAGTTTGTCCCAGATTCAAATTTTCCTTGATCTCTGGCCATTGTGGATTACATGTGAATGTAATAAATAAATCTGGTTTTCCAAATTTTGTGACAATAGCCATGGCATCATTATACCTTTCTCGCATATTGCGAGGAGATCCTTGGAAAGTGGATGGCAAAATAATTGCTCTCGCAGCTGGAATGTCTCTGTTGGAAGCTAATTCTGCCACATCATCCATTAATCCACAATACTGTTCTACTCGTAACTTATTTTGTTGAAATGTAATGAAATTTAGATTATTGGCTTCAACTTGTAGATATGAATCAATAATCCATTGTTGAATGAGTTTGCCCCCATTTAAAATTGGATTAAAAGAATCCCGGATAGCAGTTTGTGCCACTTTATATTCCAGCATGGAAATATTAGATCTAATACGAAGTTTAGTATTGGGATAACTTTCTAGTTGTAATTTTGGTTCCCATCCAGGTTCCCCATTTGGAAAGAAAATGGAATATGTCATTGGATCTAAATTACAGCTTAATATATTTATGTTGATAAATGGTTGTTCTTCATTGCGTGGATATATTCTAATATCCCGCTGAAAAGGTGGTTCACCATCTTCATTTTTAAACACCATGGCAACCTCATTTACTGTAGGTAAATTATATCGTCTTTGATCAGTGTTGCAATCTCTTTTTAACACCATATTTACTCTTGGAGTAGGCAATTGATGTCTTTGAGCATGTTCCTGTTGTTCTTTTTCAAGCTGTGCTAATTGTTTGTATGCTTGAATGTATGTTTTTTTTTGCCATGATGTTATCCAGCTGTTCAAAGACTATGCGCAAACACTGTTTATTTTCTGGAATCGTCATTCTTTGTTCCACAGCTTCCATTGTATCTAAGACATATAACTGTGCAAATTTCCTTTGCTCTCCTTCTTGTGGGTGTAAATGTGAAGTTCGGTGGTAAATTTGACCTTGTACTCTAAAACAGTAAGGACCATGTCCTGGTACATTTTCTGCTAATGTTGCACCCATTGAAGCAAATTAAATTGCACTGTTATAAGACCTTATGTTCTTTTTTAAATTAGTATAATTTGGAAATGTTGGATCGCTCATAATAATTTCTAAATAATCTGGAAATGGTGTCTTAGTGGAAGTCTTACATTTCCTTTCTGACAGCAACTAACGAAATTTCCGTCAGTAGGTCTTTCCTTTAGAAAATGATAGGCCCCACAAAACTGACAAACCACATTAAGTAATCCACAATAATGAGTGTCTACTTGTAGTGCTGTACTAAACACATTGTCATGCATTTTTTCAACATAGATATCAGAACCACTTTCTATATGTACATTGGTGTCATGTGTCTCTACATTTAAGTCATTAGGCAATATAGAATCATTGGACAATGGTTCACAGACTTGTTTTTGTTTACTTTTTCTTTTCTTGGAAGCCCCAACACACTCACTTGCTGCTTTCTAATTAATTTTTCTTTTATTTAAAAGTCTCTGTCGATCTTCTTCTTTCAAGTGTTGTGAAGTTTCCCGTGTCTGAGCATCTCTCCACCTTTGCTTCCTTTCCCTTGCCAATCTTCTTTTGCATTCAATTCTGTCTTCTCCATTATCCGCCATTTTAATCTGTAATTGTAAATAGAGATGTAATTATTGTTTGTTGTATGTTTTGTTTACATATTGTTTTTTCCTTTTTCTACTGTTACATTAAACTGGATGAATGAACTAATCAACCATTTTAAAATCTTGTACTTTTTTACAATGAAATATATGAAACCATTTGAAAACCTTTTTATTGACATATATTAAATAGCAAAGAGCTGCACATATATATATTTCTTATTAATCCTTCAATTCCATTCATTCTTGATTGACTTCACTGCATACATTGAATTCCTTTTTTTCGCAAGTGTTCTAACCTTCTTTTTTTTTTTTTATATTATTATTAATTATTATTCTCTTTGCAACTTTACATAAGTGCATGTTAAAAATTGTTCTTAACTGATGACTAATTATTATACGTTAATGAATCACTAAGTACTCTCCATTTTAACAAAATATAATATAGCCTTTTTTGTTCCATCACTACAGAATTAAATGTTATACCTGTGAAGGTGATCTTTATGTTGTTCAAAGGCTGCAAACGTCACGCTGTGTGTTGATTCAGTTGCAGATCCGATGAAACTGTGAAATAAGAATGAAATCCTTTTTAATATTTTCCTTCATCCGTATCCTTCAATCAGCAGCAACAGACATATATTTGGATATTTTCAAAACCTAAAAGCATATTCCTGAATGTCTTGCTGTAGTAATATAATTAAATTCTGTACCTGTCAAGATGATCCTTATGATGTTCAATGGGTCCAAACGTCACTGTCTCTGTTCATTCAGCTGCAGCTCCGCTGAAAGTGTACAAAATTGTAAAATTAATGTATAATATGTTGCTTCATCCGTATCAATCAATCAGCCTGAACAGAGATATTTTTGCATAGATTAAAAACATGAAATGAATATATCAATCAATTAGCATGAACACAGATATGTTAGCAAAGATTAAAAACATGCAATCAATATTCCTGTTTAGTCTTTAAATAAGACTCAATTAATGTCCATTATTCTTAAATTAATGTCTGACTAAATATAACGTCAAGTTGTAAGCATGAGTCTATTCCCTTTTTTTGGGGGGGGGGGTATTCTATAATGAGTATGTTACAACTGAATTATTAAAATAATGTACATTAATAATTAATTAATCAATGTGTTCCTTTTTTTATGCACATTCTTAAACGTTAACCTTTTTTGATATTAATGATTACTAATGATTAATTAATTAATTAAAGTACATTATGCATGTTATTTACAATTCTTTCACACAGGTAAGCACAATATTATTTCTGAATTAAATAAATTTAAATTTCTTGTTTCCTCTAATTTTTTTTATTTTTTAAAATTAATTAACTAATTATTAATTAATGATTATTAATGTTATTTAATTATTTATATATTTTTAATGTAATATTGCTGAAGCAGTATCCTGAAGAGCTAACAATCTCTTGAGATTTTCCGGCATCAGAAAATGTCCAGTCAGACTGTCATCACCTGAGGAGAAAGTGTCAGTTATGTGTCAAGTGTGCCCTATATATAGGCTTTGTGCGCGAGACAAATCCATTGTTTTAGGCGGGAAATCCGCGGTGCGGCGAGACAATTGAGTTGTTTTCGGCGGGAAATGTGTGTTAATGCGTAAATGTGTAATTTTGTTTCATAAAATGTAGTCGCTAGTGTCTGTTTTACGCATTTCGCGGTTATTGAGCATCCTTGGTATCAGTATTTTTCGAGCACATACGTCTCTGGCTGTGTTTTACGCACTTCGTAGTAGTGTAGCCTCGTTTTCATTTTTTGCGGCGGCCATTTTTTTCTCGCTTAGGCGATTTTGGATCTTTATAAATCGTCTAAATCAATGTAAATTGGAGTTCCACCTCACTCCCAGACATCCTGCCTGGTTCCCCATGCTGTAAGTGATATTTTTGTTATTTTTTTGTATGTATTTAGTGTTTTGTAATTGTTTTTGTTCCGCCGCTAATCTCGTAATTTTTTTCATCTCGTATTTGTTTTTCTAAGTCCCGCGTCTTGTGCAAAAGTGCTACGGTTTAACGTTTCGCCTTGCTACGCGAGTCTCGCCGGCAAGGATTTTTTAATGCATAGAATGTCAGAAAAGAAGCAGTGACACTGTGTGATTTTTTTTAAATTATAGTCTAAGAGCCAAATTCTATTTGAGCAATTCGCTATGTAAAATTGGCTGCTGAGGCTTTTTTCCAAGTTACAAGCATATTTAATAATAATAATAATAATAATAATAATAATATTGATTTTCTTACTGGGCCACAGTCATAGGAACCAATAGAAAACAGCAAATGCATTAGTGATTGTCAGGCAAACATAATATTTGCATGCTTCCCGCCTAACAGCCTTACTAAATTGCGATTCAGCCAATTGAATAGGGCTCTATATAAGCACTTAGCTTATTTTTTTACAGAAGTTTTTAGTTAGTGAACTTCTATCCAAAAGCAAGGTCTTCACTAACTAAAAACTTCTGTGAAAAAAATATGCTATGTGCTTAAATAGAGCCCTATTCAGTTGTCCGGATCGCAATTTAATAAGGCTGCAAGTGTTGGCTGTGTTGAAGATTTTTTTAAAGTTAGCATGCAAGTTTAATGAATCTAATGTAAGTGAGAGAAGGAGCTGTTTGAGATTGGAGAGAAGCTGGGTACCAATTTTACTTATTTTTTGATACATTTGCCATTTACGGGTTTGAAGGCAATTGCGACCTACCTGAACTTTTGTAATTGAATATTGATTTTGTATCTTTAGCACTGGTAACAATTGCGGGCTTGAAAAATCAATGGAAGAGATAGGACAGAGTTACATTTTTGACAAACCCGCAGTGCTTTTGAGCCTGTAACTTGCAAATAGAATGTGAGAAAGCAAAATGTATCCAATTGAATATCAGTAACATTTACGGGCTGCTTTACAGCCTCATGTAATTGCGATTTGGCCTATTGAATAGGGCCCAGAGTCTTGACATCCAAATAGTTAAGTTGACTTGCTCCCGAAATGGACAAATAAAAAACAAAGCAATTACATAGAATAATAAAAAAAATATTGTACTAAGCACTTAAAAGCTCTTCACATACATACATTTTTCATATAGCAGGTAAACACTCTTCATACAAAAATATAAAATAAACCAAACCTATAATTTTTATATAAAAGGTGAGACATTTTGTAAAGCTTTTCTGAAATTAAGATGTAAATACATTTCTCAATATTTATTATGATAGAAAATAACAAGTATATAACCAACATTCTTTAACTATGAATATGGTGGGTGTGATTTCTTTGAAAACAAGCTTTTTACATTGTCTTTGTAATCACCATATAGGATTAAATAGTAAGTTGCTGTCTCCAGTAAGTGCTTATTGTTTATGAAGTAGGCTCCTGTGGTGACGAGAATGCCATAATACACAAGGCATAACAATCTCCATTCATTTCCAACTGATATCTACAAGTGAGCCCTCAGCATGAGAAGGATCATAATTACTGAGTAAGTATTGGTATTTTATTATTGCCACATACAAACTGTACAAGCAACTTCCCACAGTTATAGTGGCATTTGTATATCCCAGGTTCATATAAGGTAAGTTTATTGTTCCTGTTAGGCAATTAACATCCTAGTTCAAACAGAACTTCAGATCATTTTTGTCATATTTATGGTTTCTGCTTCACACTGAGTTGTTTATATGTGAACCCCTAGTTAGCCAAACTGTAAATTTAGTATTGATAAGAAAAGCTTTAATAGTTGATGTCATGAATCAGCCAGGGGTCCTCTTGGATTGGAACTGTTATCTGCCATATGTTATTGAACAGAAGGTTTTGGGCTCCCAGAGCCACTGTTATAATGTTATATATTCAGGGCAGAGTCCCACTGTTATTGTTATGCATTCAGAGAAGAGGCAGTTTACCACGTCACCACTAATAAAGTCGTCATAACGCATTAAGTGGACTGACGTGGGAAGTACTGCCTCAACTCATAACATGTGGGTTATAAAATGTTGTAGTGGTATTATCTGTAAATATATTGTATTGTAATGTGGGAGCCATGTTGTGTGCAGTCATCCATATTGGGTCTGATACAGATAGTAACTTGAGTAGATCACCCATCTGCCTTCCAGCTATCACCTAAAGTAAACACTTGAAGTGATAGCAAGGCCAGAACAAAAGGGTCTGTACAGACATTGAGGCACCTTAACCCTAGGGGTCTTCAGCCCAATATCAGGGTCATAGTACAGGAGCAAATAGCTGTTTCTACCTTGAGAGCCAGAGACCAAGTGAATTAGGTAGCCACACCTAGTGGGCGGCCCATGGGAGGGGTCTGGAAGTTCCCAGAGCTTACCTCTAGTCCATTGGCCAGAGGTAATCAAGTTACTCTGGAGATTACCCCATTGGCCAAAAGGAAGATGAGGGTTGGACAAGGGGGTAGCCACTCCCTGTACTGGTTTTGTGAGTTGTTTAAATACTGTGTGTCAGCCTCATCTCATGTGGGTAAAGTAAAATATATACAGTGGATATAAAAAGTCTATACACCCCTGTTAAAATGTCTGGTTTATGTGCTGTAAAAAAATGAGACAAAGATAAATCATTTCAGAACTTTTTCCCCCTTTAATGTGACCTATAAACTGTACAACTCAATTGAAAAACAAACTGAAATCTTTTACGCGGAGGGAAGAAAAAAAAAAGAAAAATAATGTGGTTGCATAAGTCTAGACGCCCTCTTATAACTGGGGATGTAGCTGTGTTCAGAATTAAGCAATCACATTCCAAATGGTGTTAAATAATAGTCAGCATACACCTGCCATCATTTAAAGTGCCTCTGATTAACCCCAAATAAAGTTCAGCTGCTCTAGTTGGTCTTTCCTGAAATGTTCTTAGTTGCATCCCACAGCAAAAGCCATGGTCCACAGAGAGCTTCCAAAGCATCAGAGGGATCTCTTTGTTAAAAGGTATCAGTCAGGAGAAGGGTACAAAATAATTTCCAAGGCATTATATATACCATGGAACACAGTGAAGACAGTCATCACCAAGTGACATTACCAAGAACTGGAGCTCCCTCCAAAATTGATGAAAAGACGAGAAGAAAACTGGTATGGGAGGCTACCAAGAGGCCTACAGCAACATTAAAAGAGCTGAAGGAATATCAGGCAAGTACTGGCTGTGTGGTACATGTGACAACAATCTCCTGTATTCTTCATATGTCTGGGCTATGGGGTAGAGTGGCAAGACGAAAGCCTTTTCTTACGAAGAAAAACATCCAAGCCAGGCTACATTTTGTAAAAACACATCTGAAGTCTCCCAAAAGCAAGTGGGAAAATGTGTTATGGTCTGATGAAACAAAGGTTGAACTTTTTGGCCATAATTCCAAAAGATTTGTTTGGTGCAAAAACAACACTGCACATCACCAAAAGAACACCATACCCACAGTGAAGCATGGTGGTGGCAGCATCATGCTTTAAGGCTGTTTTTCTTCAGCTGGAACTGGTGCCTTAGTTAAGATAGAGGGAATTAAGAACAGTTCCGAAATACCAGTCAATATTGGCACAAAACCTTCAGGTTTCTGCTAGAAAGCTGACCATGAAGAGGAACTTCATCTTCCAGCATGACAACGACCCAAAGCATACATCCAAATCAACAAAGGAATGGCTTCACCAGAAGAAGATTAAAGTTTTGTAATGGCCCAGCCAGAGCCCAGACCTGAATCCAATTGAAAATCTGTGGGGTGATCTGAATAGTGCTGTGCACAGGAGATGCCCTCGCAATCTGACAGATTTGGAGTGTTTTTGCAAAGAAGAGTGGGCAAATCTTGCCAAGTCAAAATGTGCCATGCTGATAGACTCATACCCAAAAAGACTGAGTGCTGTAATAAAATCAAAAGGTGCTTCAACAAAGTATTAGTTTAAGGATGTGCATACTTATGCAACCATATTATTTTATTTTTATATTTTTTCTTCCCTCTACCTAAAAGATTTCAGTCTGTTTTTCAATTGAGTTGTACAGTTTATAGGTTACATTAAAGGTGGAAAAAGTTCTGAAATGATTTATCTTTGTCTCATTTTTTTACAGCACAGAAACCTGACATTTTAACAGGGGTGTGTAGACGTTTTATATCCACTGTATATATATATACATATATATATATATATATATATATATATATATATATATATATATATATATATCAATTAAAATATGTAAAAGAAACATACAGTATGTGATAAGTGTAAAATGTGTTTCGTTGCTTGTGATGCATCTTCTTCACTTACAGCGTATCCTGCTAGAGCCCATAATAGTATTTCTAGGACCTAGGTCCTCCCAGGTCACATCATGAAAAGGAACACATGCAAACATATACACTTATACAGGAGCACCAGCAATTGCAGACATCTGTACATATACAGGTTTAATGGGTTGGTAAGTATGTGCTTACAAGCAAGCTCAAATTTTGCAAAGCAACCACTGCTACAGTTTGTGTTTCAGTTGATTCTATGTTCAGTTTAGCTCCCCCACCCACATAATGTTTTATGTTAATAATGTGTACTCTTTTCTTTAGTTTATCTATCATGGGCCACCCCCAAGACAATTTAAGTTTTTTTTTTTTTTTGGTTACCCAGAACTATAAAAGTCATAAAAACTCCAGTTCAGTCACAAGTGGAAACTAACCCCCTTATATACTGTAAAACATTTCTCTCAAAATGTGAAGATCTTGAAAGCACTGAGAAAGAACTTATTGAATTAATATATTTGTTTTTTTACAAAGACATATTGTATATGAACAAAACAATTGTAAATGAATATACGGTGAGATTTAATAAGATTATTAAAATAATACAGAAAGCCCCTAGGGTCAGAAGGTGTCTATCACATAACTGGGGAAGAGCAGAGGACGAATACGAGTAACATAAAATCTAATGAAGTGGTTGGGCCAAAGCCGAGAGGACACTAAGCTGCAGATGTGTCTGGAGAGGGAAGGAAAGTGCGCTGCTGTAAAGAACAATTCATCATAGGAACCTGGAATGTTAGAACTATGAACCAAGACAAAAAAAATGTAGTCAAGCAAAAGATGACAAGATTAAGCATTTATATCCTAGGACTTAATGAACTCGAATGGACTGGAATGGGACATTTAATATCAGACAACTACCAGATCTTCTACGGTTGTCAAGAATCCAACAGAAGAAATGTAGCAGCATTCATAATCCATAGGGTGACCAAAGCAGTACTTAATTACAACCAAATAAATGACAGAATTATTATTTTTTTTTATTCAAGGCAAGCCATTTAACATCACAGCGATCCAAGTCTATGCTTCAACCATGGATGTTGAAGAGGCTGAAGTTGTACAGATATACAAGGATATTTAAAATGTTTCTCTCATCATAGGAAATTGAAATGCTAAAATAGGGAACTAAAAGATACCTGGAATAATGGGCAAGTTTAGCCTTGGAGTACAAAATGAACCAGGTCAGAGATTAGTAGAATTTAAACAAGGTCATTATCTGGTTATAGTAAATGCAATCTTCCAACAGCCTTAGGGAAGACTCTACACATGAGAATCACCAGATGGACAATATAGAAATCAGATTGACCATATACTTTGTAGCCAAAGATGGAGGAGCTCTATGCAGTCAGCAAAAACATGGAGCTGACTGCAGACCTGATCAAGCTTTTTAGTGGTCTGAACTGTTCAGAATAATAAAATATGATGCTTTGAAAGTGTTGCTTGCATTATGCCAACAAATTTGGAAAAGTCAACAATGGTCCGGTAGATTGGAAAAGGTCAGTCTATATCTCAATCCCCAAAAAGGCAGTGCCAAAGAGTGCTCCAATTATCGAATAATTCCACTTATTTCACATGCCAGCAAGGTAATGCTTCAGATCTTGCAAGCTCGGCTCCAACAATATATGGATCGGGAACTACCAGATGTGCAAGTTGTGTTTCTCAGGGGCAGAGGCACAAAAGATAAAATTGCCAATGTATGCTGGAAATCAAGAGAGTTCCAGAAAAAAAAAACATTTATCTCTGCTTTTTAGACTATTCTAAAACATTTGACTCCGTGGATACCAAATAAATGTGTCAATTTCTTAAAGAGATGGGGATACCAGATCATCTTATCCACCTCCTAAGGAATCTGCATGTGGGCCAAGAAGCCGCTTCAGAACTGGACATGGAATAACAGAATAGTTCAAGATTGGGAAACGGGTGCGTCAAGGTTGTATCTTGTCACCTTATTTATTCAACATATACACGGAATACACCATGTGTAAGGCCAGGCTGGACAAATCCAAAGCTGGGAGAAGTATCAACAACCTGAGATAGGCGATGACACTACTCTGATAACTGAAAGTGAGGTGGAGCTAAATGACCTATTGATCAGGGTGAAATAAGAGAGTGCAAAAGTCGGCCTGCTGCTCAGTATTAATAGACAAAGATCATGGCAAACCACTATCTCAGTTCCTTGCAAACAGATGGGGAAGAACTGGAGGCAGTGACAGAAATTATTTTCTTCGGCTCCAAGATCTCTGCAAATTGTGAATGCAGCAATGGAATTAAAGAATGTTTCCCTCTGGGAAGGAAAGCTATGGCAAGTCTGGACAAGCTTTTAAAAAGCAAAGATATCTGCATTTTTAGAACTAGGATTTTCCTAGTAGTAACATATGGATGCGAGAGATAGATCATAAAAAAGGCTGAGCATCATAGATTTGACGCCTTTGAATTGTGGTATTGGAGAAAATTAGGTACAGTTCCCTGGACTGGGAGAAGATACAATCAATCAACACTACAGAAAAAGCCAAACTGTTCACTGGGAAATATGATTATGAGGCTAAAGGTCAAATATTTTAACCATATCACGAGAAGACAGGATTACCTAGAGAAGACTCTTATGCTAAGAAAGATTGAAGGCACAAGAAGAAGGTGGACAACACAGACATTGATGATAGATGAAGTAATTGAAGCAATGAGCATGAACTTGATAAAATTCAGAGTGGCAGGGGCTGACAGATGCGCCTGGTGTGCTGCTGTCCATAAGGTCATGCAGAATAAGACGCAACTGAATGACTGAACGACAACACACACATATAGATTAAAAAATAAATTGTGCTACATCCCCATAAACAGTAATTTTTACAACTCTGACTTTTCTATGTAGGAAAGATGTAACTGCCTTAACTACATTTGAGTGTAATCTTATTTACAGTGCCCTTGAAATGTCTTTTTATTGACTTTTTCTTCAAAGTTTACCATTTACCTTGAGGGCCCGAAAACTTGTAAATCTGTCTATGCTTTTAGCAAAAAAGGCAAAAATCCTTGAAACTTGTGGAAAATCACTCAAAGACAAACAGGAATACTCAAATAAGCAGCACTGTATACTCCAGGCAAAGTAAAAATATCTCATTGTCTTGAGCTGGTCTTTTATTTTTGAACAGTATTTTAAGAAACTCATAAATCTAAAATATAGTTACCGTCAAAATAATAGCAATGAAGGTAAAATACCATGTGCAGAATATTTTGAACAAAGCACCTGGTGCCCCAGTTTTAACATTCACAGATGAATCAAAAAACAGTGTGAATCCATACTTTTATATTGTAAAATGCACACCAAATAAGCGTGCTCCATGTACTTGATAGAGAATCCTTAAATATAAATAACAGACTACATTCTCATTCTACGAATAAATATATATTGCACAATAGTTGCAATATATTTAAAATAATAACATACTGCTTATTTACTCTATATGTCAAAAAAGAAGTATTATGTGCATCTCATATCAGGTAGAGAGGTGTTACAATTGTGTAGCCTTTCTACAGATTAATGGAAAAAAGACTGACTTGCAATTTCTAGTAGTGAATCATAAAAATATATTTACCAACAATGCAAAAAAAAACTATTAATAATGAAATTATAGTAGATAGTCTTGGAAAATGAAATAAAGTGACAATAGTATAAATGTAAAATTAAAAACATATGGAGAATATAAAAAAGTCCAACTCTGTCCAAATCCATGTATTCTTACCAAAGGAGTGAGGAACAGAGGAACAGTCAAGTGCACAAAATGGATATATATATATATATATATATATATATATATATATATATGTTATTTAACATAATATCATATCTATTCATCCCTGGAGGGGGCACCAAGGGGCCAATATTTTGTTTTGCCCTTAATTCACTAGCTCCGCCACTGTGTAGAAACTCTGCCATTTCCCAATTCAGAAGATAAAGGATAACAAAATAACAGATACCAATAGGCATGAGAGATCTAAAATCAAATCCAATATGCTTAGTAACAAACCTTCTAAAATCTCAACGTCAACAAATGTGAAGGAAATTAGAGAGAGAATGCCACAAACTAATAAGGAACTTAATCACAGAATGTGATACAAAGTTAACATCAGAGATATTATACTTAGGGTCCCATTACAATCAGATACATGTCAAGATGACACCTATATTGTGATGTATCAATCCAAACCAAGAAAAAAATAATCTCTGTGTGAATGCAGCATAATAACATGCATTTTCGAGTTAGGTGTAGTTACCCCAATGGACACTTAACAAACTAAACATCACACAAACTTGGGGGATCTCATAGATCCCGCCTAGTACCCCTACCACCTATGAGCCTACGGATCCCTGGTATTCCCCCATTTAACCCTGGGGATGACACTAAAAGTTTATGCCATAAAGGTACTTACAGGACTCCCATTGGAAGCAAAACATTTCCTTCAGGAGTTTGGGTTATAGTTTGGAGTAAAATGGAGAACCATGATGCTGTCTACTGTAAGACGGATCATTAATTAGGCATTAATAAATTACTAACCATAACAAATGTAAACTTATTTTCCATATTACAATCATCTTGCCAGAACAGATTTGGAAAGAGGTCACAAGACCTTAGTTTCATATAATTAATTTCTATCACGATTTAAAAAATAAATAAAAATAAGACGAAGGTGGTTAGAGTAAATTAAATAAAAATTACTTTTTTCTTTTTGTACATACCTTCTCCAAATCTGGCTAAAGGGTGCCTGTAGTCGAAACATCCTTGGCATGTGTTTCAAATGGTCTATGGTGTAGAGAAAATATGTTTAATAGTATGGGTCCATTTTCTCCTCTTTTGTCCAGATAAGTTACAAGACACAGATGAGCAGTGAGCCTGTCTGAACATATTGTGATTTTGTTCCCATTGCTTTCAATGTAAATCTAAAGAACACACATGAGTACTTGTTAACATTTTCTCTCAACTAAATGGTAGATCAAACCCATTGTTTTTTACCTATCTGTTGTTTTAATGTCAGTTTTCTTAAGTACCGTAATTATCATTTATTTTCCAGGTTAAAAATTGTTTTGTAATATATACCTTATAAACTTGAGTATAAGCCGACCCGAGTATAAGTCGAGGCACCTATTTTACCACAAAATACTGGGAAAACTTAGTGACTCGAGTATAAGCCGAGGGTGGGAAATGTGCTGCCCCCTGTGTCCCTCTTGTGCCCTCTGTGTGTCCCTCTTGTGTGCCCTCTGTGCCTCTTTCTTGTGTCCCCCCTCTCCCTCCCCTGTGTCTCTTCCCCGCCTCTCCTTCTCCTGTGTCTCGTCCCCCTCTCCATTCCCTGTGTCTCTTTCCCTCCCCCTCCCTTCTCTGTGTCTCTTTACCTCCCCCTCCCTTATCAACCTCCTCAACTTCCTTCCTCATCCTCCCTCCTCAACCCCCCTTCTCAACCTCCCTCCTCAACCCCCCTCCTCAACCTCTCTCCTCAACCCGCCTCCTCAATCTCAACCCCCCTCCTTAACCTCAACTCCCCCATCCTCATCCTCACCCCCCATCCTCAACCCCCTCCTCATCCTCAACCCCCCATCCTCATCCTCAACCCCCCATCCTCAACCTAAACCCCCCTCCTCACTTTACCCCTCTAATTACTGCCCCGTCTCCCTTTAATAAAAGGCCTGAAAAACTCGGCTTACACTTGAGTATATACGGTAATTGATAAATTATCTTAAAAATGTGTTCAACTACAGTGGACCTTTAAATATCTTATGCCAGGTTTTATGGATAGACTGGCTGATGAGCTTGAGGACCGTATCCAGAGGTGGAATTTTTGGTATTACCCGGTACTTTATGAACTTTTCCCTAGCATACACCATGTTGATGCCATTCAGGAGCCTCATTTGCTTTGCCAGGGATGCACCTTGGTTTGCCAGACACCACCTGGTACTCACAGTGACTATCCAGGATTACGGCAGACTGGTTCTAAGCCTGCTAAGATACTATTCCATCCTTGGCAATCCTGAGAAGGAGGAATAAATCTTTCCCAGCCCCAGTCCCAGTCCCACCCCAGGTGTGTTTTTCTTGTACAACTGTAAAATGAAGGTTGAGTGTGCATTGTGCCTCTTTTTATGTAATGCATAAAATATTTGATGTGAGTTATAATTAACATTTTTATGCTGTTTATGATGATTAATATAATTTATAATTATATAATTTGAAAAGAGTAGAACCTGCCTATTTAACGACAGAATATATTTATATATTAAACACAAAGATACAAGAAATGGCTAGGAACTGAAATCTCACAGAATTAAAGTATTGGATATAAGTATATACAACCTTATTAAATTGTGATTCGGCCTATTTTTTTACACAAGTTTTTAGTAAGGGAAGACCTTGCTTTTGGATAGAAGTTCACTAACTGAAAACTTCTGTAAAAAAATATATGCTATGTGCTTGAATAGAGCCCTATTCAATTGGCTGAATTGCAATTTAGTAAGGCTGGTAATTTATACAAGTTATTAAAGAACTTAAACATGCAAGGGCTTCTGAGGATGATGGGTAACACTTAAATTGATATCACATCCCTTCTCATTTACAGGCACCATCCATAATTCCATGAAAACATAGTTCTCCCAGGAATATAAACGCCCCTCCCACACAGACAATTTCTAGTAAGTATCACGGACCCCACTAATATTTTAGCAGCTTATCTCCCAAAAATATATACGGTAGTATATAAATAGTACATTTGTGTCCACATTTGAATGTCTAAAGCAAGTTAAAATACTTATTTCCTGCTCAGAATCCCGAGAAATACAGTTATTGCGCAGAAATATATAAAAAGAGATTTGAGGGAGAAGCATTAAGGAGAAATGTTAGAAGCTCAAACAATGCTTCCTAAACCATAAATAAATAGCATGTAGAAAATATTCTGCCACTAAAATGAACTATCTTCTAGCATCATTAATACACATTGTCATACAGTATCAATGCTAAAAAATAATCCCATTTATAGACATGACACACGCAACAAAATCTAACCATTTTATTTTATTTTATTACATTCTGAAAAAGCTTTTGACAGTGTGCCTTGGCGTTATATGTTCATATTATTAAAATACACAGAGTTACCACAAACATTAATAAATGAAATAAATTACCTATATACTCTCATTTTCTTTCCTTTTTGTATTCTTCTGTTGTTTCTGACTCTTCGTGATCTCCTGGACCGTAACACACCATGCACATCTTTATGTCCATGGTCATGCTGATCCACTTGTTTTTCATGGCAGAGATACTGGAGTGGGTTGCCAGTTCCTTCTCCAGTGGGCCACAGCATACAGCTCCTGGTATTCCTAGGTGGTCTCCCATCCAAGTACTGACCAGGCACAATCCTGCTTCAGGATGGTGTGACCTATTGGATCCCAGACTGAAATTGGAACCAGGTTGCAGTGGTGAAAGCACCAAATCATAACCACTGGACCACCAGGGAACCATATACTGCACTTACCCAACAGCTAAACTAAGACTGCTGGGGAAAACAGAGAACAAAACCAACATCAGCAATGGTACTGGCAAAGATTTTCTTTATCACCAATTCTCTTTTGCCTTAGTTGTTAAAGCACTGGCAAACAAGGTTAGATTGAAAGAAAATACAAGAAATACAAATGAATAATGAAGAAATAAAATATTATATGGTTATAATATAATGCTACCATTATCTTATTCAGGTGTTTCTATACCAATTGTACAGAAAAAGTTAATATTTTTTATTTAATTATCAAAAATTGAATAATAATAAAAATTCTCACCTATTTTGCTTAAATGAAAACAATTTCAACTAAACCGTGTGATCTCCTTATGTACATTCGGCTTAAACAATATATTATCCAGTATCATAAATTAATACAAAATTGCTCTTTTCCTACATTTGACCAAATATGTTTGAACGCAAAATCCCATAATAAAGGCAATGATGTGATTTCTATATTACATAAAATACTACCAGAGGGTAAAAAAGAAAAACAGACAGTTTTAGATTTAGAAAGTAAAATAAACTTTTAAAATATGACAGAAAACATCTGGAAAAGGCAAAAAAAAAAAAAAAAAAGTTCTGTATGTGCCACAAAAACAGAAAGCAACATATAAAATAATAATGATATTGTACTATACATTACATCCATTTCCTTTTATTATATGAGTTTAAAAAAAGAATGTTGAAAACATGGAATGAAACAAAAATATAACCTGCCATATTCCTTGAAAATTAAGTCAATTATTTTTGTATATAGTTTGATTTTTATTTATGTCAATCATAATATAGCTTTGATAAACTGTTATTTGGCTTGCTATTTTAATCTTCATTTCAAATTATATTTTTCTATTTATTATCTGTGTTTGTATTCTTACTAAATTCAATAAACATAGTATGATGAAAAAAAGGGCTATTTTAATCCCAAAGTGGGGAATCTACTAAGTATCTAAAGTGACTGAAACAGATGTCTATGGAGCTGGCTGTGACTAACAGGTCTATCAGTTAGACCCTCCCAGCATGTTCAAACTAGTGGTGATGTAACTTCTGGAGGTTTTCCTAGCCTTACCCAGAGATTGATTCGAGGTCACAGAATACTTCCCCTGCAGTGCCATACAGAATGCTGTGTCCTGCTCACAGACACACAGACTCACCATGGTGTATATATTTTTGTCTGGGTCCTATACAGCAATGTTTGTATGTTTATTTATACAACACTATGTATTTTCAATCAGTTTGAGGACCTTCACAGGCAAATGCAAGATTCAGATAAAGTTGTGTAGGACATAAGCATAACTAGAAGAACAAGATGGGACAGTTGTGCGGAATGTTATGGACAGGGAACAATTATCTATGCCAGAAAGCCCTGTGTGTATTTTATACCTATTTTCTGATATAGCAGGGAATGCATAACACACAAAATATATTTGTATTACACGTGAATCTGATTAACAGAATGGAAATTTGTTTAAATCAGCAGAAAATGGAAATATGTGTTATAAATAAATGCTGAACTGCAATAAAAACATGCACACGTTTTTACTTAGGAACAGTGGGCCATATATTTATGATCTAACACAATGTTTATATTTATAGGCTGACAGATCTATCTATCTATCTATCTATCTATCTATCTATCTATCTATCTATCTATCTATCTACTTTTCTATCTATCTATCTATCTATCTATCTATCTATCTATCTATCTATCTATCTATCTGTCTGTCAGTCTGTTTGTCTGCTGCACTCCCCTTGAGTACCATTACTGTATACTCAATAAATTAGACACTGTGTAAAATGATGTCCTCACAATGCCATTGTATACACAAGTCTTTTATTTCTTTATTCAGTTTGCCAGGATTTTATGGCAGTCCTTTAGTAAAACTGCATATCTCACAAAATACTCCAAAGAGATGAAGCAAGCATTTTATCCTCTGTTTGTCTTGCTGGAGATGACTAAGTAAAGCACTTGGTATGTTGATACTTTTCAGTGAGTAAATGCCTAATAGAGCTGGTACTCTTCAAGAGCAAACTTTACTAGAGCGATCACATAGTATTTCTGTAGGTAATGTTTTAAAAATGCAGGGGGTGGAAACTACAATAACTTATTATCTAATCTGTTGATAAAAAGACTGGAAATATACATAATTAAATTTGTTTGCTGTTCTTTGGTTGTAAAGTAATTATGCTACATTAACTTGTATTTGGAAGATACCCACACCGATAATAGCAGCAATCACATATTGCACCAGTGCATGTTATGAAAGACAAGAAAGGAAAAGAACGTGGATGATCAAATTAATATTAGCATTTTCTCTTTTAATGGCCAATGATGGTATAATTTATTTTAACTTTGAAACAAGAACTAAACATTAGATTTAAATAAACTACAAATTACTTCTCTAACGGCTGTTTTCTTTGGAGAAAATGTACATTGCAGTTCTTATTGTCAGATCCAAGCCCCTGTGAATGTGTAGATTTAATGGCAGATAATATTTAAAGGGCCACTAGTTCAACAAAAAAGTGGGAGGAGTGGTTGGGAAGGAGGGAAAAGGGAAAAGTTCAAAATCTTTGCTAATAATAGGATAACACTTAAATTGACACCACACCAAATAAAAAAATTGCAGGCACCTTGCATCATTTTATGCAAAAAAAGCTCCAACCCACACACAGACATCTTCTATCAAGTATCGTGGACTCCACCAGTGTTTTGTAGAGGCATTCATTTTTTTTTTCTAATTAAAAATAGCTCTTATTCAGACTCAACATTTTCACAATATATATATATATATATATATATATATATATATATATATATATATATTATTGTTGTGGTGAACTACCTACTCATAAAGTCCACAACACAAGCTGAGATCCTGCTCCATGCTGATGATAGCCAGTAAGCTTGAAACAGCTGTACATGGAGAGGATTCTGAGCTTGTTTATAATTCAACCTTGGCTTTGCATTAAAGCTGTGTAATACAGTAGGCATAAGCTTAAAGGAAGCCATGTTTGATAATGGCTATGGATTGAAGAGCGAGGCATTTGTGGGCACATTTGCATGTCCCAGCTAAGCTTCCCAGAATGCAGTGTAATAACTGTTTTTCTCAGAGGCGAGCAGTTGAGGCACGTGGGACTTAGGTTGCAATGAGGGCACTCATTGCACTGAGGTCATGCATTGCACTCATTGCACTGCTCGCCTCACAAAGCGGGGCAAGCATTTGAGGCACGCAGGACTTAGGCTGCAGTTGAGGCACACAACTGCGAGGGTTGCAACCCAAGCACGTAACTCTAAAAACCTGAAAAACAAACAAAATAATTTCACAAAAATAATAACACACTCACACCCAGCACAGGGGGAGAGCCAGGAAGCCTGGGAGTGAGGTTGCAAGCGAATTTGAGCCATATTTAGTTTTTTTTGTCATTCCAAAATCGGCTAAGCGAGGAAAAAAATGGCGGACAAAAAACGTAAAAATTCTGAAACTGGATGAAAACGAGGCTGAGCAAAGCCAGGCACGCGGGACTTAGAAAATACACAACGGGGAAAACAGTAACACTTACATGAACAACGCCAGGCATGCAGGACTTATAGAATACACAACGGCAAAGACAGTAACATGGCAGTCAGCGTGTAAGACGCAAACATTCAGCAGACACACAGAGGAGAAATACACGGGGAAGGGACAGAGGGGAGATGGTGGAAAGAGACACAATGGCATTCCCAAGAACAAAACATGCTGGTTAATGAAACATGCAGTAGGCGGGAGGAAAGGGTCACAATGAGCGGCGAAGGCACGTTGAGCACCACTAGCGGGAGAGGCTTGCAACGAGCTCCAAAGGTGCTCATTGCAAGCCCCAGTATGAGTGCTGATGGCACTAAGCGTGGGGCTTGCAATGAGCACCGAAGGTGATCAGTGCAAAGCAGGAAAGTTGAAGCACATGGTGGGAGAGGCTTGCAATAAGCACCAAATGCGCTCATTGCTCATAGCCACGCAATGAGCACTGAAGGCAATCAGAGGGGCCATAGCCTCGCATTGTGTGGCAAACAACATTGACTGGCTTACAATTTTACTCCCGTCATTTTTGACGGGCAAGTAGCTAGTATTTTTATATCATTCTGCATTCAGTTAGACAAATATTTTCCTGTCTCCACTACATTTTGCTTTTTCTCTTTCCTGGGATGACATTCCAAACATGTTATACATTTAAACTTTAGGTAATAACAAGTACTTCATGAATTAAAAAAAGCCATACTCCCATAGTAAAATAGTGTTAAAGTGTACCATTTTGAGCTGTCAGTCAATCTTTCTGATCCATCCAAAAACAATTGAAAAGTTTTGTTAAGGGTCATTGCATTTAATTACTGATAGGCTCCTTCACTGTTTTCTGTGCAGTCACCTGGGCATGCCTAGTCTCTATTTGTGCAATAACAATGCCAAAAAATGCCTCAGTAATTAAATGCAACAATCACTTTTTAACAAAGATATGAATCCTGTTTTGTGAGTGCATCGGAAAAGCTGACTGACAGCTAAAAATGGCAAACTTCAGTTTGAAATCATACCATGTTTAAAACCTCCACTGTGTCACTAAATAACACATTTCATTTGCTTTATTACCTGCTCATTTTTTAAGACAAAGTTAGGTTTACATGAACTTGCTATGTAACAAAGTTTATTATAGCAATAATAGTTAAAGGTATCACGTGCCAATGTTGTGGTCTAGTTACAAATTAACACATTGTCTATTACAACATGCCTGTTATCATTGTAGCAATGCCTTAAGGAAAACAAGAGGTATCAGTCCAGATTATATTGGCTAATTTAACAATGGTTAGTGGTTAACCTCAAAAAATGCCAGAGCAAACATTGTTATCTGATCAATGTCTGAAGGAACATCATCAGACACAATATTTGAAAACGCCCTGTACAGGCTAGATATATCTCAGACTAATCTGATGCAGTTCATATCTTATGTCATATTATATATGCAATATAACCTAAAGTAACTGTCTCCTTTACATTGAACAGAACAAAATAACAAACAAGGACTTCGATAATATAATCAATTAAATCTTTAGGGAGTCTAAACAAGATAAGTCTGATCCACTATGACAACAACGGACAAGATATGCACAAATACACATGCATTTAAAAGAGACTGTTTTAAATATTACATTTTTGCCACAGCATATGTTTCAGATATGGTATAATTTAAAATGATAGCATATTTGGAACCTCTGCTGTGTCACTTTAAGTAAAACCTGTTTAAATATATATCTAAGTTTCCCTGTTTTTAGCTTTTTCTAAGCCAACACATGCTGCTTATATCAGATACACACATTACATTGATCCATTCTATACTCATACATATTTATTTTATATAAAAATAACAGTTTTTCCACACCCCCAGAGCTGCCTACATAGGCACAGTTAATCTCCCAATAGAAACACTGCATTAGGGTACATATTTTAACCCTTTATTAACCTTCAAGCCAACAGCAACACAATGCAGAGATCTACAAAGCAATATCTGGGCTCCTCTTTGCTTCCTTGTGCAGGTGACTACTCATCCCATAATACCCTTCTGCACAAAGTGGCATCATTGATTGATGCAATGTATTAGCTGCTTGTGATTGGCCATCACAAAATATGAATTTTATGCTGATTTTAGCAGGGATTTCTAGAGGTGTTAACGGTGAAAATCAATGCTTGCAAGCTCAAGAGATTTAGCAAAGTTTAGAGTTAATGTAATAATATTTATTTGGGTATTTTTTCATGCAAAAACATGTTTTCATACCCTACTGATTCTCCTCTATCAGATGCACTAATAAGCTAGGAAACTTAAATATGCCTTTAAACATGCTTGGATTTAGCATGATACATACAGTGGTATGTGGAATTATTGGCTAACACACAACATCATTTATTTACTTGTGTCTTGTTTTGTGATTTTTCTTTTTTATTCCTCCAATTTTCTGTATATACTTACATCATTATATCATGGTCTAAGATGCATTAGATTAGTTACAGTTGCACCTTTTCCTACATCATCTAGGAAAGGGCAGAGAATTTTGAAAGTTAATAGATTTGACGTTGTTCTTTGCTAATTGAGAGCCATATTAAATTTGAGCCTCTTAAGTCCAATGTGTAGCACGTAAGGGTGGCATGCTTCAAATTTGCCCTACTTACGTTGCTATTAAACTAGGAAGGGCTGCGAGCTATGAGCGAGAGAGGGTATTTCGTAAACCAGTTCTTGGACGTCTGGGTTGCGAGCTCAAACGCAAACAACAAAGCAATCACGTAGTTACGGGTGCAGATGGCGCCAATTGAAAAATAGATTGTTAGCTTTACATCACTGAAAAAGGGGAGGGTAGGTACAACTCAAATCCAGCCTGTGAAGAAGGCTAGGCAGGGGTAGGCCTGCAGCAATTTAGAATCACCTGACAGAGGGGCTCCCACCTCACCTTAATTCAAACTACCCTCTGTAGAAATAGGATCATATGAAATTCTGAGTTCTACTTATTCAGAGGACATTGCATATTGGC